>JAIOJX010000030.1:98835281-100035281 GCA_022376925.1 Tragulus kanchil
CCCCATTGTAATAGGAGTTGATTACAACGGAGTGACATGTTCTTTCATTTTGAAAAGATTACTGTAATTGACGTATAAAGATTAGACTACAGAGAACAGATATCAAAAATTGGGAAAATTACAAAAGAATGATACCTAATAAAGTCCATTTAGTAGCCGTGAAATTAAAAGAGGTTTGCTCTTTGGAAGAAAAGCTATGACAAATCTAGACAGTGTATTCAAAAGTAAAGACATCACTTTGCAGCAAAAGTCCATGTAGTCAAAGCTATGATTTTCCCAGTAATCATGTATGGGTGTGAGAGTTGGACCATAAAGAAACTAAGCGCTGAAGAATGGATGCCCTTGCACTCTGAAGTTGAAGGAGACTCTTGATACACTCTTGGACTGCAAGGGGATCAAACCAGTCAATCCTAAAGAAAATCAACCCCGAATATTCATTGGAATATTCAGGACTGATGCTAAAGCTGTAGCTCCAAGACTAACGGGATCAAACCAGTCAATCCTAAAGAAAATCAATCCTGAATATTCATTGGAATATTCAGGACTGATGCTAAAGCTGTAGCTCCAAGACTGGCCACCTGATACAAAGAGATCACTCTTGGAAAAGACTTTAATGCTGGGGAAAATATAAGCAAAAAAGAGAAGGGGACAACGGAGGCCAAAATGGTTGGATGGCATCACTGAGTCAATGGATACAAGCTTGAGTAAGCTCTGAGAGGTGGTGAAGGACAGGAAAGCCTGGTGTGCTGCAGTCCATGGGGTCACAAAGAATTGGCCACGAGGGAGCTACTGAACTGAACTGAACTAGTTGTCTTTGAAGAACAGAGGTAGGAGAAGACTTTTTATTATATAATCGTGTGTGTGTTAGTTGCTCAATCATGTCTGAATCTTTGCAACCCCATAGACTGTATCCCACCAGGCTCCTCTATCCGTGGAATACTCCAGGCAAGAATACTGCAGTGGTTTGTCATTCCCTTTTCCAGGGCATCTTCCCAACCCAGAGACTGAACCTGGTTCTCTCGTACTGCAGGCAGATTCTTTACCATCTGACCACCAGGGAAGCCCAATTATATAATCTATATATTTTGAAATTTTAAAGTCAGATAAAGACACATAGATGGTATCACTTATATGTGGAATCTAAAAGAACATACAAATGAACTTATTTACAAAACAAAAATAGAGTCACAGATGCACAAAAACCACAGACACACAAAACAGTCTTATGGTTAGCAGAGAGGAAAAGATGGCAAGGAAAAGTTGGAAGGTTGGAATATATATATATATGTATTACTATAAGTATATTCCTAGGTGTCCCAAGTGGTAAAGTATCCACCTGCCAATGCAAGAGACTCAAAGATGTGGGTTCAATCCCTGGTTTGGAAAGATCCCCTTGGGGCAGGAAATGGCAAACCACCCCAGAATTCTTGCCTAGAAAATTCCATGGACAGAAAAGCCTGGCATACTATAGTCCATGGGCTCACAAAAAGTCAGATATGACCAAGCAAGTGAACATACACACACACACATATAAAAAAGGTAACTAATTAGAACCTGTGGGGCTTCCCTGGTGGTCCAGTGGGTATACAGTTCACCTTGCAGTGCAAGGGACACCGGTTTGATCCCTGGGCTGGGAAGATCCCAGAAGCAGTGGAGAGGCTGGGCCAGTGTGTCCAATTAGGAGCCAGCGCTCTGGAGCACATGCGCCCAGAGCCAGTTCTCTGCAAGGAGAGAGGTCACTGCAATGGGAGGCCCACACATGCCAAAGAATAAAAAATAGATGAAAATCAATGATGACTTAGAGCCAAAAAAAAAAAAAAAAAAAGAACCTGCTATAGAGAACAAAGAGCTCATCAATAATCTGTAATGAATCTTTAAAAGAGTAGATGTATGTGTATGTATAACTGATTCACTTTGCTGTATAGCAGAAACTAATACCACCTTGTAAATGAACTATGTGTGCTTATGTGCTAAGTTGCTTTAGTTATGTCCAACTCTGTGAGAGTAAAGCATTGGGCACAATTTTAGCATGCCAGACTCCTCTGTCTATGGGATTCTCAAGGCAAGAATACTGGAGTTAATTCTGATGCCCTCCAAATCAACAATATTCCAATAATAATTAGTTAAATTTTTGAAGCAGAAGCATACATTCATATTTTTATTTGCATATATATATATATAATTCTTTTGCTTTACCAGAGCTTTGTTGTTTACAGGTATGTATAATTCCAGATTAGTCATATGTATATCCCATCCCCCCCCCCAGCCCACCCCTCCAGGCCATAGTATAACCCCCATGTAAGATCCCTTACTCCCACAACACACTGACAATAGTTACCTCTTTTACATATGGTAGTATAGGGTTCCATGTTGCTCTTTCCATATCTCTCCCACTCTTCCCTCTCCCCAAGAGAGGAAAAGATGGCAAGGAAAAGTTGGAAGGTTGGAATATATATATATATGTATTACTATAAGTATATTCCTAGGTGTCCCAAGTGGTAAAGTATCCACCTGCCAATGCAAGAGACTCAAAGATGTGGGTTCAATCCCTGGTTTGGAAAGATCCCCTTGGGGCAGGAAATGGCAAACCACCCCAGAATTCTTGCCTAGAAAATTCCATGGACAGAAAAGCCTGGCATACTATAGTCCATGGGCTCACAAAAAGTCAGATATGACCAAGCAAGTGAACATACACACACACACATATAAAAAAGGTAACTAATTAGAACCTGTGGGGCTTCCCTGGTGGTCCAGTGGGTATACAGTTCACCTTGCAGTGCAAGGGACACCGGTTTGATCCCTGGGCTGGGAAGATCCCAGAAGCAGTGGAGAGGCTGGGCCAGTGTGTCCAATTAGGAGCCAGCGCTCTGGAGCACATGCGCCCAGAGCCAGTTCTCTGCAAGGAGAGAGGTCACTGCAATGGGAGGCCCACACATGCCAAAGAATAAAAAATAGATGAAAATCAATGATGACTTAGAGCCAAAAAAAAAAAAAAAAAAAAGAACCTGCTATAGAGAACAAAGAGCTCATCAATAATCTGTAATGAATCTTTAAAAGAGTAGATGTATGTGTATGTATAACTGATTCACTTTGCTGTATAGCAGAAACTAATACCACCTTGTAAATGAACTATGTGTGCTTATGTGCTAAGTTGCTTTAGTTATGTCCAACTCTGTGAGAGTAAAGCATTGGGCACAATTTTAGCATGCCAGACTCCTCTGTCTATGGGATTCTCAAGGCAAGAATACTGGAGTTAATTCTGATGCCCTCCAAATCAACAATATTCCAATAATAATTAGTTAAATTTTTGAAGCAGAAGCATACATTCATATTTTTATTTGCATATATATATATATATAATTCTTTTGCTTTACCAGAGCTTTGTTGTTTACAGGTATGTATAATTCCAGATTAGTCATATGTATATCCCATCCCCCCCCCCAGCCCACCCCTCCAGGCCATAGTATAACCCCCATGTAAGATCCCTTACTCCCACAACACACTGACAATAGTTACCTCTTTTACATATGGTAGTATAGGGTTCCATGTTGCTCTTTCCATATCTCTCACCCACTCTTCCCTCTCCCCAATGTCTTTAAGGCTGTTCTCCATGATTATTTTTCCATGAAAGGAGCATGCATTCATAGTAACAAAAAAAAGAGAGGATTGGAGAAGGAAGAGTTGTTTCAAAGTCAACTGATTATAGACATTTTCCCTTAAATTTTAACAGGGACCTAAGCTATGTGAGGAGTAGATATAGAGACCCACAGAGTGTCCTATGAAAGCTATCTACTGTATGATTCTAAGAGATAAAGAGACTTAAATTTTGATTCTACCATTAATGAATTCTATAACACACATTAATGCATCTGTATTGTGTACAACTTTAAACAAATCACTTAATTTCTTTTATTATCAGTTCCTCATATATTACATGGGGAGATGATGGGGAAGGGAAGGAGAAATGGGGATCTGGTATTCAATGGGCATAATGGTTAGGCTATGAAATATGAATAAGTTCTATTATGCAACATACTGTCTATAGTTAACAATTCAGTACTATAGAACTAAATATTTGTTAAGAGTGTAGATCTCATGCTAACGGTTTTATAAGTGTTGTATGCATATTCCAAACTCAATACATTGTGCACATTAAACATACCAAGTTTTGTTGGGCAGTTAATGTCAACTATAGCACAAAAATATGGGAAGATTATTGGAGATCAGTGATATTCAAGATATTTCTGTTAGTCCTGAATGTTCTTCAGGAATGGAAAGGTCTTCTAAATTGAAGAAGATTGACTGTAAAGGCAAGGGTCACTCCATGTCCCCTTAGCTTCATATTTTTGGTTTTGTATGTTATACTTTTACTATTTCACTTGAATAAAGCTAAAACATAGTGAAAATTGCTAAATTATCTTTGAGACTACTCTCAGATACAGCATCATATGATCTACCATTGACTTTCTTTGTTCCTTTATATAGATATTATTATTCATAGGTGTTCAAATGCATACTATTGATACATAAATAAATATATATATATATTTTATTTCTAATACAGCCTTGACTCATGTGCATGGATGATTTCCAACAGTATGTTTATCTGAAACTCTGAAAGATCTTATACCTAAGACACTAAATACAAAATACTGAGTCTTCTTCATTTATGTCTTATCGCTCAATCAGAAAACCATGAAAGTCATATATTCCTCATTTTTCACATTCTATTGTATGTTCCTGAGTCCTGTATTCTATCTCCTTAAATATCTACCAAATCTACTCCATCCACTTTGACTACAGCCTTCATGATAAGCATTAGTATTTCTATTGGAAGATATGAAATAATTTCTTAAATGACCTTTAATTCCTTCTTCTTCCCCCAACACACTTGTCGAAACGTCAGCTCAAAACTATCTCAATATTTCTGATCCTATTTCTCCCCTTATAATGGCTTCCTCATTTATCCAGGACATGCTTCATAGCTTGGCATATCTGTTAACATCACAAAAAATAATCACTATGTACCAACCACTCCTTCTGGTGCCTTATTGTTAAACTGGTATGTAGGAACATGTTCATTTATGATGTCAAAATGAAACTTCATTTTCCTCTCTTTCAAAAATAGTTTTATAATTGGTTGGGCTTTTTGAAATATGAATAAGTTCTATTATGCAACATACTGTCTATAGTTAACAATTCAGTACTATAGAACTAAATATTTGTTAAGAGTGTAGATCTCATGCTAACGGTTTTATAAGTGTTGTATGCATATTCCAAACTCAATACATTGTGCACATTAAACATACCAAGTTTTGTTGGGCAGTTAATGTCAACTATAGCACAAAAATATGGGAAGATTATTGGAGATCAGTGATATTCAAGATATTTCTGTTAGTCCTGAATGTTCTTCAGGAATGGAAAGGTCTTCTAAATTGAAGAAGATTGACTGTAAAGGCAAGGGTCACTCCATGTCCCCTTAGCTTCATATTTTTGGTTTTGTATGTTATACTTTTACTATTTCACTTGAATAAAGCTAAAACATAGTGAAAATTGCTAAATTATCTTTGAGACTACTCTCAGATACAGCATCATATGATCTACCATTGACTTTCTTTGTTCCTTTATATAGATATTATTATTCATAGGTGTTCAAATGCATACTATTGATACATAAATAAATATATATATATATTTTATTTCTAATACAGCCTTGACTCATGTGCATGGATGATTTCCAACAGTATGTTTATCTGAAACTCTGAAAGATCTTATACCTAAGACACTAAATACAAAATACTGAGTCTTCTTCATTTATGTCTTATCGCTCAATCAGAAAACCATGAAAGTCATATATTCCTCATTTTTCACATTCTATTGTATGTTCCTGAGTCCTGTATTCTATCTCCTTAAATATCTACCAAATCTACTCCATCCACTTTGACTACAGCCTTCATGATAAGCATTAGTATTTCTATTGGAAGATATGAAATAATTTCTTAAATGACCTTTAATTCCTTCTTCTTCCCCCAACACACTTGTCGAAACGTCAGCTCAAAACTATCTCAATATTTCTGATCCTATTTCTCCCCTTATAATGGCTTCCTCATTTATCCAGGACATGCTTCATAGCTTGGCATATCTGTTAACATCACAAAAAATAATCACTATGTACCAACCACTCCTTCTGGTGCCTTATTGTTAAACTGGTATGTAGGAACATGTTCATTTATGATGTCAAAATGAAACTTCATTTTCCTCTCCCTTTCAAAAACACTGTTTATGTAGTTTTATTTTCCCATCCATGAAAGAAAACTCTGAGATCCCCATTAATTCTGTCCTTAAAAAATAGTTCTTTGATCACCTTAAGAAAGTCTCCTTTTAGAATTAAACATACATCTTCAGCTAAGATGAGCCTTACTCTGCAACAGATCTTCCAACTGTCTGATAAGGTCATCCTTGGGATGGAGGGCTGGTGGTAGTTTGAATCTGGAAGATGGAAGAAGCTGACTGCCTTTACTGGAGCCCCTTTGTGAGTGATTCAAACATCCCCAGCTGAGACCCTTTCACCTGCAGCTCTCTTCTCTAGGTTTGAGGTAATGTAGGTGGTACCACTTCAACCCTTATTCTCCTAAGAACAGATACACATGAGTTGAAAACTACTCTTTTTAACATAATTCCTTTATAAACCTTCCTTCTCTTTGCACACAGCCAATAAACAGTTTCAAAACGTAAGCAGTTTCAAAGAATGATCAGTGTTCAGAAATTCCCTTTAAAAATCTACATGTGATGATTTAGCACCTCTATGAACATTTTTGCATTTTTCAGTTTTTGTTGCGTAGTTGAAGTTTCAATTTTACTATGAATTATTTTATTTACTCCTTAGCATAATTCTATAAAAGAGAAATCTAATCACATGTGAACATATGCAAAATGGGGTTAAGAGGTGTAGAATACATTTTCGTAAGATGCAGACCACATAATCACCAAGTCAGAAATCCATTCAGGCACTGGACTCTAAGTCCATGACTCTAAGCTCTGAACTACACAAGCTTTCATGACATCCCCAGTTTTTTTTTTTTTTTTCTCATGACCTCCCTTTTTGATCTGGTCTCTATCTACTTTTAAAGCCACTTTCCGACTTCCAGTGCATTCCAACAGCATTGACTGTCTAAGGATTCTTTTTCATTTTTCAATCTTTCCTTACTTGTCTGCCTTTCACATAGCCCATTTCTCTACAAAAAGGGCATTCCCCTTTGCCTTGATGGTGATTATGTTCTGCACTTCTTCAAGACAGCTGCTTTATTGACCTAATCAGCCAAGTTACATACTTCCTTCAACATAACTGCAAATAACAATATTATAGTAATAGTTTCTCTTCTTTAATAACCTGTTTACATTTCTCTCTCTTCTGCTAAAAGCCTAAGCTTGAAACAGTCAGAGGACCATAATTCACCAAGCCCTAAATGAAATATTTGTTGAGTAAATAAATGGTAGACTCAGTGTAAGCCATGATTATGACTACAGCTACCTGTGTGCTCAGTCATGTCCAGTTTATTGTGACCACATGAACTGTAGCCTGCCAGACTCTGTCTGTTCATAGGGATTCTCCATGCAAGAATACTGGAATTGGTTGTCATGCCCTATCTAGGGGATTTTCCCAACCCAGGGATCAAATCTGGTTCTCCTGTGTATCAGGCATTGGCAGGTGAATTCTTTACCACTTTACCACCTGGGAAGCCCCAAGCCATCAATGATGAGATGAAATTCTTGCTATGAACTCTGAGAGAAGAACAAATCCTTGGAAATTATCTAGCACAACAAACTCATTTAAGAGTCAGAAATTTTAGGGACACAGCAGAAAAGCTTACCCAGTGGAGGCCCCCAATAGTGGAGGCCCCCAATATAGTATTTTTAATTTGGAACTCTCTCTTCTTCAGTATCTTGGCAGTTTTTTGCATTCCTTAGTTGCACAAAACTTTCATCAAGGTCATGTGGCACAAAGCCAGCATGCATAAGCCTCACCCCCATCTTTCTAAGACCTAGCAGATGTGACCAGGCTGTGCCAGGACCACCTGGGAGTCATTTCTATGTGGCAAAGCTGTCTCACTTATGTAAAGGTTATAACTACAATCCACAGCAGGTGCTCAGTGTATTGCATTTAAGGTCATTGCAAAAGCACTTTGCTAGGTTCTTACACACAATGCAACTTGGATCTTTATTTCATGCTCATATCAATGTAACAGTGTTAACCTAAATTGCTCCCTCACTTTGTTTCTATCACCTATTTAAGTCAAAGGCCTTTTGTTATCTATAACTTTTATTTTAAGTCCATTATAGGGATAACTTTTAATTAGTAAATGAATGAACAAAAGCATGTTACCAGTTAAGAATAATTATTTAAAAACAAAAGTTAGAGAGGTAGAAAGGTTGTTCACCACATTATTCAACAAAAGTTGGTGCTGGATTAAACAATCTGGTTCCAAGGTGTTTTTTTGTTTGTTTGCTTAAGAAATATTTATGACAGGGGACCTGTTCTAGTGATCGGTAATGACCTAGGAGGGTACATGCATCCTCTCTCTCTTGAACCTTCCTCCTTCTCCCTGCATAGGTCATGACACAGAAACCAACACAACAATGTAAAGCAATTTTTCTCCAATTTAAAAAAACTTAAAAACAAAGATGACTATTGGATTCACATAGAGAGTGGTTTTTGTTTTCTTTTCTAAAAAAAAAAATCTGTCTCTCTGTGGTAAAAAAAAAAAAAAAAAATGAAACAAGCTAGGTCAACCTTAGTGTTAAATTTTGCTTGCTTTTCAAATTTTGATTATGACTTTCTATACATATGCACGTGCATGTGTGTGTGTTTAGAGAGAGAGAGAGAGCAATAGGTGACTTTCTTTTTTTTTAATTTCAATTCAATAAAAGTAAAGAAAATGGTCAAAACTGAATAAATTTTTATGATAAAATTTTAACCTGGATAGAATTATTATAAAATTTTAAATACAAATAAGCTTACCTGAAAAGCACAGTACATGTGTTTTAAAAGTAAAGCCCACAGTTTATGTATTGATATTTTGAATAATAAACTTTCTATCCCCTCTAGGAAAAGGAGAGTGTGGTTGTATATCTGAATGATGTGATATTACTTCCTCTCTTTGAGAGACCTTTGCTCTTGTTAGGGCTGCTATCCCATTCGACTACATCCCTGTAATCTTTAAAGAATGTTTTTTGGTCATGGGCCTTCACCTTCCAGTGATTTCATCCAGATACAGTTTCCATAGGCTTTACTGGTTTAAACAGAAGAAAAGAGTAGACCATCTGAACAAAATAAAATGTCACCATTAAATTAGTTTTTGCAGCTTAAGATACAGGGTAATGATATTTTTCCAGCAGCTGCTTTCAGTTGGACTTAGAGTTTAAAAAAAAAAAATCTTTGCATCTGATACAAAATAATAAAGTACAGGTTACTTTACTTCCTTTTTTTGTGTCCCAAAACATAAGGAACGTTTTTGTGCTTTTACATGGTAACTGATGATTATTAAAAAAGTTTTGTTGTTAACGTAAATGATTGCCCACATGTGTTCAGTGGGGTATGTGTGAAAAGCACTTCTGAAAGATGTACAAGCATTCTTCTAATAAATATGGCTGTAACTTGGTTCAATTTGTATGACTCCTCACATACAATTGACTCCTTTTATACAGTAGTTTAACTACTTATGTAAAATGAGATGTCTTAGTGATAAATCAGTTTTTATTACCAAGAGGAAAGATGCTCTTTCATATAATCACAGTAACTAATTTTATTTCCCAACCATGCTGATATATGTTCTATTCATGAAAAATATAGACCAAAGAAAGATAGGAACTTAAAAACATTGGAAATAATAGTTATTCTGTCCTATTAATCTTTTCAAAAAATTGTTAATGAAATAGAAAGTGATATGAAACAAAAACATTCAATAGTTAAACAAATATTAAAGCATAAAATACTGTGTTACATTTATGATTAGCACAATGACTTAATATTTGCCAATTACTAAATTTACTACTAGATAATTTAATAAAGAATGGGAAGAGGAGGAATCTATTATTAGGAGATTCCTTAAGTACTTGGGATTCCTATAAAGTTATAATTCATAAAGAGTTCATAGATCTTCTCTTTTTAAATTATCAGACACTTCAAGGTCAAAAAAAGGAGAAGTACTTTTCTTGTAAACTATTTCCTCAATAATCCTTTTTTATTTTCTTTAATTTGCCAAACTTGTGTTCCTAATCAAAAATACATTTTATTCTATTTTAGAATTAGACTATGTGATAAAGTATTTGAGGAGACATAAATAATGCTGCAGTCAGTAAATGATAGGAGGAGTTGTGAAATATTGTTAGAAAATGAAATAAGAATAATAAAATTAAAACAAAAAACTACAGAAGGTGAGAATATGGAAGAATACCTAATAGGCCATTGTAGGTGGGCCTCAGCATGCCATGACCCAGTGACTTTAAGGAAAAAGCATAGTGAATTTAGAAATGAGACTGTCAGTTATTGCTAAAAACCTGAGACTTTCATACAACTAAGAGCTAACAGTTACTTACTTATGCATGGCATAGAGAAAAATTTATGCACAAACCCCCAAAATCCTTCTCCAATTATCTTTTAAGTTTTTGACGCATTTTGCTTAGCAATATTTCTTAGTGGAAACTCTACAAAGAGGGCTATAGGGATAAAAGCAGGCCTGTCCACACCCTGTCCCTATTCACCCATTTGACTGCCTGAGTGAGATTTGAATTATTTCTCCTTCAAGACTATACCTGATATCTTTTTCTTATAATTGGATTTCATATATAAAATTATTTGGGTCAGCGGGAAAAATAGACTGATTCTCTGCTGGCTAGCAAACAGTAAAGGTAGAAACACTCAGACCAGACAGATGAAGAAAAAAAAAGAGAGGGGCAGAAGTGTCCCTTGTTTAATAGGCCTTCCAACAAGAAAGAACAATGACTAACATAGGGAATTATGATATTTTATTGATGCTTTCCAGCAAAAAACTCATAGGTTCAAAACCAGAAATACACACAAAAAAGAAAATTTCCTTAAGCTCAACAGACACTGGGATGAAACCATTTTCCCTACCTTTGTCATGTTTCTTTTCTGTCCTGAGTCATAAAGTATTAACACTTGTGAGTGGCCATGCAGGCAAAATATTAACTTGTACGAATATGTGTTTTCTCCAGCAGTATTTCTTTTTAGCAATCAGAGTGATCTCTTGACACAATATCATTTTAAAACACTAATATTTTTCTGACTCAACATGTTTATATCGCCTTTATTTAAACAGATATATAAAGCTTTAAAGGAGTGCAAGGAAATCCCTAAAGGAGGATCTGTAGGTGTCATTTTCTGTATAAAATTTTAAATAAAATTTTGGAATTGTTGTTTAATGTCAATGTATTTCATTTTTCCATGGCACAAAGGAATAAATAGATGCAGAAAGAATCAAAAGAGCTTGACATCACATATAATGATGTTAAAAAAGCAAAGCTTAGATTTGTAGGACAATAATTCCTGTCTTTCAAGGGATAAAAATAGATTGTGTTAGCAACCTATCCCAGTGGTTTTAGATCCTCATGGGAGAGAGAGAGAATGAAAGTGTTATGAAACCTAGACCTGGAATTGCTAGAGTGCAACAAAATCCCCAATTCCCCCAACCGAAAAGAGACAGTCTAAATCATCCATTTTCTGTGCATGTTTTTTTCCTGGTTTCTAGGAAACATGCTTTTATACCTACAGCTGACTTGGGAAATCCTTTTTAGATCTCTTGTTCCAATAAAATTTTCTGTGCAAAAGTTCTTTTTTTTCCTGGTTTCTAGGAAACATTGCTGATATCTTTTCTTATAATTGGATTTCATATATAAAATTATTTGGGTCAGCGGGAAAAATAGACTGATTCTCTGCTGGCTAGCAAACAGTAAAGGTAGAAACACTCAGACCAGACAGATGAAGAAAAAAAAAGAGAGGGGCAGAAGTGTCCCTTGTTTAATAGGCCTTCCAACAAGAAAGAACAATGACTAACATAGGGAATTATGATATTTTATTGATGCTTTCCAGCAAAAAACTCATAGGTTCAAAACCAGAAATACACACAAAAAAGAAAATTTCCTTAAGCTCAACAGACACTGGGATGAAACCATTTTCCCTACCTTTGTCATGTTTCTTTTCTGTCCTGAGTCATAAAGTATTAACACTTGTGAGTGGCCATGCAGGCAAAATATTAACTTGTACGAATATGTGTTTTCTCCAGCAGTATTTCTTTTTAGCAATCAGAGTGATCTCTTGACACAATATCATTTTAAAACACTAATATTTTTCTGACTCAACATGTTTATATCGCCTTTATTTAAACAGATATATAAAGCTTTAAAGGAGTGCAAGGAAATCCCTAAAGGAGGATCTGTAGGTGTCATTTTCTGTATAAAATTTTAAATAAAATTTTGGAATTGTTGTTTAATGTCAATGTATTTCATTTTTCCATGGCACAAAGGAATAAATAGATGCAGAAAGAATCAAAAGAGCTTGACATCACATATAATGATGTTAAAAAAGCAAAGCTTAGATTTGTAGGACAATAATTCCTGTCTTTCAAGGGATAAAAATAGATTGTGTTAGCAACCTATCCCAGTGGTTTTAGATCCTCATGGGAGAGAGAGAGAATGAAAGTGTTATGAAACCTAGACCTGGAATTGCTAGAGTGCAACAAAATCCCCAATTCCCCCAACCGAAAAGAGACAGTCTAAATCATCCATTTTCTGTGCATGTTTTTTTTTTTTCCTGGTTTCTAGGGAAACATGCTTTTATACCTACAGCTGACTTGGGAAATCCTTTTTTTAGATCTCTTGTTCCAATAAAAATGTGCTGCTTCTAATTGTGAACAACACATTAGGAATACTGGTCCTCCAAATCATCTCTCAATTTTTTTCCCCCAGTAGCTTAGGTTAATGCCCAGGATTATTATTAATTGCACTGACTTGACACTGATTGCTAACTAAATTTAATAAGACTTTTAAGAGACTAACTCAATGAACAGTAGTAGATAGCCCTGGGGATTATTACTTCACCTCAAATCAAGTGCCCAGTCTATAATAAAATATTTATGGCTGTAATAGAAAAAAAGTCATACACGAATATGTGTGTGTGTTTATCTGTCCATGTAAATATAACCAAGAGAAATGGTAACCTTTTTCATAAATTGAGGAACAGGTAGCTGAGAGTCAGGAGCTTCAAAGAAAAACATGACATGCACTGTCTTATTATCCTATTCCAACATGTTTCGGGAATAGGGAGAAATTAGAGGAAGGCTTTCACCTTTGATGCAAATTGAATATGGGACAAGGAGGAGTTAAAATAAACAACTAGACACTGTAGGCAGTTAAATCTTAGGAATTATCTTAATTATTTGAGAAATAGGCTAAAATTCATTGCATTTTTACTGGTCATTAAACTGCTGGTGTTTTTTCTATCTTTTAAACTATAGTTTGGGGCTTCCCTGGTGGTCCAGTGTGTAAGGACACCGCCTTGCAGTGCAAGGGGCGCCGGTTCGATCCCTGGCCTGGGAAGATCCCACGTGCCGCAGAGTGACTGGACCGATGCGTCCAATTACTGAGCCGGAGCTCTGGAGCACATGTGCCCAGAGCCGGTGCTCTGCGACAACAGAGGCCACCGCGATGGAAGGCCCACATGGGCCAAGGAACAAAGATGGATGAGAATGGACAAATGAAAGATCAATAGAAGTGGCCCGCCTGCTCCCCCCCCCCCCCACCCCACCCCCACCCAAATAAATAAATAAATAAATAAATAAATAAATAACTTAAAAAAAAAAAAAAACTATAGTTTGCTAGTCTTTCATTTCCTGTCATAGTCTCATCCTTTTCATATGAAACTACCATCCACTTTTACCAGATATGTCATTAAATGTTTATCAAACAAAATAACTTTAAATATTTCAGAGCTAAATGAAAATCTCTTAAAAACACACTCATATGCCAAAAATAATCACGTAATATAGTAAGGGGTACATCATTAAGTATTCTGCTCTTAAAACTTTATCATAATTATTTCAGGCAAAACTCAACTCACAAAACCAAGTCAATAGATAATCATATCAACAGGTTTTAAGAATAGAAGAAAGGAAACCTCAAACAATAAAACATAAACATTCAGAAGTAAAGTAATATTCCTTCCCCCAAATGGTAGATAGTGTCATTAATGACAGCTTTTAAAATTGTTGCCAGTTCAGAACGATGCACAAATTGTTGGTAATATGTCCAATTATGGTGAGAGTGCCAGTCAGAAGGGTTTTGTATATGGTAGATTGGTGCTACAAAACTGGCCTTTGGAGTTAGTCTGGGTTTGAATCAGGGCTCTAAACACTTAACTCTAGACACAAACCTGAATAATCTACTTCATCTCTTTCACTCATCATATATGTTTTCCTTACTGAGATATTGTTTGTGTTTAATAACAAAAAATTAAGAAACTATACACATACATGTGAAAATTATGTTAATAAACTATAAGCAGCATACCCAATATCTAAAGCTATTACATTAATTTCTGTATTAATCACTGTACTTTTCATAATTTTAACTTACAAAGCAGTAACATTATAGGAACAAAAAATGGATAAGATTAAAATGCCATCCATGAATACATCTTAGTATTCCATATTTAAGTCAAATATAATACATGCTCTAATGACCATGAGAATGAATGGATAAAAATATCCAGTCATTTCGTCAGTGAAGAAACTAAGGAAAGAATTTAAAATTATAGATAAGAGCTCTAATACTATGAGAATTATCTTAAACCCTGGTTCTAAGAATAAATCTTTAAGTAAAAACATTAAAAAGAAAAATATAATTAAAAGCACTATTCTGAGGCAGGAGTGAGTCATACTTTTATTTTTCATACCTTTATTGAAGGAAGAATCCGGATGCCTAAGACATACACAAGTCCAGATCTTGTTTGAGACCTGCATCCATTCAAAGCCCTATAAGGTTGTGTATCTTCTACCACTGTAACAATGGCACTCAATCTTATCTGATGGGAGGTGGGGAAATTCCAGTTCTTTCACTTTCTTTATCTCCTGGCCTTGTAAAAAGTTTCTTTCAGATCTGACTAAAGTATAACATTAAAAATGATATAATTAGAGAAAAACAAAGGAGCTAAATCTGAACTTTACTTGCTAGGGGAAACAGTCATACCATATTTTAATTGAAAAAATACATGAAAGATAAAAATTGTATGTCCGCCAGAAATAGCATGACACCAAAGATGGTCCTTGAGACAAGTGAACCTAAAGCTTGTTCTTTGCAAAAAGTGGTAGGTTGTTTCCCAGACAGTGAAAGGACTACAGGAAGCACAGGTGAGAAATTCTGCTCCCTACTCAGACTCTATAGAATTCTGGGACTGGATGTGTGTGTGTGTGTCCTTTCCTCCTCTGACAGTTATGCTGAGGACTGCTCTTTTTTTCCAGAGAAGTATTTGAAATCATTTTAAAATGAGTACAACTATTTCTCTTTGTAGCAGTTTTTATACTTGATATTTTAATCCTCTAGGTAGGTATAATAAGGAATATGACAGAGAACTGGTACATCCAGAACCCAAAGGAGAGAAGAGAACTGAATTACTACTACTTGGCACTTGCATAGTTTCCTCTGAAGAGTGTGAAGCAGATCATAAGACGCTAATTAATAGCCAGTGTTTTCCAGGAGATCCCTAGAGAGGGCAAGTGCAAGTGAAGATCCTTACACCCTCACATCTACCTTGGGGGAAAAAGGCCCATCATTGGTTAAAAAAAAAATTAGAAAAAACTAAAGGATCAGTGGGAATGAGTGTTTATAATGGCTCAGAAGAACTGTGCCTCTGTTTAAAGGGATCAGAGAGTATTGCAGGAAAATGAAAAGTTTAAAAAAAGTGAAAAGGGACTGGAAAAAAAGGTAAAGTTTTCAGCGACATAAGAGAAGGAAATAGAGAGGATGAGGAAAAAACAGTGAAACATCTGTGACATCATTTTTCTTTCACAAGGTCTCAGATGGGTTTGAAGGCGCCAGAGTTCTCACTCCCACCCTCAGGAGTGCTGGGTCCCAGGAGTGCTGGAGCTGGGGTAGGGAGGAGTGGGTACAGCCCCTTTCACACTCCCTGGTGAAAGTGTATTTTGACAGTACACATTCAATCTGAGATTTCTTTACAATGATGAGTTGTTAGAGAGGCAGAAACTGTTTTCGCAGTTGGTTTGTTTTTTATTTCTGCTTGTGTATGTGTTTGTTCATTTGGTGTGAGGGTGTGTGTGTGAATGTGACGAGTTGTTAGGCTGTTTCTTGTCATTGGTTTTAGGATGATGGTGGTGTGTTAACTTGGTGTTCGAAGGTTGAAAGACCCATATGAAACAGGTATCATTCTCTTGAATTCCTTTCTACTTAGCATTTGAAAAAATATCAAGTGAGAAAATACAGTCACACAGATGTTGAAACAGACTTCATTGGGCTGGACAGGATACTCTGATCTAACTCTTTTACAGATAAAATGAATATCAAGATGAATTTCAAATACAGTCTTTAAGGAAGAAAATTCACAAGACATGCAATCGGGTGTTTTGTTGAGAAGTAGGGGGGATCTTTATTTATTTATTTTTCCTCAATATTTTGTAAGTAATTAGAGTTGGGTAAATATTTTGTTAAGTGATGGATGATATGCACAGAAATACAGATTTACTTATAGAACTCCTGATTACCTGGACACTCATTCCTGTTCTCATATGAAACACAAGGGTCAAAGCAAAACAGCTACCATCCCTATTCCTCCTTATAGAACAACCTCTGCCCTTGAGTTTTCTCTAAAATGTTTCAGCATTAATATTATTGGCTGCTTTGTTCTGGTAAGACTATCTCTTGTTTTAATACAAATACAGGTTAAAATTCATTTTGGAAGAACAATAAAGTAAAGTTTACAGAAAAGACAATATCCCTGAGAGCAATTTTTGACTTTCATAAAATTTAATATTTCCTTAAAGCCTGAGAATAACGTGAAGAAGCTTAAATAAGAAAAAAAGAAAGAAAAGGAAACCATAAAATTTACCTTTTAAATATGTCACAGTTATCCAAATGTAGAGATAATAATCAATGGAGTGATACATTTTGAAGTTAGCTTTATTAAATTAGACTGACAAAGCTAAAGAAGAATAATTAAATAATTTTTTTAAAAAATATATGAATATATAATATAGGCAAGGCATCGAGGTGCTGAAGCAAAAAGATAAATATTATAAACAAATACAAAATTTCTGTCTTTTACTAATAATCGGTATATTGATTTTCTATTTTAGTATTTGGCTATTAAACTATTAGAATCTTGTGTTTCTCATGCAGACTTTAAATTGCTCCTGAGAACCCAATGTATGATACTAACTTGCGTGCTATCCAGATGGTTTAATTTGCAAAGTGGTGTTAGTATAAGCGTAAGCGTTTCATATAACTTGGGGACATGGCAGCAATTATTACTTATGCCTAACCAAGTTCCATAAGAAGAAAAAATAAGAATATTTTAGTCAATTTTCAATATCCAACCTCTATTATAGCATTTAATATTCATATTAAAGAAACTTGTATTAGTTCCATACAAAAGTTTGAATTGTGAATTCAAATACAGTCTTTAAGAAAAATCAAGACATGCAATCGGGTGTTTTGTTGAGAAGTAGGGGATCTTTATTTATTTATTTTTCCTCAATATTTTGTAAGTAATTAGAGTTGGGTAAATATTTTGTTAAGTGATGGATGATATGCACAGAAATACAGATTTACTTATAGAACTCCTGATTACCTGGACACTCATTCCTGTTCTCATATGAAACACAAGGGTCAAAGCAAAACAGCTACCATCCCTATTCCTCCTTATAGAACAACCTCTGCCCTTGAGTTTTCTCTAAAATGTTTCAGCATTAATATTATTGGCTGCTTTGTTCTGGTAAGACTATCTCTTGTTTTAATACAAATACAGGTTAAAATTCATTTTGGAAGAACAATAAAGTAAAGTTTACAGAAAAGACAATATCCCTGAGAGCAATTTTTGACTTTCATAAAATTTAATATTTCCTTAAAGCCTGAGAATAACGTGAAGAAGCTTAAATAAGAAAAAAAGAAAGAAAAGGAAACCATAAAATTTACCTTTTAAATATGTCACAGTTATCCAAATGTAGAGATAATAATCAATGGAGTGATACATTTTGAAGTTAGCTTTATTAAATTAGACTGACAAAGCTAAAGAAGAATAATTAAATAATTTTTTTAAAAAATATATGAATATATAATATAGGCAAGGCATCGAGGTGCTGAAGCAAAAAGATAAATATTATAAACAAATACAAAATTTCTGTCTTTTACTAATAATCGGTATATTGATTTTCTATTTTAGTATTTGGCTATTAAACTATTAGAATCTTGTGTTTCTCATGCAGACTTTAAATTGCTCCTGAGAACCCAATGTATGATACTAACTTGCATGCTATCCAGATGGTTTAATTTGCAAAGTGGTGTTATCATAAACGTAAGCATTTCTTATAACTTGGGGACATGGCAGCAATTATTACTTATTCCTAACCAAGTTCCATAAGAAGAAAAAATAAGAATATTTTAGTCAATTTTTCAATATCCAACCTCTATTATAGCATTTAATATTCATATTAAAGAAACTTGTATTATTCCTAGTTGTTCCTCTGCAAGTAAATAGCACTACAGAACAGTATCTGCCACATGTTTGTAAAAATAAAATAATTAAAAAATACATCCCAAACATGTGTACATCACTGACTCAATAAGAGTAATGAATGTAAAACGTTCTTAAAGTAATAGGATTCCTCAAGCAATGTTATTCAAAAGAAAAAAAATTTTACACTGGAAAGACCTTCTACCAATATTAATGACAGAAATATACTTCCATTTATTTGCTCAAATTCTGAGCTAAATCTGCATATATTTTTCACCACTTTGTGTGAAAAGAATATTGATATATACAGACACATAAGCTATACAGTGTCACTCAGTTGTGTCCAGCTCTTTGTGACCCCATGGACAAGAGGGTGCTATAATTACATGGGAATGTGGAAGCTACCAAATAAATAAAACAGTTCATTACCATGTTCTTATAATCTTTATACCTCTAAGAGCATCGTCTAGGTTATGAGTGAACAAATGACAAAGATACTTAAGAGTGAAATAAACATATGGAGAGTAATTTCTGTGAAAGCTATTGATTAATTCTCAAAACACAAGATCAATATTGGATTTGGCTTGACTTCGTGGAGCTCATTCTGCTGGACTTTTCTGCCAAGTCTCCCTCTCATTATCACCTTCTTTCTCAGTTAGGTAACTATAAATGCCAAGTGAACAGCTAAGCAGTTGATGTTGAGGCAACATCTTTCTAGAGTTGAAGTCATACTGTTAAACTGGTTTGTTTTTCCAATGAGATTCCATATTCATAAAATGTACCTTGAAATACAAAATTTCTGTCTTTTACTAATAATCGGTATATTGATTTTCTATTTTAGTATTTGGCTATTAAACTATTAGAATCTTGTGTTTCTCATGCAGACTTTAAATTGCTCCTGAGAACCCAATGTATGATACTAACTTGCATGCTATCCAGATGGTTTAATTTGCAAAGTGGTGTTATCATAAACGTAAGCATTTCTTATAACTTGGGGACATGGCAGCAATTATTACTTATTCCTAACCAAGTTCCATAAGAAGAAAAAATAAGAATATTTTAGTCAATTTTTCAATATCCAACCTCTATTATAGCATTTAATATTCATATTAAAGAAACTTGTATTATTCCTAGTTGTTCCTCTGCAAGTAAATAGCACTACAGAACAGTATCTGCCACATGTTTGTAAAAATAAAATAATTAAAAAATACATCCCAAACATGTGTACATCACTGACTCAATAAGAGTAATGAATGTAAAACGTTCTTAAAGTAATAGGATTCCTCAAGCAATGTTATTCAAAAGAAAAAAATTATACACTGGAAAGACCTTCTACCAAGATGAAGGACAGAAATATACTTCCATTTATTTGCTCAAATTCTGAGCTAAATCTGCATATATTTTTCACCACTTTGTGTGAAAAGAATATTGATATATACAGACACATAAGCTATACAGTGTCACTCAGTTGTGTCCAGCTCTTTGTGACCCCATGGACAAGAGGGTGCTATAATTACATGGGAATGTGGAAGCTACCAAATAAATAAAACAGTTCATTACCATGTTCTTATAATCTTTATACCTCTAAGAGCATCGTCTAGGTTATGAGTGAACAAATGACAAAGATACTTAAGAGTGAAATAAACATATGGAGAGTAATTTCTGTGAAAGCTATTGATTAATTCTCAAAACACAAGATCAATATTGGATTTGGCTTGACTTCGTGGAGCTCATTCTGCTGGACTTTTCTGCCAAGTCTCCCTCTCATTATCACCTTCTTTCTCAGTTAGGTAACTATAAATGCCAAGTGAACAGCTAAGCAGTTGATGTTGAGGCAACATCTTTCTAGAGTTGAAGTCATACTGTTAAACTGGTTTGTTTTTCCAATGAGATTCCATATTCATAAAATGTACCTTGAAATACAGTTGTAAAGGAGGCCTTCCCCTGCCCTCAGCTGCTCACACCTTCGAGTATAAATTCCCTCTGGGACCTGCAGCAAAACTGAGCACTTTGGCAAATCTAAAAATAATCAGTCCATTAGTATCAAGTTGCTTTCCTGAATACAGCAAGGTGTTCTTTGTGCCTACTTCACCCCCGGCCACCATCCTAAGATGTATTATGTTCAGAATACAATGAGAACTTCTCTGACTTATTTCTTCCCCTTTAAAGATTGAGGGTGTAAAGAATAATTGAATGTAAAATTACATACAAAACTTTTTGCAACTTTTTAATATAATTTTAATACATTTATAGGTTGTGAATATATATCTTGGCAAAAAAACACAGTGATATAAAACAAACACAATAAACTGGACTATATTAACTAACATGACATTTTGTTTCTTTCAAAACGATTATTATTATACTTAACTATCATGAAGCACCCAAAAGAGAAAACATACATTTTGTAGACTAAAAAGGATTGGTAAGATGGATACTATTATTTCAATAGGTTTGGTTATGTCTATAGACAAGAAAATTTACAAGAACAAATCTAAAGCATTATGCTTAAAGAAAGAAATTCCATTTATCTTCTGTTATTATCTGAAATTGGATAGAAAATATTTCAGGCAGTCACTATTCTTAAAATAACTGGTTATTTCTCCATGTCTAGTAAATAACATTAATAGTAAATAACATTTTAGCAACAACTACAGTAAAAGTTTATTTTTCAGAAATCTGTAGAGTTAGTTAGAAAGTGATATATGACACTCTAGTGATTATCAATCTTATAAACGGTTGTCTTTTTTAAAAAAAAAAAAAAAAAGCCTTGTTTTTTCTCAGATATATCCTAACATGTACCTCAAAATAATTTTTCAAATTGTAGCTTTCTTTGCACACCTGGAAAATTAATTAGTACTTATGTAAAGAAATTTTCTTTCAAAACATATTTTTATAGCCACTAAGAACAAAAAAAAGCATTCTACCAAGATTCTTTTTCATGCTAAAAAATGCATTCAGTGGGGTCTGCTTTGGGGGATTGTAAGGGGAGAAACCTGGGGTGTTTTAAGGTTAATGGAGAGTGATTAAGGTTAATGGCTGAGTGCTTAAGGTTAAGTGCTATATTTACATAGCTGCCAACTCTCTTAAAAAAAAAAGTCTTCCTGTCTATCAATCAGTTTCAGTTAATAGCCAATTAAACAGCAAATGGGGTATAAAGACTGAAGGTAAAGACACATCAATTTGCATATACAGGGTAGAACTGCCAATTCTCAATCAAGAATTTAGTGAAGATCTACTTTATCATAACAGTTGCTGCATGCATGGAGATAGAACACATGGTCCCTGTCCATGAAGTTCAATCTTTAGCAGAGAATGGAACTAGGTATGAAAATATCTCAGTACGAAGAGCTATAAAATAAGTGGCACAGGCAATATAGGCCTTCTCTTGTGGTTCAGTGTTTTTTTTTAAAAAAAAAACTGTCTGTCAATGCAGGAGAAGCAGGTTTGATCCCTGGGTGGGAAAGATCCACTGGAGAAGGAAATGGCAACTCACTCCACTATTCTTGTCTAGAGAATTCCACGGACAGAGGAGCCTGGTAGGCTACAGTCCATAGGGTTGCAAAAGAGTTGGACACAACCCAGCAACTATACAACAACAACAAAGGTACATATTATAGAATTCACAGCAGGGAAATACAATACCTACTTCACATTAAGAGTACATGAAGGATTTATCACTAATATTAATAAGTAAAAAGTTCAATAGATAAAACTACTCATTCTCAAACTGAGTAGGATCCTGGAGGGCCCTCCTGGGTGCAAATACCTTTCCTTGTCCACTGTTTCTTATTGTTGGGAAAAGGCTTCAGCTTCCCAGAAAATCCCTTGTTGTTGTTCAGTTGCTCAGTCCTGTAAAACTCTTTGCAGTCCCACGGACTGCAGCACACCAGGCTTATCTATCCTTCACCATCTCCCCGAGCATGCTCAAACTTATGTCCATTGAATCAGCGATGCCATTCAACTGTCTCATCTGTTGTCCTCTTCTCCTTTTGCCTTCAATCTTTCCCAGGATAAAGGTCTTTTCCAATGAGTTGTCTCTTCACATCAGGTGGCCAAACTTCTGGAGCTTTAGCTTCAGCATCACTCCTTCCAATGAATAGTCAGGGTTGATTTTCTTTAGGATTGGTTTGATCTCTTAGCAGTCCAAGTGACTCTCAAGAGTCTTGAAGACCACAGTTCAAAGGTGTTAGTTCTTCAATACACAGCCTTCTTTATGGCCCATCTGTCACATTTATACATGACTACTGGAAAAACCACAGCTTTGACAATATGGACTTTGTCAGCAAAGTGATGTCTCTGCTTTGTAATGTGCTATCCATGTTTGCCATAAAGCTTCTTCCAAGGAGTAAATGTCTTTTAATGTCATGGTTACAGTCACCATCCACAATGATTTTGGCGCCCAAGAAAATAAAGCCTGTTACTGTTTTCATTGTTTGCCCATCTATTTGTCATGTAAATGATGGGACTGAATGCCATGATTTTTTTTGTTGTTTACATTTTAGCCTCTTTTATTGGTTTATTTATTTATTTATTTTCATCCAGCTTCATTTTTTGGCCTGTGTGAGCCTCCCATCGCAGTGGCCTCTTTCATTGCAGAGCACTGGTTCTGGGTGCACGCGCTCCAGAGCACTGGTCTGTAATTGGACACAACAGTCCAGCCGCTCCACTGCATGTTGGATCTTCCCAGGCCAGGGATCGAACTGGTACCACTTGCACTGCCAGGCAGATTCTACCCACTGGACCAGCAAGAAAGCCCCATGATTGTTTTTTGAATGTTGAGTTTTAAGTCAGCTTTTTCACTCTCCTCTTTCACTTTCATGAAGAAGCCCTTTAGTTCCTCTTCATTTTTTGTCATAAACTGGTGTCATCTGCATATCTGAGGTTATTGATATTTCTCCTGGGAATCTTGATTCCAGCTTGTTCTTTATCCGACTGGCATTTCACATGATATACTCTGCATACAAGTTAAATAAGCAGGGTGACAAAAACCAGCAGTGATGTACTCCTTTCCCAACTTGAAACCAGTCTGTTGGTCCATGCGCACTTCTAACTGCTGCTTTTTGACCTGCTTACAGGTTTTGCCAGAGGCAAGTAAGGTGGTCTGGTACTCTCATCTCTTGAATGAGAGTGATCCACAGAGTCAAGGGATGTAGCATAGTCAATGAAGCAGAAGTAGATGTTTTTATGGAATTCTCTTGCCTTTTCTATGATCCAACGGATGTTGGCAATTTGATCTCTGGTTCCTCTGTCTTTTCTAAATCCAGCTTGTACCTCTGGAAGTTCTTGATTCAGATACTGTTGAAGCTTAGCTTGGAGGATTTTGAGCATTAACTTATTTCCTTGAGTTTCACCAAAGGACATAGTCAAACAGTTACTAAGTAGGAAGTAAAACAATGCAACAAAAGAGGAACAATCTACAAACAACAGTGCAAAGATTAAGGCAAGATCCTGGTCCTCCTGGAGGAATATACATAGCCATGTGCTAAGTTATTGCAGTTGTGTCTGACTCTTTGAGACTCTATGGACTGTAGCCTGCCAGGCTCCTCCGTTCATGGGATTCTCCAGGTAAGAATACTAGAATGGGTTGCCAAACCTTCCTATTATATATAGATAGATGGATAGACTTTTTTTTTTTTTAATGCAGGAAGTAAGGCCCCACCCAGGTAGAGACAGTAATTTTAGACTGAGCTCAAGTTTCCTGGAACACTGCCCATTCACTCCCACCAGCAACCAACCAGAAAAGAATCACACACACAGCAGCCCTCAGTCCAAATTTTGCCTATTAAAAAATGCTTCCCTGAAAACCACCAGGCAGTTTGTGTCATTTGAACTTAAGCCACCCATTCTACTTGCTTGATCCCACAATAAACCTCTGCTCTTAACTTTGGAGTTTTGGTTTAATTCACCACACTGTACATCAGACACACAGAGTTGCATTTGACAGTATTTTGTAGTTCTTTTTTACATAGAAACTCTCCAGATCAGTTTAAAGCAAGACAACAATAACAACAAAGAAGGCTAGAGAAAACTACATTAGCATACGAACTTCAAATTCAATATAAACTTACTTAGACGAAGCACATCTGAAAAGTTTAGGCTAGTGTAAGGCTCTGAGGTATTCAGCAGTTGTCCAAACTGCATCACTAACTACCCAATGACAACATGATTAATTACATAAATGAAGTTTACTGAAACAAGATGAATGTTGATCTCTGCAGTAGCCACTGGCAACATGGAGCAGCCTTACTTTTCACTCAATTAGCAATATTCAGTCAGGGTTTTTTGTATTTCTTTCCCTTTTTTTCTCCACTGCCCCTGAATTTCCAACTGATTTTGAAATATATGCTAGGGACGGAAAGTGTGGGGGTTAGGAGCTAAGGACGAATACATGGAATGGTAGAGAAGGTGAACACATAATCATTAAAAGTAAATTTGAAGATTTCTCTTAAAGAATATTTTCATTGAATGCATTTCTTCCATGGGCTAATTTCAAAATGTTTAGAAAGTGGTAGCTACTCAGTCATGTTTGACTCTTTGTGACCCCATGGACTCTATGTAGCTTGCCAGGCTCCTATGTCCATGGGATTCTCCAGGCAGGAATATCGGAATTGGTTACCATGCCCTTCTCTAGGGGAATTTTCCCAACTCAGCGATCAAACTTGGGTACCCTGCATCATAGGGAGATTCTTTATTGTTTGAGTCATCAGGGAAGCTCCAAAATGTTTAGAGCATGAGCTTAAATGAGACAAAAGTAAATAGAAGTCAAAATTGGACACTGAATTAGGGTAGATCTTGATCTCCTGACAGTGAGACTGTCAGTCAGTCAACAGCTTCCTGTGTGAGGGCTGGCCTGAGGTAGAAGTTCACAGCTCAGAAATGGAATGGAAGGGTGCTCAGCCCTCAGTCCAAATTTTGCCTATTAAAAAATGCTTCCCTGAAAACCACCAGGCAGTTTGTGTCATTTGAACTTAAGCCACCCATTCTACTTGCTTGATCCCACAATAAACCTCTGCTCTTAACTTTGGAGTTTTGGTTTAATTCACCACACTGTACATCAGACACACAGAGTTGCATTTGACAGTATTTTGTAGTTCTTTTTTACATAGAAACTCTCCAGATCAGTTTAAAGCAAGACAACAATAACAACAAAGAAGGCTAGAGAAAACTACATTAGCATACGAACTTCAAATTCAATATAAACTTACTTAGACGAAGCACATCTGAAAAGTTTAGGCTAGTGTAAGGCTCTGAGGTATTCAGCAGTTGTCCAAACTGCATCACTAACTACCCAATGACAACATGATTAATTACATAAATGAAGTTTACTGAAACAAGATGAATGTTGATCTCTGCAGTAGCCACTGGCAACATGGAGCAGCCTTACTTTTCACTCAATTAGCAATATTCAGTCAGGGTTTTTTGTATTTCTTTCCCTTTTTTTCTCCACTGCCCCTGAATTTCCAACTGATTTTGAAATATATGCTAGGGACGGAAAGTGTGGGGGTTAGGAGCTAAGGACGAATACATGGAATGGTAGAGAAGGTGAACACATAATCATTAAAAGTAAATTTGAAGATTTCTCTTAAAGAATATTTTCATTGAATGCATTTCTTCCATGGGCTAATTTCAAAATGTTTAGAAAGTGGTAGCTACTCAGTCATGTTTGACTCTTTGTGACCCCATGGACTCTATGTAGCTTGCCAGGCTCCTATGTCCATGGGATTCTCCAGGCAGGAATATCGGAATTGGTTACCATGCCCTTCTCTAGGGGAATTTTCCCAACTCAGCGATCAAACTTGGGTACCCTGCATCATAGGGAGATTCTTTATTGTTTGAGTCATCAGGGAAGCTCCAAAATGTTTAGAGCATGAGCTTAAATGAGACAAAAGTAAATAGAAGTCAAAATTGGACACTGAATTAGGGTAGATCTTGATCTCCTGACAGTGAGACTGTCAGTCAGTCAACAGCTTCCTGTGTGAGGGCTGGCCTGAGGTAGAAGTTCACAGCTCAGAAATGGAATGGAAGGGTGCTCAGCCCTTGTCCTGAAACTCAAGAATTTGTGAATTTTTCTGAAGCTATAAAATTAGAGACCCCTTCTGAATTCGAACCATTCTTTTACTAAAATGTAAACATCCAAAAAAAGGATCAAAACTTTATATTAAAGATATCCAAACTCTGTTTTCAACCTGCTGTATTTGTGTAAATTGGTTAGCTCTCATTACTATGGAATGTGTACTTTCATTTATGAGTTACTAGGAAGAGGGACAACAATGCCAAAGAACAAAGACTATTCTGGAATATAGAGATTTTTGAACTGAAAACTCTGCACTGAGCACAAGGCTCAAGTTCTGGGGCAACTGAGAATCAGTCTGAAGATTTTGAACATGAGGGTGACTCAATTGTTGAGAAAAGAAAAGAAGAAAAACTGTCCCTAAATTAGGAAAGTTGTGAAGGAAATAGAAGTATAAATGTTAAAAGTTCATAACACTTAGTTTTGAGAAAGGGCAGTTCCTGTTTTTATTTCCTAGTTTTCCATGCTTCTACTTAGAGAAAGATTCAGCCTGTGAGGCTGAACAATGAAAAGATACTGGGGCAAATCTAAATCTGCAGTGATCTGCAGGTCTTTCAAATACTCATTACAACTATCTTCTTTTGCATGTCTCAGTTATTAGCGACTTGTAAAGCATAGTTTGGGATCAAATCTAATTAAAATATCAATATTATTTCAAAGATATTTAAAGCTAACTTTGAGATATCTCACTGAAATCAGTCCAAAAATACTTTGAATATACTATTCATATAAATTAAGATTGGATATTAAGACTTACTATCTCTTAAATAAAAAATGCAGTGAACAGAAAAATATCTAATAGAAATTTTGTACATAAATTTTCTGATAAATTTTCTAAAGATTCACAGCTCTGATTTCAAAAAAGAATCAGAGATAACTGTAATAAAATTGTCTATTTCTTTAAGAGAAAGCATCCTCAATATGGTTTTGAGTTTTCTTCTCTTATCATACATAAGTTAAGATAAATTAAGTGTACTACTTTCAGATAATTACATTGCACCACTTCCATTTTATTATGATGTCTATAGCTTGACAGAATAAAAATCACCTTTGAAAAATTATCTTTAATAGAAAAAAGCCAAATTATCATCTATTTAAAGTGTAAGAAATGTATTTTAATTCCTTAATTCATAATAAGCACTTAGAAGTTAGCAAAATAAACTGAAAGAATTAATGTCTTCATTTTTCAACATTTAAGTAACTTGAGGATATTTAGTTACTCAAGTGTATTAATTCAGTCAAGATTGACTAAGTTATTTAAAATGCATTATAAAAATAAAATAATTTAAAAAGTCAATACATATCTTTGAAAGAGTTTTACCAAAAGTTTGTTAACTTATGTTTTATGTACTATTACTGATTAATGTTAACTGTCATAAATAAAATATGTAGACTTTTTAAAAATTAGACATAAAAGAAATTATATACATCATCTCTTTCAAACTTCTTATTTATAGGTGAAATTAATGAGACAGAGTTATTAAATGGCCTGTCCTTGTAATTCTGACCTTATGACAAGTAAAACCTATGAAATTGTGGTAAAATTCTCTACACATGATAAGACAATGTACACAGATAAATGCACACACATTTTATAATTACTGTATAGCTAATATCTAATAAACTAGTAGATTCAACCTGAATTGCATATAACCTCTTTCTGTTCATTTACTTAACTATCACTAATATTCTTAGTAATGTTTTCTTAGATAATACATATTTCAATATAAATTTTCAAAGATATTTAAAGCTAACTTTGAGATATCTCACTGAAATCAGTCCAAAAATACTTTGAATATACTATTCATATAAATTAAGATTGGATATTAAGACTTACTATCTCTTAAATAAAAAATGCAGTGAACAGAAAAATATCTAATAGAAATTTTGTACATAAATTTTCTGATAAATTTTCTAAAGATTCACAGCTCTGATTTCAAAAAAGAATCAGAGATAACTGTAATAAAATTGTCTATTTCTTTAAGAGAAAGCATCCTCAATATGGTTTTGAGTTTTCTTCTCTTATCATACATAAGTTAAGATAAATTAAGTGTACTACTTTCAGATAATTACATTGCACCACTTCCATTTTATTATGATGTCTATAGCTTGACAGAATAAAAATCACCTTTGAAAAATTATCTTTAATAGAAAAAAGCCAAATTATCATCTATTTAAAGTGTAAGAAATGTATTTTAATTCCTTAATTCATAATAAGCACTTAGAAGTTAGCAAAATAAACTGAAAGAATTAATGTCTTCATTTTTCAACATTTAAGTAACTTGAGGATATTTAGTTACTCAAGTGTATTAATTCAGTCAAGATTGACTAAGTTATTTAAAATGCATTATAAAAATAAAATAATTTAAAAAGTCAATACATATCTTTGAAAGAGTTTTACCAAAAGTTTGTTAACTTATGTTTTATGTACTATTACTGATTAATGTTAACTGTCATAAATAAAATATGTAGACTTTTTAAAAATTAGACATAAAAGAAATTATATACATCATCTCTTTCAAACTTCTTATTTTATAGGTGAAATTAATGAGACAGAGTTATTAAATGGCCTGTCCTTGTAATTCTGACCTTATGACAAGTAAAACCTATGAAATTGTGGTAAAATTCTCTACACATGATAAGACAATGTACACAGATAAATGCACACACATTTTATAATTACTGTATAGCTAATATCTAATAAACTAGTAGATTCAACCTGAATTGCATATAACCTCTTTCTGTTCATTTACTTAACTATCACTAATATTCTTAGTAATGTTCTTAAAATGCAATGATTAGCACTGACAACCACAATAATAAATGTACTCAAGATGCAATGAACCTGCTCAGTCCTTTCTGAAAAAAAGAAATAGCTGGAGTTAATTCTTAAATGTTGATGATCATGTTGTAGGAACTCAAAAGATATCATTTGCTCATTACACACCTTCCTTCCTATCACTTCACATCCTTCCCCAAAGGCATGCTTACCTCATGTGTGGCCACATATAACGTTACCACTGTGGCCACAGCTGATGTGCCATGGACAGGCCCTATTTAGCCTCTTCCCATGTCAAAAGTGTTTCTCTAGAATTAGTATCCTTAACTTTGGAAGCAATTCCATGGCTATCTTATTAAAGTCTTGTTTATATTAATAGCTACATAATTGACTCTTAAATAAAAAATGAGTTTTAGCCTATTAAAATGTAGTCTTTACCTTTCTAATTTAGTCAAATACATAGGACACAAGAATCCTGCAGAAATTGTAATTAATGAATTTAGACCTTGTTCAACTCTTCAAGATGTTGGTGTGTAGCTGTGCATAGTTTTCAAAGCTTACAGAGAAGGCAGAAATACTTAAAATGTTTTAGAAGCAAAATCAAAACAATCAATGATAGCAGGCCTCTGTGCAATAACTGACACCATAAAGGTAAGTATGCTTTTCTAGACAGAATGGAAATATGCAATACTGCTCCTCAAACTGGGAACTTCCCAGGTAGCAAAGTGGCAAAGAATCCACCTGCCAATGAAGAAGACACAGGAGACTTGGGTTCAGTCCCTTTGGTTGGAAAAAACTGGCCATTCCTTATGTTTTATGTACTATTACTGATTAATGTTAACTGTCATAAATAAAATATGTAGACTTTTTAAAATTAGACATAAAAGAAATTATATACATCATCTCTTTCAAACTTCTTATTTCATAGGTGAAATTAATGAGACAGAGTTATTAAATGGCCTGTCCTTGTAATTCTGACCTTATGACAAGTAAAACCTATGAAATTGTGGTAAAATTCTCTACACATGATAAGACAATGTACACAGATAAATGCACACACATTTTATAATTACTGTATAGCTAATATCTAATAAACTAGTAGATTCAACCTGAATTGCATATAACCTCTTTCTGTTCATTTACTTAACTATCACTAATATTCTTAGTAATGTTCTTAAAATGCAATGATTAGCACTGACAACCACAATAATAAATGTACTCAAGATGCAATGAACCTGCTCAGTCCTTTCTGAAAAAAAGAAATAGCTGGAGTTAATTCTTAAATGTTGATGATCATGTTGTAGGAACTCAAAAGATATCATTTGCTCATTACACACCTTCCTTCCTATCACTTCACATCCTTCCCCAAAGGCATGCTTACCTCATGTGTGGCCACATATAACGTTACCACTGTGGCCACAGCTGATGTGCCATGGACAGGCCCTATTTAGCCTCTTCCCATGTCAAAAGTGTTTCTCTAGAATTAGTATCCTTAACTTTGGAAGCAATTCCATGGCTATCTTATTAAAGTCTTGTTTATATTAATAGCTACATAATTGACTCTTAAATAAAAAATGAGTTTTAGCCTATTAAAATGTAGTCTTTACCTTTCTAATTTAGTCAAATACATAGGACACAAGAATCCTGCAGAAATTGTAATTAATGAATTTAGACCTTGTTCAACTCTTCAAGATGTTGGTGTGTAGCTGTGCATAGTTTTCAAAGCTTACAGAGAAGGCAGAAATACTTAAAATGTTTTAGAAGCAAAATCAAAACAATCAATGATAGCAGGCCTCTGTGCAATAACTGACACCATAAAGGTAAGTATGCTTTTCTAGACAGAATGGAAATATGCAATACTGCTCCTCAAACTGGGAACTTCCCAGGTAGCAAAGTGGCAAAGAATCCACCTGCCAATGAAGAAGACACAGGAGACTTGGGTTCAGTCCCTGGGTTGGAAAGATCCCTTAGAGTAGGAAATATCAACTGGCTCCAATATTCTTACTTGGAAAACTCCAATGATAGGGGAGCTTGGTGGGCTATAATCCATTGGGGTGCAAAGAGCTTGACATGACTGAGCAACTGAGCACACACACAATTCTTAAGTTAATATTCTCAATCAACATTCATTCCCCCTTTTTAGGGCAATTTGATCTTTTACAAAGTGTTTAGCTCTATTCTCCCAGAAACATGATAAAAGCTAAACTTATTAGAAAAATTTGCCCATGGTAAAAATGAGCCTTGACTGCTTCACTGAATTGGGACTGGGAGTAAATACCTGATGGTAAGTTAATGTTGAGTCTCCCTGATTCTGCTGTTTTCACTGGGTAGACATTTTGCAGAAACCCTAGAAGTTGTAAGCTATACCTTTAAAGCTACAAGAGATATCAGTTCCTAAAGAGAAGGAGGCTTTCCCCCCAGGATGCTTCCTCTGTTGCTACTGCTGAGTCACTGCAGTCATATCCGACTCTGTGTGACCACATGGACTGCAGCTGGACAGGGTCCTCTGCCCAAAGAATTTTCCAGGCAAGAATACTGGAGTGGTTTGCCATGCACTTCTCCAGAGGGATCTTCCCAACCCAGGGATGGAACCTGGGTCTCCCGCATTGAAGTCAGATTCTTCACCACTGAAACATCAGGGAAGCTCTATATTCATGTATATATGACTCCATGGACTACAGCTTGCCGGGCTTCTCTGCCCATGGAATTTTCCAGGCAAGAATACTGGAGTGGGTTGCCATTTCCTTCTCCAGGTTGCTTCCTCTACCTACCTCATTTGAGCTTCTCTGCTTGTCCCTTAGTTGCTGACCTGCTATAAGGATTGACTTAGAGGAGCCCTTGGGGCTACCCTGCTGGCAGTCTGTTATTCTCTCTCAACTCTTTCTGAGTAAGCTAGCATCAGCTGTGGCCAATGGTGGTCTTGTAAGCCTAGCTGATTAGGACTAAAAGAGTTCAGGTGGGCAATATACCACCCAAGTCCTACTAGTGAAAAATTTGGGTTTTGTCATAATAAAAAAGTTCACAATCTCCAAAACAGACAATCTGTTTTTAAATGTTAATAATAATATATATAAACCCTTATATTCCCTATAAGACCTGTAACCCTATGAGCCCTACTAACCCTGTAAGACCTGTATAATGCTCTTGGTAGCCAGTCATTTTTTAAAGTTACATATTAAGTAACACAAGAATATATTCCTATAGCAGTGAAGAACAGTATATAATTAATAAAAGTATGCAAATCTCTAAAACAGCCAAGGTAAGCCAGGAAAAAATGTGAAATTTCATAGATTTCTTTTCGGTGCAACGGAAGTTGCAATTTGTTTTTAAATTACAGATAATAGTTTTTTAAATAAAATAAAAAATCCTTCTATATTTTCTAACTACTATGAAGTATATAGTAGAAATTACGTTAATCAAATGGTTTTAGCACACATCCATATATTCACTTTCACACACAAACAGCATAGACACACAAAGTGAGTTATTTACCATACTATTATAACACAAATTAATGAATATACTTAAATATATGATATAGACAAATTTGACATAGAATATATATTATTTTCTAACATGATAAAACCATCTATAAGATTTTCATTCTTGTAAGAGGACCAAAGTGAAATGTCATCCTAAAAGAAATGGGGCTTCCCTGGTGGTCCAGTGGGTTAGGACACCGCCTGGCAGTGCAAGGGGCACCGGTTCGATCCCTGGCCTGGGAAGATCCCACGTGCCGCGGAGCGGCTGGACTGATGTGTCCAATTACCGAGCTGGAGCTCTGGAGCACATGCGCCCAGAGCCGGCGCTCTGCGACAACAGAGGCCACTGCGATGGGAGGCCTACATGGGCCAAAGAACAAAGATGGATGAAAACAGATAACTGAAAGATCAATATAAGTGGCTCTCCCATACCCCTCCCTCCCCACCCCCCCAAATAAATAAATATTTAAAAAAAAAGAAATGGCACTATTTAATATCACGCTCACTTATTTTCTTGAATCAAAACATGATGGCGAAATAAGGCTCTGTCAGGATGACTCTGTATATGACGTTCAGGCGGGCAATATACCACCCAAGTCCTACTAGTGAAAAATTTGGGTTTTGTCATAATAAAAAAGTTCACAATCTCCAAAACAGACAATCTGTTTTTAAATGTTAATAATAATATATATAAACCCTTATATTCCCTATAAGACCTGTAACCCTATGAGCCCTACTAACCCTGTAAGACCTGTATAATGCTCTTGGTAGCCAGTCATTTTTTAAAGTTACATATTAAGTAACACAAGAATATATTCCTATAGCAGTGAAGAACAGTATATAATTAATAAAAGTATGCAAATCTCTAAAACAGCCAAGGTAAGCCAGGAAAAAATGTGAAATTTCATAGATTTCTTTTCGGTGCAACGGAAGTTGCAATTTGTTTTTAAATTACAGATAATAGTTTTTTAAATAAAATAAAAAATCCTTCTATATTTTCTAACTACTATGAAGTATATAGTAGAAATTACGTTAATCAAATGGTTTTAGCACACATCCATATATTCACTTTCACACACAAACAGCATAGACACACAAAGTGAGTTATTTACCATACTATTATAACACAAATTAATGAATATACTTAAATATATGATATAGACAAATTTGACATAGAATATATATTATTTTCTAACATGATAAAACCATCTATAAGATTTTCATTCTTGTAAGAGGACCAAAGTGAAATGTCATCCTAAAAGAAATGGGGCTTCCCTGGTGGTCCAGTGGGTTAGGACACCGCCTGGCAGTGCAAGGGGCACCGGTTCGATCCCTGGCCTGGGAAGATCCCACGTGCCGCGGAGCGGCTGGACTGATGTGTCCAATTACCGAGCTGGAGCTCTGGAGCACATGCGCCCAGAGCCGGCGCTCTGCGACAACAGAGGCCACTGCGATGGGAGGCCTACATGGGCCAAAGAACAAAGATGGATGAAAACAGATAACTGAAAGATCAATATAAGTGGCTCTCCCATACCCCTCCCTCCCCACCCCCCAAATAAATAAATATTTAAAAAAAAAGAAATGGCACTATTTAATATCACGCTCACTTATTTTCTTGAATCAAAACATGATGGCGATACTAAGGCTCTGTCAGGATGACTCTGTATATGCTTATCCTTAAGATTCATAATATATTGAAATAGTTTGAGTCTCAATTCTGGGACTGTAATAAACTCCAGTGTCTGTTCCAACCCAAACTTCTGTGGGCATCTTGGCATGCTTGTAACCCTTTACTGCTTTCAGTATTATACTACTCACTTAAAAACATTTTTATTGGTGCAATGTTATTCATAAAAAAGAGAAAATAAAACACACTTCTCATTTGCAAAATGGAAATTAGAAAGCTATTTTTGCCTATCAATATGAAGATTAAAGGTAATACTGTAAACCCAGAATAGACACTTAAAGTTTCTTTTCTATATTTACTCACTACTTACTTTTGTACCTAAAAGGAAAGGGAAATGTTTGTACACAAGCTAATCTTATTCAAATACTCATTGTGTATAAATTGTTTGGTCACAGTATTTGTTTTAGTAGTATACACATCTAATATTTAAGTGAACAAATATGTTACTGCATCATCTTATGGAGTAAGCTGAGAGCACAGATGACAATATGTCAATTTTTTATGTGAATTTTAAGATATTATTGATAATATTAACAATACTACTCCTTTCCATATGTGTCAAACCATTGTTGGCTGTGATTGCATGGGTAAATTAAACTTAAATCAATGATTTATTATTGTAGATTCACCTTCAAGTGGTAAATATTTTTGGTTTCCATTATCTACTATCTCTATTTATTCATAATGGGGCATGGAAGGCACTCATTAAGAAATGGTGATAATCAAATATGAGTCCTTCATTAAGTTTACAATTTGGGAAAAGGTATGAGAAGTGTTTGTTCTAAGAAATGAATATTTACATTCATTGTTAAGTGGAATTCAAACTCAGATATAATTTTTCTGATTAGAGATCATTGAAATATATTTTAATATAAGGGAAAAGATACATTTTATGCTTTGTGTGATATAAAAAATTATATTAAAGTCTTGCACTAAATGCAAAATGCTTTATATATATTTTTAAGACATGTAAGTCTTAACTTATGAGACTTATCATATATATATATATAGTGAAGCCTCATATATCTGACTTGTACCTTCTCATATTTTTTTCTCTTATGATAAATTTTCAATGTTCTTCCTTGTAACTTTACAAAGAATACTGCAAAATTATTTCACATGTAAATAATTGCTAAAATGTCACATGATACACATTCTTCATATTTAGAAAATAGCTATAAACTCGAAAAAAGAGGACTTAAACCCCAGTGTTGTCACTTCATGTTCAGTGCTTCACTTATGAAGAATTTTAGATTTATAATTGAGCTAACTGTAATTATAAATGCTAAAGTATATATACAAAACTAATAGTATAGACCTTATCTAGGAAAAATGAATTCTAGAGTCATTGGAAATACTGTTTATGGGGAAAATGATTATCTACCATGTAAAATTTAAGCATATCAATACATCTTCCCAGAAACAAAGTCAAAACCTCAATCTATTAATGGCAATACCAATAGAACACTAATAATCCCTTTCTGCTATTCATCCAGCTGTGAATGTACAATATTAAAGAATAAAATAAAATGAAGTTAATTATATGTCTCCAAGTTTCTGAGTTAGTCAGACCTGCCACTTCTACTTTGAACATAGAACCATGAAAAAATGGTATCTTATAACAAAATCAAAAATACATGTCCTGCTGAAAATAGCTTACAAGTTTCAATGGACATAAAATGAAGAGGTTTTCTGTTAAGGAGGAATATATACCAAGAACTCAGATATATATTGGCTGTAGAAATAGAAACAAGGTGGCCTGGAGTCTGATAGGTGTAGAAAACCTGGGACCTAGAACCTTGCATACCTTCCAAAGGAAGGACCACAGGTTGAGTTGTGGTTCAGTAAAGAATCTGCACGCAATGCAGAAGATATAGGAGACACAGCTTCAAATCCTGAGCTAGGAAGAGCTCATAGAGAAGGAAATAGCAATCCACTGCAGTATTTTTGCCTGGAGAATCCCAAGGACAGCAAGATTAGAGGACCAAAGAGGTCCATCTTAGAGGACCATGGGTTATAGCCCATGGGGTTGCAAAAACTCGGACAGGACTGAAGCGACTTAACATGCACACTGGCTTGGGATTTGTGATGTGTGAAGCTAGAGAAATGAGCAGATATATCAAACTGCCAGATAAGGGTGAAACTGTTCACCAGCACAAAATATAACCTACAGTGTTTCTAATATTTCCCCAGAACACGATCCAGTAGTATGAGCCTAAGAGTAATTGTGAACTGGGGCCCTGGAGGAAAGTTTGAAATGGGTCAAGTAAAGAGGGATAGGAAATAGGAAGACTCTTTCACTTAAGATGAGTGTACAGATAAGTCGACTCAAAGACTCACAAAGAAGGCTGAGTGCTGAAAAATTGCTATCTTTGAACTGCGGTGTAGGAGCAGACTCTTGAGAGTCCCTTGGACTGCAAGGAGATCAAACCAGTCAATCCTAAAGAAATCAACCCTGAATATTCGTTGGAAGGAATAATGCTGAAGCTTCAATACCTTGGCCACCTGATTGGAAGAGAGGACTCAGTGGAAAAGACCCTGATGTTGGAGAAAACAGAAGGCAAAAAGAGAAGGAGACGACAAAGGATGGGATGGTTGGATGGTATCACTGAATCAATGGACATGAGTTGGAGCAAGCCCTGGGAAATGGTGAAGGATGGGGAAGCCTGGCGTGCCACAGTCCATGGGGTTGCAAAGACTGGGACACAACTAAGTGAACTGAACTGAACAAGTAAGTAAGTAGTAGTTTCTGGTTAATTCAAAAAGGATTGATGAGGATAAAATTAACTTCAAGGAACTAGCCTGCTGATCTCTTTGACTAATGATGGTGATAGAAGAAGCCTTTGACCACTGTTTTTAAGTAATCATTAATCATCACTGAGATTTTGGACAAACAGGTGTAGAAATAGAAACAAGGTGGCCTGGAGTCTGATAGGTGTAGAAAACCTGGGACCTAGAACCTTGCATACCTTCAAAGGAAGGACCACAGGTTGAGTTGTGGTTCAGTAAAGAATCTGCACGCAATGCAGAAGATATAGGAGACACAGCTTCAAATCCTGAGCTAGGAAGAGCTCATAGAGAAGGAAATAGCAATCCACTGCAGTATTTTTGCCTGGAGAATCCCAAGGACAGCAAGATTAGAGGACCAAAGAGGTCCATCTTAGAGGACCATGGGTTATAGCCCATGGGGTTGCAAAAACTCGGACAGGACTGAAGCGACTTAACATGCACACTGGCTTGGGATTTGTGATGTGTGAAGCTAGAGAAATGAGCAGATATATCAAACTGCCAGATAAGGGTGAAACTGTTCACCAGCACAAAATATAACCTACAGTGTTTCTAATATTTCCCCAGAACACGATCCAGTAGTATGAGCCTAAGAGTAATTGTGAACTGGGGCCCTGGAGGAAAGTTTGAAATGGGTCAAGTAAAGAGGGATAGGAAATAGGAAGACTCTTTCACTTAAGATGAGTGTACAGATAAGTCGACTCAAAGACTCACAAAGAAGGCTGAGTGCTGAAAAATTGCTATCTTTGAACTGCGGTGTAGGAGCAGACTCTTGAGAGTCCCTTGGACTGCAAGGAGATCAAACCAGTCAATCCTAAAGAAATCAACCCTGAATATTCGTTGGAAGGAATAATGCTGAAGCTTCAATACCTTGGCCACCTGATTGGAAGAGAGGACTCAGTGGAAAAGACCCTGATGTTGGAGAAAACAGAAGGCAAAAAGAGAAGGAGACGACAAAGGATGGGATGGTTGGATGGTATCACTGAATCAATGGACATGAGTTGGAGCAAGCCCTGGGAAATGGTGAAGGATGGGGAAGCCTGGCGTGCCACAGTCCATGGGGTTGCAAAGACTGGGACACAACTAAGTGAACTGAACTGAACAAGTAAGTAAGTAGTAGTTTCTGGTTAATTCAAAAAGGATTGATGAGGATAAAATTAACTTCAAGGAACTAGCCTGCTGATCTCTTTGACTAATGATGGTGATAGAAGAAGCCTTTGACCACTGTTTTTTAAGTAATCATTAATCATCAAGGTATTTAGAGATTTCAGATCTTGTCACCATAGATTAATTGTTCTAGGATTTTAAGATTAGTTTGAAAAAAAAAAAATAACCTGTTTTCTCTTTTTCTTCTTTTGTATAAGAATAGTCTATGATTTTATACATGCAAAATACTTTTAAATATATTTTTCAAATATCTTTCATTGAAACCAAAAGGATATGTGAGAATTATAGTAACATATCTACCCACATTTTCAGAAAAAACAAATGGGCTGAGGTTGCTGACATTTTAAAGGTGTTTGCTCATGTTCATTTCATTTTTCTTTGCCTAAATTTGCTTGTCTTTATAAAAGTAACCAATGTCTTGCCTTAAAATTTTGATAATATGGACTTAAAAATCTTTTTTTTAAATTGAATATTCTATTTTTATCAAGGAGTGACTACATAAGTCCATAATGATACAATTTATGTTTTGAAATTGACTGTTTTTATCATAAATACTTTGATTTTGATCTCTCTACAAAGAAATATTCCCGATTATATTTATTGATGAATGTCTGTCTTAGGGAGAAAGTGTTTCAGCAGGCAGACAAACCAGAGGTGCAGACTCCTGAAAAATCTGTATTTGAAGTGAAATTTTTCAAATACGTGCTTTTCAGGCTGTGATTTCATGACAAAAATATCATTCATAGATAAGGAAAAAATCCAATTAAAAAAAAACATTCTTATATTCGTTGGAAGGAATAATGCTGAAGCTTCAATACCTTGGCCACCTGATTGGAAGAGAGGACTCAGTGGAAAAGACCCTGATGTTGGAGAAAACAGAAGGCAAAAAGAGAAGGAGACGACAAAGGATGGGATGGTTGGATGGTATCACTGAATCAATGGACATGAGTTGGAGCAAGCCCTGGGAAATGGTGAAGGATGGGGAAGCCTGGCGTGCCACAGTCCATGGGGTTGCAAAGACTGGGACACAACTAAGTGAACTGAACTGAACAAGTAAGTAAGTAGTAGTTTCTGGTTAATTCAAAAAGGATTGATGAGGATAAAATTAACTTCAAGGAACTAGCCTGCTGATCTCTTTGACTAATGATGGTGATAGAAGAAGCCTTTGACCACTGTTTTTTAAGTAATCATTAATCATCAAGGTATTTAGAGATTTCAGATCTTGTCACCATAGATTAATTGTTCTAGGATTTTAAGATTAGTTTGAAAAAAAAAAAATAACCTGTTTTCTCTTTTCTTCTTTTGTATAAGAATAGTCTATGATTTTATACATGCAAAATACTTTTAAATATATTTTTCAAATATCTTTCATTGAAACCAAAAGGATATGTGAGAATTATAGTAACATATCTACCCACATTTTCAGAAAAAACAAATGGGCTGAGGTTGCTGACATTTTAAAGGTGTTTGCTCATGTTCATTTCATTTTTCTTTGCCTAAATTTGCTTGTCTTTATAAAAGTAACCAATGTCTTGCCTTAAAATTTTGATAATATGGACTTAAAAATCTTTTTTTTAAATTGAATATTCTATTTTTATCAAGGAGTGACTACATAAGTCCATAATGATACAATTTATGTTTTGAAATTGACTGTTTTTATCATAAATACTTTGATTTTGATCTCTCTACAAAGAAATATTCCCGATTATATTTATTGATGAATGTCTGTCTTAGGGAGAAAGTGTTTCAGCAGGCAGACAAACCAGAGGTGCAGACTCCTGAAAAATCTGTATTTGAAGTGAAATTTTTCAAATACGTGCTTTTCAGGCTGTGATTTCATGACAAAAATATCATTCATAGATAAGGAAAAATCCAATTAGCATTCTATATTTAAAAAGAAAAATAAATATCCAGGTGGTCCTGTTGAATAATTAAGACCTAAAAATATTTGAGGGTAAGTAACTGACAGTTGGTTTCCCTCACTGCCTGGAGGTGGGAATGTGTTTTGGTGACTCTCATTGGGAGGCCACTGTGATTAGAGTCACTTCTGTTAAAGTCAACAGTAGTTTGGTTGAAAATACCCTCCGTAGACAAATTCTTCTCAGAGACTCAGTATTAAATAGGAATGGACATTTGGCAACTGAGTAAGAGTAGAAGGATCAGTTTTTCCCCAAAAGTCTAGGATGCAACTACAACTCATTCTTTACCTATAGTAAAGCCTATGACAAGTAGCAGCATTTATAATTGCTGAATGATTGATGTAACTTGAAGTAAGGTCATACTTACTGGCATTTAACTATTTATGTATTTTTTTATTGGATGTTATTTCCATTTATGTATCCCTTTCATTCAGGCAGTCCTTTTAAAGTGATCAGAGATGAAGTTAACTGTACTGACGATGAAGTCATTTGTTAAAGAAGTAAAGTTCAAAAGAGTGGAGAGATATCTGCCCTCGGAGAAAGTTAATTTGAGCCCAAGTTCCACTATCTACTAGCTGTGCAGTATCAGCCAAGTCCCTCAACCGCTGATTTATATTTATAAATGCAAATTGAAATGGTACCTGCTTGGTGGTTGTAAGGAATAAATAAACAATGTACACAAGATACTCAAGGTAGTGTCTGGTTCCTTGAAGAGTTCCCAACTAATATTTTTCTTCAGTACTGTGGGGCTCTGAATTGAAAGAGGACTGTTGCAAGCATAAGGAAGCTAAGCACATTGCTTCAGTTTGGAGCTAAGATGGCACCTACAGGAAGAGACGAGGGCATGATCTAAATCCTTGCAAGCATAAGGAAGCTTAAGTACATGTTTGCGGTTTGGAGCTAAGATGGCGCCTACAGGAAGAGATGAGGGCGTGATCTAAATTGTTAAGTGATGGTCAAATTTTCTGATTGGTTCCCCTGGTTTCCACGCTTTAAAACAAATACGTGCTTTTCAGGCTGTGATTTCATGACAAAAATATCATTCATAGATAAGGAAAAATCCAATTAGCATTCTATATTTAAAAAGAAAAATAAATATCCAGGTGGTCCTGTTGAATAATTAAGACCTAAAAATATTTGAGGGTAAGTAACTGACAGTTGGTTTCCCTCACTGCCTGGAGGTGGGAATGTGTTTTGGTGACTCTCATTGGGAGGCCACTGTGATTAGAGTCACTTCTGTTAAAGTCAACAGTAGTTTGGTTGAAAATACCCTCCGTAGACAAATTCTTCTCAGAGACTCAGTATTAAATAGGAATGGACATTTGGCAACTGAGTAAGAGTAGAAGGATCAGTTTTTCCCCAAAAGTCTAGGATGCAACTACAACTCATTCTTTACCTATAGTAAAGCCTATGACAAGTAGCAGCATTTATAATTGCTGAATGATTGATGTAACTTGAAGTAAGGTCATACTTACTGGCATTTAACTATTTATGTATTTTTTTATTGGATGTTATTTCCATTTATGTATCCCTTTCATTCAGGCAGTCCTTTTAAAGTGATCAGAGATGAAGTTAACTGTACTGACGATGAAGTCATTTGTTAAAGAAGTAAAGTTCAAAAGAGTGGAGAGATATCTGCCCTCGGAGAAAGTTAATTTGAGCCCAAGTTCCACTATCTACTAGCTGTGCAGTATCAGCCAAGTCCCTCAACCGCTGATTTATATTTATAAATGCAAATTGAAATGGTACCTGCTTGGTGGTTGTAAGGAATAAATAAACAATGTACACAAGATACTCAAGGTAGTGTCTGGTTCCTTGAAGAGTTCCCAACTAATATTTTTCTTCAGTACTGTGGGGCTCTGAATTGAAAGAGGACTGTTGCAAGCATAAGGAAGCTAAGCACATTGCTTCAGTTTGGAGCTAAGATGGCACCTACAGGAAGAGACGAGGGCATGATCTAAATCCTTGCAAGCATAAGGAAGCTTAAGTACATGTTTGCGGTTTGGAGCTAAGATGGCGCCTACAGGAAGAGATGAGGGCGTGATCTAAATTGTTAAGTGATGGTCAAATTTTCTGATTGGTTCCCCTGGTTTCCACGCTTGTGGATGATCGCTTGACCTTTAGCTTGATTGGTGTAATCTATAGGAAGTCCCGTGCAAAACCCCCTTCACTTGCCTATAAAAGCTGTGAATCTACACTAATAAAATGAAACTGCTTTGATAGAACCCCTGCCGTGTCTGATTGTCCCCTGCGTGCAACAGGGGGTTGCGGGGCCTGCAGCAAGACTTGCCTCTCTCCAAGATCTCCACGTTCAGCTGGGGGCAATTCCGCTGCCTTCCTTTCTGCGGAAGGTCCCTGCACAGTACCCTATCTGGAAGTAGGTGGTTTTCAATTCAGAGCAAAAAATGAAACCCTGAATAAAAGAGTACCTTGAGGATACAGCTATGGTCATTGATAAGGCAGGAGGACATGTAGGATGCACTGTGTCCATTATAGAATGAACCATAGTGTTTCCTGCTTGATTTACCATTGAAATTGGGTTATGTTTTTTCCATACATTTTCTATGTTGCTATGTAATATAGTTATTTTATTACAAGTGAAAATGATGATTGGTGATTTGGAGTTTTTTAAAAAAAGTTATTTAAAAGAGAATAAATTAATATATTCCTGTGATTGCTGAAAACTTTCTCCAAGTATACGGAAACTTTCACATCTAACATAGTATATGTATAGTCACATTATTTGTATTACTTAATTACTCATTGAAATCTTGAAAACATGCAGATATAAAGCCACAGAGACACAAAACATATAGATAAATGAAAAAGGAACTTATTTAAGGGCCATCTAATTTTTGAAGTCAAATTTTAACATGATATTTATTAGCAAAATTAATTGCCAGTTAAAAAACAGTTTTTTCACTTTTAAGTTGGATTTAACCATAATGTTTTCTAGCACAAATTTTAACTGGAATAGCTATAAGCCACCACTATACGTTTTAAATGACTAAACTACTTCTCTAAGAATGTCACTAGGTTTACACTGCCTTCATCTCCATTTAGCTATATTCTTCAGTGAATTTCATCATTGGTGACACAAAATTATCTGCATAAGTTACCCATGTATATTCAGTTTCTAGCACTAGGTAGCATTTAAACATAACATACCTTAGGTAAAAATATCAAACCTTTCCTGTGTTCTTCCACCTTCACTCCCACAGTGCCACTTAAAGTTTCTTAAATTAGCTGAAACTTAAGCAAAGTTTATGTATTCTAATTACTTAAAGGATAAAGTTCTCATTCATCATCCTATACTCTCAATAGGTCGTTTCGCTTTTTGACTTAATCACTATTTTTATATAAACTTAAAAATAATAACCAATGTGTTACTATCATATAATATCAACCATAAAGTATTTTAAAAAGGCAGTCTAGTTCCACCTGATTTTTATTACACTTTGAAAGGCAAATGAAGTAAATCAAGAAGAAACAAATCTAAATGCAGTGCTGAAGTGAGGTCCAGGCTTTCAAACTGGCTTCCTATTAATCATAGGGCTGACCTTTTCATTAAGGGGCACTTGTTGGAGTCATTGACACGGTTACAGCATTCACATGTGTGAACTGTACTCTGTGGTATTCATGTTCTGGGGAAGGCGCAGTGAAATTAGATTCTCTCCCTGTAGGGGGTAGACATTGACCGCTATTCAATGCCAACAATTGTCGGTTAAAGTATTTCATGAAGGATGACTTTTAAACTGCGTTTAGTCTGCCATCAGTAACGTCAAATGCAATTCTTAAAGAAATATATTTAACCAGCGGTAATTAATTAAACCTCTCATAGCAGCAACTTTATCCAAGCTAAATCATTTCTGAATATACACAAAGGAGTCATCAGGATTCTACCGTCATGGCTTTTAAACCATCAATTTTATGACGTCCATCTATAATAGTTAGAAAACAAAAACAAAACATTGACCAGTAGGGAATTATTTAAACAATGCAACAGTGTTTTATCTAGTTTCACTTGTCTATGCACCCTATATGTGTGAATTGTCTTTTGGGATGACAACCCATTCCAGACTAATTTTTCAAATAAAAATGACTAAATTAAGGGGGTGGGGAAGATACAACCTCAAAAGGCTACAAATAGATACTATATGCTGACAGTTTTTATTGCATCATTTTTTAACATGATCATCTTTGTGTGATATTTGCCGGATTATAATTTGGGTATCATAACTGGTATCTTTGTCAGGGCATATGTCCCATGTGCTTATTTTCTACATAGAACATCATACATTTGAACAGCAAACACATTCTCTCACATCGGTTCACATTCCACCTGAAAACGTCCACCACAGTTAGCTTGTTAACACAATTTAGGATATATGGTGTAGTAGTATAAAGACTCCCCATAGCCAAGTAAATTTCGGAGTAGGGGGTTCAAGGAACAGCACTGTACCTAGATCAAATCTGAACTTGAAGTTCAGGCATAGTTTAATGGTGAATCTAAAGTTGTAAATGCAAAGTAAACGCAATGTGAAGACTGTTTGAAACCAAGCGTGAAAGATGAAAAAGTCAAAGCTGAGCTTTCCTACATCTGGTTTTAATATCTTTTCTTATGCTATTAGACAAATGACCTTTTGTTTTGTTTTATTTTAAAAACTCATTATCATTGTCGTGGCTGCTATAACCTAATACTGCCTTTAGAGTTTTTAAGATCACTTATTTGGTAAGAGACTGAGCTATAGAATGGATTTGAGCAAAAAACTACCAGCACATTTCTCCCATTAATGTTTGATTAGTGCTGTAACAGTACAGTTGCGTGAAAAAGTTGAAATCTATCTTCAAGAAGACTATGTGCTTCTTAAAGATGTTTTTTTCCCCCTCATCTCAGAACTGTGACAAAACACTTGCACACTATCATTTTGACATCAAATAAAGGACATTTCATCCAGAAAAAGCGGGTAGTATGCTAGGCTACAGGGTTGAATTCGCAATATTATTAGCACCACATTTTAGTTTCAAGACCGTCTGAATGAGGAAGTTACTCGTAGAGTCTAAGCTTCAGTGACAGTGCCAAGGCACTGGTGCAAAATGAAAGTGGAGGAAATCCACAGGATTATTAACACAGGTTTTTTGCTAGTGCACTTTTGCATGGTCTTTGGAGGATTCCCTGAGAGTAAACATCCTAATTAATTCCCAAATAAAAGAAAGAAAGATAAAATTTTCCACTTACTGCATTTGCTTTTCCTTTTGGGCCATACCCTTGCCCTCAGGATTAGGCATCAAAAGGCTACAAATAGATACTATATGCTGACAGTTTTTATTGCATCATTTTTTAACATGATCATCTTTGTGTGATATTTGCCGGATTATAATTTGGGTATCATAACTGGTATCTTTGTCAGGGCATATGTCCCATGTGCTTATTTTCTACATAGAACATCATACATTTGAACAGCAAACACATTCTCTCACATCGGTTCACATTCCACCTGAAAACGTCCACCACAGTTAGCTTGTTAACACAATTTAGGATATATGGTGTAGTAGTATAAAGACTCCCCATAGCCAAGTAAATTTCGGAGTAGGGGGTTCAAGGAACAGCACTGTACCTAGATCAAATCTGAACTTGAAGTTCAGGCATAGTTTAATGGTGAATCTAAAGTTGTAAATGCAAAGTAAACGCAATGTGAAGACTGTTTGAAACCAAGCGTGAAAGATGAAAAAGTCAAAGCTGAGCTTTCCTACATCTGGTTTTAATATCTTTTCTTATGCTATTAGACAAATGACCTTTTGTTTTGTTTTATTTTAAAAACTCATTATCATTGTCGTGGCTGCTATAACCTAATACTGCCTTTAGAGTTTTTAAGATCACTTATTTGGTAAGAGACTGAGCTATAGAATGGATTTGAGCAAAAAACTACCAGCACATTTCTCCCATTAATGTTTGATTAGTGCTGTAACAGTACAGTTGCGTGAAAAAGTTGAAATCTATCTTCAAGAAGACTATGTGCTTCTTAAAGATGTTTTTTTCCCCCTCATCTCAGAACTGTGACAAAACACTTGCACACTATCATTTTTGACATCAAATAAAGGACATTTCATCCAGAAAAAGCGGGTAGTATGCTAGGCTACAGGGTTGAATTCGCAATATTATTAGCACCACATTTTAGTTTCAAGACCGTCTGAATGAGGAAGTTACTCGTAGAGTCTAAGCTTCAGTGACAGTGCCAAGGCACTGGTGCAAAATGAAAGTGGAGGAAATCCACAGGATTATTAACACAGGTTTTTTGCTAGTGCACTTTTGCATGGTCTTTGGAGGATTCCCTGAGAGTAAACATCCTAATTAATTCCCAAATAAAAGAAAGAAAGATAAAATTTTCCACTTACTGCATTTGCTGTCCTTTGTCCATACGTCTGAAGTAAAAGGGATTTGCGGTCCTTACCTATCTCCAGGTTGCCCTCAGGATTAGGCATAAACGTAAGCCGCAAGAAGCATGTTGACTTTGTAACTGTACAAGGAGCAACCCATCCCGCTGCTGCCGGAGAGCCGGTCAGGACAAAGTGCTAAACTTCAGCCTGAGAGCACAGCATCTATTACCCCTGAGGCTCTACCATTTCACCTACACCTGGGCGGATCTATCAAGCTTCATCTCTATTAGAGCTATTTGACTCTGTGGTTTAAGAGGCAGGAGAAAAAAAATAAAAATAAAAAAGAGGCTTGCCGTTGTCACACTTGTTTCCTATTAAAGAGCCTTATGGTGGATTGAGTAATTGTGTACGAAGGTAGTCTGGCTGGCAGATGTGTGCAGCCCCAGCGGAGCACTAGATTCAAGGCAGATGGGTTGTACCAGGGCGCAAACAACATTGAGAGAGAGAGAGGCGTGATTAAAACAGCAGGCCTCTGTTTTATAGTGCTGGAAGTGGGGTAGCGTTAAAGCTCCTGGGAACCGGAGTTCCCCTAATGGTATTGCTCTGTAGCATGGTAAACAATAAATCCAATAACAGAAAAAAGGAACATGTTCCAGCAATGAAACTTATAGAGATATTTATAATATTCACTTTAACTATTAATGAAGGATTAAATAAAGCACCCCTCCCCCCAACTAACTGAACTTAATTAAAACTACTCAATCATGGGTCATAGTGGGTTATTGATAGTGTTAATGTGATGGATTTGAAACAGATCCCTCATTCTGCTATATAAGCCATGGTTATCTTTTTAAATCTGAATTAAATTGCTTTAAGGAGATTTACACTGTCAGACAGATTGACATTGTGCAATCGGGTTATTTTTAAAGACGTAACTGGAGGTTTCAAGACCGTTTTTCCACTAGCTTCAGTGACAGTGCCAAGGCACTGGTGCAAAATGAAAGTGGAGGGAATCCACAGGATTATTAACACAGGTTTTTTGCTAGTGCACTTTTGCATGGTCTTTGGAGGATTCCCTGAGAGTAAACATCCTAATTAATTCCCAAATAAAAGAAAGAAAGATAAAATTTTCCACTTACTGCATTTGCTGTCCTTTGTCCATACGTCTGAAGTAAAAGGGATTTGCGGTCCTTACCTATCTCCAGGTTGCCCTCAGGATTAGGCATAAACGTAAGCCGCAAGAAGCATGTTGACTTTGTAACTGTACAAGGAGCAACCCATCCCGCTGCTGCCGGAGAGCCGGTCAGGACAAAGTGCTAAACTTCAGCCTGAGAGCACAGCATCTATTACCCCTGAGGCTCTACCATTTCACCTACACCTGGGCGGATCTATCAAGCTTCATCTCTATTAGAGCTATTTGACTCTGTGGTTTAAGAGGCAGGAGAAAAAAAATAAAAATAAAAAAGAGGCTTGCCGTTGTCACACTTGTTTCCTATTAAAGAGCCTTATGGTGGATTGAGTAATTGTGTACGAAGGTAGTCTGGCTGGCAGATGTGTGCAGCCCCAGCGGAGCACTAGATTCAAGGCAGATGGGTTGTACCAGGGCGCAAACAACATTGAGAGAGAGAGAGGCGTGATTAAAACAGCAGGCCTCTGTTTTATAGTGCTGGAAGTGGGGTAGCGTTAAAGCTCCTGGGAACCGGAGTTCCCCTAATGGTATTGCTCTGTAGCATGGTAAACAATAAATCCAATAACAGAAAAAAGGAACATGTTCCAGCAATGAAACTTATAGAGATATTTATAATATTCACTTTAACTATTAATGAAGGATTAAATAAAGCACCCCTCCCCCCAACTAACTGAACTTAATTAAAACTACTCAATCATGGGTCATAGTGGGTTATTGATAGTGTTAATGTGATGGATTTGAAACAGATCCCTCATTCTGCTATATAAGCCATGGTTATCTTTTTAAATCTGAATTAAATTGCTTTAAGGAGATTTACACTGTCAGACAGATTGACATTGTGCAATCGGGTTATTTTTTAAAGACGTAACTGAGGCCAGTTGCTAGAAAAATGTCCTCTTGCAGGTTTGTCTGATACTGCATATTATCTCAGGCAGCTTAACCCATGGAGACTCTAGGGCTTTCTATGAACCGTTTTTGAGGATCAAAAGTGTACTAGTAAAAATGAGCATGTGTATGTATGTGTGAGGGTTTTGATAGTTTAAAGATATTATACAGCATACTAACCAAAAACGTACTACTGATAAAGTACCGAATCACCTGCATAGTGTATAGGAGAGCAATTCATCTTAATTTTTTTTTAAAACTGGATTTCAGTAAACAAGATTAAAGTTTACTGGTGACTACCTGAAGTCTCTTTCATGAAGTTCAGCCAAAGATGAGGATTTTCAGGTTTTAAAATTTTTCATTGGAAACAGAAACAAAACTTTTATATTTCCATGGTTTCATACAAAATGCTATGAATAATTTCACTGTGATTTTTTATCTATCTTGGCTAAAAATGGACATACTGGAAATGTCCCAAGAGAAAATGTTCTGGGGAGTTTCCAGTCCAACTCAGCCACCAAAGTTTGGGCATGATTTGGAGAATCATACCGACCTTATTTTGATTTATTTCTAGCATTTTTTTTTTTTTTTTTTTTACAACCCATCACATAAGCCTATTCTCAAGAAGTCCTTTAGGGGCTTCCCTGGTGGTCCAGTGGGTAAGGACACTGCCTTGCAATGCAAGGGGCGCTAGTTCGATCCCAGGCCTGGGAAGGTCCCACGTGCTGTCCAACTACCGAGACAGAGCTCTGGAGAGCCTGGGCCCAGAGCCGGTGTTTGGCAGCAAGAGCAGCCACTGCGATGGAGGCCCACACAGGTCAAAGAACAAAAATGGATGAAAAAAATAGATAAATGAAAGATCAATAGAAGTGGCTAAAAAAAAATAAAGCACCCCTCAACTGAACTTAATTAAAACTACTCAATCATGGGTCATAGTGGGTTATTGATAGTGTTAATGTGATGGATTTGAAACAGATCCCTCATTCTGCTATATAAGCCATGGTTATCTTTTTAAATCTGAATTAAATTGCTTTAAGGAGATTTACACTGTCAGACAGATTGACATTGTGCAATCGGGTTATTTTTTAAAGACGTAACTGAGGCCAGTTGCTAGAAAAATGTCCTCTTGCAGGTTTGTCTGATACTGCATATTATCTCAGGCAGCTTAACCCATGGAGACTCTAGGGCTTTCTATGAACCGTTTTTGAGGATCAAAAGTGTACTAGTAAAAATGAGCATGTGTATGTATGTGTGAGGGTTTTGATAGTTTAAAGATATTATACAGCATACTAACCAAAAACGTACTACTGATAAAGTACCGAATCACCTGCATAGTGTATAGGAGAGCAATTCATCTTAATTTTTTTTTAAAACTGGATTTCAGTAAACAAGATTAAAGTTTACTGGTGACTACCTGAAGTCTCTTTCATGAAGTTCAGCCAAAGATGAGGATTTTCAGGTTTTAAAATTTTTCATTGGAAACAGAAACAAAACTTTTATATTTCCATGGTTTCATACAAAATGCTATGAATAATTTCACTGTGATTTTTTATCTATCTTGGCTAAAAATGGACATACTGGAAATGTCCCAAGAGAAAATGTTCTGGGGAGTTTCCAGTCCAACTCAGCCACCAAAGTTTGGGCATGATTTGGAGAATCATACCGACCTTATTTTGATTTATTTCTAGCATTTTTTTTTTTTTTTTTTTTACAACCCATCACATAAGCCTATTCTCAAGAAGTCCTTTAGGGGCTTCCCTGGTGGTCCAGTGGGTAAGGACACTGCCTTGCAATGCAAGGGGCGCTAGTTCGATCCCAGGCCTGGGAAGGTCCCACGTGCTGTCCAACTACCGAGACAGAGCTCTGGAGAGCCTGGGCCCAGAGCCGGTGTTTGGCAGCAAGAGCAGCCACTGCGATGGAGGCCCACACAGGTCAAAGAACAAAAATGGATGAAAAAAATAGATAAATGAAAGATCAATAGAAGTGGCTAAAAAAAAAAAAAGAAGTCCTTTATACCAAGTATTACCTGATGTATGACCAAATGATCCAGTGCTTGCTGTTTTCTCTCTTTTTTCTTTAGGAAGATAGAAATCAGAGTTTTCCCATCACCAAACTGTCTTATTGCTTATCCTCCTCATCCACCTCCATTGGGTTTATCACCTTCCTATCTACATGCAATCCTTACTTTCATTACCTCACTAATAGTGACTATGGTTACAGTATCTGTGAAGTTGTTTTTAATACGATTGTTTCAATAAATTCCAAATATGATCTGCCATTTCATCAAAATACTTTGTTAAAAATTGTGTACACATTTTCCTATTTGATATCTTCAACTAGTTACAATATTTAAATTGAATTGTCATTGAAACCAATTTCATGGCATTTTAAATAGTTTGATTCAAGATGCAATTCTTTTATTCAACATGTGTCTCACCAAGGTCAAAATTTTAAAGCACAAATGGTAAATAGTTTGATTTGCAAACTATTTATTTCTGAGCTTAAGGTAATAATAATAATAATAATAATAATAATAATAATAATAAAAATTCTTGTTCTGATCCCTAGCAGTGAGCTGAAATTTCTGTAAAACTACTTCAACTTTTAAATGTAAATACACTTTATCTGAATATCTCTCAAAGTATTTCACATCCTTCAATTTTTCTACCCCATGATTCATTACTGGGCCTTGTTAACCTAGGAAGATAAAACACAAGTAACACATACTCATTAAAGTATGGGATCTACTGTGTCTTCTACACAGAAGTGTTTTATTCCCAGTGTGGTTTAGGTGGGTGCAATTAAATGTAAGGTAAAGATGGGACAGAAAGTTTTATGGTTTTTTGCTAATATATCAGCTCCAGAAAATGAGAAAGGTGGCATTCTCTTTTTCTTTGTTTTTTGTTTGTTTTTTTTTTTTGCTGATTCATCAATAATATCATATATTAGGCAGGACAAGGAATGTATGACTCACACTATAAGTATTCTATTCAATATTTATTTTATACTATTATTAAAATGGTATCTAAAAAGTATCAATAGACTAGGATGCATAAAATTTCTATGAGCAGATTTGAAAAAAGATACAAAGATTTGTAAACTGGGAGTGAATAACCAAGAATTCAACAATTAGGGACAACTCCTTTGAAGAGATGAGGCATGATTTGCACAGTTATGTGACCAAATGATCCAGTGCTTGCTGTTTTCTCTCTTTTTTCTTTAGGAAGATAGAAATCAGAGTTTTCCCATCACCAAACTGTCTTATTGCTTATCCTCCTCATCCACCTCCATTGGGTTTATCACCTTCCTATCTACATGCAATCCTTACTTTCATTACCTCACTAATAGTGACTATGGTTACAGTATCTGTGAAGTTGTTTTTAATACGATTGTTTCAATAAATTCCAAATATGATCTGCCATTTCATCAAAATACTTTGTTAAAAATTGTGTACACATTTTCCTATTTGATATCTTCAACTAGTTACAATATTTAAATTGAATTGTCATTGAAACCAATTTCATGGCATTTTAAATAGTTTGATTCAAGATGCAATTCTTTTATTCAACATGTGTCTCACCAAGGTCAAAATTTTAAAGCACAAATGGTAAATAGTTTGATTTGCAAACTATTTATTTCTGAGCTTAAGGTAATAATAATAATAATAATAATAATAATAATAATAAAAATTCTTGTTCTGATCCCTAGCAGTGAGCTGAAATTTCTGTAAAACTACTTCAACTTTTAAATGTAAATACACTTTATCTGAATATCTCTCAAAGTATTTCACATCCTTCAATTTTTCTACCCCATGATTCATTACTGGGCCTTGTTAACCTAGGAAGATAAAACACAAGTAACACATACTCATTAAAGTATGGGATCTACTGTGTCTTCTACACAGAAGTGTTTTATTCCCAGTGTGGTTTAGGTGGGTGCAATTAAATGTAAGGTAAAGATGGGACAGAAAGTTTTATGGTTTTTTGCTAATATATCAGCTCCAGAAAATGAGAAAGGTGGCATTCTCTTTTTCTTTGTTTTTTGTTTGTTTTTTTTTTTGCTGATTCATCAATAATATCATATATTAGGCAGGACAAGGAATGTATGACTCACACTATAAGTATTCTATTCAATATTTATTTTATACTATTATTAAAATGGTATCTAAAAAGTATCAATAGACTAGGATGCATAAAATTTCTATGAGCAGATTTGAAAAAAGATACAAAGATTTGTAAACTGGGAGTGAATAACCAAGAATTCAACAATTAGGGACAACTCCTTTGAAGAGATGAGGCATGATTTGCACAGTTATGTGACATAATTTCCAACACTGCTCATCTTCATCCTCATAGATCTTAAATTATCTTCCTTAAAAAATGCTTCTGACCAAGGCCAAAAACATTCTCACCAAAATTTTACTTCTGTAAAAATGCTGGTGATTTGGTGTGGAGGCAGGGGGATAATAATTACTACCTAGAGCATTTTCTTGACTTGTTTTCTATCTTCTGGATTACTTTAGGGCGTTAGCTAGTTGACACTGTCAGGCTGGTATGTAGTATATCTTTCAAAGGATAGAAGAGTTTTTGTGGTAAATATAAATAATCTGTTGTTTCAAAAATTGGTATAGGTGTAATCAAAAACGCTCCAGATTGGCTGAGGGCCTATACCATAAATCCCCATAAGGAGGTGAAACCAAGGAAAGTTATTGTGCAAAAAATATACATCTGGGTAAGGGCAAAGTTAGGCAAAGTTTGGAAGGAGGGAACAGACGGGGAGGAAAATTCAAATTAAATAGATCTAAAAATGTAGTTCTACTAACCTTATAATTTTACTTAGGCTAATACGAGAAAGTGTGCAAGTTTATTGGAAAATATTTGTGCATTGGTTAATCCAAACACTAAAAATCTAGAATAAAAATGATTAGTTTTACCATTCTTCAAGATTTGTCACACAATTTTTATTCCTGCTAAACAAATAAGAGATATTTCTTATAAACTATCACTGATGTAGACTTCAGAGGGAAATAAACCAAGACCTAGCATTGGACCTCAAGACATTTTACAAATTACTTGGGATGAAAATATACACACACAATAAATTAAATGAGATTTTATGATCAGTAAGAATGATACAGACAATGAATTTAAACAAAGGGCAGAAAAAAGAAAGATCGGTGTGGGTTGCATGGGAATTTTAGAAATGATGAGGTCTAAAGTATTCTATTCAATATTTATTTTATACTATTATTAAAATGGTATCTAAAAAGTATCAATAGACTAGGATGCATAAAATTTCTATGAGCAGATTTGAAAAAAGATACAAAGATTTGTAAACTGGGAGTGAATAACCAAGAATTCAACAATTAGGGACAACTCCTTTGAAGAGATGAGGCATGATTTGCACAGTTATGTGACATAATTTCCAACACTGCTCATCTTCATCCTCATAGATCTTAAATTATCTTCCTTAAAAAATGCTTCTGACCAAGGCCAAAAACATTCTCACCAAAATTTTACTTCTGTAAAAATGCTGGTGATTTGGTGTGGAGGCAGGGGGATAATAATTACTACCTAGAGCATTTTCTTGACTTGTTTTCTATCTTCTGGATTACTTTAGGGCGTTAGCTAGTTGACACTGTCAGGCTGGTATGTAGTATATCTTTCAAAGGATAGAAGAGTTTTTGTGGGAAATATAAATAATCTGTTGTGTCAAAAAGTGGTATAGGAGTAATCAAAAACGCTCCAGATTGGCTGAGGGCCTATACCATAAATCCCCATAAGGAGGTGAAACCAAGGAAAGTTATTGTGCAAAAAATATACATCTGGGTAAGGGCAAAGTTAGGCAAAGTTTGGAAGGAGGGAACAGACGGGGAGGAAAATTCAAATTAAATAGATCTAAAAATGTAGTTCTACTAACCTTATAATTTTACTTAGGCTAATACGAGAAAGTGTGCAAGTTTATTGGAAAATATTTGTGCATTGGTTAATCCAAACACTAAAAATCTAGAATAAAAATGATTAGTTTTACCATTCTTCAAGATTTGTCACACAATTTTTATTCCTGCTAAACAAATAAGAGATATTTCTTATAAACTATCACTGATGTAGACTTCAGAGGGAAATAAACCAAGACCTAGCATTGGACCTCAAGACATTTTACAAATTACTTGGGATGAAAATATACACACACAATAAATTAAATGAGATTTTATGATCAGTAAGAATGATACAGACAATGAATTTAAACAAAGGTCAGAAAAATGAGAGATCAGTGTGGGTTGCATGAATTCTGAGGTAGGCGAGGATACAGTGTGGTTCAGAAATGATGACAAAAACAGTCTCTGTCAAATAAAGGGTCTGAGTTGGGGAATCAAGGAGAATGTCTGAGTGGGGCAAGATTGTGTAGAACAATGAACCATTGTTGGAAGTTTTCTGGTAAGTGCCCGGCATGATAAATATGTTTTGGAAAGATTAATTGGAAAGGATTAGAAAAAGGCAAGGCAGTCTTTGAGTCTGCTACAATAACTCAGGCACTGACCTACATTTCTCATTCGATCATCACTTTTCCCTCTGAGTAGGACTATCCTAGCAGACTGATATACTCTAGTCCTCCTCACATTCCATTTCCATTTGTACCCATACATTTTTTTTTTTATTAAAGTCAACCAATGTATTCAATTCAAAAAAAATTATAACACAAACTTCTCATGCTTTCCTTTACTGTTAAAAATAGTCTCTAAATTTTATTTCTGGTCGTATCCCTGGAAGCCCCAAATGAACTGACTTGCTGTTGTTGAAGCTGACAGGCAAGTGTCTCTGTGACAGGCCTCAGCTTGTCTGCCATTGTCCACTTCTTTTTTTTTTTTTTTTTGAGGTTATGCCCATATTCAATTCTTTTTTTTTTTTTTTTTTTTTACAAGATAGATGTCTTTATTTCTTTTTATCACGGTTTCCATATTTATTTAACATATTTGTGGATTCTTCCATACATATCTTTTATAATGTCTACAAATGAAAATACACAATAAAATGAAGGTAACTCTAATAGTGCAGTATTTAAAATGAAGTGAACTCTAAAAATCTAGAATAAAATGATTAGTTTTACCATTCTTCAAGATTTGTCACACAATTTTATTCCTGCTAAACAAATAAGAGATATTTCTTATAAACTATCACTGATGTAGACTTCAGAGGGAAATAAACCAAGACCTAGCATTGGACCTCAAGACATTTTACAAATTACTTGGGATGAAAATATACACACACAATAAATTAAATGAGATTTTATGATCAGTAAGAATGATACAGACAATGAATTTAAACAAAGGTCAGAAAAATGAGAGATCAGTGTGGGTTGCATGAATTCTGAGGTAGGCGAGGATACAGTGTGGTTCAGAAATGATGACAAAAACAGTCTCTGTCAAATAAAGGGTCTGAGTTGGGGAATCAAGGAGAATGTCTGAGTGGGGCAAGATTGTGTAGAACAATGAACCATTGTTGGAAGTTTTCTGGTAAGTGCCCGGCATGATAAATATGTTTTGGAAAGATTAATTGGAAAGGATTAGAAAAAGGCAAGGCAGTCTTTGAGTCTGCTACAATAACTCAGGCACTGACCTACATTTCTCATTCGATCATCACTTTTCCCTCTGAGTAGGACTATCCTAGCAGACTGATATACTCTAGTCCTCCTCACATTCCATTTCCATTTGTACCCATACATTTTTTTTTTTATTAAAGTCAACCAATGTATTCAATTCAAAAAAAATTATAACACAAACTTCTCATGCTTTCCTTTACTGTTAAAAATAGTCTCTAAATTTTATTTCTGGTCGTATCCCTGGAAGCCCCAAATGAACTGACTTGCTGTTGTTGAAGCTGACAGGCAAGTGTCTCTGTGACAGGCCTCAGCTTGTCTGCCATTGTCCACTTCTTTTTTTTTTTTTTTTTGAGGTTATGCCCATATTCAATTCTTTTTTTTTTTTTTTTTTTTTACAAGATAGATGTCTTTATTTCTTTTTATCACGGTTTCCATATTTATTTAACATATTTGTGGATTCTTCCATACATATCTTTTATAATGTCTACAAATGAAAATACACAATAAAATGAAGGTAACTCTAATAGTGCAGTATTTCTTAAAGACAAGTGTTACCAATTTCTAAGTGACTGGCACTTTCTTCTGAACTCTCACATTGATCACATCACATTATACAAAGAACATCCTTATATTATTCTTGCCTATTCACTGGTATGTTTAGTTAACTCTTTAAAGAAGACAAAATATTAGAGTTAATTTTTTTTTGAGTCTTATACTTGCAATCAATACTTAGTCCAATATTTTTTTTTCTTTTTTATATATTTATTTATTTATTTATTTATTTTTGTACATGTATGTTCCCAGATCATTCATATGTATATCCCTTGACCCTCCCCACACCCAGTTCCCCCGCTCCCATCCCTCCAGACCATCGCTCCAAGTGGTTGTAGGTACTCCTATTCCCCTAGCACAATGACAATAGCTATCTTTTCTACACATGACAGTATAGGTTTCCATGTTACTCCCTCCCACTTTTCGGTCTCCACAATGTCTTTATGTCTATTCTCTGTTTATTCATGAGTTCACTGCGTGTGTTATCATGACCATCTTACTAGATCCCATATATATGAGTTAGTATACTATACTTGTCTTTCTCTTTTTGACTTACTTCACTTTTTATGATAGGTTCTAGAGCCAGCCACCTCATTAGGACTGAGTCTTCTGCATTTCTTTTAATAGCTGAGTAGTATTCCATTGTATATATGTACCAGAGCTTCTGGATCCATTCATTTGTCGATGGACATCTAGGTTGCTTCCATGTTCTGGCTATTGTATAGAGAGCTACAATGAACATTGGGGTACAGGTGCCTCTTTCATTTTTGATTTCATCAGGATATAGGCCTAAGAGTGGGATTGCTGGGTCATAGGGTGCTTCTATTTTTAGTTTTTTAAGGAATCTCCATATTGTCTTCCATAGAGGTTGTATTAATTTACATTCCCACCAGCAATGCAAGAGGGTTCCCTTTTCTCCGAACCCTCTCCAGCATTTGTTGTCTGTCGATTTGTTGATGATGGCCATTCTGACAGGTGTGAGGTGGTATCTCATTGTGGTTTTAATTTGCATTTCTCTGATAATAAGCGAGGTTGAGCATCATTTCATGTATTTTGGGGCCATTTGTATGTCCTCTTTGGAGAGGCGTCTCTTTAGATCTTGTTCCCATTTTTTGATTGGGCTGCTCATTTTCCCTGTGCTGAGTTGTCTGAGTTGCTTGTAGATTTTGGAGATTAATTCTTTGTCTGTTGTTTCATTTGCTATGATTTTCTCCCACTCTATGGGGTGTCTGTTGAACTTTTTCGTAATTTCTTTTGCTGTACAAAAGCTTTTAAGTTTCATAAGGTCCCATATGTTCATTTTTCTTTTCAGTTCTGCTATTTTAGTTGGTGGGTCAGAGAAGATCTTGCTTTGATTGATGTCCTTGAGGGTTTTGCCTATATTCTCCTCTAAGAGTTTGATGGTTTCTGGTCTTACATTGAGGTCTTTAATCCATTTTGAGTTGATCTTAGTGTATGGTGTCAGGGAGTGTTCCAATTTCATTTTTTTGCATGTAGCTGTCCAATTCTCCCAGCACCACTTGTTAAAGAGGCTGTCTTTGTCCCATTTTATAGTTTCTCCTCCTTTATCAAAAATAAGGTACCCATAGGTGCATGGGTTTATCTCTGGGTTCTCAATCTTGTTCCATTGATCTATAGTTCTGTTTTTGTGCCAGTACCATACTGTCTTGATGACTGTTGCTTTGTAGTAGAGTCTGAAGTTAGGGAGGCTGATCCCTCCAACTCCATTTTTCTTTCTCAGGATTGCTTTGGCTATTCGAGGTCTTCTGTGTTTCCATATGAACTGTGTTATTATTTGGTCTAGTTCTGTGAAAAATGTCAGTGGTAGTTGAATAGGTATTGCATTGAATCTGTAGATGATATTTGGAAGTATGGTCATTTTCACAATATTGATTCTTCCAATCCAGGAACATGGAATATCTCTCCATCTGTTTAAGTCTTCTTTAATGTCTCTCATTGTACCCATACATTTATGCCATGTGCTGTGGTTCAGTGAAAAGCACTGAACTTTAAAAACTCTTCAAATTAAAATCCCTATTCCATTACTTAATTAGTAACTTAACTCTCCCAAAGCTCATTTAAAAAAGATTTCTTATCCCTGTTTGTAAAAGTTAAGTGTGATGAGATCACTAATAGGAGCTTAATGTGAGGGAATGAATATAAGCTTAAGATAGGTAATCAATGTCCCTCCCTGTATCTTCAATTTTTGATATCATAACTCGGTTCTACCACAATACCATACATATTTTATCAAATATTTGTACATCTTAGCATTTCTCAAAATATTTATCAGAAACACAAGAAACCTGCTGACTAATTTCTTAGGATGCAGGAATGGACTTAGTAGTGATAATAGTATTAAATATTAAAAAGAATGTTCATTTTCTTTTCAGTTCTGCTATTTTAGTTGGTGGGTCAGAGAAGATCTTGCTTTGATTGATGTCCTTGAGGGTTTTGCCTATATTCTCCTCTAAGAGTTTGATGGTTTCTGGTCTTACATTGAGGTCTTTAATCCATTTTGAGTTGATCTTAGTGTATGGTGTCAGGGAGTGTTCCAATTTCATTTTTTTGCATGTAGCTGTCCAATTCTCCCAGCACCACTTGTTAAAGAGGCTGTCTTTGTCCCATTTTATAGTTTCTCCTCCTTTATCAAAAATAAGGTACCCATAGGTGCATGGGTTTATCTCTGGGTTCTCAATCTTGTTCCATTGATCTATAGTTCTGTTTTTGTGCCAGTACCATACTGTCTTGATGACTGTTGCTTTGTAGTAGAGTCTGAAGTTGGGGAGGCTGATCTCTCCAACTCCATTTTTCTTCCTCAGGATTGCTTTGGCTATTCGAGGTCTTCTGTGTTTCCATATGAACTGTGTTATTATTTGGTCTAGTTCTGTGAAAAATGTCAGTGGTAGTTGAATAGGTATTGCATTGAATCTGTAGATGATATTTGGAAGTATGGTCATTTTCACAATATTGATTCTTCCAATCCAGGAACATGGAATATCTCTCCATCTGTTTAAGTCTTCTTTAATGTCTCTCATTGTACCCATACATTTATGCCATGTGCTGTGGTTCAGTGAAAAGCACTGAACTTTAAAAACTCTTCAAATTAAAATCCCTATTCCATTACTTAATTAGTAACTTAACTCTCCCAAAGCTCATTTAAAAAAAAAGATTTCTTATCCCTGTTTGTAAAAGTTAAGTGTGATGAGATCACTAATAGGAGCTTAATGTGAGGGAATGAATATAAGCTTAAGATAGGTAATCAATGTCCCTCCCTGTATCTTCAATTTTTGATATCATAACTCGGTTCTACCACAATACCATACATATTTTATCAAATATTTGTACATCTTAGCATTTCTCAAAATATTTATCAGAAACACAAGAAACCTGCTGACTAATTTCTTAGGATGCAGGAATGGACTTAGTAGTGATAATAGTATTAAATATTAAAAAAGAAGACAAAACTAGAATTCAAAAGAAATTTCAAAGCTAGAAGCAACAAAACTTCATAACTGAAGGAAGAGATTGAGTGAAAATTAATTCTATAAGTAATAGGAAATAATAGTGGATTAAAATGAGAAAATACTTTTCAATATTTCTTCTTTGCACAAATATAAAAGAAATTCATGAATAGCATTATTTATATGGCATCAGTTTTCAAGCAATTAGACAACCCAGAATCTTTCTTTTTGCTGTTATTCTTGGTCAGTAGATGTCATTTTCAAAGTCAAAAAATAGCTGCTGGAGTTCTGGTTATCATGTTTTGTGGTAACCTAAATAAAGGAAGGTAAGCAGAGGGAAAAAAGGACCCACACCATTGTCTGAACCTGTTTAAAAGCAAGTCTGGGAGGAGCCGCCGGAACCCAGCGCCGCGAGAAGCCGCGGGGTGGGTAAGTTCAGCCACTCCAACTGGAGGGCTTGCAGAACAGAGAGGGGAAGTCGCCCACGGGTTGCTGACCAGAGACCGGGCACGAGTTGGACGGGAAAGCACGCATCCGCCTTTGGGACTTAGACACGTAACTGGCAGTGCACGTGTGCCAGTGGCAGCCCGCGCACCCCTAGAGCTGCAGCAGCAGCAGAGGAAGCCGGGGAAAGAGCAGGAATTGGAGACTACAGGCGGGTGCGCGGTAGAGCCAGGGCGCCCCCCCTCCAACACGGGACTGCTCGCACCGCGGCCTCTGCCAACTGACTGGGATCAGCCCACCGTCCTGGCCAGCACTCAGTATGGCAGCAAAGCCATCATTTTGCTGAACACAAAAACAGAAGCCGTAGCAACCGGCACTATAAGGGAAAGACTACGCCATCAAGACACCACCATCAAGAGCAGATTGGTTTCCAACAGGCAGATGAGAAGATAAAAACCAGGGACAGTAACTTTTTTTTCTTTTTTCGTTTCTTCTGCTTGTTTATTTGTGGTGGAATATTTTGCTTATTCAATTGATTGGTCTGGTTTGGGGTTTATTAGCTTGTTTATTGGATTTTTTTGTTGCAGTTGTTTTCATTTGTTTGTTTTGTTTTTGTGTTTTTTTTCTTTGTTTTTTGGTCTCTTATTAATTTTTTCTGCCCTTTTTAATTTTTAATTTCTTTTCTTGACTTTTATTTTATTGTACTTTTTTTAATTTTAATTTTAATTCTTGAAAACCTTTAATTCTCTTTTCTCTTTCCTCTTTCCCACTGCTTTCTCCCTCTATGTTCTAAATGTAAAACATATTCCTATCTACCAATATCCTCTAGATAAATTATTTCCTATCTTCCTGTCTCCACTATTCTCTTCCAAATACACTAAACAATACACACACTAATCTTTGCTACCTAACCCTATAAAATCCTTCCAAGACGAATCTATTCCTTTTTATTACCTATAGATTCTCCTCCTTGTCACCCCCAACACATGTCCTAATTAAAAACTGCTCTCATTGTAATTATCCAAGCCAAGACCTTGTGCTAGATCTATTATTCAGGTACTATTTCAATTAATTCAAAGCTTAACGGGCAAGTATCATCTATGATTGCATGAATTGCCAGAAAGATTTCCTGTGCCTTATCTCTGTAAAACTGGTAAGTTGTGGGGATTGCTGTGTATGTATGTATATCTTACGATTATGTTAGAAAATACCTGCATGCTTTTATGACTGTCACCCATCAGGGATGCACCTCTTGTTCCTCAGATGCTAGTATGTGAACTAATATCACGGAACACCATAGCAAACCAGACATAGAGCCTACACCCCCTGACCAGTCATCAAACCAAGGATCCTCGGAGCGGAAGCCCTGATTCCAAGACCCCACACTACCAAAGAACATACAACACTAGAGATTATTCATCTGTAAACAAGACCTAACACCATCCAAGTCAGAAAACACTGAACCCTTCTACAAGGACAGAAACCCAAAGGAAGGGAGAATTCAACCAAGAAGCCTTGTGGGGGAAAAAAAACTCCACACACACAGAAACATACAAAGAAACAAAAACTAACCTAATAATGAAATAACAGAGAAACACTGCACAAATGAAGGACCAAGCTAGAGAAACACAGATTCAAATGACAGAGGAGGAGATAGACAAACTATCTGAAAGAGAATTCAGAAAAGCTATACTAATGAGGATGCAAAACACCGAAAACAGAATATTAGAGGAAATTAGTGCATTGAGAAGTGACATGCAAGAAATGAAAAATAAGCAAATGGAGACCACCAATTCAATTGCTGAACTCAAAAATTCTGCAGAAAGTCTCAACAGTAGAGTATCAGAGGCTGAATAACGGATAAGTGAGCTGGAAGACAGAATGGTGGAAATTAGTGCTGAAGAACAGAGCAAAGCCCAAAGAACTAAAAGAACTGAGGATAGCATAAGGGACCTATGGGACAATATCAAACGCACCAAAATTAGAATTATAGGAGTTCCAGAAGAAGTGGGGAAGGAAGGCTATGAAAACATTTTTGAAGAGGTTATAGTTGAAAACTCCCAACATGGGAAAGGAAATAGTCAACCATGTCCAAGAAGCACAAAGAGTTCCATACAGGAGAAACCCCAGAAGAAACACACTAAGGCACATTCTAATCAAACTAACGTAGACTAAATATAAAGACAGATTACTAAAAGCAGCTAGGAGCAAACAACAAATAACATATAAAGGAAACCCCATACGTTTAACTGTGGATCTCTCAACAGAAACCCTACAGGCCAGAAGAGAATGGCAAGATACATTTAAACGGCTAAAAGAGAATAACCTCCAACCAAGAATTCTCTACCCAGCAAGAATCTCATTCAGAATCGATGGTGAAGTCAAAAGCTTCACAGACAAGCAAAAACTAAAAGAATTCTGTACCACAAAACCAGCCCTACAATAAGTGTTAAACGGCCTGATATAGCCAAGAAATACAAGAGTAGGGGAAGCATTACAAATCAAACCCCTAATTTCTAAGAAGATGACAATAGGAGCATTCGTATCAATAATTACTTTGAACATAAATGAACTAAATGCTCCCCCAGGGGTAATACTAAATAGAACCTTGTGGGGAAAAAACTCACAACAGAAACATACAAAGAAACAAAAACTAACCTAATAATGAAATAACAGAGAAACACTGCACAAATGAAGGACCAAGCTAGAGAAACACAGATTCAAATGACAGAGGAGGAGATAGACAAACTATCTGAAAGAGAATTCAGAAAAGCTATACTAATGAGGATGCAAAACACCGAAAACAGAATATTAGAGGAAATTAGTGCATTGAGAAGTGACATGCAAGAAATGAAAAATAAGCAAATGGAGACCACCAATTCAATTGCTGAACTCAAAAATTCTGCAGAAAGTCTCAACAGTAGAGTATCAGAGGCTGAATAACGGATAAGTGAGCTGGAAGACAGAATGGTGGAAATTAGTGCTGAAGAACAGAGCAAAGCCCAAAGAACTAAAAGAACTGAGGATAGCATAAGGGACCTATGGGACAATATCAAACGCACCAAAATTAGAATTATAGGAGTTCCAGAAGAAGTGGGGAAGGAAGGCTATGAAAACATTTTTGAAGAGGTTATAGTTGAAAACTCCCAACATGGGAAAGGAAATAGTCAACCATGTCCAAGAAGCACAAAGAGTTCCATACAGGAGAAACCCCAGAAGAAACACACTAAGGCACATTCTAATCAAACTAACGTAGACTAAATATAAAGACAGATTACTAAAAGCAGCTAGGAGCAAACAACAAATAACATATAAAGGAAACCCCATACGTTTAACTGTGGATCTCTCAACAGAAACCCTACAGGCCAGAAGAGAATGGCAAGATACATTTAAACGGCTAAAAGAGAATAACCTCCAACCAAGAATTCTCTACCCAGCAAGAATCTCATTCAGAATCGATGGTGAAGTCAAAAGCTTCACAGACAAGCAAAAACTAAAAGAATTCTGTACCACAAAACCAGCCCTACAATAAGTGTTAAACGGCCTGATATAGCCAAGAAATACAAGAGTAGGGGAAGCATTACAAATCAAACCCCTAATTTCTAAGAAGATGACAATAGGAGCATTCGTATCAATAATTACTTTGAACATAAATGAACTAAATGCTCCAACCGAACGACACAGGCTGGCTGAATGGATCCAGAAGCAAGACCCATATATATGCTGTTTACAAGAGACCCACTTCAGACCTAGAGACACTCATAGACTGAAAGTGAGAGGCTGGACAAAGATATTCCATGCAAATGGAAATCAAAAGAAAGCTGGAGTAGCAATCCTTATATCAGACAAAATAGACTTTAAAGTGAAGAAGATTCTAAGAGACAAGGCAGGTCACTACATCATGACCAAGGGATCCATCCAAGAGGAAGACATAACAGTCATGAATATCTACACACCCAACACAGGGGCACCTCAATACATAAGACAGGTACTTTCAGACATAAAAGAAGGAATCAAAAATAACACAGTAATAGTAGGAGACTTTAACACTCCTCTCACACCAATGGACAGATCATCCAAACAGAAAATTAATAAAGAAACACAAGCCTTAAATGCCACACTGGAAAAGATGGACCTCATCGATATCTTTAGGACATTCCATCCAAAAGCAGAAGAATACACTTTCTTCTCAAGTGCTCACGGAACATTCTCCAGGATAGACCACATCTTGGGCCACAAATCTAACCTCAGCCAATTCAAGAAAACCAAAATTATTTCAACCATCTTCTCAGACCACAATGCAATGAGACTAGAGATCAACTACCAGGAAAAAAAAACCCTAAAAACACAAACACATGGAGATTAAACAATACATACCTAAAAAACCAACTGATCATTGAGGAAATCAAAGGAGAAATTAAACAATTCCTAGAGGAAAATGACAATGAACACACGACAGTGCAAAACCTATGGGATACTGCAAAAGCAGTTCTAAGAGGGAAATTTATAGCAATATAATCCCCTCAAGAATTAGGAAAATACAAAGCAGATGACCTAACCCTCCGCTTAAAACAATTGGAGAAAGAAGAACAAAAGTACCCCAAAGCCAGCAGAAGAAGAGAAATCATAAAGATCAGAGCAGAAATAAATGAGAAAGAAATAAAAGAAACAATAGTAAAGATGAATAAAACAAAAAGCTGGTTCTTTGAAAAGGTAAACAAAATCGACAAGCCACTGGCCAGACTCATTAAGAAAAAGAGAGAGAAGAACCAGATCAACAAAATCAAAAATGAAAAAGGAGAGATTACAACAGATCATGCAGAAATCCAAAGGATTCTAAGGGACTATTATGAGCAACTCTATGGCAACAAACTGGACAACCTGAAAGAAATGGACAGTTTCTTGGGGAAGATTAATCTCCCAAGACTGAGTCAGGAAGAAACAGAAACTTTGAACAACCAATCACAATCTCAGAAATCGAATTTGTGATTAAATGTCTACCCAAAAATAAAAGCCCAGGGCCAGATGGCTTCACAGCCAAATTCTACCAAACATTTAAAGAAGAGCTAATCCTGTCCTTCTAAAACTCTTCCAAAAAACTGCACAGGAAGGAAAACTTCCAAACACAGTCTACGAGGCCACCATCACCCTGATACCCAAACCAGGCAAAGAAACACAAGCCTTAAATGCCACACTGGAAAAGATGGACCTCATCGATATCTTTAGGACATTCCATCCAAAAGCAGAAGAATACACTTTCTTCTCAAGTGCTCACGGAACATTCTCCAGGATAGACCACATCTTGGGCCACAAATCTAACCTCAGCCAATTCAAGAAAACCAAAATTATTTCAACCATCTTCTCAGACCACAATGCAATGAGACTAGAGATCAACTACCAGGAAAAAAAAACCCTAAAAACACAAACACATGGAGATTAAACAATACATACCTAAAAAACCAACTGATCATTGAGGAAATCAAAGGAGAAATTAAACAATTCCTAGAGGAAAATGACAATGAACACACGACAGTGCAAAACCTATGGGATACTGCAAAAGCAGTTCTAAGAGGGAAATTTATAGCAATATAATCCCCTCAAGAATTAGGAAAATACAAAGCAGATGACCTAACCCTCCGCTTAAAACAATTGGAGAAAGAAGAACAAAAGTACCCCAAAGCCAGCAGAAGAAGAGAAATCATAAAGATCAGAGCAGAAATAAATGAGAAAGAAATAAAAGAAACAATAGTAAAGATGAATAAAACAAAAAGCTGGTTCTTTGAAAAGGTAAACAAAATCGACAAGCCACTGGCCAGACTCATTAAGAAAAAGAGAGAGAAGAACCAGATCAACAAAATCAAAAATGAAAAAGGAGAGATTACAACAGATCATGCAGAAATCCAAAGGATTCTAAGGGACTATTATGAGCAACTCTATGGCAACAAACTGGACAACCTGAAAGAAATGGACAGTTTCTTGGGGAAGATTAATCTCCCAAGACTGAGTCAGGAAGAAACAGAAACTTTGAACAACCAATCACAATCTCAGAAATCGAATTTGTGATTAAATGTCTACCCAAAAATAAAAGCCCAGGGCCAGATGGCTTCACAGCCAAATTCTACCAAACATTTAAAGAAGAGCTAATCCTGTCCTTCTAAAACTCTTCCAAAAAACTGCACAGGAAGGAAAACTTCCAAACACAGTCTACGAGGCCACCATCACCCTGATACCCAAACCAGGCAAAGACAACACAAAAAAGGAAAATTACACACCAATTTCTCTGATGAACTTAGATGCCAAGATCCTCAACAAAATCCTAGCAAACAGAATTCAACGACACGTGAAAAAACTCATACATCACGATCAAGTCGGGTTCATCCCAGGCATGCAAGGATTCCTCAATATCTGCAAATCAATCAATGTGATACACTATATCAACAAATTGAAAGACAAAAATCACACGATCATCTCAATAGATACAGAAAAGGCCTTTGACAAAGTACAACATCCATTTATGATAAAAACTCTTCAGAAAATGGGCATAGAAGGAACCTATCTCAACATAATAAAAGCCATCTCTGAGAAGCCTACAGCGAACATTATCGTTAATGGTGAAAAACTGAAAGCATTCCCTCTAAGATCAGGAACAAGACAGGGGTGCCCACTTTCACCACTACTATTCAACATAGTCCTGGAAGTCCTAGCAACAGCAATAAGAGAAGAGAAAGAAATCAAAGGCATCCAGATTGGAAAGGAAGAAGTCAAGCTCTCTCTCTTTGCAGATGACATGATATTATACATAGAAAATCCCAAAGACTCTATTACAAAGCTACTAGAGCTAATCAAGGAATTCAGCAAAGTCGCAGAATACAAAGTCAACACACAGAAATCACTGGCATTCCTATACACAAACAATGAAAAATCAGAAAATGAAATCAAAGAGGCAATCCCCTTCACCATTGCAACCAAAAGAATCAAATATCTAGGAATAAACCTACCCAAAGAAACAAAAGAACTGTACACAGAAAACTCATGAGAGAAATTAAAGAAGACTTAAACAAGTGGAGAGAGATTCCATGTTCCTGGGTCGGAAGAATCAATATTGTGAAAATGACCATACTACCAAATATCATCTACAGATTCAATGTAATTCCTATTCAACTACCATTGACATTTTTCACAGAACTAGACCAAAGAATCACACAGTTCATATGGAAACACAAAAGACCTCGAATAGCCAAAGCAATCCTGAGGAAGAAAAATGGAGTTGGAGGGATCAGCCTCCCTAACTTCAGACTCTACTACAAAGCAACAGTCATCAAGACAGTATGGTACTGGCACAAAAACAGAACTATAGATCAATGGAACAAGATAGAGAACCCAGAGATAAACCCACGCAGCTATGGGTACCTTATTTTTGACAACGGGGGTGAAACTACAAAATAGGGGAAAGACAACCTCTTCAACAAATGTTGCTGGGAAAATTGGACAGCTCCATGCAAAAAAATGAAGTTGGAACATTCCCTGACACCATACACTAAGATCAACTCAAAATGGATTAAAGACCTAAATGTAAGACCAGAAACCATCAAACTCTTAGAGGAGAATATAGGCAAAACCCTCAAGGACATCAATCAAAGCAAGATCTTCTCTGACCCACCTACTAAAATAGTGGAACTGAAAAGAAAAATGAACATGTGGGACCTCATGAAACTTAACAGCTTTTGTACAGCAAAAGAAATCACCAAAAAGTTGAACAGACACCCCATAGAGTGGAAGAAGATCATAGCAAATGAAACAACAGACAAAGAATTAATCTCCAAAATCTACAAGCAACTCAGACAACTCAGCACAGGGAAAACGAGCAACCCAGTCAAAAAATGGGAAAAAGATCTAAAGAGACGCCTCTCCAAAGAGGACATACAGATGGCCCAAAACACATGAAACGTTGCTCAACCTCGCTTATTATTAGAGAAATACAAATTAAAACCACAATGAGATATTACCTCACACCTGTCAGAATGGTTATCATCAACAAATCGACAGACAACAAATGCTGGAGAGGGTTTGGAGAAAAGGGAACCCTCTTGCATTGCTGGTGGGAATGTAAATTAATACAACCTCTATGGAAGACAATATGGAGATTCCTTAAAAAACTAAAAATAGAAGCACCCTATGACCCAGCAATCCCACTCTTAGGCCTATATCCTGATGAAATCAAAAATGAAAGAGGCACCTGTACCCCAATGTTCATTGTAGCTCTCTATACAATAGCCAGAACATGGAAGCAACCTAGATGTCCATCGACAAATGAATGGATCCAGAAGCTCTGGTACATATATACAATGGAATACTACTCAGCTATTAAAAGAAATGCAGAAGACTCAGTCCTAATGAGGTGGCTGGCTCTAGAACCTATCATAAAAAGTGAAGTAAGTCAAAAAGAGAAAGACAAGTATAGTATACTAACTCATATATATGGGATCTAGTAAGATGGTCATGATAACACACACAGTGAACTCATGAAAAAACAGAGAATAGACATAAAGACATTGTGGAGACCGAACAGTGGGAGGGAGGCATGGAGGGAGTAACATGGAAACCTATACTGTCATGTGTAGAAAAGATAGCTATTGTCATTGTGCTAGGGGAATAGGAGTACCTACAACCACTTGGAGCGATGGTCTGGAGGGATGGGAGCGGGGGAACTGGGTGTGGGGAGGGTCCAGGGATATGCATATGAATGATCTGGGAACATACATGTTGGTGAACAGCAAAACTCTGTAAAATCTTTAAAATAAAGGAAAAAAATAAAATAAAATTAAAAAAAAAAAAAAAAAAAGGCAAATTGGAAGGATCCACTCAGCAACTTTTGCTTATGTACTGGCTTCACAGCTGTAAGGATGGGTTTATGTAGTCATTTTCAACTACCTGAGATATTCATCATTACTGAGAAATTTTACTGAGAATAGGAAGTGAATAATTTGAATGGGAAGCTAATATCTCTTCCTTACCAACTGAATTAAGGAATGGTATTTTGGAGTAGTAGAAATATGTGAGAAAAAAACACTTTAAGATTTTAAAAATGAACAAATGGATGAATAATAAATTAGAATTAGAGTGTTATGTCTATGAAGTTGCTAATAAAGAAGTGATGCTTATTACTTTAAGCATGCTTTTTTTAAGCAAGTAAAAAAAGGAAAACCATCTAATTAATGAAATTAGGTCAATCAAGTCAAGGAACTTCCAAATTCAATTTAGACCTGCATGATTCTAATAATAATATAAAGAAATTATATAACTAGACATTTTATCAATTAGATATACCTTAATATATAGACATGTACAGATAGACACATATCTGTATCCACCTGCCATTAAACCAAATATGGACTAGATTAAATTTAACAAAACTTAGGATTCTGTCCACTATCACCTATATGACATTTATTTGACTATTTTAATCAATTCCATCAAAACAAAGTAAGTTTCAAAACTTGTATTACATAACCTGGGGTTTGTTTTTGAAGACAATTTTTGATATTTTAATAAGACACTTCACTCAAGTATTTTGCAACATAGAAGAGAGCTGAAAAGTTGTATTATATGATTTGCAGATACTTTCTTTTATTCTATGGGCTGTCTTTTCACTCTGATGATGGCATCCTTTGAAGCATAATATTTTAAAGCAATCCAGTTTATCAATTTTTTTTCTCTTGTTGCCTGGGATTTTAGTGCCATATCCAAGAAATCAATGCCAAATTCGATGTCATGAAGTTTTACTCCTATGTTTTCTTCTAGGAGCTTATTGATTTAGCTCTTACATTTGGGTTTTTGATCCCCTGGTGTTTAATTTTTGTACATGATTTTGAATAAAGGTTTAACTTTTCTTTACATGTAGATATTTTGTTTTCCCAACATCATTTGTTGCAAAGACTCTACTATCCCCATTGAATGATCTTGGCATTCTTGTTGAAATTATTTGATGATACATGTGAGGGTTTATTTCTGAGTTCACCATTGGTCTATGTCTGTTTTTAAACCAGTATACATGGGTTTTGACTACTGTAACTTTGTAAAAGTTTTTAAAAGTAGGAAATGTGAGACCACTAACTTTGTTATTTTGGTTATATAGAGGCCCTTAAAATTCACATGACTTTAAGGATAGATTTTTCTATTTATACATAAAACATCATTGGCATCTTCATAGAAGCTGCTTAACATCTGTCAGTTGTTTTGGGTAGTACTGACATATTAATAATATAAAGTTTTCCAGTACATGAATGTAAAATGGCTTTCCACTTATTGCTGTTTGATTTCTTTCAACAATGTATTGTAGTTTTCAGTGTGCAAATTCTTTTTGCCTTCTTGCATGAGTTTATTCTTAAATATTTTATTCTTTTTGATGTTATTGTAAATTAAATTGAAAAAATATTTTAAGAGTAATTATTATTCAGTTATTAAAGACACTGGTATTTTCTGTTCTTTTTTTTATATTTTATTTTTTTCAGAGTTATGTGGTTACTGCCACACATCAACCTGAATCCTCCATAGGTATACACACTTTCACCTCTCCATACCTCCCCCTCATTTCCCTCCCCATTCCACCCCTCCAGGTCACCACAGAGCCCCCGTTTGAGATTCCTTAGTCCCACAGCATAGTCCCCTCCCTCACTCCAATGTCCCTAAGAAGAGAGCTGAAAAGTTGTATTATATGATTTGCAGATACCTTTTATTCTATGGGCTGTCTTTTCACTCTGATGATGGCATCCTTTGAAGCATAATATTTTAAAGCAATCCAGTTTATCAATTTTTTCTCTTGTTGCCTGGGATTTTAGTGCCATATCCAAGAAATCAATGCCAAATTCGATGTCATGAAGTTTTACTCCTATGTTTTCTTCTAGGAGCTTATTGATTTAGCTCTTACATTTGGGTTTTTGATCCCCTGGTGTTTAATTTTTGTACATGATTTTGAATAAAGGTTTAACTTTTCTTTACATGTAGATATTTTGTTTTCCCAACATCATTTGTTGCAAAGACTCTACTGTCCCCATTGAATGATCTTGGCATTCTTGTTGAAATTATTTGATGATACATGTGAGGGTTTATTTCTGAGTTCACCATTGGTCTATGTCTGTTTTTAAACCAGTATACATGGGTTTTGACTACTGTAACTTTGTAAAAGTTTTTAAAAGTAGGAAATGTGAGACCACTAACTTTGTTATTTTGGTTATATAGAGGCCCTTAAAATTCACATGACTTTAAGGATAGATTTTTCTATTTATACATAAAACATCATTGGCATCTTCATAGAAGCTGCTTAACATCTGTCAGTTGTTTTGGGTAGTACTGACATATTAATAATATAAAGTTTTCCAGTACATGAATGTAAAATGGCTTTCCACTTATTGCTGTTTGATTTCTTTCAACAATGTATTGTAGTTTTCAGTGTGCAAATTCTTTTTGCCTTCTTGCATGAGTTTATTCTTAAATATTTTATTCTTTTTGATGTTATTGTAAATTAAATTGAAAAAATATTTTAAGAGTAATTATTATTCAGTTATTAAAGACACTGGTATTTTCTGTTCTTTTTTTTATATTTTATTTTTTTCAGAGTTATGTGGTTACTGCCACACATCAACCTGAATCCTCCATAGGTATACACACTTTCACCTCTCCATACCTCCCCCTCATTTCCCTCCCCATTCCACCCCTCCAGGTCACCACAGAGCCCCCGTTTGAGATTCCTTAGTCCCACAGCATAGTCCCCTCCCTCACTCCAATGTCCATAAGACTGTTCTCCATATCACCTCTCCAGTATTGCTCTGCATATTCATTTATCAGTACCATCTTTCTAGATTCCATATATATGTGTCAGTATACAATATTTATCTTTCTCTCTCTGACATACTTCACTCTGTATAATAGGGTCTAGATTCACCCATCTCATGAGAACTGATTCAAATGCATTTGTTTTTATGGTTGATTAACATTCCATTGTATGTATATGTAACACAGCTTCTTATCCATTCATCTGTCAATAAAAACAACTCAATTGCTGAACTTAAAAATATTCTAGAAGAAATAAAGAACTGAGTATTTGAGGCAGAAGAGTGGATAAATGAGCTGGAGGACAGAATGGTGGAAAGAACTGCTGAAGAACAGAATAAAGCTCTAAGAATAACAAGAGCTGCAGATAGGCTCAGAAACCTCTGGGATAATATCAAATGCTCCAACATTTGAATTATAGGGGTTCCAGAAGAAGAAGAATAAAAGAAAGGGTATGCAAAAATTTTTGAAGATATCATAGTTGAAAACTTCCCCAGCATGGGAAATGAAATAGTCAATCAAGTCCAAGAAGCACAGAGTCCCATACAGGATCCCTCTTCTTTTCAGTGTTATACTCCTCCTCTCTCACCAAAATCAGCAGTTATCATGAATTTGGTATTTATAACCTTAAAATGCAATAGTATTAACTAATTAATTGTATATATTGGATTTGAAGTTGACTTGTCAAAACTCAATACTTTACAGACATTGATGTTGATACTAATAGGTTGAGCATAGTACTTAATCACAGTTATAACATTTTGCATGTGACATATAATTTATATATCCATTTCCTTATTAGTATTGATTTCAGTTGTTCCAGTTTTTCACTCTTATAATGGAGTACTTTGTGTCAGCTCTGGTCTAAGCACTTGTAATGGGTTGAATAGGTTCTCTCCAAAATTCATACTAACCAGGAACCTCAGAATGGATGGAATGGGGTGGGAGGTGGGAAAGAAGTTCAATAAGGAGGGGACACACAGATGCCTATGGCTGACTCATGTTGGTAGAGGCAGCAACCAACACAACATTGTAAAGCAATCATCCACCAATTAAAAATAAATAAATTTTAAAAACCTTGAAATGAGATTATCCTGAATCTAGGGTAGGTCCTAAATCCAATGACTGATGTCTTACAAGAAGAAAAGATACAGAGCCACGAAGGATAAGGCCCCGTAAAAAAAAAAAAAAAAAAGGCAAAGATTGGTAAGGTTTTTATATGGCAAAGACTGTGGAAGATTGCTAGGAACCACCAGAATCTAGGAGGAGCCTCCAGAAGGAACCAATAACAATATTTCAGTTTCAGACCTCTGGCCTTCATAATTGTGAGACAAGACACAATTTCCCAAAATTGTGAAATTTCTGTTGTTTTTGCAACCAACATTATTTGAACTTGTTACAGTTAATACATTACTCTATATGAATTAAGACATTTATTTTCATAACAACCCTGTGAAATGCTACTATTCTTACCCAATCTTCCAAATGAGGAAACTGAGGCTACGAGCTATTAAGTTACTAAGACCCATACAGTTGGAAGGTGATAGAGATAGATAGTAACACTCAAAAACATTAGAAACATGTCACATTGCCTCTAATCTAGGCTAATTTTAGTAATTACATGAAATAACAGATTGACTTGCTAGCATTGACAACCAAGAATGGTTGCTAAATCTTTACCTCTGACCTTACACGTATTAGAAAAAACTGTTAATTGTATTCCCATATTTTAAGAATTTTTCCCTAAGCTTATATAAAAGAAACTGTGCTTCTGTCAGCAAGATGTAAAACTCATCACATGATTTGTGAAAGTTTACTGCAGCACATTTTGATTATGCATATTTAGACATTAATTTTTAAAAGTGGACTGAAGGAATCTGAAGTAAACTAAAGCAAATGCTAAATGCATTTTAGTCAGGAAGTATCAGAAGAGTGAAAGCTGGTTTCCATTGTTCAAATAATCATTCTACAGTACTGTAACATTTCACGGTGGCATGTTACATGTGTTGTTATATTTATGTGACGGAAAAGTACAAGGCTGTACAACCTATTTACTTAATCAAGATTTTCTTAAGCACTTGTAATGGGTTGAATAGGTTCTCAAAATTCATACTGAACCAGAATGGATGGAATGGGGTGGGAGGTGGGAAAGAAGTTCAATAAGGAGGGGACACACAGATGCCTATGGCTGACTCATGTTGGTAGAGGCAGCAACCAACACAACATTGTAAAGCAATCATCCACCAATTAAAAATAAATAAATTTTAAAAACCTTGAAATGAGATTATCCTGAATCTAGGGTAGGTCCTAAATCCAATGACTGATGTCTTACAAGAAGAAAAGATACAGAGCCACGAAGGATAAGGCCCCGTAAAAAAAAAAAAAAAAAAGGCAAAGATTGGTAAGGTTTTTATATGGCAAAGACTGTGGAAGATTGCTAGGAACCACCAGAATCTAGGAGGAGCCTCCAGAAGGAACCAATAACAATATTTCAGTTTCAGACCTCTGGCCTTCATAATTGTGAGACAAGACACAATTTCCCAAAATTAGAAATTTCTGTTGTTTTTGCAACCAACATTATTTGAACTTGTTACAGTTAATACATTACTCTATATGAATTAAGACATTTATTTTCATAACAACCCTGTGAAATGCTACTATTCTTACCCAATCTTCCAAATGAGGAAACTGAGGCTACGAGCTATTAAGTTACTAAGACCCATACAGTTGGAAGGTGATAGAGATAGATAGTAACACTCAAAAACATTAGAAACATGTCACATTGCCTCTAATCTAGGCTAATTTTAGTAATTACATGAAATAACAGATTGACTTGTTAGCATTGACAACCAAGAATGGTTGCTAAATCTTTACCTCTGACCTTACACGTATTAGAAAAACTGTTAATTGTATTCCCATATTTTAAGAATTTTTCCCTAAGCTTATATAAAAGAAACTGTGCTTCTGTCAGCAAGATGTAAAACTCATCACATGATTTGTGAAAGTTTACTGCAGCACATTTTGATTATGCATATTTAGACATTAATTTTTAAAAGTGGACTGAAGGAATCTGAAGTAAACTAAAGCAAATGCTAAATGCATTTTAGTCAGGAAGTATCAGAAGAGTGAAAGCTGGTTTCCATTGTTCAAATAATCATTCTACAGTACTGTAACATTTCACGGTGGCATGTTACATGTGTTGTTATATTTATGTGACGGAAAAGTACAAGGCTGTACAACCTATTTACTTAATCAAGATTTTCAGTGAGTGATAATCAGGAACTAAATCTTTATTATAATTATATATTTTGATCCAATCATAATCTCTTTCTGATAACTTTGTAGGAAATGCATCAAAGTTTCTTCCCATTTTTATTTTAGTGATAACTTATTCATAAAAATGAATAGTCAATTCTTAAGTTACCCAACCCATACATGTGAGCCTTTTTCTCTATCTTCTTTTTCAGCTTCTTTTGCAGAAAGTCTTTCTTGGTCATTCAAGCTCGTACGCTGAGCACTTTTAAATATGGAATATTTACATGTGTTATTTCAGCATCAATGTCCAGTACATCTTCTATTGTACTCTTTTGTTGCTTAGGAAGTGAAAGTACCATTTTCCACCAAAGTGTTCTTTAAATTTAGAAGTCACTATGCATACTTTTGCATATACTTCTACTTTCCCTTATTAATGAATCTCAAAAACTACCATTTTGTTGCCAAAGTGCAGTGCTTAATGGGTGCTATGTAAATAGCATTTTACATGTTTTCATAACGATCCTGTGAAATGTTACTACTCTTACCCAGTCTCACAAATGAGGAAACTGAGGCTACAAGATATTAAGTTACTAAGACCCATACAGTTGGAAGGTGACAGAGACAGTAACACTCATAATCATTAGAAATTTCCTTGTTCTCTCTCCTCTCTCAGTTCCTCAAATATATTTGTAATATGGGAACATGGAGTTAGAAAATGCATACTTTTATATACTTATTTAAGGGCGGTGTGGTGAATATAAGCTGAATCATTACTAATGTTTAGCATTAGTAAACACTTAAAATTAGTAACATTTAGAATTAACATTATTAATTTTATTCACAAAATATAATTAAATTGCACTTAAATTGTTAGCATTTTTTTAAAAGTGTCCTCTTTTATATTGGTTGTCTGAATTTATAAGCACACTAATACCTTTAAGTGTCTCTTTTTTGCTTTTAACTGCTGTTGATTATCAGTGATGCTAACAGTAATATTCTTTTTGACTTTTAGTCAGTAAAGCACACTTATACATGTTCTCAGGGCTCTGTTTTTGGTTTAATGAGTTATTCCTAAAGATCCAAAAGGGTTATTAAAAACTCACAGACAAATTCACTAGTAGTAAAGATCAAGAGGTGATTATAATATTATAGAGAGCGCATATAGTGCCAAAAAGATTGTTCTTCATGGAAATACTCAAATAAGTGAATTGAGACTATTACATTGGGGTAAAGATGAAGAGACTTACAAATAATGGTATTACTAATAAAAGCATACTCTAAATTACTGGCAAACATTATAAGCTGATATTGGTGACTATGGAAAATACCACATTGGTAACCATGCTTGCTTATCAGGGTACTAAGCATGAATGGAGTTTAAAATACCACAAAGTAAAAATCAACAAGGAGAAGGATCTGAATGCCATATTAGGAAGTTTATCTTTTGTTTGAGTGGCAACTGGAAGACACTTAAGGTTCCTTCAGTGGGAATCATGAAATAATACAATGTTTGACAAGATAACTCCCTATGAGAGCATCACAGGAGTTTAGAGCTAAGATTATCATTAGATAAAGAATATCATTCCAGTAGATTAGCTAGAGGTGGGGATGGCTTGACCTGAGGCTATAATAACAGAGCAAAGGAAAATTCCAAGAAGTAGTATGATGAACAAGACATGGTAAATATTCAAATACAGGGACAGAGAATACAGACACAAAGAAGACTTGAAAATAAACGAGCCTGTTTATGAGAAAATGAGAGTGACCAATCTAATCATGGTGCTTTTTGAAAGACCACAGTGCAGAGCTGAATGCATCAAAAATATAATTCTGCCTAGACGAAAAGATTGAATTTGTAAAGTCACCCACTTTTCCACATTATTTTAGTGAAGCAGAAGGCAAAATACTTTTCCTAGACACTATTTTGCTGCTCTGTTACTTTGTGCAAACAATAGTCAGTGGACTGAAAGGTTGTCTATACCCTTAGAAAGATTAATGATGAGTAAGTGTCAGCCTGGGGAGACATAACAAGTGATGGTTTGCAGGAGTCACCTTGGGTTCCAGGGCTGCTTAAGTGTTTCTTCAATGACCTGGAAAATGGAATAGCGAATAGGCTCATCAAATTTGTAGATGAGTTCAATCTTCTGAAGAGAATAAAGACAGGGCTGCTCATGGAAATACTCAAATAAGTGAATTGAGACTATTACATTGGGGTAAAGATGAAGAGACTTACAAATAATGGTATTACTAATAAAAGCATACTCTAAATTACTGGCAAACATTATAAGCTGATATTGGTGACTATGGAAAATACCACATTGGTAACCATGCTTGCTTATCAGGGTACTAAGCATGAATGGAGTTTAAAATACCACAAAGTAAAAATCAACAAGGAGAAGGATCTGAATGCCATATTAGGAAGTTTATCTTTTGTTTGAGTGGCAACTGGAAGACACTTAAGGTTCCTTCAGTGGGAATCATGAAATAATACAATGTTTGACAAGATAACTCCCTATGAGAGCATCACAGGAGTTTAGAGCTAAGATTATCATTAGATAAAGAATATCATTCCAGTAGATTAGCTAGAGGTGGGGATGGCTTGACCTGAGGCTATAATAACAGAGCAAAGGAAAATTCCAAGAAGTAGTATGATGAACAAGACATGGTAAATATTCAAATACAGGGACAGAGAATACAGACACAAAGAAGACTTGAAAATAAACGAGCCTGTTTATGAGAAAATGAGAGTGACCAATCTAATCATGGTGCTTTTTGAAAGACCACAGTGCAGAGCTGAATGCATCAAAAATATAATTCTGCCTAGACGAAAAGATTGAATTTGTAAAGTCACCCACTTTTCCACATTATTTTAGTGAAGCAGAAGGCAAAATACTTTTCCTAGACACTATTTTGCTGCTCTGTTACTTTGTGCAAACAATAGTCAGTGGACTGAAAGGTTGTCTATACCCTTAGAAAGATTAATGATGAGTAAGTGTCAGCCTGGGGAGACATAACAAGTGATGGTTTGCAGGAGTCACCTTGGGTTCCAGGGCTGCTTAAGTGTTTCTTCAATGACCTGGAAAATGGAATAGCGAATAGGCTCATCAAATTTGTAGATGAGTTCAATCTTCTGAAGAGAATAAAGACAGGGCTGCTCATGGAAGACAGATTCAGTGCTCAAAATGAACTTAGCGAATTAGAAAAGCAGTGAGAGATGAACTGAATAAAGTTCAAATGGGTCAAATTCAAGGTAGTCCAACAGAAGACAGAAACCTAACCTAAAAGGATGCACAATGGTGACATCTTTATAATAACGAGAGGAAAGGTGATTTGAAATAGTATTAGAAATACAATCTAGAGTAATCCCTTGCCAAAAAGAGTGGGGAATGATTCCTGTATGCTAACAGGACACAGGAGAAAAAACATCACCACATTCTAGTACTTTCTGTGAATTGAATCTAGGGGCCCAAAATATTCACACAAAGCTTTTCTATTTAGCATGTCAACAATAGTTATATATATACTAGATAGAATACTTTGTGTTGTTTTACTGTAACATAACAAATGGAAATAATGGGAAATCAGTCTAGTTTAAAGAATTGTTGTTGTTTAATCACTAAGTTACGTTCAACTCTTTTGCCACTCCATGGACTGTAACCCACCAGGCTTCTCTGTTCATGAGATTTCTCGGGCAAGAATACTCTCCTGGGGATTTTCCTGACCCAAGTTGCTTGGATTGGCAGATGGATTTTTTTTTTTTTTTTTTACCACTGAGTCATCAGGGAAGCCCCAGCTTAAAGAATTGGGATCAAGCAATGTAGAAAACAATACTCACACACACACAAAGACTTTGCTTACTTTTGAATAAAAAAAAAAAAAAAAAAATTGTCTCAATCACATCATTTCCAGTATTAAATCATTCAACATTTATTTAAGAAATAATAACTAAGTATCAACTATGCATGTCAGTATGATAAGTAACTGATATGTAGTGGTGAATAAAAGAATCAATGACTTCAAGGAACCTACAGTCACTGATAAACTAGTAGATGAGTGTTAAACAATTAAAAATGTGGTATGAATACAAATAGACAGGGTGTCACATGAGAAGACACCCAAGATGAGATCTGAGCTTGGGGAGCATAACAAGTGATGTTTGAGGGTCACCTTGGGTTCCAGGGCTGCTTAAGTGTTTCTTCAATGACCTGGAAAATGGAATAGCGAATAGGCTCATCAAATTTGTAGATGAGTTCAATCTTCTGAAGAGAATAAAGACAGGGCTGCTCATGGAAGACAGATTCAGTGCTCAAAATGAACTTAGCGAATTAGAAAAGCAGTGAGAGATGAACTGAATAAAGTTCAAATGGGTCAAATTCAAGGTAGTCCAACAGAAGACAGAAACCTAACCTAAAAGGATGCACAATGGTGACATCTTTATAATAACGAGAGGAAAGGTGATTTGAAATAGTATTAGAAATACAATCTAGAGTAATCCCTTGCCAAAAAGAGTGGGGAATGATTCCTGTATGCTAACAGGACACAGGAGAAAAAACATCACCACATTCTAGTACTTTCTGTGAATTGAATCTAGGGGCCCAAAATATTCACACAAAGCTTTTCTATTTAGCATGTCAACAATAGTTATATATATACTAGATAGAATACTTTGTGTTGTTTTACTGTAACATAACAAATGGAAATAATGGGAAATCAGTCTAGTTTAAAGAATTGTTGTTGTTTAATCACTAAGTTACGTTCAACTCTTTTGCCACTCCATGGACTGTAACCCACCAGGCTTCTCTGTTCATGAGATTTCTCGGGCAAGAATACTCTCCTGGGGATTTTCCTGACCCAAGTTGCTTGGATTGGCAGATGGATTTTTTTTTTTTTTTTTTACCACTGAGTCATCAGGGAAGCCCCAGCTTAAAGAATTGGGATCAAGCAATGTAGAAAACAATACTCACACACACACAAAGACTTTGCTTACTTTTGAATAAAAAAAAAAAAAAAAAATTGTCTCAATCACATCATTTCCAGTATTAAATCATTCAACATTTATTTAAGAAATAATAACTAAGTATCAACTATGCATGTCAGTATGATAAGTAACTGATATGTAGTGGTGAATAAAAGAATCAATGACTTCAAGGAACCTACAGTCACTGATAAACTAGTAGATGAGTGTTAAACAATTAAAAATGTGGTATGAATACAAATAGACAGGGTGTCACATGAGAAGACACCCAGAGATGAGCAAAGAGATTACTTGAGCTTTGGTAAGAATCTGACTTGGGAAAGTTTCACTTAGAAACTGACATTTCAGATCTGAAGGATGGCTCCTGATTGGCCAGTCCACACCTAGGAATCAGAGAGCACATGGCTCTGGGGAAGAAAAGGGTTTGTTCAGGTAATATCCTAGAAAAGGCCCAGGTAGCAACAACTGTTAGAGAACCTACTGTGTACTGGGTGGATCTGTTCTTCTTCCTAAAAGTGAAAAAATCACTACTCTGGGATAATACATTCCAATGGAATGAGGCAGTTAAAAATTTATAAGCATATAAATGACACAAAGATTTCAGATAGTGAGAAGGGCTATCAAGAAAATAAAACATGTTAATATGATAATATGATTGGAGGGAGGGAATGGAGTCATGGAAGGAGTGAATGAGTGTGTAGCATTTGATCTAAATGTGATGAAGACAGCCTTGAAAACACCAAAAGAGAGTTCCAGTCTGAGGAAAGAGCAAATGCTAGGTCTCAGAGTTGGGAAGAAGACTGGCAGGAAGTAGGGCCAGAAATATGGATGGGGTGACCCGAATGTCTCATGGACATGGATGACATTTTACTGTGAAAAACGAGACGAAGGGAGGAGCAGAACTGGTAGGAAATGTCACGGGTTCCGGCTGCTTCACAGGCATCTGAACCAGGATATCCAGGATGGAATAGAATATGAGACTGCCTCAGAGTTTAGTAAGAGGCTAGGGATGGAAAGAGATTTGGGAGGGAACAGTTTACATGAAGAAAATCAGTGTGTTTGGATATAATGGCAGTTTTGAAAAGTAAATAAGAGTATCAAAATGTAGGGCCTTGCAAGACACACTAAACAGGCTGTATTGTTTTAAATGTATTATAAAGCAATTGCAGGATTCTGTCCCCTAGTCACCCCACAGTCCCAACACCCAGGACTTGAGTCACTTTTTTCTACTTTCTAATGCAAAGTTCCTTAAAAAAAACAAACATGATTCTTAAGCAACTATACGAAAAAGTAGATGAGTGTTAAACAATTAAAAATGTGGTATGAATACAAATAGACAGGGTGTCACATGAGAAGACACCCAGAGATGAGCAAAGAGATTACTTGAGCTTTGGTAAGAATCTGACTTGGGAAAGTTTCACTTAGAAACTGACATTTCAGATCTGAAGGATGGCTCCTGATTGGCCAGTCCACACCTAGGAATCAGAGAGCACATGGCTCTGGGGAAGAAAAGGGTTTGTTCAGGTAATATCCTAGAAAAGGCCCAGGTAGCAACAACTGTTAGAGAACCTACTGTGTACTGGGTGGATCTGTTCTTCTTCCTAAAAGTGAAAAAGTCACTACTCTGGGATAATACATTCCAATGGAATGAGGCAGTTAAAAATTTATAAGCATATAAATGACACAAAGATTTCAGATAGTGAGAAGGGCTATCAAGAAAATAAAACATGTTAATATGATAATATGATTGGAGGGAGGGAATGGAGTCATGGAAGGAGTGAATGAGTGTGTAGCATTTGATCTAAATGTGATGAAGACAGCCTTGAAAACACCAAAAGAGAGTTCCAGTCTGAGGAAAGAGCAAATGCTAGGTCTCAGAGTTGGGAAGAAGACTGGCAGGAAGTAGGGCCAGAAATATGGATGGGGTGACCCGAATGTCTCATGGACATGGATGACATTTTACTGTGAAAAACGAGACGAAGGGAGGAGCAGAACTGGTAGGAAATGTCACGGGTTCCGGCTGCTTCACAGGCATCTGAACCAGGATATCCAGGATGGAATAGAATATGAGACTGCCTCAGAGTTTAGTAAGAGGCTAGGGATGGAAAGAGATTTGGGAGGGAACAGTTTACATGAAGAAAATCAGTGTGTTTGGATATAATGGCAGTTTTGAAAAGTAAATAAGAGTATCAAAATGTAGGGCCTTGCAAGACACACTAAACAGGCTGTATTGTTTTAAATGTATTATAAAGCAATTGCAGGATTCTGTCCCCTAGTCACCCCACAGTCCCAACACCCAGGACTTGAGTCACTTTTTTCTACTTTCTAATGCAAAGTTCCTTAAAAAAAACAAACATGATTCTTAAGCAGGGTAAAGTGCCAAAATTCAAATTATAATTGAGCCTCTTTATTTGTAGACCCTCATTATTCATGGGTTCTGTCTTTTCTACTCACTAAAATCTGTTTGTAAATCCCAAATCAATGTGTGGGACTTTCCCTGTAATTTGCAGACATACACAAAATAGTGAAATTAGAGCCTCCAGATGTGGAACAAGATGATGGTTTACCTCCTTATTTCAGATCTTATATTACAAATAAGTGTGTCATTCTTGTGATCCATTCAGGGCCGCACTTCTGTGCTTTTTGTTGTTGATTTTGCTGTATAAAATGGCCCCCAAGCATAGTGCCAAAGTGTTGACTAGTGTTTTCAAGCTCAAAAAAGTTGTGATGTGGAGAAAATATGTGTGTTAGATAGGCTCTGTCCAGTCATATGTTATAATGCTGGCTGTGACTTCAATGCTAATGACTCCAAAATATATATTATATAATGTATCTTTAATAGAAATACACCTAAGACGAGATTATGTATTTCTCATGCGATGACAATTTTGTGACCAAAAGCACACAGGAACCTAAGCTTGTATTTCCCTGAGGAGCAATGATTCAGTATTCATTAATTCAGTGTTTTCAGTGACCTTATAGAAAATAACTATCATGAACAGTAGGAACTGACTGTATGTCTCAAAAAAGGCTCATCTGAATTACATTATGAGACAGTTGTATTTATTATAAGGAGGCTTTTCCTGTAGTTGTATAAAACACTGGCAGAACTTGTTTGACCAAAAAAAAGTAATTCGTTTTTGAAATGTTATATATATAATAATTCAACCAGAAACTGAGAAATGTTAGCCCTCTGATTATATACAGCAATGATCTTATTGCTGTACATTTATCATTAGATAAAATGTAACATGAAGTTTCAGTTGTCTTTTTCGACCTGGCCTTGAAACCAATCTATACAATACTGTGCATATCTGACACTAAAGTCAAACACTTAGCAGTGTGTGACCAATACAGCTTGCTTCAATAAGTGTTGGCTACTGTTCCAAGTGCTCTGCTTGAAAACACCCTATTTAAACCCTGAGACAATATTCCCAAGGGCAAAGGTGACAACAGTGAAGCATATTAATCAGGATATGTTCCCTAATGGTAGGTGTGCCCAGGACAGTCTCTGCTTCTGCCTGTTGTTCCAGACAATTTGATCTTCTGTTGGTGGCCCCAGGTGGTTCGATAAATTATCTGCTCATGTTACCCAGAGAATATTTTGTACATATAGGGTATGGATTTAGTGGCAGAGCAGTCACCACTTGGCCTTAGAAGCAAAGTTAGGGAAAAGGCCATGTAATTGCGCGATGGTGCAGGCTAGTGTATTCTAAGCAGGAATGAAATAGGTGATGACTGAAATAAGGGTCAAAGAGATTTGGAAACTAAAAATAAGGGAGAACTAGAAGTGGTTAGAGCTTTTAGATTAGGATACTGGGAGTGATAGAAAAGAACACCTGCATTTGTTGTGACTCTATAGGAAAAAGGAGGTAATGAAAAGACTGCATGAAGACAGGTTTAGAGAAATTTCGCAAATCATAGCATGTTAAAAAAGCAAATTTAAAAAAAAAATGTAAAAATAAAATGGTAGGACCAGGGAGATCCAGGGGAAAGAAAAGGAAACTGAGTAAATGTAAGCATCAAATGTTGGTTTCATTATATTTCTCTCCATATTCTGCTGTCCCCTACTTTTCCTTCTTGACCTTCATTATTTCAGGAAACAAGTTTTCAGAACTTGAGCTTAGAATCATCTACCCCATTCTCCTTTCTTGAAGTTTCCTTCCAATTCCAAAGCCAAATGTTTTAATCAATGTGTTATTCTGTTACCATTTTCATATACATTACTCTAAAAATTTAATTAATAATTGAGTTATAGACACCAAACATTTAAATTCAAGCAACTCCTTTGAAATTTTTATTTTAACCAGATTTATATTTTACATAGTACTTTAAATATTATTCAAAGAGCACTGTTACTCTACTACATATTCCATTATATATCTAATGATGGAATATGAGAAGGAAAAGCAGTCTTCCCTCACCTTTCAAGAATGATGGAATAAGTTTCAAAAAATAATAGTGAGTTTTGTTTATGGCAGCATACAGTTCTCCAGGGACTTGAATCTTTTCAGTATATCTTAGACTCAGCAAAGGTAGAATAGAATCACATTTCCAGGAGGTTACCTAATATTGTAAAAGGCTATAGCTAAATCTCAAGTGATCTGCAGGAACATTTTACTGCCCTGTTGCTATAGCTTTCCACATGTAAGTGTATACAAGCTGTTTGAAAGTTTTCAAAAGTGAATTTCAACTAACAATACATCATTGGTGCATCTGTCCCATTAAAAAAAATAATAATATATTTTTTCAAGTGAGTCTTAAAATCCTAGCCTAGATTTTAGTTTTTCTCTTTTCAAAAGGAAACTTATTGCAAATGATGCTAAACCAATGAGAGTTTTTAAAAATTTAATTGAAAATATCAAACCTTTCAATAACATGTTTACCTGTCTAAAATAAGACAAATATCAATCAAATAGTTTTTAAGTGGAAAGGTAGGAAGGCATACTAGGAATCCTAAAAAATCTACTCAGAATCTGGAAGCTCACAAAAATTATATGGTTTATCTAGAATATTGATGTATTTCTATATTTTATTTATGTGCTTCTAAAAAGAAAAATAATCAACAAGAATAAGAGAGAAAATACTTTCTAGGAACATTAAAGATTTCTTATTCAGAGTCTCAAAAACACAAACACAACCACTAATACAAGCTGACCTCTAACTAAGACCTTAGTCTGTGAAATATTCCATCTCATGACCAGTGACATAGTGCAGTTTTTTTGGTGCCTTTCCTTTCATTTAGAACACGTTAGGCAGTAGTCAGACACAAGTTTCAGGGGAATAGTGTGCAGTGTTAAAGGACTGTTTTCAATGTCGTCTCTGCTTCCTGCTCAGAACATATTAGAAACTGTAAATAAGACCCAGATAGTGTAAATTCCTTTCTAGCAGACCTCATTTTCTCCTTGCAGCATACTGAATCTCTATAGCACAACAGCTAATCAATTCTGGCAATTCAGTCATCTTATGTACTAATAAGTAAACTAATCCAGATGTTTCTCATTAAATGATGATACTACCAAATAGCTAATTGTATTTTAAATTAAATTTATATTTTCTGTGAACATACCTCCAAATGCATTTTAAAGTTTATGAGGTGATCACTTAGAATTTTGGAGTTTATCTGTTTTCCCTATCAATAAATAAGACAAATGAAGTATGAAGTGGGAATTCACATAAAAGCATATTACTCCAAGAAATTCCTTGAGACAGAGTTGTAGCCTTAAGGAACCTTTCCCTGTTGCCTATAGAGTTTTCCTTGGTAAAATTTGCCTCAGTGCTATGGGCACACCAGCTTTTTTATGGTTTCTGGTATCTGTGATCTGGTATCTGCTTATGTCACAGTTCTATTTACTTCTTCTCTATCTCTAGCAACTTAGGAAGAAACTCTGTTTTATGAAAAATACTTGTCATGCCCTTGGGAACCCCAGAGGAAGAATCAAAGAATTTGAGATGGGCTATAGCATATTGTTTATGGTGGTATCCAGCAAGCAAGATTTTGTATGTCTACATATGTACAGTTCCTGTTTTAATTCAGCCTTAGACTACTATTTAAGTGGAAAGGTAGGAAGGCATACTAGGAATCCTAAAAAATCTACTCAGAATCTGGAAGCTCACAAAAATTATATGGTTTATCTAGAATATTGATGTATTTCTATATTTTATTTATGTGCTTCTAAAAAGAAAAATAATCAACAAGAATAAGAGAGAAAATACTTTCTAGGAACATTAAAGATTTCTTATTCAGAGTCTCAAAAACACAAACACAACCACTAATACAAGCTGACCTCTAACTAAGACCTTAGTCTGTGAAATATTCCATCTCATGACCAGTGACATAGTGCAGTTTTTTTGGTGCCTTTCCTTTCATTTAGAACACGTTAGGCAGTAGTCAGACACAAGTTTCAGGGGAATAGTGTGCAGTGTTAAAGGACTGTTTTCAATGTCGTCTCTGCTTCCTGCTCAGAACATATTAGAAACTGTAAATAAGACCCAGATAGTGTAAATTCCTTTCTAGCAGACCTCATTTTCTCCTTGCAGCATACTGAATCTCTATAGCACAACAGCTAATCAATTCTGGCAATTCAGTCATCTTATGTACTAATAAGTAAACTAATCCAGATGTTTCTCATTAAATGATGATACTACCAAATAGCTAATTGTATTTTAAATTAAATTTATATTTTCTGTGAACATACCTCCAAATGCATTTTAAAGTTTATGAGGTGATCACTTAGAATTTTGGAGTTTATCTGTTTTCCCTATCAATAAATAAGACAAATGAAGTATGAAGTGGGAATTCACATAAAAGCATATTACTCCAAGAAATTCCTTGAGACAGAGTTGTAGCCTTAAGGAACCTTTCCCTGTTGCCTATAGAGTTTTCCTTGGTAAAATTTGCCTCAGTGCTATGGGCACACCAGCTTTTTTATGGTTTCTGGTATCTGTGATCTGGTATCTGCTTATGTCACAGTTCTATTTACTTCTTCTCTATCTCTAGCAACTTAGGAAGAAACTCTGTTTTATGAAAAATACTTGTCATGCCCTTGGGAACCCCAGAGGAAGAATCAAAGAATTTGAGATGGGCTATAGCATATTGTTTATGGTGGTATCCAGCAAGCAAGATTTTGTATGTCTACATATGTACAGTTCCTGTTTTAATTCAGCCCTTGAGACACTGATACAATAATGTTGCCAAAATATACTCTTCAAAGTTCAGTAATAATAGACTCTGAGGATAAGTTTTCAATTTATTGTTGTTCAGTCGCTCAGTCATGTCCAACTCTTTGCAACCCCATGGACTGCAGCACACCAGGCTTCCCTGTCCTTCACAATCTCCCAGAGTTTGTTCAAACTCATGTCCATTGAGTCAGTGATGCCATTCAAACATCTCATCTTCTGTCATCCCCTTTTCCTTCTGCCTTCAATCTTTCACCTTACAAGTGGTGCAATTTTCCTCCATATTTTGTACACACACCAATTTAAATATATTTCATAGAATTTGTGACCATTTTATGATTAAGTTTTAACTCTGATGTGAGAAGTAACTGTTTACTTTTTAGCAATAGTATTAAATTATGTCTTTATTAGGTTGGTATATTTTTTCTTCATTTACAGTGCATCCAAATATAAATGTCATCTATTCTTCTATTTAGGTGTTTGAATTTTTGCAAGCACAGGTCCCCCCCACCTCCACCCCTCTGCTTTTTTTTAAGTTGAATGCTTATTTGCAGTGAAATATGAAATGTTCAAACATATTGTAATCTCCCATCAGAACTATTGCTTTCTCTGGATCTGTTTCAGGGGTTTTTGGCCCAAGCACAGAGAGGTGTCTGCTGATTTTACAAGCCAAGCCTGACATATATTTTTTTCAGAACTCTAGAATGGAATAAAGATTTTTTTTTTTTTTTTTATGTTTAGGTCAAAGCCATGTTCAAGGGAAGAGCAAGTATGTTCACAAAATCTGCATTACACCTGAGGTTGGAGGATCTATACAAAGACTTTATTTTGTATTTTTTCTAGATACTTGTATATATTACTACAAGTAAATCACGTATTTGCCTTTCTCTTTTTATCTTCAATGACTGTAAACAGAAGAGTGGCCTAGGTCAATGCAGCTCTCATTAAAAGCCAAACAGTGTACAAGCTTTTCTTTTCTTTTCTTTTCTCTTTCACAGCCCTCTACTCTAAACAAAATAACTAAAATATGACTTTGTGGCAGTTTTTTACCATAATGTCTTTAGATTCCCTCTGGGCTTGAAACAGGTAAGTAATCATTTAAAATTTTATTTCCCAGACTTGTCACTTCTTATTAAAAACCTAAAGAAACTAGACACGGAAAATTTTTCTCCATTTAGATCTACTAGTATCAGAATTTTTAAAACTCAAATAGAATGGATGTAATTTCATTACAAGCTTATCAGAATTTATTCATGCAACTATTCACATGGATCAAATAATATGGTGTTTAAACAGAGTCACATCTGTAGACTGAATAATGCAAATATTCCTTGTCACACTCAGTTATATCCTCAAATAGGTTATCTATGCATTCCCCAAAAGTGTCAGCAATTCATTTCTGAAAAGCATAAGTTCTGTGTTTCAGTGTTTCATAAGTTTCTGTGTTTCACAAGTTCCTTACTGTTTCAGTGGGAGAAATTACGATATATTACTCACCAATCTTAAAACTTAAACCAATTTTGTAAAATGACTATAGTATATAAGTGGTGAATTCCCATACTAGGATGTAATATGTTTTGAAACCTTTTGTTTTTGATTAACAAAAGAATGATACGGTTTGCTATAAAAAAAGCACTAAATACAGTACACTATATGCACATATTAAAATAAGCATTCATTTATCAGACAGCATGTCAAATAAAGTGCAATGAACAGTTTTAGAAAAAATTCAGACAATAATATATACTGATTGATTAAATGATACTACATGATTACTCTGGTTATCTTTCTTGCCTACTAAGTGGCTTAAAACCATAGCACATATCATATCTTTTACAATCCCAGTAGTTGACTGAGCTCTGCTTAGTACTGTAGCTTAGGGTTTCCCATGTGACTGAAGTTAGATGGCAGCTTCATTGTCGTTACTGAAAGATTCTAAGATTGTTCACACACATGGCTGGCAGTTCATCTGCCTATTGGACAGGAGCTGAATGGAGCTGTCTCCTGGAGCACCTACGTAAGGTCTCTCCATGGACATCTCATAACTGAGTGGTTAACTTCAGATAGGAAATGATGTAAGAAAAAGCACTGCAAGATGTCCTGGCAGAATTTACAATTTAGCCCTCAGAAACCTCAAAATATTTCTGTTGTATTCTCTCAGTTAAGAATAAATCACCAAAACAAGCTCAAATTGAAGGAGAGGGAAAGTAGATGCCTCCTCTTAGTATCAGGTGCACTATGCACACACAGGAAGTGAAGTAATTGACTCTGACCATACTTGAACTTTATCTATCATGAAATTTGGCAAACTACACCTCTCAGATAATATTCATCATGCCATCTGAGTTTGACTATGGTAGGTAACTATAACAGGAAATATATCTACTATATAAATATATTTATAATCAGACAAAGGTTGCCTATCCTGTTTCCTGCAGAAATTTCCAGGAATAAACTTGCTAGCTGAGGTGGGCCCTTGAAATTTGGGGAAAAGTTCAGAAATCATGACCTGATGTTAAAGACGATCAGCTGGGTGAAAGGGACAATTTTATGTAAACTATTAGACTCAGAAAATCTAACTGAGATTTTTCCATTACTTTGTTGCTATTGGCATTATTGAACAAGGTTTTAAAATATTTTAAGAGATTTAACAAAGGCTTTTTAATTTTTGATTCAATGCAAAATGGAGCTTTGTTTTTGTTTTATTTTTTGGGGATATCGGAACTGTGTTACATTAGACCATTTTCAAAGAAAGGCTACATCCAAAGATGAAGTTCTTACTGAGTGTTTCTTTAAACCAATTTCCAGTGTTTTCATTGACTGCTCTTCCAGGATTTCCTCATTGTGGTCTTCTGCTGACCACTATTGCCATTTCTCCAGATGAAATTTAAATGCTCTTATCATTTTCTTTGATCTTCAATTCAGTTACCATTGCAAATACAACAATTTCCCCCTTGGCATCAACGATATTTTCAAAGCATTTGAAATTGGCCACAAATGGAAGAATTCATGAAAACCTTCTGCCATGATTCATTAGTGAACTCTAATACTTTTTTTTTACAATATAAATTTTTTTTCCAAAGATCTTTCAGTGAAGTTTCTTGGTTGGCATCCATATCCTACTTAGACTATGTATCGCGCACAGGTAAATTAATAGGTCATAAAGGATGCAATACCCGGTATTCCATGGGTTGAAAAAGTGGACTCTGAAAGGAAGAAACCCGCTTGAATGTTGTCACTATGTTACAACACTGCAGGGATGTCCAGGAACTTTGTTGATATTGTCTCGTAAGGGGATATCACCAAAACAAGTAGACCCACCTATGCACACACAGGAAGTGAAGTAATTGACTCTGACCATACTTGAACTTTATCTATCATGAAATTTGGCAAACTACACCTCTCAGATAATATTCATCATGCCATCTGAGTTTGACTATGGTAGGTAACTATAACAGGAAATATATCTACTATATAAATATATTTATAATCAGACAAAGGTTGCCTATCCTGTTTCCTGCAGAAATTTCCAGGAATAAACTTGCTAGCTGAGGTGGGCCCTTGAAATTTGGGGAAAAGTTCAGAAATCATGACCTGATGTTAAAGACGATCAGCTGGGTGAAAGGGACAATTTTATGTAAACTATTAGACTCAGAAAATCTAACTGAGATTTTTCCATTACTTTGTTGCTATTGGCATTATTGAACAAGGTTTTAAAATATTTTAAGAGATTTAACAAAGGCTTTTTAATTTTTGATTCAATGCAAAATGGAGCTTTGTTTTTGTTTTATTTTTGGAGATATCTGAACTGTGTTACATTAGACCATTTTCAAAGAAAGGCTACATCCAAAGATGAAGTTCTTACTGAGTGTTTCTTTAAACCAATTTCCAGTGTTTTCATTGACTGCTCTTCCAGGATTTCCTCATTGTGGTCTTCTGCTGACCACTATTGCCATTTCTCCAGATGAAATTTAAATGCTCTTATCATTTTCTTTGATCTTCAATTCAGTTACCATTGCAAATACAACAATTTCCCCCTTGGCATCAACGATATTTTCAAAGCATTTGAAATTGGCCACAAATGGAAGAATTCATGAAAACCTTCTGCCATGATTCATTAGTGAACTCTAATACTTTTTTTTTACAATATAAATTTTTTTTCCAAAGATCTTTCAGTGAAGTTTCTTGGTTGGCATCCATATCCTACTTAGACTATGTATCGCGCACAGGTAAATTAATAGGTCATAAAGGATGCAATACCCGGTATTCCATGGGTTGAAAAAGTGGACTCTGAAAGGAAGAAACCCGCTTGAATGTTGTCACTATGTTACAACACTGCAGGGATGTCCAGGAACTTTGTTGATATTGTGTAAAATCTTCTTTGTGAGATTGTGTTTGGGTATATTCTCCTTTGTGAAGCATGTCAATTAGCATTGAATACAATTCACAGAAACCTTGTTTCTCATCAAGAAATATAGATGTTGAAACTCTAGATAGCTGGATGTTCTCTTGAGCATCTCTTGTGGGCAGAGAGGCTTACAGAATGATCATCAGAAATAGAAAGGTTTTGCACTTAACCCCTATCAGTTAAGCCAGTTTCTCCTAGACACTTTGTGATCAAATGCTTTCTTCTCTTGGCCTTAAGATAAATGCTGAGAACGGTATGCACTCCAAAACAAAAACTTTATTTTTTACACCGAAAAATTACTCAGCAGTATAGAGCCTCCTTCATCAATAATCATCCTTTTATTGTAAATGAAACGGGAATATGGTATCCACCTCACTGTTAAGGGCAGCTTCTTGCCCTACTGTTTTAATAAAAAGGAATATGGCTTTAAGATGTAGCAGAATTCAGAACTTACTCCATTAATAGCTTATCCTTCACCACAGCCTTTGCTTTTAGCTTCTCAAATATGTTATTTACTTCTCCTTGATCAACACAGTACAGAATCAAGTCTTGATCACTGGGGCTTCACATTCACTTTTCTAGGTTTACCCCAATATTTCTAACATAAAATGGTGTATTTTTGTCCCACCACACATTTTACTTCCAAAATGCTTTATGACATTTTTTTCTTTTATTCTATTTGTTATTACAGTACATAAGGTGGTCAGTGAAGCACTATGAGAATACGGTTCTTTGGTGACTCTCTGTTGTCAAACAATGTTATATAGTCTTTATTCCTTCTATTTAAGCACTTTTCTCACATGTTTTACTTACTCACCCCCACTTTTCTCCAAACTTTTTTATTTTTGAAGACAATTTATAACATGAGCCAAAAACATGGGCTAAGTAAAAGTGGGCACAAATAAAACTAGTTCACGATATCTGCAGCAGGAGAGAAAATAAGCATCATCACACACTAAGCGTGATTCCATGATGACTCTCCTAGAGGTAGCGACTTTGGTGGTCTATCCCATGTAACAGCACTCAATGCTTTTAAAACCATCTACCTCAATTTTGCTAATCTACCATTATATTTGGACTGTAACATGAAACTGTGCCTCCCTTTAATTTTGTAGAATATTTCAATTTGAAGATACATACAATTTTTTTCCTCAACAAATTTTAGTAGAAAGTTATATCAAAAATATATTTATGTTTTAAGGAATTTTTATCAAAAACCAGTTAGTGTTCTATCAGGCAAGTATTTACTGAAGACAGGATTTACAGTATATGATTATATATAGTTTTAATTAACAGATAAAGTATTTGTGAAAATATTAATTCAGATAACTTACAAATCTATATATAACTATCTTTATTCACTTATTAAATAAATGGACCTTGCTACACTCTCTAAAACTATCTCAGTATGAGAGATGTAAGCTTTGCTATAGACAAAAGGACAGCATATACAAAACTATACCTAATTATGTCAGTAATATGGCTTTAAGATGTAGCAAAAATTCTCATTAATAGCTTATCCTTCACCACAGCCTTTGCTTTTAGCTTCTCAAATATGTTATTTACTTCTCCTTGATCAACACAGTACAGAATCAAGTCTTGATCACTGGGGCTTCACATTCACTTTTCTAGGTTTACCCCAATATTTCTAACATAAAATGGTGTATTTTTGTCCCACCACACATTTTACTTCCAAAATGCTTTATGACATTTTTTTCTTTTATTCTATTTGTTATTACAGTACATAAGGTGGTCAGTGAAGCACTATGAGAATACGGTTCTTTGGTGACTCTCTGTTGTCAAACAATGTTATATAGTCTTTATTCCTTCTATTTAAGCACTTTTCTCACATGTTTTACTTACTCACCCCCACTTTTCTCCAAACTTTTTTATTTTTGAAGACAATTTATAACATGAGCCAAAAACATGGGCTAAGTAAAAGTGGGCACAAATAAAACTAGTTCACGATATCTGCAGCAGGAGAGAAAATAAGCATCATCACACACTAAGCGTGATTCCATGATGACTCTCCTAGAGGTAGCGACTTTGGTGGTCTATCCCATGTAACAGCACTCAATGCTTTTAAAACCATCTACCTCAATTTTGCTAATCTACCATTATATTTGGACTGTAACATGAAACTGTGCCTCCCTTTAATTTTGTAGAATATTTCAATTTGAAGATACATACAATTTTTTTCCTCAACAAATTTTAGTAGAAAGTTATATCAAAAATATATTTATGTTTTAAGGAATTTTTATCAAAAACCAGTTAGTGTTCTATCAGGCAAGTATTTACTGAAGACAGGATTTACAGTATATGATTATATATAGTTTTAATTAACAGATAAAGTATTTGTGAAAATATTAATTCAGATAACTTACAAATCTATATATAACTATCTTTATTCACTTATTAAATAAATGGACCTTGCTACACTCTCTAAAACTATCTCAGTATGAGAGATGTAAGCTTTGCTATAGACAAAAAGGACAGCATATACAAAACTATACCTAATTATGTCAGTAATATCTGAGACTGTAAGTCAAAAAAATCAGAGTAGTTTCTTGTTATTATCAATCAAGCACTTTAATAAAAGCTGTGTCAAATACCACTAGCTGTCCACAAAATTCCATTTTTCTCTTCCATGGTAATAGAATTAGAGTTAGCACAGGACTTGACTACCTTCCCCAATCTCCTTGAAGGTGGATGTGGCCATATTACTAAGCCCTTCCAAAGCATAAAATTCTGGGCTTATAAAAGGGTACATGTATCTCATTCATCCTGATTTCCCCTTCAGCAGACTGGAAATGGCAAGTGACATGGGCCTAAGAAAAGGTAGACTCTGAGGATCACTACATCACCACATGGAAGAAAGCTGCCTTCTAACCAGGAATGTATGTCTATTTTGGCTTATGTGAAGAGGAAAAAACTGCTTGATTGTTATTGTAGTTTAACCTACCCTCATTATTACAAAAGATAGTTAATATATTGACATTTTCTGTGCAGATATTTCAACTTATAAATGTTTGGCCTTTTCATTGAGAAAGTCAGGATTAAATTCAGTTATGTAGAAAAGCAGGAATGCAGAAATTTGAACTTGTGTCTAACCTCCAAGTATGTTCATTGTTTTTATAATTTTGTTTCTGTTTCTTCTCTGAGAATCTTTAAGATAAAGTATAGTCGCTAATTTTGTCATAACTTTTTATTTTACTTCATACTTGGTTTGTGTGCAGTTCTTCCTTACACAGAAACTATAAAACTATAAAAACAGGGCCATGTCATGTATTTTTATACGGGTCCACTTCACCTGATATCTTCAAGACACATAGTTCATAACTGATGGCTGTGAGGTGCAGTTGAGAACTTTTGTCTTTTCTACCATGATTTCTTCACAATATACTTATTGCTTCCTGCCCATACATTAGATTATATATGAAAAAAATCACATTCATCTCAGGCATCAGAGTGCATAATTTTCATATTTTTCTCTTTTATCTTGGAAATGAAGATACTAATTTTTTTTTTTTTTTAAGAACTCATCCTGACACTAATTTATCTTGAAGTCACTTTGAGCTATTTAAGTTTTTTTTTCCTTTGGTAGTTAAAGCAAGAAGTACAAAGGTACCAAGTATGTGTTCCAATCATTACCATATACTGTGCTATTTTAAATTACTTTATAATTGTTCATCATCATAAAATTGAAACAGTTGTGAACACTATTATGTCAGTAGACTAAATTATCAAATTCTAATTTTCTCAATACAATAATTTAAAAATAAGCTTCCTTCAGAATATCAGTTACAAACAAATAAATTGAATAGAAACCAAGCAATTTCTGTTTAGGCAACAGTTTTCATTGTAAACTTAAGCGGTATTATAGACACACACAGACTTTGAGTATATATATATATACACATACAAAATATACAATGGAAATGCATTTGTAAATAATGCTGCCTAACAACATCATTTAAAATAATGATATTTCATCAATTATTGAAGGTGCAATGAAAAAAACAATGTTCTTAGTTTCTTTCTCATTATATTTTTTAGAACATACTTCTCCATAGGTATTAGTAATTATTATCTGGCCAGAACAGGAACATATTTGCTGTTAATTTTTATGTGGTTAAATCACTAATTGAATAAACACATTTTGAAAAATAAATTAAAAAATGTCCTTTTCATTGAGAAAGTCAGGATTAAATTCAGTTATGTAGAAAAGCAGGAATGCAGAAATTTGAACTTGTGTCTAACCTCCAAGTATGTTCATTGTTTTATAATTTTGTTTCTGTTTCTTCTCTGAGAATCTTTAAGATAAAGTATAGTCGCTAATTTTGTCATAACTTTTTATTTTACTTCATACTTGGTTTGTGTGCAGTTCTTCCTTACACAGAAACTATAAAACTATAAAAACAGGGCCATGTCATGTATTTTTATACGGGTCCACTTCACCTGATATCTTCAAGACACATAGTTCATAACTGATGGCTGTGAGGTGCAGTTGAGAACTTTTGTCTTTTCTACCATGATTTCTTCACAATATACTTATTGCTTCCTGCCCATACATTAGATTATATATGAAAAAAATCACATTCATCTCAGGCATCAGAGTGCATAATTTTCATATTTTTCTCTTTTATCTTGGAAATGAAGATACTAATTTTTTTTTTTTTTTTAAGAACTCATCCTGACACTAATTTATCTTGAAGTCACTTTGAGCTATTTAAGTTTTTTTTTCCTTTGGTAGTTAAAGCAAGAAGTACAAAGGTACCAAGTATGTGTTCCAATCATTACCATATACTGTGCTATTTTAAATTACTTTATAATTGTTCATCATCATAAAATTGAAACAGTTGTGAACACTATTATGTCAGTAGACTAAATTATCAAATTCTAATTTTCTCAATACAATAATTTAAAAATAAGCTTCCTTCAGAATATCAGTTACAAACAAATAAATTGAATAGAAACCAAGCAATTTCTGTTTAGGCAACAGTTTTCATTGTAAACTTAAGCGGTATTATAGACACACACAGACTTTGAGTATATATATATATACACATACAAAATATACAATGGAAATGCATTTGTAAATAATGCTGCCTAACAACATCATTTAAAATAATGATATTTCATCAATTATTGAAGGTGCAATGAAAAAAACAATGTTCTTAGTTTCTTTCTCATTATATTTTTTAGAACATACTTCTCCATAGGTATTAGTAATTATTATCTGGCCAGAACAGGAACATATTTGCTGTTAATTTTTATGTGGTTAAATCACTAATTGAATAAACACATTTTGAAAAATAAATTAAAAAATGTGTTTGTCCCCAAAGTTGTGATTTTGTTAGTGGTTTAATTCTTTTTCTGCTTTTTACTTGTTTTAAGACTACAATTAGAAACATGCTTATATAATTAAGCGCTGTCTAGAGTACTGTATAACTATAAATAAACAAATAATAATTCTTAGGAGTTCTTTGCCTATGTCATCAAACACTACATTCAAAGTTACTAATAACATTAATGACTTATAAGAACATAATAATTTAGAGCAAATTTGCATTTTGCTGAGTCAATTTTTTGGGGGAGGCCTCTTTTATTGATTCTTCATACATTTATTTTCATCTATCTTTTATTCTTTGGCCTTTGTCGGCCTCCCTTTGCAGCAACCCCTCCCGTCCCAGAGCACTGGCTCTGGCTGCTTGCACTCCAGAATGCTGGCTCACAACTGGTCATGCTGGTCCAGCCCTTCCACAGCATATGGGATCTTCCTGGGCCAGGGATCGAACTAGCACCCCTTGCACTGCAAGGCAGACCCTTTACCCACTGGACCACCAGGGAAGCCCTGCTGAGTCAATTTTAATGTAGGTTTTGGCATCCTACTGTATCAAACTGCAGAACATGCATGTGCTCAGTCACTTCAGTCGTGTCTGACACTTTGTGGACTGTACCTATGGACTATAGCCTGCCAGGTTCCTCTGTCCATGGGGATTCTACAGGCAAGAGCAGGCAAAAACAGACCAACAAAATTAAAAAAAGAAACAGACCAGAAAGAACTAGACAGTTTGCCAAACACTCAGATGTCAAGAATTCTTTCCAGCAATCAATCTTGCTACTTTGCTAGTAACAAAACAATCCAGAAGGAAGGACATTAGTTGTGAAGTTATGCTACCAATTCTTGCTACGTTATTGGAAAATCTATTATTTTCCCTAGCACAATAGTATTCTGTTCTTGGATCCACTCTCACGACAGTTAAAGCCAATAAAGCTATTGTGATGGATGAATGGCATTCTCTTTGTGGAAGCTTATTTGGAATTTGAGATGTTAATTCCCTGTTTACATATAGGTGATGCAAAGCAATGCCTGTGTTAACAAAGAACCAAGAACTATGGGATTCTTGTCATTTATTGTACTTATACAGCATTCACATTTCCTGTTTCCCATTCAATTCATGACTAATGTTGTGGACCTTAAGTAATATGCCATGTATATTGTCTCACAGAACTATTTATGTTCTTTTACTATTCAATTTCTACAACCATATGAAGAGTTGGTATTAGCATCACTGTCCAATGTTTAGGACACTCACTGTACAGAAACTTCCTTACTCATAGAGAAAGAGTATTCATCAATTTCCATTGCCCATAGGTTTACTCCAACACAGCTTGCTGGTATGAATTTGTGTGTGTGAGTGGGGGAGATCACAAGTTTTCACCTTGATTTATTCACTCAATAATTACTTCAACATATATTGGGAGCAAGAAAAAATGTTGAGGGCATACTAATCTCTTTTTCTTTTACAAAATACTCTACTATAAAAACAGATCAAAATTCCTTTGTATTACTTCAATCGAAGATTGCTTGGAATCAATAGCCCCCTTGCACTGCAAGGCAGACCCTTTACCCACTGGACCACCAGGGAAGCCCTGCTGAGTCAATTTTAATGTAGGTTTTGGCATCCTACTGTATCAAACTGCAGAACATGCATGTGCTCAGTCACTTCAGTCGTGTCTGACACTTTGTGGACTGTACCTATGGACTATAGCCCGCCAGGTTCCTCTGTCCATGGGGATTCTACAGGCAAGAGCAGGCAAAACAGACCAACAAAATTAAAAAAAGAAACAGACCAGAAAGAACTAGACAGTTTGCCAAACACTCAGATGTCAAGAATTCTTTCCAGCAATCAATCTTGCTACTTTGCTAGTAACAAAACAATCCAGAAGGAAGGACATTAGTTGTGAAGTTATGCTACCAATTCTTGCTACGTTATTGGAAAATCTATTATTTTCCCTAGCACAATAGTATTCTGTTCTTGGATCCACTCTCACGACAGTTAAAGCCAATAAAGCTATTGTGATGGATGAATGGCATTCTCTTTGTGGAAGCTTATTTGGAATTTGAGATGTTAATTCCCTGTTTACATATAGGTGATGCAAAGCAATGCCTGTGTTAACAAAGAACCAAGAACTATGGGATTCTTGTCATTTATTGTACTTATACAGCATTCACATTTCCTGTTTCCCATTCAATTCATGACTAATGTTGTGGACCTTAAGTAATATGCCATGTATATTGTCTCACAGAACTATTTATGTTCTTTTACTATTCAATTTCTACAACCATATGAAGAGTTGGTATTAGCATCACTGTCCAATGTTTAGGACACTCACTGTACAGAAACTTCCTTACTCATAGAGAAAGAGTATTCATCAATTTCCATTGCCCATAGGTTTACTCCAACACAGCTTGCTGGTATGAATTTTGTGTGTGTGAGTGGGGGAGATCACAAGTTTTCACCTTGATTTATTCACTCAATAATTACTTCAACATATATTGGGAGCAAGAAAAAATGTTGAGGGCATACTAATCTCTTTTTCTTTTTACAAAATACTCTACTATAAAAACAGATCAAAATTCCTTTGTATTACTTCTGAAGTATTGCCGTATATTAGAACTATGATGTTCCCAGAAATTAATCTTATGTGTTATCATATATATTATGCATTAGCTCTAGAAAAGAAGCATCACAATTTTTTGAAGAATCCACAATTAGGGTAGACTTTATAGACTTTGTGGAGAATGAGGTGTGTAAATTCAGTCTGAGTGGTTAAAGTTACGGAGGTGCCACTTTCATACAGATGGCTAAAAAGAGAGTTGGTGACTTCACCACAAAAGACTGTATGGCTTCCATATTTAGTGTGTTTCGATTCCACAGAGTTATTTTATTGTCTTCTAAATATAAAAGCTTATGACCTAGCATAAGCAAAATTGAGAAAGAATATCTAGACAGAAAGAGATACTAAATACACTTAGTATATAAAAGCAATTGTAGACTTAATCAAAATGAGCAGTTAAGGTTTTACAATTTATCAGTAGTAAATGTTAAATGATCTAATCTTTTCCAACATTTATGAACAACACCTAAAAAATTGACTAATACTGTATGTATACATAACTTGGTGAAGTATTTCTAGAGACCATCGACAAAGATATATATTTCCCTTTTACCCCAGTATATTCACACCTAAGAGTGAGTACAAAGAAATTGAATGAAGTAAGCCTCTAGATTGAAAAGTAATAGCTATAAACATGTTACTATTTATGATAGGAAAAGGTTGCCAACAGTCTGAATGTGAATAATGAATAAATAACCAGGAAAGGATTATTTGGTCACTACAGGGATGTTGTACATATTCCTTTAGATAGATGTTCTTATAACTTGTTGTTATTTAGTCACTGACTCATGTCCAACTCTTTGCAACCCCAAGGACTGGAGCCTGTCAGGCTACTCTGTCCATGGAGTTTTCCAGGCAAGAATACTAGAGTAGGTTGCCATTTCCTCCTCCAGGGGCTCTTCCTGACCCAGGGATTGAACCCAAGTTTCCTGCATTGGCAGGTGGATTTTTTACCATTGAGGCACCATTCTTCTAATATCAAGCGAATACAACATTATAAAATGGTATGTGAAGTATAATCTCACTTTTCATGAAATATACATGAATGCAAGAATTTCTAGTAAAGCATAGAACATTTTAATTTGAAAAGTAATAAGCATGGGGAATGGAGGACGGAGGGGGCCATGGATATACATATGATTAATCTGGGATTATACATATCTGTAAACAACAAAGCTCTGTAAAAATAAAAAGCAAAAAAAAAAAAAAGTAATAATCAGATGTCTAACACTAGACATAAAAAATCTGATAAAACTGGATTTTCTAGGGCTTCCCTGGTGGTCCAGTGGGTAAAGAGTCCGCCTTGCAGTGCAAGGGGAACGAGTTGCATCCCTGGCCCGGGAAGATTTCATGTGCCGTGGAGCAGCTGAACCAATGTGTCCAATTATGAGCCAGCATTTTGGAGCACATGCACCCAGAGCTGGTGCTCTATAAGGAGAGAGGCCACTGCAGTGGGAGGCCAACACAGGCCAAACAATAAAGATGGATGAAAGTAAATAAATAAAAAAAACAATTAGAGAGGTCAAAATTTTAAAAAGCCTTGATTTTCTAAATTCTAAATTTTTCTAAATTCTATTTTTGGAGGAGAAACACTTGGTACTTAAATTCAAAGCGCCTTAACTTCTATGGAGTGTTAACGTTGAATAAACAAAGTATTTATACATGTTCATGAGCCACAGCCTTTATCACTTCAGTAACAGAAAAGACTGTATGAGCCAGTAGAAACATTGCAGATAAATGTGGCTTTAAGTAAGCAGTTCTTGGCACGTAAAGAGCAACAAATAAAATCAGAAACTCAACAAAGAGATCATGCACAGCACTGAAAACTTCTTCTGAATAAACATCTACTTATATGGGCCGTTTTACTTCATTCTGCATTTGTTCTTTTGATTAGAAATCTCTTTGCCAACATTGATTTAAAAAAATAAAACTTTGAAAAGAATGTTTAAGCTATGTTTAGCTCAAAGAATACCTCTTTCTCAGTTTTGCTTCATTAACCATGTTTTCCTTATTAAACATAGCAAGTTGTGTTTGGAGTTGCCTTCAATTTTGTCATGTCAATCAAGTTGCGTTTTGGAGGAAAATGATTTGAAAGATTTTAAAAATTGGAAATGAACTCTTAAAGATACTTCTGTTTTCCTGGAGTGAGAAGTAATTGGGTCCCAAGTCCTGAAGAGACAGGCAAGCCAGGCAGACCCTAGGAGAGGCAGCCACTGTGCGCTTCTGGAGAGAGCACTGAATTGGTGTGCTTCTCAAGTCCCTCTTTTGATCACTCCTATTTAGACAGATTTTCCCTTCACATCTGATATACTCCCATTCCCTCTCTTCCCCAGCCCCTTCTGGCACTCAGACATTTGCATAGGGGTGACTCATCCTCTCCCATCTTCCCACTAGTGTTATATAATACTGGATTGGAGGACAGTGATTTTTTTTTTCCTTGTAAGTTAAACAGGCCCAGCTCTGTTGGTTCAGCTTAATAGGTACAAGATAATGTTCTGTTATAAATGATAGATATAAAGATTATGAAAAAAAGAGAAAGGAAAAAAGGTAATCTTGGCATTCACGACAACATGGATGGCCCTTCAGCACATTTAGCTAAGTGAAAGAAGTTAGACAGAAAAGGGAAAATACCATATGATCTCACTTACATGTGGAATCTTAAAGACATGAAACAAAACAGTAACAACAAAAAACAAACTCATAGATACAGAGAACAGGTTGGTGAGCGCCAGAGTGAAGGGGTTGGAGATAGTGTGAAATGGGTAAAAGTAGTCAATAGATTCAGGTTAACAATTTTTTTGAAAAATGAGCCAGTAGAAACATTGCAGATAAATGTGGCTTTAAGTAAGCAGTTCTTGGCACGTAAAGAGCAACAAATAAAATCAGAAACTCAACAAAGAGATCATGCACAGCACTGAAAACTTCTTCTGAATAAACATCTACTTATATGGGCCGTTTTACTTCATTCTGCATTTGTTCTTTTGATTAGAAATCTCTTTGCCAACATTGATTTAAAAATAAAACTTTGAAAAGAATGTTTAAGCTATGTTTAGCTCAAAGAATACCTCTTTCTCAGTTTTGCTTCATTAACCATGTTTTCCTTATTAAACATAGCAAGTTGTGTTTGGAGTTGCCTTCAATTTTGTCATGTCAATCAAGTTGCGTTTTGGAGGAAAATGATTTGAAAGATTTTAAAAATTGGAAATGAACTCTTAAAGATACTTCTGTTTTCCTGGAGTGAGAAGTAATTGGGTCCCAAGTCCTGAAGAGACAGGCAAGCCAGGCAGACCCTAGGAGAGGCAGCCACTGTGCGCTTCTGGAGAGAGCACTGAATTGGTGTGCTTCTCAAGTCCCTCTTTTGATCACTCCTATTTAGACAGATTTTCCCTTCACATCTGATATACTCCCATTCCCTCTCTTCCCCAGCCCCTTCTGGCACTCAGACATTTGCATAGGGGTGACTCATCCTCTCCCATCTTCCCACTAGTGTTATATAATACTGGATTGGAGGACAGTGATTTTTTTTTTCCTTGTAAGTTAAACAGGCCCAGCTCTGTTGGTTCAGCTTAATAGGTACAAGATAATGTTCTGTTATAAATGATAGATATAAAGATTATGAAAAAAAGAGAAAGGAAAAAAGGTAATCTTGGCATTCACGACAACATGGATGGCCCTTCAGCACATTTAGCTAAGTGAAAGAAGTTAGACAAAAAAGGGGAAAATACCATATGATCTCACTTACATGTGGAATCTTAAAGACATGAAACAAAACAGTAACAACAAAAAACAAACTCATAGATACAGAGAACAGGTTGGTGAGCGCCAGAGTGAAGGGGTTGGAGATAGTGTGAAATGGGTAAAAGTAGTCAATAGACACAAACTTCCAGTTATATAATAAGTCATAGGATGTAACATACAACCTGGTGACTACTTAATAATACTGTAATATGTATTTGAACATTGCTAAGAGGATGAATCTTAAAAGTGCTCATCACAAGAAGAATAATTATGTCTATGTGTGAAAATGCCAGCTAAACTCACTGCTATAATCTTTTCACAGTATTTACAGATATTACCATGTTGCAAGCCTTAATACACATAATATAATGTTCATGCCAGTAATTTTTAGAAAAAAAGAAGGAAGGAAACAAGATTGTTGTTCTCATGATAGTACAACAGAACTCATGCCATATTCCAAGATTTAGTCCAGAGATAATTCCAGCTTCCAGTGTATGAACACTGAATTCTCAACTATTAGCACCTAAACACAAAGATGAACTTTGGAAGTTTTCTTGCATCATTTTAGCCTGTGTGGAAAGAAGAAGTTTTCTTGCATCATTTTAGCCTGTGTGGAAAGATTTGTAATTGCAATCTAAGTAAAAAGGTAACGTAGTCTAAAACATTAAACTCATATGAAAAAAAAAAAAGGTTTTTTACTTGAAACATTCTGTTGGCCTTTTGTATATCACAGACACATCATAACTGTTGCCTATATGCTTGTACGTAGGAAGTGAATAACCTACGATATCCACACAGGAAATGATAATTATGATAAACATAAATAAGAAGCATGGCTGCTTTTTCTATTTGAGAAGCTATCATTATTTCAAGTACTGATTAAGAAATTATGAAAAAAACATAAATGATCTAATGTTCTGTTATAAATGATAGATATAAAGATTATGAAAAAAAGAGAAAGGAAAAAAGGTAATCTTGGCATTCACGACAACATGGATGGCCCTTCAGCACATTTAGCTAAGTGAAAGAAGTTAGACAGAAAAGGGAAAATACCATATGATCTCACTTACATGTGGAATCTTAAAGACATGAAACAAAACAGTAACAACAAAAAACAAACTCATAGATACAGAGAACAGGTTGGTGAGCGCCAGAGTGAAGGGGTTGGAGATAGTGTGAAATGGGTAAAAGTAGTCAATAGACACAAACTTCCAGTTATATAATAAGTCATAGGATGTAACATACAACCTGGTGACTACTTAATAATACTGTAATATGTATTTGAACATTGCTAAGAGGATGAATCTTAAAAGTGCTCATCACAAGAAGAATAATTATGTCTATGTGTGAAAATGCCAGCTAAACTCACTGCTATAATCTTTTCACAGTATTTACAGATATTACCATGTTGCAAGCCTTAATACACATAATATAATGTTCATGCCAGTAATTTTAAAAAAAGAAGGAAGGAAACAAGATTGTTGTTCTCATGATAGTACAACAGAACTCATGCCATATTCCAAGATTTAGTCCAGAGATAATTCCAGCTTCCAGTGTATGAACACTGAATTCTCAACTATTAGCACCTAAACACAAAGATGAACTTTGGAAGTTTTCTTGCATCATTTTAGCCTGTGTGGAAAGAAGAAGTTTTCTTGCATCATTTTAGCCTGTGTGGAAAGATTTGTAATTGCAATCTAAGTAAAAAGGTAACGTAGTCTAAAACATTAAACTCATATGAAAAAAAAAAAAGGTTTTTTACTTGAAACATTCTGTTGGCCTTTTGTATATCACAGACACATCATAACTGTTGCCTATATGCTTGTACGTAGGAAGTGAATAACCTACGATATCCACACAGGAAATGATAATTATGATAAACATAAATAAGAAGCATGGCTGCTTTTTCTATTTGAGAAGCTATCATTATTTCAAGTACTGATTAAGAATTACTTTGGAATAAGAAATATGGATAGAGCATTAAAAATTGCTGTGAAGGCAATTTTGGTGGGCAAACACCTTATTCTTAAATATAAAGCATGACAAAGAAATGAGCAAAATGTGTATGTGAGCCTGATGGATACAATTTTTATTTTATTTCATCCTCACACCTGTATAAAACATTGTTATAGTTCAAGATATCGGTGTGAATATTCAAGTCTTACTCAAACCACCAGGGAATGTTAAGATTAATAATGCATGTCAAATAAGAGAAGCAAACATTATGGATCCAGGTGTGAATATGTTTGCTTGTTTCTAGCTTTAGTTCAATATTTTTCCTCTCTCTGTCAGTTAAGTTTTTCTTAGGGAAGCTATCTTTTATTCCATTGATGAGATGAGTTTCTAAGATTTTACTACAAGCAGAATACTGCCATTAAGAGAACTCCAACTTTTGTGGAGACTTTTGGGGGAAATGGATTAATTTTAAAAAATAGAAAAGCCTCATGTTTAATGTGCTACCCTTGACCTGAGGTCAACATCTTGGATTTATCTTTAATAGAGGGATTTTGCTCTGCCCTGCAGTGTTTATGACCAAAGAATATATTTGCTTCCTACATCACTGCTGTGGGGTTATCACATGCACCTTGCTTAAACAAATGGAAAGTACATTAGTATTACACGCCCATCTCTGAGTCCAGAAAAGAAACAAAACAATTGGACCATAAATGTCATCATTAGCTTGATTTTATATATATGCACATATATTAAATGTGTGATTAGTGTACATATTTGGCCATAAGTCAAAAAATAATCTCCTAGCATCTTTAATAACTCTTATTTAAGCAAAATATGGCATGAAGAAGTAATGTGATCCAGAACTCTGAGTAATCCCAGCCACAGTTCACTAGGATTTTCAGTAGTTATTGAAGCCTATGAATGTTTCTAGCGTTTCCTTGAGTCCTTCTGAAAACAGGTCTGTCCTTGAGGTGTCAGATTAACACTCCACTCAGAAGACAAATTGTTCGTGGGCACAGTGGACATATGAGAGCCATTAGACAGTGTGCTCCACATTCTTGAAAAATGAAAAATTCTAGGCAACATTACATTTTATAAATGCAAGATGTTTATTATTACAGTACCAGCAATAAATGTTTAGAAACTGGAGAGGGTTCACAATAGTTCTGACTAGGAACATATGCCTATCAAGTTCATTGGAAGCATAGCCATTGATTTTTGGCATTGAACAAAGGGTCTGGAAGCTATTACGCATTTAGGCTTCTATGAGTATTTAATTATATCAATAGGAGAACACAATTTCTGTGTGTACCTAGTGATGAATGTCTCCATTTATTCATGTTACTATGCATGATAGATGAGTTTAAACCAGATGCTGTAACTTTCTTGCAATTTGACCAAATTATTTAAATCATTTTCTTGAAAATTTAGAGGATGCCTTCACAGACAACTTGGAAGAAACCTTGCCCATGGAATCGCTTTAGAGATTTGCCTTAGGACAATATGTAAATTAACACACACACACACACACAAACCTGCATATAAACATTTTCATGTCTTGATGCAAACTGGTAAATGCTATCCTACCATCAAAAAAAACTGGCTACCCTTGACCTGAGGTCAACATCTTGGATTTATCTTTAATAGAGGGATTTTGCTCTGCCCTGCAGTGTTTATGACCAAAGAATATATTTGCTTCCTACATCACTGCTGTGGGGTTATCACATGCACCTTGCTTAAACAAATGGAAAGTACATTAGTATTACACGCCCATCTCTGAGTCCAGAAAAGAAACAAAACAATTGGACCATAAATGTCATCATTAGCTTGATTTTATATATATGCACATATATTAAATGTGTGATTAGTGTACATATTTGGCCATAAGTCAAAAAATAATCTCCTAGCATCTTTAATAACTCTTATTTAAGCAAAATATGGCATGAAGAAGTAATGTGATCCAGAACTCTGAGTAATCCCAGCCACAGTTCACTAGGATTTTCAGTAGTTATTGAAGCCTATGAATGTTTCTAGCGTTTCCTTGAGTCCTTCTGAAAACAGGTCTGTCCTTGAGGTGTCAGATTAACACTCCACTCAGAAGACAAATTGTTCGTGGGCACAGTGGACATATGAGAGCCATTAGACAGTGTGCTCCACATTCTTGAAAAATGAAAAATTCTAGGCAACATTACATTTTATAAATGCAAGATGTTTATTATTACAGTACCAGCAATAAATGTTTAGAAACTGGAGAGGGTTCACAATAGTTCTGACTAGGAACATATGCCTATCAAGTTCATTGGAAGCATAGCCATTGATTTTTGGCATTGAACAAAGGGTCTGGAAGCTATTACGCATTTAGGCTTCTATGAGTATTTAATTATATCAATAGGAGAACACAATTTCTGTGTGTACCTAGTGATGAATGTCTCCATTTATTCATGTTACTATGCATGATAGATGAGTTTAAACCAGATGCTGTAACTTTCTTGCAATTTGACCAAATTATTTAAATCATTTTCTTGAAAATTTAGAGGATGCCTTCACAGACAACTTGGAAGAAACCTTGCCCATGGAATCGCTTTAGAGATTTGCCTTAGGACAATATGTAAATTAACACACACACACACACACACAAACCTGCATATAAACATTTTCATGTCTTGATGCAAACTGGTAAATGCTATCCTATTGCCCTTACCCTTAACACTTTCCCAGCTCTGTCATATTTCTGCCTTAAAATGATGCCTGTTTGGCTACGTGATTACTACTGTTTATTTTATATTTGCCACTGTGTAATCAGACACAATTTAATCACACAATCCAAAGCCTGTTGTCTGGCAGTATTCTTCCAATGTAACTGCAGTAAAGATATTGACTCAAGTCCTATTCTTTTGTATAAGATGATCTTACATACAGCATGAAAATATTTTAAAGAAATGTATTCTTTGTGAAAATAAGAAAATGAGCTTTTATATTTAAATCAACACTTTGCCCAGCACTTAGAACATTAGAACAATAAATGACTTTCATGTCATAAAGGCATAATAAATGTAAATCTAATGAATGAATAAAGGAGGTTATGGAACGCTCCAAACAAATGGGAAAAAGAAAACACTGAAAACGGTACAGTGTTTAAAGGCAAAATGAAATTCTATTTATCTATGTACTGTTTAAAATTCCAGAATGATCTCTATACAAGTGTTTATAAAAAGACTTCAAAAAAATGGAGGATTTTTTTTTTAGAAGCCATCTATCTATTGGGACCTATGCGTTAAGAAGCCTTGGCATATTTCAAGTATGTATACGAAGTTCAAAGTCTTTTCATTAAGGTCAGAAGCTAAGTTTTCAATCTCCGTGAAGTTTTATTGACCCATAATAGCCAAATGCATGCAAGTGTAATTCAGTCAAAAAACAGTACTTTTTAAATTAGTGAGAATTTGGAAAAAGGCTATTACACAATTTAATTATATCAATAGGAGAACACAATTTCTGTGTGTACCTAGTGATGAATGTCTCCATTTATTCATGTTACTATGCATGATAGATGAGTTTAAACCAGATGCTGTAACTTTCTTGCAATTTGACCAAATTATTTAAATCATTTTCTTGAAAATTTAGAGGATGCCTTCACAGACAACTTGGAAGAAACCTTGCCCATGGAATCGCTTTAGAGATTTGCCTTAGGACAATATGTAAATTAACACACACACACACACACACAAACCTGCATATAAACATTTTCATGTCTTGATGCAAACTGGTAAATGCTATCCTATTGCCCTTACCCTTAACACTTTCCCAGCTCTGTCATATTTCTGCCTTAAAATGATGCCTGTTTGGCTACGTGATTACTACTGTTTATTTTATATTTGCCACTGTGTAATCAGACACAATTTAATCACACAATCCAAAGCCTGTTGTCTGGCAGTATTCTTCCAATGTAACTGCAGTAAAGATATTGACTCAAGTCCTATTCTTTTGTATAAGATGATCTTACATACAGCATGAAAATATTTTAAAGAAATGTATTCTTTGTGAAAATAAGAAAATGAGCTTTTATATTTAAATCAACACTTTGCCCAGCACTTAGAACATTAGAACAATAAATGACTTTCATGTCATAAAGGCATAATAAATGTAAATCTAATGAATGAATAAAGGAGGTTATGGAACGCTCCAAACAAATGGGAAAAAGAAAACACTGAAAACGGTACAGTGTTTAAAGGCAAAATGAAATTCTATTTATCTATGTACTGTTTAAAATTCCAGAATGATCTCTATACAAGTGTTTATAAAAAGACTTCAAAAAAATGGAGGATTTTTTTTTTAGAAGCCATCTATCTATTGGGACCTATGCGTTAAGAAGCCTTGGCATATTTCAAGTATGTATACGAAGTTCAAAGTCTTTTCATTAAGGTCAGAAGCTAAGTTTTCAATCTCCGTGAAGTTTTATTGACCCATAATAGCCAAATGCATGCAAGTGTAATTCAGTCAAAAAACAGTACTTTTTAAATTAGTGAGAATTTGGTGGCAAGTTGATCGTTTTAGATTTCTAATTTTTCTATCATATTCTTAAACAGACTTAGTTGTTTATTTTCACACAAAATCAACTTTATCAGGAAAGACCTAACACATAATTTGAGTTTGGGTTGCTATAATAAATACAATTTTAAAAAATGATTAAAAGGTTTAAAGTACACAGAACAGGTGAGACAGGCCCAACCATATACTAAAGTGTTTTCAGTGAGTTGATTGCATCTGCACACAGAAGACTCTGAATCTTATGTGAAATCAAACATCAGTGACAATAGTATGAAGGATTTTATTTTTACATGTTCAAGTGTTTACATGAGTGGAACCCAGATACCACTAACATTACTTTCTATTTGGAATAACTGTACTGATAAATCAGAGAATAGCACATAGTAGGATAAAACCCATGAAAGATGAAGTAGTATCTTTTCCAAACAGCTTCACCTTATTTACTAAACTATTGTTTTAATATTAATAAAGCATTTATTAAGATCAAATAATTATTAAAAGATGGATTTAATATACAACAAAAGTAAAATGTATGATCTTAAAATATATTTTTATCTCTGTGAGGATATATTTATGAGGTCCCATCATAGTTATAAACAACACCGATGTTTTGTTGTTTAATCGCTGTTATGTCAGACTCTTTTGTGACCCCATGAACTGCAGCCTGCAAGGCTCCTCTGGCAAAAACAAAAGACTGCCTCTCTCATGAAGTATAAAGAATCTGCCTGCCAGTGCAGGTTATGGAACGCTTAAAAACAAAAAAATGGAAAGAATTCTATTTATCTATGTACTGTTTAAAATTCCAGAATGATCTCTATACAAGTGTTTATAAAAGACTTCAAAAAATGGAGGATTTTTTTTTAGAAGCCATCTATCTATTGGGACCTATGCGTTAAGAAGCCTTGGCATATTTCAAGTATGTATACGAAGTTCAAAGTCTTTTCATTAAGGTCAGAAGCTAAGTTTTCAATCTCCGTGAAGTTTTATTGACCCATAATAGCCAAATGCATGCAAGTGTAATTCAGTCAAAAAACAGTACTTTTTAAATTAGTGAGAATTTGGTGGCAAGTTGATCGTTTTAGATTTCTAATTTTTCTATCATATTCTTAAACAGACTTAGTTGTTTATTTTCACACAAAATCAACTTTATCAGGAAAGACCTAACACATAATTTGAGTTTGGGTTGCTATAATAAATACAATTTTAAAAAATGATTAAAAGGTTTAAAGTACACAGAACAGGTGAGACAGGCCCAACCATATACTAAAGTGTTTTCAGTGAGTTGATTGCATCTGCACACAGAAGACTCTGAATCTTATGTGAAATCAAACATCAGTGACAATAGTATGAAGGATTTTATTTTTACATGTTCAAGTGTTTACATGAGTGGAACCCAGATACCACTAACATTACTTTCTATTTGGAATAACTGTACTGATAAATCAGAGAATAGCACATAGTAGGATAAAACCCATGAAAGATGAAGTAGTATCTTTTCCAAACAGCTTCACCTTATTTACTAAACTATTGTTTTAATATTAATAAAGCATTTATTAAGATCAAATAATTATTAAAAGATGGATTTAATATACAACAAAAGTAAAATGTATGATCTTAAAATATATTTTTATCTCTGTGAGGATATATTTATGAGGTCCCATCATAGTTATAAACAACACCGATGTTTTGTTGTTTAATCGCTGTTATGTCAGACTCTTTTGTGACCCCATGAACTGCAGCCTGCAAGGCTCCTCTGGCAAAAACAAAAGACTGCCTCTCTCATGAAGTATAAAGAATCTGCCTGCCAGTGCAAGAGATATAAGAGGCATGGGCTTGAGATACAGAAGGTACTATTAGTGCAATTTAGCCTTCCAAGCAAATTTACATTTTTTTCAAACTTCTGAGTCACTACAACTCAATAGGTACTATATTCATTCACCATTACTCTTTTTGTTGTACCCATTTATTCCTTCTTTTTTGTAGCTTTGACATGTTATCTATTTGTTATATTTTCGCTTTCTTATTCCTGCCTCCAAGATAGGGAATAGTTTGGTGAAATGAAACCAAAAACAGACTCTGAACTTAGATTTAGCAATAGCATCAAAATGCTCATTTCCAAAATAATTATAATTAAATAATCTAGAGAATTACTTTTAAATTAAAAATAATGTATATTAGACACCCTCCACTGGATAGGTTCTAAGAAAATATATTCTAGAAGCAATTATTATCAGTCCTCTCTAGGCTCTTAAGTGGGCAGAATTTTGCTGTGATCTCACTTAATATTTCTTATCATTAAGAAGCTAGTTAAATAAATAGTAACTCAAGATAATTTCAAATGCGAAAGTATCCAGCAAAACTTAAATTCAAATGAATCTTAAAAGCTAAATCAATAACAAATCATATCAGGGCTTCCCTGGTGGTCCAGTGGATAGAGTCTCCGCCTTGCAGTGCAGGGGGCACCAGTTTGATCCCTGGTCTGGGAAGATCCCACATGCCATGGAGCGGCTGGACTTGTGTGTCCAATTAGGAGCCAGTGCTTTGGAGCACATGCGCCTAGAGCTGGTGCTCTGAGATGAGAGAGGTCACTGCAATGGAAGGCCCACACATGCCAAAGAATGAAGGTGAATGAAAATAAATATTTTTTTTTAAAAAGAGGCCAACAATTTTTAAAAAGTCACATATGATCCTCACAGCAATCATTAAAAAAAAATCATATCAAAAGAGTGTATTCATTGGTGTATTTTCCCTATTCTAATGACTTGAGTAAAAATTAAAATTCTGAATCTAGTATGATGGAATCAATGATGAATTTGCATGTTCAAGTCAGAAACAGTTGAAGGAGTTTAGAAGGATTTTAGTGTTTTAAAAGTTAGCAAAAAAATAGGATATCTTCAAAAAAATATTGTAAGTTTGTATTTAATATTAGACCATAGTAGGTATCAGTGTTCAGGAAAAATTTTCCACATAGCCAGTAAAAAAACTGTGAAAGTAAGGTACATTTCCAGTGTTATAAGCATAATCCCATGTTAGGACAAAAGTGAAGGAAATAGAAGGGTAAAGGGGAGTAACAAAACTAGGTCATTATTAATGGGTTAGAAACCAGATGATGGATACTCACAAATAATGCATAAATTCATTGAAGTCATCAGATGGTCTAATTACTTCAAGAAATTTTACATCTATTTTTCTCGCTTGATACATTTTTATTGCTCTGAATGACAGTACTTGGAACACAGATTAAAGATTTTTTTAAAAGTCAGAAACAAATGAAATAATCATTTTCTTTCTTTCCTTTGGGAAATCATCCCTTCCATGATTTTCTAGGAGTTTAGATAACTCATTTTATAGTTCTCAAGTACTTAGTATGCCTCAAACAAGAGAAATGCTTTTTAAAAAAATGTTTATGGTAGAAAAAAATCAAGAATGGTTTTCAATGGACTTCTTAATATTATTGTGTTTTTATGTACTAGTATTGGTGCCTCAATAGTATGAATCTGACAGCTCCACTGCTGTAATCTCAATTTCATGTTAAGAATTTTGTATTTAAGTTGTTTGTTTAAGGTATAATGAAGTTTTAAATGGAGAAGGAAGATGAGAAAAAGTGACAGAAACAGTAACAAACACTATTTTTTTGCAATATTCTATAACCCATCATATCAATTTCACGGGTATCATCTAATCCTATGAGTAAATGCCCAGTTCAAAGATGACTAAAACTTAGAAAGATTACACAATTTACCCAATATCACATAGCAAGTTAACTGGTAATGTCAGTTTTGATATTAATACTATTACTCATTTAAATATATAAACTAATTTTTGTTGTTTTTTAATCTCTAGTTTGGAAAATCATTGCTCTATTCCCCTCTTTGGGGGAACTACTGTCTAATATTTTTTTTCTTCCTGCTAGTGTATGGTCCATTTATTCTAACCCTCATTAGACTATGATTATGAAAAAGAATCACTCTTGTGCACCTATAGTATGCCAACATAGTATTCCTTCCTGAGGGGAGTTTAGCTCTGTTGTCCTGTCATCCAAAACATCAGCCTTGGCTTCCTTTGAGACTTCCCAATGGCAGTGTAGAACAGAGCTTTCTACAACTTGATCATCACATGCTGACTACACAAGGAATGGGCAGCCTGTGCACAATGTTGTGCTACCCTGCTGACGCCACGGGCAGCATCCTGGGATAAGGTGGTGACCGCTTCCTCGGGTCCTTGGGGAAAGGCCATACCACACTTTGTGGGAGTGGGGCTTTCCTGGTGTTTATAATCTTGGAAAGAAGTTAATTACAGTCCAGAGTGTTTCAGATGTCTGATTGAGACGAAGAGGGATACATTCTATCTGGATGCAGTAGGAGACTGGGCCTACACTTTGAGGGTGGAGAGTTCTCTGGATCTCTTCCAAGAATGGGGCTGGGGCATCACAATGGGACAGGAAAAAACAAACCAGGAGTGGTGACAAAAGTGAATGGCAATACTCAGAATTGTATTAAACCAGAGGTGACAGCACAGCAAATCGATACTACTCAGGACTGTTTACCAAAGAGATTACTGAGTATCCTTTTCATGAAGTGACGGGTGTTATTGAATTGACCCTTAGAGATTATCTGATTCTGTGGTTATGTGTGACTGTCTATTGCACAGGCTATTTTACAGCTCTGCGGGGTGAGATTAACTGGTAGAAAACTGAAAACACTATAAATGATTCTTGTCTAAAAACAATGCAAAGAATTCCTGTCTATGGAAACACAAATTACTTTTGTTTGATTAAGATACAAATTGATCTGCACTAGGTGGAAAATGTAGCAAGTGTTCTGTGAGGAATCAGGTGAGTGAGAGGAGCCACTGGCAGAAATTACATGTGGACAAGTCAAAACAGGTAGGAAGACAACACATTTCAAAGCAGTGAGACCCAAGAAGGGTCCAGGTTGGCCATGAGGTAAAAGCAGTGAGAAATGCTATTACTCTTTTTTTTGGGGAAAATCATGACCTTTGGGATTTTAATATTTTTTCTTCCTGCTAGTGTATGGTCCATTTATTCTAACCCTCATTAGACTATGATTATGAAAAAGAATCACTCTTGTGCACCTATAGTATGCCAACATAGTATTCCTTCCTGAGGGGAGTTTAGCTCTGTTGTCCTGTCATCCAAAACATCAGCCTTGGCTTCCTTTGAGACTTCCCAATGGCAGTGTAGAACAGAGCTTTCTACAACTTGATCATCACATGCTGACTACACAAGGAATGGGCAGCCTGTGCACAATGTTGTGCTACCCTGCTGACGCCACGGGCAGCATCCTGGGATAAGGTGGTGACCGCTTCCTCGGGTCCTTGGGGAAAGGCCATACCACACTTTGTGGGAGTGGGGCTTTCCTGGTGTTTATAATCTTGGAAAGAAGTTAATTACAGTCCAGAGTGTTTCAGATGTCTGATTGAGACGAAGAGGGATACATTCTATCTGGATGCAGTAGGAGACTGGGCCTACACTTTGAGGGTGGAGAGTTCTCTGGATCTCTTCCAAGAATGGGGCTGGGGCATCACAATGGGACAGGAAAAAACAAACCAGGAGTGGTGACAAAAGTGAATGGCAATACTCAGAATTGTATTAAACCAGAGGTGACAGCACAGCAAATCGATACTACTCAGGACTGTTTACCAAAGAGATTACTGAGTATCCTTTTCATGAAGTGACGGGTGTTATTGAATTGACCCTTAGAGATTATCTGATTCTGTGGTTATGTGTGACTGTCTATTGCACAGGCTATTTTACAGCTCTGCGGGGTGAGATTAACTGGTAGAAAACTGAAAACACTATAAATGATTCTTGTCTAAAAACAATGCAAAGAATTCCTGTCTATGGAAACACAAATTACTTTTGTTTGATTAAGATACAAATTGATCTGCACTAGGTGGAAAATGTAGCAAGTGTTCTGTGAGGAATCAGGTGAGTGAGAGGAGCCACTGGCAGAAATTACATGTGGACAAGTCAAAACAGGTAGGAAGACAACACATTTCAAAGCAGTGAGACCCAAGAAGGGTCCAGGTTGGCCATGAGGTAAAAGAGAAAACAGTGATGCTCAAGTAATATCTTTGATATGCACTGATTTTATATTTGTATGAAAATTGTATCTTTAATATTTTGAAAAAATGTCCTTGGGCACCACACTACAGCAAAGTGGGACTACTCTTTTTCACCAATGCTTTGTTTGCTACAAAATAATTTAGGTGATTTATTATCATCAAGTCAAAAGTAACCTGTGACTAGATTTCTTTTTCAATATACCCGAAAGCTCTGGCCTTCAATATATAACACCCTCCACCTCCAGGCAGGTAGTTTAAGTAGTAAATGATAGTGGGATGGGAACAGATTCAGAAACCTGGGAAAGTCTATGGGCTATATCACCCTGAACATGCCCTATCCTGTCTGATCTGGGAAGCTAAGCAAGGTCAGGTCTGGTTAGTACTTGGATGGGAGAAGCCTGCAGAAACACCAGGTCAAAGGTTTGAACAAGTGGTCACAACAGGAGAAAGTAGTATACATTCTTTTTGGAATGCAGAGTAAGCAATTATGGTTAAATTTAATCACAATATAGGGTACAAAAAAGGTATGTATGCTAAAAGGAGGTTTCTTATCCAAGAAACCGGTAAATGCACATATCATCTCATTTACTTGACATCAGAAATCCATTTCTGAAAATTCAGATCCTTTATGAAAATACTAACTGGGGACTTACATTAGTTTCATGTTGCCACTGTAACAAATTATCACAAACTGGGTGGCGTAAAGCAACAGAAATGTCTACTCTTAGAGCTCTGGAGATCAGAAATCTGAACACACTATTTCAGGGCCACAAATAAGGTGTTGGTAGAGTTGCATTCCCTCCAAAGGCTCTCGGGGAGAATCTATTTCTTGCTTCTTTCATTAATGTAATCACATTTACAAAGGCTCCATTACAAATAAGGTAACATTTGTAGGTTCCATTAGAATCTTACATACTTGGAAGATATTACTCAGCCTACTAGAGGACCCATTTTTATTAAGTTGGAAAACCTATAATGAGCTACATATTAAACCAAAATCCTTATCCAATTTGTAATTGGACAAAAAATCCAAATTTCAAAGCAGTGAGACCCAAGAAGGGTCCAGGTTGGCCATGAGGTAAAAGAGAAAACAGTGATGCTCAAGTAATATCTTTGATATGCACTGATTTTATATTTGTATGAAAATTGTATCTTTAATATTTTGAAAAATGTCCTTGGGCACCACACCACAGCATAGTGGGACTGCGCCTGTTCACCAATGCTTTGTTTGCTATAAAATAATTTAGGTGATTTATTATCATCAAGTCAAAAGTAACCTGTGACTAGATTTCTTTTCAATATACCAAAGCTCTGGCCTTCAATATATAACACCCTCCACCTCCAGGCAGGTAGTTTAAGTAGTAAATGATAGTGGGATGGGAACAGATTCAGAAACCTGGGAAAGTCTATGGGCTATATCACCCTGAACATGCCCTATCCTGTCTGATCTGGGAAGCTAAGCAAGGTCAGGTCTGGTTAGTACTTGGATGGGAGAAGCCTGCAGAAACACCAGGTCAAAGGTTTGAACAAGTGGTCACAACAGGAGAAAGTAGTATACATTCTTTTTGGAATGCAGAGTAAGCAATTATGGTTAAATTTAATCACAATATAGGGTACAAAAAAGGTATGTATGCTACAAAAGGAGGTTTCTTATCCAAGAAACCGGTAAATGCACATATCATCTCATTTACTTGACATCAGAAATCCATTTCTGAAAATTCAGATCCTTTATGAAAATACTAACTGGGGACTTACATTAGTTTCATGTTGCCACTGTAACAAATTATCACAAACTGGGTGGCGTAAAGCAACAGAAATGTCTACTCTTAGAGCTCTGGAGATCAGAAATCTGAACACACTATTTCAGGGCCACAAATAAGGTGTTGGTAGAGTTGCATTCCCTCCAAAGGCTCTCGGGGAGAATCTATTTCTTGCTTCTTTCATTAATGTAATCACATTTACAAAGGCTCCATTACAAATAAGGTAACATTTGTAGGTTCCATTAGAATCTTACATACTTGGAAGATATTACTCAGCCTACTAGAGGACCCATTTTTATTAAGTTGGAAAACCTATAATGAGCTACATATTAAACCAAAATCCTTATCCAATATTTTTCAGCTACAACACAGAAAAGCATGTTTGTTTAAGAAATATACTACCAATGTGGGGATATAAAGTTCATAAAATATCACTTTATAATCACTAAACAATTAATATAGTTATATAGTTGTTTTATAGTTTGTGACGTGTTCATTTTTGGTTCAAGCGACATTTCCTTTACTGACTGATTCTCAGAGCATTCTTCAAGATATCTACATGAGATTCCAAGTTCTAACTATTGTATATGGAATATAACACCAGGCTTTTTCTGAATGTATTTTTGGTTGTTTGAGTGAGGGGTGAGTGATAATTTCTCTGTTGTGTCTGACTCTTTGCAACACCATGGACTATAGCTTGCCAGTCTCCTCTGGCCAGGGAATTCTCCAGGCCAGACTTTCATGAAAACGTGGTTGTTTACCATGTTTTATTTTATTGAGAAGATGAACTTTATTTTTAGAATTTTATAATATCATTTTCATCTAAAATATAAAATATTAAATGAAATATAGATTTGTGTCTATTTAAAACAAAGAAGCATTCTATTAGGCTATATTCACCAGGAACATGTCCACAATGAGAATAATGTATTTTCAGAGTTGAACTTTGAGTCATAATGAATCATATCATAAATGGAAAACCTATAATGAGCTACATATTAAACCAAAGAGAAGAGAAAGAAGTTCCTACAGATCCCATGTACTGTAACCCACCAGGGTCCTCTTTCCATGGGATTCCATAGGCAAGAATACTAGAATGGGTTGCCATATCCCACTCCAGGGGATCTTTCCTGCCCAGGGATCAAAATGTGGTCTCCTGCATTGCAGGGGGATTCTTTACCAGCTGAGCTACAAGGGAAGCTAGAAAGAATGATTCTCAGATAAACAGATGACCATTGTGACTACACTGTATATTTTAAATCCACCAAATTGGACTTGTCAATTTTTAAACCATTTAAGAAAAGGAACTAAAGGACAACAATGTCAGAGTCTATACAAGCACTGATCTACCTTACATTCAACCCAACTGTTTTCTTTGCTTCCCAAGTTTGTTAGCTTGTTTTTTATTTCCATATAGAGACAGACTATTTTAATAGTTATCTTTCTTCTTAAAACTTTAGCATTCTAATTGTATACATCAGTCTCAGGTGATATAAGTAAGCAAATGTAATCAGTTTTGGAGGTTAAGAATACTGACTTTCTGGGCTTCCCTGGTGGTCCACTGGGTAAGGACACTGCCTTGCAGTGCAGGGGGCGCCGGTTCGATCCCTGGCCTGGAAAGATTCCACATGCCACTGAGTGGCTGGACCGATGTGTCCAAATTACCGAGCCGGAGCTCTGGAGCGCATGCGCCCAGAGCCGGTGCTCTGTGACAACAAAGGCCACTGCGATGGGAGGCCCACATGGGCCAAAGAACAAAGATGAATGAAAATAGATAAATGAAAGGCCAATAGAAGTGGTCTGCCCCTCCCCCCCCCCCCCCCACCCCCCCAAAAATAAGAAATAAAAACAAAACCAAAAAAAAAAAAAAAAAATACTGACTTTCTGATTCTGGAAGATGCTTTCTCCAAAATATAGCTAGAATTGAATTTCCTTTATTTTGTGTACCTACCACTCTGGTTCAAACTATCTCTTGTTGCGTTATCTGCTATATTAGTCTTCTGTCCAGTCTCAGATTCTACCCATACTCTTCTGCAGCATATTTCCCACACAGAATGATCATTTAAACATGCAAAATCATATCATTGCTGATTTATAATTTCAAACTTTCAAATTTCTGACTACAACTCAATTTTACATTGACTCCAGCTAGTTTTCTCACTTCATCACTCTCCTCTCATTTTCCATCTCATTACCTGTTGTCTACATTAACCTTCTTTCTGTTCCTCAAATATGTAGGGCTTATCCCCACCTACAGCTTGCTGTGTCTTGAACTGGAATGCAATTCCCCAGATGGAAGCATAGATTCTTCATAGCATGCAGGGCTCCGCTGACCTTGAGGCAAGCTTGTGATGGTTCAATCTGAAGCCATCCCTCAACCTCCATCATCTCTGAATGCCTCTGTTTTATATTTACTTCCAAGGGCTTTTCATTCTGAGAAATTTATTCACTTGATTATACATGGTCAGTACCATAAAAGCAACTGTTGTTTTGCTCACAGGTTGAGGATAATTTAACTTATATTAATAAATTAATAATTAACTTAAAAATCAATAGTTTAGCTTTTTATAACGGTGTTTTTTCTGTCTTAGTTTTAAGCAGCATCTCATTAATGTATCTCTGAGGTTGGGTTAAGCGTTTCTTCAGTATCAGACAGGTATCCAAGGCCATCATACAAGTATATATGCGATTTATTTAGGATATGAAATTCTAAAATGTTTCCACATTGAGAGTCTACTGAAACTTCTTCAGGAAGTCTATCCTCTTTTTCAGCTAGTACACCAAAAACAGTACACTGGTACACATACACAGACATGCAGAGAGACACACAGACAGACAGACACATACACATATCCATCCTAAAGGACTAGCAGCTGTTGAGTAGTGCCTAAGATATCTAAGAAGTGTGTCTGCAGTCATGACAAAACACTTTTGTTTATTCCACTGCAATACAAACAACAAATATTTTTTATGTGTGCTGATAGTTAAAGACTATTGGGAAGAACAGCACAGACTACTGGATTCTCACATCGCTCTCCATTCCTGGTACAGAAGACACCCTCCAGTGTTTCCCTGACTCCTCAAAACCCTGGAGTATCTCTTGCTGTATCAGTGTCCCTATGATGTTGATCCAAAATGTATTTCAATCAGAAAGTCTTCCCTAATTTACCATAGATTCTCATTCCTCTTGGAAAATGTCTTCCTTTATACATTTAGGTTACTTAATGCATCTACACACAAAATACCTTTATGAAATTCTCTCTAGTGATTAGCAAAATCTAAGAAGGCCTTATCATTTCAGAGCTGGCCTGTCACAGATCACTTTCAAAGAAAGAAGAAACCACCGTGTTGCTTTCAGCCTCTGTACATTACAAGTATTCCAAGGATTTAGACTCAAAGTTAAAAAACAGAAAAAGAAAAAGCATCCAAGGAAGGTGAGAGAAAGGGTCTGGCCACCAGGGAGGGCTTGAGTCTGGAGCTAGATAGGAAGAAGATACCAAAAGTCAAAGAGGACCAGAGAAAGGCCTCACTTAGAGTTCAACCTCTGTTACTTTAACTCCAATAACAAGAGTTGGCAAAATATGTATTTTATTGGGATGCAAGTTCATTATAAGTGGAAATATTTCTGTAGATGTTCCCTGTATCTTGATGCTCTGGGGAAATTATGTGGAAATAGTTTTCATGTCCAATAAAATCACAATAATTGTTCAGTGCCTATTGCAATTTATATATTCTTTATATATTGTTATTGACATTAATAGTTCATTTTTAAGGGGAAAATATGAGTAAATTTAGTGGTTTGAAGTGGATGATACAAAATATTTAGTTTAGTTCAGTAAACTCTAATAATAGGGAATACATACAGGAAATGTTAAAAGAAGCAAAATTAAGATATAAACAAAGGACAAAAGAAGATAATGTGAAACAAATTATAACTGGCGTTTATTTCTTTTGTGCCTCATGTCAGGAACATCTACATCAGTAACTTAGATTATTTTAGATTATTTTAAATTGTCCAGGTTGTTAAACTGACCTAGATTATTTTCTCTGATACAAGTGACAATTAGGATGAAACATCATGCTACACATAGAGGGTTTCCAGCTTCTGTGACCATTTCCTGGGTTTTGTGAAGGGCTTAAGCTTTGTCTGGTCATCTCTGGTTACTCTTCTCACCAAATTCCTCCTGCCTCAAGTCTTTCCACCTGTGACTATTCCTGTCTCTTCTCTCATGTCATTGAAAACAGAGCACTGTCAGTTTTCTAGGAGGCTATTGAAAAAGAGAATTCTGCTGAAGATTGAGAGGTAGCAGAACAAGCGCCAGGCCATGGTCCATGAGGAGTGGATGCTATAGCTATGAACAGCAGTTAATTTAAAATGGAGTATTAAGACATCACTCTTTAGAAACAAATGAGGTCAGTTCTCAAAAAAACAAAAATCACTCTTTAAATTTCTGCAGCTTCACAGCCATCTCTTAGAATTCACAATATCCCAGACACCTGTATATTTTTTAGAGGAAACTTCACTATCTCTTTCTTTTCCCTTTTTCACTTTTGGTCAGTTTCTCTAGACTAGTCAAATACATGAATGCTGTATGTACACCTTTACTCCTAGGAGTTATCATTTCTTGACTTGTATGTGTTTTATTTGGGAATGGGCAAGTTCATTATAAGGAATTTCTGTAGATGTTCCCTGTATCTTGATGCTCTGGGGAAATTATGTGGAAATAGTTTTCATGTCCAATAAAATCACAATAATTGTTCAGTGCCTATTGCAATTTATATATTCTTTATATATTGTTATTGACATTAATAGTTCATTTTTAAGGGGAAAATATGAGTAAATTTAGTGGTTTGAAGTGGATGATACAAAATATTTAGTTTAGTTCAGTAAACTCTAATAATAGGGAATACATACAGGAAATGTTAAAAGAAGCAAAATTAAGATATAAACAAAGGACAAAAGAAGATAATGTGAAACAAATTATAACTGGCGTTTATTTCTTTTGTGCCTCATGTCAGGAACATCTACATCAGTAACTTAGATTATTTTAGATTATTTTAAATTGTCCAGGTTGTTAAACTGACCTAGATTATTTTCTCTGATACAAGTGACAATTAGGATGAAACATCATGCTACACATAGAGGGTTTCCAGCTTCTGTGACCATTTCCTGGGTTTTGTGAAGGGCTTAAGCTTTGTCTGGTCATCTCTGGTTACTCTTCTCACCAAATTCCTCCTGCCTCAAGTCTTTCCACCTGTGACTATTCCTGTCTCTTCTCTCATGTCATTGAAAACAGAGCACTGTCAGTTTTCTAGGAGGCTATTGAAAAAGAGAATTCTGCTGAAGATTGAGAGGTAGCAGAACAAGCGCCAGGCCATGGTCCATGAGGAGTGGATGCTATAGCTATGAACAGCAGTTAATTTAAAATGGAGTATTAAGACATCACTCTTTAGAAACAAATGAGGTCAGTTCTCAAAAAAACAAAAATCACTCTTTAAATTTCTGCAGCTTCACAGCCATCTCTTAGAATTCACAATATCCCAGACACCTGTATATTTTTTAGAGGAAACTTCACTATCTCTTTCTTTTCCCTTTTTCACTTTTGGTCAGTTTCTCTAGACTAGTCAAATACATGAATGCTGTATGTACACTCCTTTACTCCTAGGAGTTATCATTTCTTGACTTGTATGTGTATGTTCACTTGGAATGGACAGACAAGGCATACAATGAACTTCGTCCTATTGAATGAATTCTCTTATTGGATGATCCTCCAAAGTCCAGGTCTGTGGCTATGACAGTGTGCATTATTAAGTGGATTACATGGATTAAGTGAGTTTTGCTATTATGTGGCTATGACTGGGGTGTATCCATTACAGAGGCAGGATTTTTGTGATTCTCATATGAACCACCCAATTTATTCAAGGCTCCTCACAGTGGCTCTTTCTTTATTTATTTAATTTTGAAAACCGTTTCTTTTTTTTCCATTTGAGTATAAAATCTCAGTGTCTGTTTTCAGGTTGTCATTTGCTGACTTGTATATGTATGTTAATTTGGTATGAATATTTGGTGCAAACCATAAGCTTCGTACTGATTAATGCCTTCTGTTTGTATGTCAGTACGACTTCTTTTCCTATGACCCTACAGTGTCTGTAGAGGAGAACCATGAGACTCAGGACACGTGACCATACATTGTCAGGATGAGACACTGCTGTACAAGGCGAGATGCTAAGCACTCAGGAGCCTGGGTATAGGATAATGATGAGAGGAGAAGAGAGCTAGGTGCCCATGTAACCTCTGGGACTCCCACCCTCTTAGGTTTCCTACCATTACCTGCCTCTCCTCTCCTTTCCTAGGTTTCCCTGCTCAACGGTATCTTGTTTTTCCGAGGTCAGAGAGGAGATGTAGGTAAAGATAGGAAAGGCAGGAGAGATAGGAGAGTTATTAGACTGAAAAATGTGTGTTAAGAGAGGGAAAGTGCACAGGGTATTGGGGAGGAGAGGTGCAGCACAAGTTTTGTGGGATTCGTGTAGAGGCTCCTTGAGCGCTGGGTCAGAGTCAAGAAGGGTAGGAGCCATACCTCTTTACAAGGAGGATCCCTTCTGAGAGCTAAGAGGGAAGTAGGAGGCAAGGGCTGTCAGGCAGTTAGGTAGAGTAGTGGTTACGGAGTAGCTTCTAAGAGCCTAGAGTGTAGGAGTGGGACAAACACAGTTAAACACAATTTAAAAAAAAATTGAAATAAATGTATCAGTACTGTGGTAAATTATGGACTCTACTTCCAAGGACTTTTATAGATGAATACTACACTACTTAACCCACTAAAGGAATATAAATTTTTGGTTTTGAATATCAAGACCTTTGTATTTCAAAGTTTAACATATAGAGTACTATGTACTGTCACATCATAAAAATCTCAGTATGGTACACAGAGCACTATCTACAAGTTGGCACTTTTATCTTTTCTATATAAATGTGAGAATCTAAATAAAAGGAGTGTTTCTATACACATAGACTCTTAAACTTACTTAAAAAAAGTAATTACAGGAGCCTATGGAATCCTAAAATTGCTATAGTCTATGTCATTTGTATTTCTGTCAGAAATTCTTTCTGAAACTCTCTCCAACAGCATCAGTTGAAAAACATTTGCCATCTTCAAACTATTCCTTCAAATTCTTTTTTAGTGGCATGGAGTTTCCACTATGTTTCTTTGAGGTCTTTTTCATTGTTCATTTTACCTATCTAATCTTGAAAAGTTTGGAATTTTTCTTTGTTTTTCTTGTGAGTTTTTACATCTAAATAATTTTTCATTTACAACAAGAAGGGTCTGGAGACCACACAGAGCTAGCATATTTTTCTGCATTGGTATCCCTTTTCATCTTTACCTTGTAGCTCATATCAAGGCTGTAATTGTTTGCTAGCCAGCAAAATCTAATGGCTCCCTCTGGTCAAAAGCTGTCAACAGCAATCTATCCAGCAGTTGGGGGCATTGCCTGAAATAGAAAAGCAAGGCATATGGTCATATTCCTTGGTGAGCTACAAACAAGGCAGGGCTTAACATTTTCAAATACAAAACCATTACTAACTCCACATAATAAGACTGGGGGACTAACATAACATTAATACAGTCTAGTGTATCATTACTAGAGAATATCACTTCTTGCTTCATTACTGTCTATAGGTGAAAGACAAACCAACCATTTATACTGTTTTCTTCTTTCTTTGATTTAGCATTGTGGCAATAAGCCTGTTTCTTAGATGTTAGATCATGATTTATTAGGTGTCCAAAAGCAAATCCATACTCCACAATGGATAAAGAAAACAGGCTTTAAATGATCAATCCAGATTTCCTGCTAAGTATAAAGGCTGCTAAATTCATTAGGGAATCCAACAAAGACAAACACTACAATATTAAAACAAAAAAAATTTTCTCCAAAAGCTGTAAAGCACTGTTTGGGAAATTCTGAGATGCGTGATTTGTTTAACATTTGTGTTATCACAATAGTAGCGTGTAATCCTACTGACATAGTCCAGTATAATGACTCTAAACATCAAAACAACTATTTAGGCTCATGCTGAGTTTCCCATCCAGGCTAATTAGAATCCTTGTCTTCTTAAAACATTTGCACTCATGGAATTACAATGACTTTTCCATTTGTGGCCCAGCCTTTTTGATGATTCTAAATCAGAATGCACTGAATTCTGCTACTTCTTTATTATTCTGTCCACTTACCTGAATGGCAAAACTCTTTCACAGATTCTCCAGAATGAATCCCAAGAAAGAGTTCCTATTATCCTAGTTTAGAGGCTCAAATTTAAGCAGACTAAAAACAAAACATTCTTCAAATAATTTTCATACATTCTACATTTCATACAGTTGTACATTGATTGACTTCTGTCCCTACTGTTCTCAAGTTAGAAGCAAAATTCCGCACATACACATAAACTATACTGGGTTTGGTATACAGAATAAAATACATGTCTAATCTGAGTTCACTGAGAAGACAGATTATCTAAGGCATAAACTTTAGGGAATAAATTGAAGAAGAAAAGGTAGTCTTTGATTAGGTGGAGGGCTTCCCTGGTGGCTCAGATAGTAAAGATTCTGCCGCCTGCAATGCAGAAAACCCAGGTTTGATCCCTAGGTGGGAAGGATCTAATACTCTTGCCTGCAGAATTCCAAGGACAGAGGAGGCTGGCAACCACATGTGACTCTATGTGGTCACAAAGAGTTGGACACAACTGAGTTACTAGCACTACTACTACTGCTAGGTCAGGTGGAGGAGGAATTATTGCTCATGTGTTCATATTTAGCATCATGAACAGCAGAGTACTTTGTGAAAGTAAGGAAGTTGCACTATCCTGTGGCCTGCTATACATAAAGGACATAAGGCTCTGAAATTTTCTGTCAAAAAAGCACGTGGCATGTGTTTTTACTAGTTACTTTCTTTTTATTTTTTTTTAATTTATTTTTTTTTTTATTTATTGTTTTTTCTAGTTACTTTCTAATTAAAAAAAAACTTCCATGAATCACCGGTAAGGAATTCATCCCCTAATATAAAGGTTAGATAGCCTATTGAGTGTTGTTGTGTCCTTCAATGGAAAACTTCAAAAACTTCATGCACAATTCTGTTTAAGAGGTGAAACAAACAAACAAAAAAGAGGTGAAACAACTGATGACACATCTTATTGGACCAGACATTTGTTTAAACGACTAATACATCTCATAGCTCAACTTAACAAGGGAGAAGTCTACTTTCAAAGACATGAGCTTGGTTTAGTAAAAGCATGGCACCGTATTTGGTTTTTTGTCTATTTTCCTGACATATAACTGTAAGGTTCAGTATTGAATTGGTAGTATGCTTTGTTCATTATAACATCTCAAGCATTCCTATTATCCTAGTTTAGAGGCTCAAATTTAAGAAGACTAAAAACAAAACATTCTTCAAATAATTTTCATACATTCTACATTTCATACAGTTGTACATTGATTGACTTCTGTCCCTACTGTTCTCAAGTTAGAAGCAAAATTCCGCACATACACATAAACTATACTGGGTTTGGTATACAGAATAAAATACATGTCTAATCTGAGTTCACTGAGAAGACAGATTATCTAAGGCATAAACTTTAGGGAATAAATTGAAGAAGAAAAGGTAGTCTTTGATTAGGTGGAGGGCTTCCCTGGTGGCTCAGATAGTAAAGATTCTGCCGCCTGCAATGCAGAAAACCCAGGTTTGATCCCTAGGTGGGAAGGATCTAATACTCTTGCCTGCAGAATTCCAAGGACAGAGGAGGCTGGCAACCACATGTGACTCTATGTGGTCACAAAGAGTTGGACACAACTGAGTTACTAGCACTACTACTACTGCTAGGTCAGGTGGAGGAGGAATTATTGCTCATGTGTTCATATTTAGCATCATGAACAGCAGAGTACTTTGTGAAAGTAAGGAAGTTGCACTATCCTGTGGCCTGCTATACATAAAGGACATAAGGCTCTGAAATTTTCTGTCAAAAAAGCACGTGGCATGTGTTTTTACTAGTTACTTTCTTTTTATTTTTTTTTAATTTATTTTTATTTTTATTTATTGTTTTTACTAGTTACTTTCTAATTAAAAAAAAACTTCCATGAATCACCGGTAAGGAATTCATCCCCTAATATAAAGGTTAGATAGCCTATTGAGTGTTGTTGTGTCCTTCAATGGAAAACTTCAAAAACTTCATGCACAATTCTGTTTAAGAGGTGAAACAAACAAACAAAAAAGAGGTGAAACAACTGATGACACATCTTATTGGACCAGACATTTGTTTAAACGACTAATACATCTCATAGCTCAACTTAACAAGGGAGAAGTCTACTTTCAAAGACATGAGCTTGGTTTAGTAAAAGCATGGCACCGTATTTGGTTTTTTGTCTATTTTCCTGACATATAACTGTAAGGTTCAGTATTGAATTGGTAGTATGCTTTGTTCATTATAACATCTTCAAGCATTCCTAAGATATCTGAGGTTCTGCAAGCTCTAAAATTACCTTGCCAAGTACAATTTTCCATTAGCATTTACGCCCATATGTAATTTCAAGGTAAGAATCTGAATGCTTCTGATTAAATAGAGATATTAAATGTAAAAAGGGCCCCTTGAGTACACTATGATGAGTCACAACTTATTTTATAAGAAAAATGAAAAATCATAAAGAATTCAAATCGTCAATGAACCCTAAATCAAAAATATTTCAATTTTTTTCTAACCTTAAATCAAAATATTTTTAAACCTTAGAATTGAATAAAATACACCCTTGTCATATGTAGAATCCACACAGTTTCTATTCATTTTGCTACCTCTGTCTAATTTATCAAATCTCATCTAACACCATGATATTTTAAGTACTTTGACAGATGTATGTCATTTTATTACCAGCACTTTCTTGATTGCCTTTTAAGAATATGAATTGGAAGTAACAGAAACTGTTCAGAGGTCACAGTTCAGCTTACTAAAAACCCCAAATAACAAATTAGGTAGAATTATATATGGTATCCTTAAGCACTCATGTATAATATGCCAAGTAATTTATTAAATATCATGTATATTGTACTGTATAGGGTTTCCCTGATGGCTCAGTGGTAAAGGAAGCACCTGCCAATGCATGAGAATTGGGTTCAATACCTGGGTTGGGAAGATCACTTGGAGAAGGAAATGGAAACTCACTCCAGTGTTATTGACTGGGAAATCCCATGGACAGAGGAGCCTGGCAGGCTACAGTTCATTGGGTTGCAAAAGAGTTGGACACAACTTAGTGAATAAACAACAATTGGTAATTTGTGAATACTCAAAAGCATACTATGGTATTTTAAGCACTGTATTAAGGCATCGCTTGCTAAATTGCTTCAGTCACATCCAACTCTTTGTGACCCCGTGGACTGTAGCCCACCAGGCTCTAATGTTCATGGAATCCTCTAGGCAAGAATACTGGAGTGGGTTTCCATGCCCTCCTCCAGAGGATCTTCCAGACCCAGGGTTTGAATCCAAATTTCTTGCATCTCTTGCATTGGCAGGAGAATTCTTTACCACCAGAGCCACCTGGGAAGATCATATTAATGCATTAATAGTTTGTATAAAAAGGCACTAATACCTATTATATCAATACTGAAGAGAATATTTACAAAAATTTATTTCACCTATCTTGTGCTTCATGAGGTCTACTTGCATAACTGTAATAAGCTAAAGATCAAGTCTCAGTGAAGACTGTGGACATTAAACTTGAGAATCTTTCCATGTGCAAGGCCTGCTGTGTGGATCAAATTATGTTCATCTCAGGAACAATAGGTTCCATCTAAATAATTTTAGAGTCTATTCAGGAAGGAGAGGTTAAAAGCTTCTAGAAGATCAAGGAGAATAGTGATATAGACCAGTAGAAGGGTTCTCTGCTAAGTTAGTGTCTTAAAACTTTTCAGCATCTCTTCTATCAATAGTTCTTTTAAACTTTAAGAGATACAGTACATGACTTCATTATGGCCTATGCAGGTTCTCTTCCAACTGAGACAGATTTTCTCCTTAGAAAACACTTTCCAAGGGAGACAGAAGGCATGAATAGTGTTAACAAAGTCACTTTCCAGCTTCAACTCTCAACTTTAATAAATATTCTTTGCTAAAATTTATTTACCTGGAAACACACTTACAGTCAGATGTGCCAGTTTTCTGACCACCTTCCACATCACCAACCCCTACCTACTATCACACATCTTGAATCTTGCTATGGTAGATAGGAACCTATGTGTAAAAAAAATCCCTCTGAACCAAACAAACTGAAATAGACCACTGCCTGAGAAACCTCCTTTATTATCAAACATTGTACAAAACTATGACACTCAATATTGTAGTAAAGCCTATTTTTAGGCTTTTCAAGAGTTGAAGATGTGCATGACTTTCATAACTGGGAAACAAATGCTTTTATAATTCAAGTGGTTTCCAGAGTTTGCTTTCAATAAATTTGAAAGAGGACTTAATTGAGTTGTCAGCTAATAAATCATTAAAACTGATTTTCATAAAAGATCACAATGTAATTTTGGCATACAACACAGAAGGAGTTTAAATAATTGAGTGATCTATCTATGCAATAACAACATTCATTCCCATTTATTTTTGAAATATGAAATATGTTGCTTACTGCAAACATCTTGAAAAAAAGAAGTAAGACTGAGGCTGAATACAGGATAATTCTAAAAATAAGTTATACTAATCAATGTCTGCATAGACAGATGAAAAACCCATATGTCTCACTAAAAATTATTAAAGCTTTATTTTGTTATTATTAATCAAAATGTGGTTATTGTACAACATTGGGAATAAAGCCAGTGCTTTATGAAAGTAACTAAAATGGAGTATAACCTTTAAAAATTATTAATGAGTATATTGTACACTTATCACATATAATATTGTACAGCAGTCATATTTCAATAAAGAAAAAACTAATTAAAAATAAAAACCTTATCATTATATTCTAAAACCATTAAATTAGATACAAACAGCTAAAACCCTTGGTTATATTAATAACACACTAATAATAATACTAATAAAAATGAACATATAAAATCTTTTCAAAATCAGAGTTTATAATCATTATTTTTTGTTTAAATTACATTGCATTTTTTATTGATTATGGTTCTAGTTTTCAGTTCCCTTTGCTTGGCTGTAATAAGGGAACAAGTATAAAAGGAAGAGTGATAACCTGTGTCATTAAAACATCTACTGATTATATGATTTGGCATAATTTAGGTTGGATAGGTAAGACCCTGCTTTAACAGTGATAAGGTCTTATCTGGTGGCTCAGATGGTAAAGAATCTATCTGCAGTGCAGGAGACCCGGGTTCGTTCCTGGGTCCGGAAACTCTCCTGGAGAAGGGAATGATAATCTATCCAGTATTCTTGCCTGGGGAATTCCATGGACAGAGGAGCCTGGTAGGCTACAGTCCTACCAGGACTGCAAAGAGGAGTTGCAAAGAGGACATGATTGAGCTACTAAAACTTTAAACAGTGATATATTTTAAAAAATAAAAATAGATGAACGCAAATGTTTTGTGAAGAAAATATCAATAATTCTAGCTACCTTGACAACTACTTTTTTCTATTATTTCAATCCTCTGGCCAATATATTATTTTTATAAAATATATAAAACTGTTATAAAGAAATTTAGCCCCTGTTTTCTGATAATAAAAAAAACTCAAAAAAATGCACAACACAGAGAGAGATTGTCTATGTTCACAAATGTAATAGATAATTTTAGCATCATTAAGTGTAGGCAACCCAGGTACTACATAACTTCTTTTGTGATGTAATATTAATACGTAATTTCACCAATGATGATTCTAGTTTAAAAAGTGCCATTTGAATCCATCAAGCTTTCACATTCAAAAACGAATATATTAAAGGGTATCAAGTGGAAACAAGCAGACAAAACCAGAAGGCAAGATATCCTTTTGGACAACTGTCCAATTTCACATCAACAATTCAGTGGCAGTTAAAAGCATTCCTCATAATAGGATGCTGGAAATGGTCCAAACTGAGAATATAATATTGGTATAAGATAAAAATGGCATTTCAAATCAGTGAGGAAAAGATACAACGTTTTAATAAGTGAGATTTTATAATGAGAGCAATGTAGAAAAAAACCTAAATTTGGATTCAGTCCTCACATCATATGCTGGGGTAACTTCTAAATAAATTACAGATTTAAAATTTGTTTAATTTTTTGAAACATTGCATTTTTTATTGATTATGGTTCTAGTTTTCAGTTCCCTTTGCTTGGCTGTAATAAGGGAACAAGTATAAAAGGAAGAGTGATAACCTGTGTCATTAAAACATCTACTGATTATATGATTTGGCATAATTTAGGTTGGATAGGTAAGACCCTGCTTTAACAGTGATAAGGTCTTATCTGGTGGCTCAGATGGTAAAGAATCTATCTGCAGTGCAGGAGACCCGGGTTCGTTCCTGGGTCCGGAAACTCTCCTGGAGAAGGGAATGATAATCTATCCAGTATTCTTGCCTGGGGAATTCCATGGACAGAGGAGCCTGGTAGGCTACAGTCCTACCAGGACTGCAAAGAGGAGTTGCAAAGAGGACATGATTGAGCTACTAAAACTTTAAACAGTGATATATTTTAAAAAATAAAAATAGATGAACGCAAATGTTTTGTGAAGAAAATATCAATAATTCTAGCTACCTTGACAACTACTTTTTTCTATTATTTCAATCCTCTGGCCAATATATTATTTTTATAAAATATATAAAACTGTTATAAAGAAATTTAGCCCCTGTTTTCTGATAAAATAAAAACAAAAAAATGCACAACACAGAGAGAGATTGTCTATGTTCACAAATGTAATAGATAATTTTAGCATCATTAAGTGTAGGCAACCCAGGTACTACATAACTTCTTTTGTGATGTAATATTAATACGTAATTTCACCAATGATGATTCTAGTTTAAAAAGTGCCATTTGAATCCATCAAGCTTTCACATTCAAAAACGAATATATTAAAGGGTATCAAGTGGAAACAAGCAGACAAAACCAGAAGGCAAGATATCCTTTTGGACAACTGTCCAATTTCACATCAACAATTCAGTGGCAGTTAAAAGCATTCCTCATAATAGGATGCTGGAAATGGTCCAAACTGAGAATATAATATTGGTATAAGATAAAAATGGCATTTCAAATCAGTGAGGAAAAGATACAACGTTTTAATAAGTGAGATTTTATAATGAGAGCAATGTAGAAAAAAACCTAAATTTGGATTCAGTCCTCACATCATATGCTGGGGTAACTTCTAAATAAATTACAGATTTAAAATTTCCAAAAATATGGATACACCAGTGCTGAAAGAAAACCTAGGTGCTTTTTATATCAGATCTAGACGGGAGAAAACTGTCTGCACTATGACTTGACTTATGGACAAAATAATGGAAAACATGGATAAATTGATTATCTACATAACAATACAATATGAAAAGAAAATCTGGGGCTTCCCTGGTGGTGCAGTGGGTAAAGACACCGTCTTGCAGTGTAAGGGGCACCGGTTTGATCCCTGTCCTGGATCTCACGTGCTGCGGAGTGGCTGGACCAATGTGTCCAATTACTGAGTCAGCACTCTGGAGCGCATGCGCCCGGAGCCGGTGCTCTGCAGTGAGAGAGGCCACTGCAATGGGAGGCTTACAAAGGCCAAAAAGAAGAAAGATGAAAATAAGTGAAATAGAAGTGGTCAAGAAAGAAAAGAAAAAAAAAAAAAAAAAGAACATCCAAACCCCCCCCAAAAGTCAACATTTCCAGCATTACAGAAGACAAATGACAAACCAAAAAAACCAATATATATTATAGATAAAGGGTAGTACAATAAATATATCAAGATCTAAAAATAAAGCCCCAACAGTATATAAAAATGGACAAAATATACAGATAGTTCAAACAGAATAGAAGTATACATGCCCTTAAAATACAAAAAGATGTTCTGCTTTGCTCGTAATAAAAAAACTGCAAATTAAAACTACCCTGAGTTCCCATTTCTCACATATTGAATTGGCTAAAATCCAAAAGTTTGGCAATATCCTCTGTGGGTAAGGATGAATAAAACATTTTCGTATGTTGGTAATGGAAATGCTAACTGTTAAAACCACTTGAGAAAGAAATTTAATAATGTCCAGCAATATCTATACATTTGTCTTATGACCGAGTAATCATACTTTTTAAGAATGTTCCCAAAGATACACTGACAGATTAGGAAATGGTCCAAACTGAGAATATAATATTGGTATAAGATAAAAATGGCATTTCAAATCAGTGAGGAAAAGATACAACGTTTTAATAAGTGAGATTTTATAATGAGAGCAATGTAGAAAAAAACCTAAATTTGGATTCAGTCCTCACATCATATGCTGGGGTAACTTCTAAATAAATTACAGATTTAAAATTTCCAAAAATATGGATACACCAGTGCTGAAAGAAAACCTAGGTGCTTTTTATATCAGATCTAGACGGGAGAAAACTGTCTGCACTATGACTTGACTTATGGACAAAATAATGGAAAACATGGATAAATTGATTATCTACATAACAATACAATATGAAAAGAAAATCTGGGGCTTCCCTGGTGGTGCAGTGGGTAAAGACACCGTCTTGCAGTGTAAGGGCACCGGTTTGATCCCTGTCCTGGATCTCACGTGCTGCGGAGTGGCTGGACCAATGTGTCCAATTACTGAGTCAGCACTCTGGAGCGCATGCGCCCGGAGCCGGTGCTCTGCAGTGAGAGAGGCCACTGCAATGGGAGGCTTACAAAGGCCAAAAAGAAGAAAGATGAAAATAAGTGAAATAGAAGTGGTCAAGAAAGAAAAGAAAAAAAAAAAAAAAAAGAACATCCAAACCCCCCCCAAAAGTCAACATTTCCAGCATTACAGAAGACAAATGACAAACCAAAAAAACCAATATATATTATAGATAAAGGGTAGTACAATAAATATATCAAGATCTAAAAATAAAGCCCCAACAGTATATAAAAATGGACAAAATATACAGATAGTTCAAACAGAATAGAAGTATACATGCCCTTAAAATACAAAAAGATGTTCTGCTTTGCTCGTAATAAAAAAACTGCAAATTAAAACTACCCTGAGTTCCCATTTCTCACATATTGAATTGGCTAAAATCCAAAAGTTTGGCAATATCCTCTGTGGGTAAGGATGAATAAAACATTTTCGTATGTTGGTAATGGAAATGCTAACTGTTAAAACCACTTGAGAAAGAAATTTAATAATGTCCAGCAATATCTATACATTTGTCTTATGACCGAGTAATCATACTTTTTAAGAATGTTCCCAAAGATACACTGACAGATTAGGAAAAATAAAATGCTTTCTATAAGGCTATGTATGGCAGCAATATTTAAATAAGAAAGTCTGGTGAAAAAACAAATATACATCAATATGAAACATGGATCTTTTATTTTTTAAGTTTGGCCTCTTTTATTGGTCCTTTATGTATTATTCATTTTTCATCCATCTCCATTCCCTGCCCTGTGTGGGCCTCCAATAACAGTGGCCTCTCCCTCTTCAGAGCACTGGCTTCAGGAGCACACTCTGCAGAGCGTTGACTCACAACCGGACGCACAGGTCCAGCTGCTCCACAACACGTGGGATCCTCCCGGGCCAGAGATCAAACCAGCACCCTCTGCACCACAAGGCAGACTCTCCACGCACTGGATCATCAGGGAATACCATGAACTTTTTTAATATACACCATAAAGCAACATGATAGAATTATAGGTAATACTAGCATGACCAAAGGAGCATGTTTATAAACAATTAAGGATTTTTCTCCAATCTTTATTGTTAAATTAATGTAGGTGAAGAAAAATGGGTATATTGTACTATTGTTTACCTAAGAAGGGAACAGTATAATACAAATGTTATGTATATAAATATAAGCAACATATATTGACTCAGTATATACATATGTATACAATTTAGGTTAAATTTCGAAAAATAATTTTAAAGCTAAAATACATGGATATGTAACAAAAGGAACAATAAATATATCAAGATCTAAAAATAAAGCCCCAACAGTATATAAAAATGGACAAAATATACAGATAGTTCAAACAGAATAGAAGTATACATGCCCTTAAAATACAAAAAGATGTTCTGCTTTGCTCGTAATAAAAAAACTGCAAATTAAAACTACCCTGAGTTCCCATTTCTCACATATTGAATTGGCTAAAATCCAAAAGTTTGGCAATATCCTCTGTGGGTAAGGATGAATAAAACATTTTCGTATGTTGGTAATGGAAATGCTAACTGTTAAAACCACTTGAGAAAGAAATTTAATAATGTCCAGCAATATCTATACATTTGTCTTATGACCGAGTAATCATACTTTTTAAGAATGTTCCCAAAGATACACTGACAGATTAGGAAAAATAAAATGCTTTCTATAAGGCTATGTATGGCAGCAATATTTAAATAAGAAAGTCTGGTGAAAAAACAAATATACATCAATATGAAACATGGATCTTTTATTTTTTAAGTTTGGCCTCTTTTATTGGTCCTTTATGTATTATTCATTTTTCATCCATCTCCATTCCCTGCCCTGTGTGGGCCTCCAATAACAGTGGCCTCTCCCTCTTCAGAGCACTGGCTTCAGGAGCACACTCTGCAGAGCGTTGACTCACAACCGGACGCACAGGTCCAGCTGCTCCACAACACGTGGGATCCTCCCGGGCCAGAGATCAAACCAGCACCCTCTGCACCACAAGGCAGACTCTCCACGCACTGGATCATCAGGGAATACCATGAACTTTTTTAATATACACCATAAAGCAACATGATAGAATTATAGGTAATACTAGCATGACCAAAGGAGCATGTTTATAAACAATTAAGGATTTTTCTCCAATCTTTATTGTTAAATTAATGTAGGTGAAGAAAAATGGGTATATTGTACTATTGTTTACCTAAGAAGGGAACAGTATAATACAAATGTTATGTATATAAATATAAGCAACATATATTGACTCAGTATATACATATGTATACAATTTAGGTTAAATTTCGAAAAATAATTTTAAAGCTAAAATACATGGATATGTAACAGGAAATAGGAGAGACGATAATGAAAAGGATAGAACTGAAAGCTCTGAATAAGCTCTGTTTTCTAGGTTTTGGTCTAGAACCATGACAATATTTTGAATAATGTACATCAAAATTTAGTCAAAATTGGAAAAATAACAATTCCTAAAAACTTAAAGCAAATTTAAGCAAACAAAATTATGTACTAAATTGACAGTATAGACATAAATAATAGAATTATTCCAAGTGCTTTATAAATTTACATTTTTTTGTTCTAATTCTGTGAAAAAAGCCATTGATAATTTGATAGAGATTTTATTGAATCTGTGAATTGCCTTCAGTAATGTCATCATTTTTACAGCACTGATTCTTCCAATCCTAGAGCATGGTGCATCTTTCCATCTGTTCTCTCATCAGTGACTTATAGTTTTATAGTATAGGTATTTTGCCACCTTTGGTAAGTTTATTCCTAGGTGTTTTATTCTTCTGATGTTTTATTGTTAGATATAGAAATGCAACATACTTCTGCATATTAATTTTGTATCTTGCAATTTTACCTAATTGATTGATGAGTGATAGCAGTTTTCTGGTAGTGGCATGTATAAACCATATCTCATTATGCCATCTATAAATAGTGATAGCTTTACTTCTTTTCCAATTTGGATTCCTTTTCTCTCTTTTTTTTCTGATTACTGTGGGTAGGAATTGCAAAACTGTGTTGGAAGCATTTTTGTGGATGAAATCATATAATAATATTCAGACAGAAATAATTCAGTTTTGTTTGGAAGAGCAAATTGTTTGGGCTTCCCTGGTGGCTCAGGATGGTAAAAAATCTGTCTGCAACGTACGAGACCCAGGTTTGATCTTTGAGTTGGTAAGATCCTCTGGAGAAGGTAATACCCACTCCAGTGTTCTTCCATAGAGAATTCCATGGCCAGAAGAACCTGGTGGGCTACAGTCTGTGAGGTTGCAAAGAACTGAACATGACTGAGCAACTAAGGACACACTATGTCTTTGGGAACTAGGTAAAATAGAATTGCCCTGAGTTAATTGCTGAAGTTGGTTGATGAGTACATGGAGAGTTACCCTATTTTCCTGTTTTATAAATGCTTGAAATTTTCAGTTATAAAAAGTTTTAATAGAGTGGAGACATAGCCCAACCTGATAGCTTAAAGAGGTTTAAAGAGCATCAAAGAAGATGAAATAAGATGTTAAACACCACAAAACCAGAAATAATGCATTATCTGGAATTAGGTACTGATTTAAATAACACAGGGTTCAATGAAGATAATTTAAATATAATCTGCACTAAAGAGATAGAAAGTAGAACAAAAATGGGATAAAATGGAGATAAGTACACAGTTCAGGAATGGAGATAAATGATGATAGTAAAGAAACCACAAAAGAGTATGTTCAGTAAGATCTCAAGATCTGAAAGTCATTATTCTACTTAAGCTTTGGGTGGAAAGAATGTTAATTTTATTGTTGTTGTATTTACTTTAATTTTCTATAATAAATTTAATTTTATTTCCTGATTCTTCCAATCCTAGAGCATGGTGCATCTTTCCATCTGTTCTCTCATCAGTGACTTATAGTTTTATAGTATAGGTATTTTGCCACCTTTGGTAAGTTTATTCCTAGGTGTTTTATTCTTCTGATGTTTTATTGTTAGATATAGAAATGCAACATACTTCTGCATATTAATTTTGTATCTTGCAATTTTACCTAATTGATTGATGAGTGATAGCAGTTTTCTGGTAGTGGCATGTATAAACCATATCTCATTATGCCATCTATAAATAGTGATAGCTTTACTTCTTTTCCAATTTGGATTCCTTTTCTCTCTTTTTTTTCTGATTACTGTGGGTAGGAATTGCAAAACTGTGTTGGAAGCATTTTTGTGGATGAAATCATATAATAATATTCAGACAGAAATAATTCAGTTTTGTTTGGAAGAGCAAATTGTTTGGGCTTCCCTGGTGGCTCAGGATGGTAAAAAATCTGTCTGCAACGTACGAGACCCAGGTTTGATCTTTGAGTTGGTAAGATCCTCTGGAGAAGGTAATACCCACTCCAGTGTTCTTCCATAGAGAATTCCATGGCCAGAAGAACCTGGTGGGCTACAGTCTGTGAGGTTGCAAAGAACTGAACATGACTGAGCAACTAAGGACACACTATGTCTTTGGGAACTAGGTAAAATAGAATTGCCCTGAGTTAATTGCTGAAGTTGGTTGATGAGTACATGGAGAGTTACCCTATTTTCCTGTTTTATAAATGCTTGAAATTTTCAGTTATAAAAAGTTTTAATAGAGTGGAGACATAGCCCAACCTGATAGCTTAAAGAGGTTTAAAGAGCATCAAAGAAGATGAAATAAGATGTTAAACACCACAAAACCAGAAATAATGCATTATCTGGAATTAGGTACTGATTTAAATAACACAGGGTTCAATGAAGATAATTTAAATATAATCTGCACTAAAGAGATAGAAAGTAGAACAAAAATGGGATAAAATGGAGATAAGTACACAGTTCAGGAATGGAGATAAATGATGATAGTAAAGAAACCACAAAAGAGTATGTTCAGTAAGATCTCAAGATCTGAAAGTCATTATTCTACTTAAGCTTTGGGTGGAAAGAATGTTAATTTTATTGTTGTTGTATTTACTTTTTAATTTTCTATAATAAATATTTACTGGCTCAATATGAATAGTTATTTTATTTTAGAAATATAACACAAATTCATTTTTTACTCTAAAGCCAATGATACTTTTATATCTGAATATAAAATATGATTATAACCTTTAACATTATTCTCTATTTCTTTTTTTACATTTCATAATGCCAATACTCTTTTTTTTAAAGAGCCATTTGAAAGCAATAATATAAATCTAATTGCACTAAGACTACAGTCTTTACCATTTATTTTTTTATAAGTTTAAATGTCTACAATTTTTCAAATAACTCTTTAAAAGACTAGTTTTCCTGAATTTACCTTATTTCTACCACTTTGCACTTAAAATCTTTTAGTTTTGTAATTGTTGTTGTGTTACAAAACTAGTGATAAAAATGGGACTTTATTTCTATATGTACATTTTTTTACACAAGATAAAACATATTTTTACCTTTCATGTCAGTAGTGAAAAAACTACCCTCACTGCTGATTTTTTAAAGTATTTTGAACTGATTATTATTACAAAGACATATTCAGTGATGCAGACAATATATTACCTTTTTAGAGCAGCACAGTATGCTACCATACTATATTCTGTATATCGTATATTAAATGACAATGTATGAGAATAGTTGATGAGAATTTTCTGCAGTCCAGTGACATAAGTACTAAAATCATGCTTATTCTGGAGGAGAGAAAATGTCCATTTGGATATAAAAGTTCTAATTTGAAGAGTGGAGAGTTACCCTATTTTCCTGTTTTATAAATGCTTGAAATTTTCAGTTATAAAAAGTTTTAATAGAGTGGAGACATAGCCCAACCTGATAGCTTAAAGAGGTTTAAAGAGCATCAAAGAAGATGAAATAAGATGTTAAACACCACAAAACCAGAAATAATGCATTATCTGGAATTAGGTACTGATTTAAATAACACAGGGTTCAATGAAGATAATTTAAATATAATCTGCACTAAAGAGATAGAAAGTAGAACAAAAATGGGATAAAATGGAGATAAGTACACAGTTCAGGAATGGAGATAAATGATGATAGTAAAGAAACCACAAAAGAGTATGTTCAGTAAGATCTCAAGATCTGAAAGTCATTATTCTACTTAAGCTTTGGGTGGAAAGAATGTTAATTTTATTGTTGTTGTATTTACTTTTTAATTTTCTATAATAAATATTTACTGGCTCAATATGAATAGTTATTTTATTTTAGAAATATAACACAAATTCATTTTTTACTCTAAAGCCAATGATACTTTTATATCTGAATATAAAATATGATTATAACCTTTAACATTATTCTCTATTTCTTTTTTTACATTTCATAATGCCAATACTCTTTTTTTTAAAGAGCCATTTGAAAGCAATAATATAAATCTAATTGCACTAAGACTACAGTCTTTACCATTTATTTTTTTATAAGTTTAAATGTCTACAATTTTTCAAATAACTCTTTAAAAGACTAGTTTTCCTGAATTTACCTTATTTCTACCACTTTGCACTTAAAATCTTTTAGTTTTGTAATTGTTGTTGTGTTACAAAACTAGTGATAAAAATGGGACTTTATTTCTATATGTACATTTTTTTACACAAGATAAAAACATATTTTTTACCTTTCATGTCAGTAGTGAAAAAACTACCCTCACTGCTGATTTTTTAAAGTATTTTGAACTGATTATTATTACAAAGACATATTCAGTGATGCAGACAATATATTACCTTTTTAGAGCAGCACAGTATGCTACCATACTATATTCTGTATATCGTATATTAAATGACAATGTATGAGAATAGTTGATGAGAATTTTCTGCAGTCCAGTGACATAAGTACTAAAAAAATCATGCTTATTCTGGAGGAGAGAAAGATGTCCATCCCTTTTCTATAATTCCTTCTTTCAGTATTTTTCCTTTAATAGTATTATTATTTACTATAGATGTTCCCAGACTTTACAATAATTTGACTTACTATTTTTCCATTTATGATGATGTGAGAGTGATATGCATTCAGTAGACAACACAGTTTGAATTCTGATCCTTTCCCGTGGTTGTGGCGTATAGTAGAAGTGAGCTGCTGCTCCCAGTCAGCCATGCGATCATGAGAGTAAACAATCAATATACATAAAGCCATTCTGTGTTGGGGCAGCCATTCTGTTTTTCATGGTCAATACAATATTCAATCAATTACATGAGATCTATTCACTGCTTTATTGTAAAACAGACCTTGTGTCAGGTCTTTTTGCTCAGCTGCAGACTAATGTAAGTATTCTGAGCACATTTAAGGTAGACTAGGCTAAGCTATGATGCTTGGTAGGTTACGTGAATTAGATACAATTTCAATTCAATAATATTTTCAACCTTCAATGGATTTACTGGGGTGTAGGTCCATCATAAGTCAAGGAAAATTTTAATTTGTTTTATCTTTTTTGTTAACCCTTCTCTTTTGTAGCTATTTTCTCAACTCTTTCCTTCATATTATAGTCAAAATTGGGGGAAAATGTATTTATTATAAAAGATAGCAGTATAATTTCTAGAAGTATAATTAAAAAAAATTATATGCCAGTCCTTTAGTAGACTGATAGCATATTTACAGTTAAAACGAATAATATATCATCCTTATCCCATTTCTCACTCTAGTAAGCAATAGCTTTTGGTTCTTTGGGGACTGGGAACATTCATCGTCAGAGGTTGTAACATCAGTATATGCTAGTGGAATTTCATTCTGCTTAGGGCTTCTGCATGCTTGGAAAACTATTCAGTTTGGATATTGTGATTAAGATGAAGGTTATTTTGGCCATAAATTTTTATAGAGAGTGTGAGAACCCAGGTATTTTTACCTTTCATGTCAGTAGTGAAAAACTACCCTCACTGCTGATTTTTAAAGTATTTTGAACTGATTATTATTACAAAGACATATTCAGTGATGCAGACAATATATTACCTTTTTAGAGCAGCACAGTATGCTACCATACTATATTCTGTATATCGTATATTAAATGACAATGTATGAGAATAGTTGATGAGAATTTTCTGCAGTCCAGTGACATAAGTACTAAAAAAATCATGCTTATTCTGGAGGAGAGAAAGATGTCCATCCCTTTTCTATAATTCCTTCCTTCAGTATTTTTCCTTTAATAGTATTATTATTTACTATAGATGTTCCCAGACTTTACAATAATTTGACTTACTATTTTTCCATTTATGATGATGTGAGAGTGATATGCATTCAGTAGACAACACAGTTTGAATTCTGATCCTTTCCCGTGGTTGTGGCGTATAGTAGAAGTGAGCTGCTGCTCCCAGTCAGCCATGCGATCATGAGAGTAAACAATCAATATACATAAAGCCATTCTGTGTTGGGGCAGCCATTCTGTTTTTCATGGTCAATACAATATTCAATCAATTACATGAGATCTATTCACTGCTTTATTGTAAAACAGACCTTGTGTCAGGTCTTTTTGCTCAGCTGCAGACTAATGTAAGTATTCTGAGCACATTTAAGGTAGACTAGGCTAAGCTATGATGCTTGGTAGGTTACGTGAATTAGATACAATTTCAATTCAATAATATTTTCAACCTTCAATGGATTTACTGGGGTGTAGGTCCATCATAAGTCAAGGAAAATTTTAATTTGTTTTATCTTTTTTGTTAACCCTTCTCTTTTGTAGCTATTTTCTCAACTCTTTCCTTCATATTATAGTCAAAATTGGGGGAAAATGTATTTATTATAAAAGATAGCAGTATAATTTCTAGAAGTATAATTAAAAAAAAATTATATGCCAGTCCTTTAGTAGACTGATAGCATATTTACAGTTAAAACGAATAATATATCATCCTTATCCCATTTCTCACTCTAGTAAGCAATAGCTTTTGGTTCTTTGGGGACTGGGAACATTCATCGTCAGAGGTTGTAACTTCAGTATATGTTAGTGGAATTTCATTCTGCTTAGGGCTTCTGCATGCTTGGAAAACTATTCAGTTTGGATATTGTGATTAAGATGAAGGTTATTTTGGCCATAAATTTTTTATAGAGAGTGTGAGAACCCAGGTTTACTACTTATTAAACTGTTCTAAAATAAAGTGTGTATCCTTTATAAGAATCACATTTTGGAAGAAAGTGTGATCCTTATAAAAATGATACAAGTGATTTTAATAAAGGGGCTACAAAAAAGGGAAGCTATAATCTGCTCCCTCTTTTCACAGTGACCCCATCTGTTGTAAATGAGCAAAAGCACAAATTGGGTTTTATGCTGAACACTTTAAAGTCAGCAGTAGTTTAAGGTTATAAGAAAATGAAAACCAGAAGGAGACTTAAGAGTTATGCAGACCTTTGTGCTTGAAGATGTAAGTTTCTACCAGGTAACTATAGTGAGAAAAATGGTGAGAATAAAGCTGGCAAATTAGAGAAAATTTATTTCCATATTACCAAGCACTCTGGATTTTGGAGTCAATCTGTGATGAAATCTTGCTGGGTCTGGACCAAATGAAAGCTAAAAGATGATATAAGAAAATGTATAAAGTTAAATTTATTTTAATGAGTTTTTAATTTTTTTCAGAAGATTTTCTACATTTTTTGTTATTAAAATGCCCTTTCCTTTGTGAAATGATTATGCTTAGAAGTCATATTACTATTGCTTTTATTCTTATTTTTAGGTTCTTATTTATCCAGAATACAAAGGTCACTAACTGTATATAGATTAACAATTATTTTTGAAATTATACTGACAAGTGGGATTATGACTTAGAAGCTTATTTACTCGGGTGTAGGTCCATCATAAGTCAAGGAAAATTTTAATTTGTTTTATCTTTTGTTAACCCTTCTCTTTGTAGCTATTTTCTCAACTCTTTCCTTCATATTATAGTCAAAATTGGGGGAAAATGTATTTATTATAAAAGATAGCAGTATAATTTCTAGAAGTATAATTAAAAAAAATTATATGCCAGTCCTTTAGTAGACTGATAGCATATTTACAGTTAAAACGAATAATATATCATCCTTATCCCATTTCTCACTCTAGTAAGCAATAGCTTTTGGTTCTTTGGGGACTGGGAACATTCATCGTCAGAGGTTGTAACTTCAGTATATGTTAGTGGAATTTCATTCTGCTTAGGGCTTCTGCATGCTTGGAAAACTATTCAGTTTGGATATTGTGATTAAGATGAAGGTTATTTTGGCCATAAATTTTTTATAGAGAGTGTGAGAACCCAGGTTTACTACTTATTAAACTGTTCTAAAATAAAGTGTGTATCCTTTATAAGAATCACATTTTGGAAGAAAGTGTGATCCTTATAAAAATGATACAAGTGATTTTAATAAAGGGGCTACAAAAAAGGGAAGCTATAATCTGCTCCCTCTTTTCACAGTGACCCCATCTGTTGTAAATGAGCAAAAGCACAAATTGGGTTTTATGCTGAACACTTTAAAGTCAGCAGTAGTTTAAGGTTATAAGAAAATGAAAACCAGAAGGAGACTTAAGAGTTATGCAGACCTTTGTGCTTGAAGATGTAAGTTTCTACCAGGTAACTATAGTGAGAAAAATGGTGAGAATAAAGCTGGCAAATTAGAGAAAATTTATTTCCATATTACCAAGCACTCTGGATTTTGGAGTCAATCTGTGATGAAATCTTGCTGGGTCTGGACCAAATGAAAGCTAAAAGATGATATAAGAAAATGTATAAAGTTAAATTTATTTTAATGAGTTTTTAATTTTTTTTTCAGAAGATTTTCTACATTTTTTGTTATTAAAATGCCCTTTCCTTTGTGAAATGATTATGCTTAGAAGTCATATTACTATTGCTTTTATTCTTATTTTTAGGTTCTTATTTATCCAGAATACAAAGGTCACTAACTGTATATAGATTAACAATTATTTTTGAAATTATACTGACAAGTGAAAAGGAAAGGTCATATGACTACAGAATTGGGCTAATTCACTTATATAAAAGGGTTGTAGCCAACATGACACTCATGCTCTGGCACATCTAACATACCATTTTGGAACTGGTAGACTAAAATGTGAATTATAAAGCATGAAAGATTGAATATCTCAGCACTGATAAACTAGAGAAGAGTAAAGGAAATGCATTTAAGGCTACTGTTGCCTCAGTGCGGAAAGCTTCTCTGTAAGTCCTCACTTTTTGAACGGCTCTCTCCTTTGATATCTGGGTTTTTTGTTAAGTATTCTAAGCTATTGCCCTTTCAGGTAAGATCTACCCCATTAATACCACCAGAATATCTCCACAGAGAGTACATGCTCTTTGAAAAATCTAGCTCAAAATGGACATTTATCAATTCAAGTGTTGGCTGGCTTGGAATGAGTTTCTCTTACTCATTCTGCCTAATTTGGCTCTTGATTACAATTACCGTAGGTTTTTCCCATGTATCATCTCATTTGGGAAAGAAGAAACTGGCTCCTTGTAGTAACTCTGAGCTCTCTTTGTTTGACTTGCTTTCTGCCAAGATAGAAGCAGGGACTCTCAGTTCAGAAGGTGAACTAGGATCTGGTTACTAAATTCTGACCTAATTCTTTTTTTCCTACTGACTTACAAGAAAGAAAGAAAGAAAGAAAGAAAGACACTTACTTTATATTATGAAGATTTCATATATCATCACAGCTTTTAAAACTGCTTCTCTCAAATACAGTCTGTAATCTCAATAATTGAAGAGTTAATATGACAGAAAGAGTATTACTATAAGAGTTTGCTGGAGAGTTTCTCTGAGAAAGTGTACTTACTTACTTAGCAAATGCCCAGAGGAGCCAGAGTACACTCCTAGACGTACACGTTTATTATCAAAAGAACATGCCCAGGGATGTAGGGGGCCCATTCCGCTCCTGGAGTAGCTATAGATCTTGGGTGTCCAGGATCCACGAGAGACATGAGTCTGGGCAGAGACAATAGCCAGGGGCATCTCTGGCAACTGGGTGATATGAGGCAGGGTATGGGAGGACAGGAGAGGGCACAGGAGCCCCTGAGGAGCTGATCCTTGGCTCCATGGGCTTATTCGCAGGAGGCTAGTAAGAACGATTAGCTCTGGCCCACTGAGCCAGGAGCACACTCCTACACTCCCCAAGGAGTGTCTACAGGAACCTGACAGAATTTGTACTATACCTCTCCCCGCTGGCACTTTGTGCACTTTCCCTCCCTTAACACACATCTTTCAGTCTAATAACTCTCCTATCTCTCCTGCCTTTCCTATCTTTACCTGCATCTCTCTGACCTTGGAAAAACAAGGTGCCAGTGAGTGTGGGGGAAATCTAGGAGAAGAGAGGAGAGGCAGGTGAGGGTTGGACTCCTAGGAGGATAGGAGTCCTAGAGGTTACATGGACACCTACCTAACTCTCCTTTCCTCTCATCAGGATCCTATACCCAGGCTCCTGAGTGCCTAGCATCTCGCCTTGTACAGCAGTATCTCATCCTGACAATGTATGGTCACGTGTCCTGAGTCTCATGGTTCTCCTCTACAGACACTTTGGGTCATAGGAAGAAACTGGCTCCTTGTAGTAACTCTGAGCTCTCTTTGTTTGACTTGCTTTCTGCCAAGATAGAAGCAGGGACTCTCAGTTCAGAAGGTGAACTAGGATCTGGTTACTAAATTCTGACCTAATTCTTTTTTTCCTACTGACTTACAAGAAAGAAAGAAAGAAAGAAAGAAAGACACTTACTTTATATTATGAAGATTTCATATATCATCACAGCTTTTAAAACTGCTTCTCTCAAATACAGTCTGTAATCTCAATAATTGAAGAGTTAATATGACAGAAAGAGTATTACTATAAGAGTTTGCTGGAGAGTTTCTCTGAGAAAGTGTACTTACTTACTTAGCAAATGCCCAGAGGAGCCAGAGTACACTCCTAGACGTACACGTTTATTATCAAAAGAACATGCCCAGGGATGTAGGGGGCCCATTCCGCTCCTGGAGTAGCTATAGATCTTGGGTGTCCAGGATCCACGAGAGACATGAGTCTGGGCAGAGACAATAGCCAGGGGCATCTCTGGCAACTGGGTGATATGAGGCAGGGTATGGGAGGACAGGAGAGGCACAGGAGCCCCTGAGGAGCTGATCCTTGGCTCCATGGGCTTATTCGCAGGAGGCTAGTAAGAACGATTAGCTCTGGCCCACTGAGCCAGGAGCACACTCCTACACTCCCCAAGGAGTGTCTACAGGAACCTGACAGAATTTGTACTATACCTCTCCCCGCTGGCACTTTGTGCACTTTCCCTCCCTTAACACACATCTTTCAGTCTAATAACTCTCCTATCTCTCCTGCCTTTCCTATCTTTACCTGCATCTCTCTGACCTTGGAAAAACAAGGTGCCAGTGAGTGTGGGGGAAATCTAGGAGAAGAGAGGAGAGGCAGGTGAGGGTTGGACTCCTAGGAGGATAGGAGTCCTAGAGGTTACATGGACACCTACCTAACTCTCCTTTCCTCTCATCAGGATCCTATACCCAGGCTCCTGAGTGCCTAGCATCTCGCCTTGTACAGCAGTATCTCATCCTGACAATGTATGGTCACGTGTCCTGAGTCTCATGGTTCTCCTCTACAGACACTGTAGGGTCATAGGAAAAGAAGTTGTACTGACATACAAACAGAAGGCATTCATCAGTACAAAGCTTATGGTTTGCAATGTATATCCATTCTAAATGAACATACATATATGAGTCAACACATGAAATCCAAAAACAAACTGAGATTTCATAGGCAAAAAAAAAAAGATTTCAAAAATAAATAAAGAAAGAAATAAACACAGTGAGGAGCCTGGCATTAATTGTGAGTCCATATGAGAAATCACAACAATGCTGCCTCTATAACGGAAACACCCCAGTCATAGCCACAAAATAGCAGACCCACTTAATCCAACTGAATCCGCTTAATAAACATTATCACAGACAGACCTGCACTTTGGAGGATCATCCACAAAGAGAAGTCGTTCAACAGGAAGAAGCTTATGATATGCCCAGTCTGCCCATGCCAAATGAACATACACATATGAGTCAAGAAATGACAACTCAATGAGGAACTCAGATTTCAGAGTCAAACAAACGGTTTCCAAAAAGAATACATCAATAAATTAATACTTAGACTTATCCCCACTGCTCTAACCAAGAATCAAACCCATGACCCCAGGTTTTTGGAAGCTACTCCCTAACCACTGCTCTACCCACTGTCCTGACAACCCTTGCCTGCTCCTTCCCTTGGATCCTCCATTTAAAGTGGTATAGAACCCACTGTTCCTCACCCCGCTACAGGAACCTGACAGAATTTGTACTATACCTCTCCCCGCTGGCACTTTGTGCACTTTCCCTCCCTTAACACACATCTTTCAGTCTAATAACTCTCCTATCTCTCCTGCCTTTCCTATCTTTACCTGCATCTCTCTGACCTTGGAAAACAAGGTGCCAGTGAGTGTGGGAAATCTAGGAGAAGAGAGGAGAGGCAGGTGAGGTTGGACTCCTAGGAGGATAGGAGTCCTAGAGGTTACATGGACACCTACCTAACTCTCCTTTCCTCTCATCAGGATCCTATACCCAGGCTCCTGAGTGCCTAGCATCTCGCCTTGTACAGCAGTATCTCATCCTGACAATGTATGGTCACGTGTCCTGAGTCTCATGGTTCTCCTCTACAGACACTGTAGGGTCATAGGAAAAGAAGTTGTACTGACATACAAACAGAAGGCATTCATCAGTACAAAGCTTATGGTTTGCAATGTATATCCATTCTAAATGAACATACATATATGAGTCAACACATGAAATCCAAAAACAAACTGAGATTTCATAGGCAAAAAAAAAAGATTTCAAAAATAAATAAAGAAAGAAATAAACACAGTGAGGAGCCTGGCATTAATTGTGAGTCCATATGAGAAATCACAACAATGCTGCCTCTATAACGGAAACACCCCAGTCATAGCCACAAAATAGCAGACCCACTTAATCCAACTGAATCCGCTTAATAAACATTATCACAGACAGACCTGCACTTTGGAGGATCATCCACAAAGAGAAGTCGTTCAACAGGAAGAAGCTTATGATATGCCCAGTCTGCCCATGCCAAATGAACATACACATATGAGTCAAGAAATGACAACTCAATGAGGAACTCAGATTTCAGAGTCAAACAAACGGTTTCCAAAAAGAATACATCAATAAATTAATACTTAGACTTATCCCCACTGCTCTAACCAAGAATCAAACCCATGACCCCAGGTTTTTGGAAGCTACTCCCTAACCACTGCTCTACCCACTGTCCTGACAACCCTTGCCTGCTCCTTCCCTTGGATCCTCCATTTAAAGTGGTATAGAACCCACTGTTCCTCACATGGGCCCAGTGCTCAAGACTCCTGTACCCTAATCCCACAAAACGCTTACTGCACTCCTGCCTCCACAAAGAGAAGTCAGTTCACAGGAGGAGGCTTCTGGTATGCACTGTATGTCCAGGCCAAATGAACATACACAGACGAGTCCACAAATGGCCACTGGAAAAGAGACTCTGAGATTTCAGAGTCAAACAAACAATTTCCAAAAGTAATTCAAGAAATCAATGAAGGAATAAATCAATGAATGAATAATTTTGTGAGGAGCCTACCTTCCTACACTTTTATTATCCACAGAACCTGCTCAGGGAAGTAGGTGGTCCATTTGGCTTCTGGAGGAGCTATTGACCTTGGGTGTCTGGGGTCCCCAGGAGAGATGGGGCCAGGCAGAGACAATAGCCAGGACCACCACTGGAAGCTGGGGGATTCAAGGCAGGGTCTGGAGGCCAGGAGAGGGCACGGGAGCCCCTGAGGAGCTGGGTGTTGGCTCCAAGTGGCTCAACCACAGGACACTAGTGAGGACGATTATCTCTGGCCCACTAAGCTAGGAGCACACTCCTATATTCTTACAGTCCTACTGAACCAGGCTCTTTTCTGCTATGAAGATCCTGCCCTTGTTTTCTACACTAGAGCTTTCTCATGAGGGTCCCAAGTGTGTTTTGGTATTAATTCTCCATCCTCGGGGTGTGCCATATCATGGGAAGTTTGGCAACTCTGCTTTATGATATAGTGAGATACATTCAAAAGAAAAACGAAAAGAAAAGGCTTCTGCTTCCGGTCATGGCCCTGCAGTAAAGAACCTGGTATTTTGGGAACTGCTTGCTTTCTTGCTCCGGCCATCTTGGCTGCTGCACTTGGTTGGGCATCCGCACCTAAGACAGAAATATGGTAGCCGCTAAGAAGATGAAACAGTACTGTAGTCAATCAGCTCTAGGCTCCACCAAGAATCAAACCCATGACCCCAGGTTTTTGGAAGCTACTCCCTAACCACTGCTCTACCCACTGTCCTGACAACCCTTGCCTGCTCCTTCCCTTGGATCCTCCATTTAAAGTGGTATAGAACCCACTGTTCCTCACATGGGCCCAGTGCTCAAGACTCCTGTACCCTAATCCCACAAAACGCTTACTGCACTCCTGCCTCCACAAAGAGAAGTCAGTTCACAGGAGGAGGCTTCTGGTATGCACTGTATGTCCAGGCCAAATGAACATACACAGACGAGTCCACAAATGGCCACTGGAAAAGAGACTCTGAGATTTCAGAGTCAAACAAACAATTTCCAAAAGTAATTCAAGAAATCAATGAAGGAATAAATCAATGAATGAATAATTTTGTGAGGAGCCTACCTTCCTACACTTTTATTATCCACAGAACCTGCTCAGGGAAGTAGGTGGTCCATTTGGCTTCTGGAGGAGCTATTGACCTTGGGTGTCTGGGGTCCCCAGGAGAGATGGGGCCAGGCAGAGACAATAGCCAGGACCACCACTGGAAGCTGGGGGATTCAAGGCAGGGTCTGGAGGCCAGGAGAGGGCACGGGAGCCCCTGAGGAGCTGGGTGTTGGCTCCAAGTGGCTCAACCACAGGACACTAGTGAGGACGATTATCTCTGGCCCACTAAGCTAGGAGCACACTCCTATATTCTTACAGTCCTACTGAACCAGGCTCTTTTCTGCTATGAAGATCCTGCCCTTGTTTTCTACACTAGAGCTTTCTCATGAGGGTCCCAAGTGTGTTTTGGTATTAATTCTCCATCCTCGGGGTGTGCCATATCATGGGAAGTTTGGCAACTCTGCTTTATGATATAGTGAGATACATTCAAAAAGAAAAAACGAAAAAGAAAAGGCTTCTGCTTCCGGTCATGGCCCTGCAGTAAAGAACCTGGTATTTTGGGAACTGCTTGCTTTCTTGCTCCCCGGGCCATCTTGGCTGCTGCACTTGGTTGGGGGCATCCCGCACCTAAGACAGAAATATGGTAGCCGCTAAGAAGATGAAACAGTACTGTAGTCAATCAGCTCTAGGCTCCACCTGGTTATGAAAAGTGGAATGTACATGCTGGGGTACAAGCAGATTGAAAATGATCAGATAAGGCAAAACAGAACTGTCTTAAACTCTTCCAACAATTTTGAGGTTTGTGAAAGGTCTGGGTGTCTGACATAAGAACTATAAGCAAATGATTTCATTCAAATAGAAGTATTTAGTTTCTATATTTTCAGCATATTATTTTTTCTACTTTATTTCTATTTTTCATCTGCTAAAAGAGAATAATAATACTTAACATATGGATTATCAGAAGGGTTAAGTTGCTTTACATAGTGTTAGGCACATGATATATCCTTAAGAAATATTAGCAAATTTATGACTGTTATTATTTATTTATACCTATTTTTAGGGTTTAGAGTTCTTATTAAAAGAAGCAAATTACTTAATTTAGAATCAATTAGTCCTCAATGAATCTTATTAAATCTTATGAAAAATATGCAATTAAATATTTTTAAAAGAAAGATGGTCAACATTGCTTATTATTATTATTAGAGAAAAGGAAGTCAAAACTACAATGAGATATCACCTCACACCAGTCAGAATGGCCATCATCAAAAAATCTACAGACAATAAATACTGGAGTGGGTGTGGAGAAAAGGGAATACTCTTATACTGTTGGTAGGCATGTAAACTGATACAGCCACTTTGGAAGACAGGATGGAGATTCCTTAAAAAACTGGGAATAGAATCACCATATGACCCAGCAATCCCACTATTAGGCATATTAGACACCCTGAGGAAATCAAAACTGAAAGAGACACATGTACCCCATTGTTCACTGCTGCACTTTTTACAATGGCTAGAACATGGAAATAACCTAGGTGTCCATCAACAAATAAATTAAAGAAGCTGTGGTACATTAATACAATGGAACATTTTTCAGCCGTAAAAAGAAATGCATTTGAGTCAGTCCTAATGAGGGTGAAGAACTCAGAACCTATTATGCAAAGTGAAGTCTATAGTTCAAAGAATCTAGAAAGATATTTTGGGAACTGCTTGCTTTCTTGCTCCCCGGGCCATCTTGGCTGCTGCACTTGGTTGGGGGCATCCCGCACCTAAGACAGAAATATGGTAGCCGCTAAGAAGATGAAACAGTACTGTAGTCAATCAGCTCTAGGCTCCACCTGGTTATGAAAAGTGGAATGTACATGCTGGGGTACAAGCAGATTGAAAATGATCAGATAAGGCAAAACAGAACTGTCTTAAACTCTTCCAACAATTTTGAGGTTTGTGAAAGGTCTGGGTGTCTGACATAAGAACTATAAGCAAATGATTTCATTCAAATAGAAGTATTTAGTTTCTATATTTTCAGCATATTATTTTTTCTACTTTATTTCTATTTTTTCATCTGCTAAAAGAGAATAATAATACTTAACATATGGATTATCAGAAGGGTTAAGTTGCTTTACATAGTGTTAGGCACATGATATATCCTTAAGAAATATTAGCAAATTTATGACTGTTATTATTTATTTATACCTATTTTTAGGGTTTAGAGTTCTTATTAAAAGAAGCAAATTACTTAATTTAGAATCAATTAGTCCTCAATGAATCTTATTAAATCTTATGAAAAATATGCAATTAAATATTTTTAAAAGAAAGATGGTCAACATTGCTTATTATTATTATTAGAGAAAAGGAAGTCAAAACTACAATGAGATATCACCTAACACCAGTAAGAATGGCCATCATCAAAATCTACAGACAATAAATACTGGAGTGGGTGTGGAGAAAAGGGAATACTCTTATACTGTTGGTAGGCATGTAAACTGATACAGCCACTTTGGAAGACAGGATGGAGATTCCTTAAAAAACTGGGAATAGAATCACCATATGACCCAGCAATCCCACTATTAGGCATATTAGACACCCTGAGGAAATCAAAACTGAAAGAGACACATGTACCCCATTGTTCACTGCTGCACTTTTTACAATGGCTAGAACATGGAAATAACCTAGGTGTCCATCAACAAATAAATTAAAGAAGCTGTGGTACATTAATACAATGGAACATTTTTCAGCCGTAAAAAGAAATGCATTTGAGTCAGTCCTAATGAGGGTGAAGAACTCAGAACCTATTATGCAAAGTGAAGTAAGTCAGAAAGAGAAGGATACATATAGTGTACTAACACATATATATGGAATCTAGAAAGATGTTACTGATAAATGTATACACAGAGCAGAAATGCAGAAGCAAACTTGTGGAGATCAGGGGGAGGGAAGAATGGATAAGATGTAAGGAGAGAGTAACAGGGAAACTTACCTTACCATATGTAAAAGAGAGAACCAATGTGAATAGGCTGTAAGACTGAGGGAACTTACACAGGGGCTATGCAACAACCTGGAGGTGTGGGATGGGGAGGGAGACAAGAGGTAGGCTCAAGTGAGAGGAGTCAAGTGTATACCTATGTCTATGTATAGCAGTAAACAACAAAACTCTGTAAAGAGAAAATAAAAGTAAATTTAAAATCAGTTGTGTCTAAGATATTTTTATACATGCAATGGTGGAGAATCTGCCTGCCAATGCAGGCAATACAGGAGACACAGGTTTGTTCCCTTTGCTGGGAAGATCCCAGTGGAGTTGGAATGGCAATCAACTCCAGTATTCTCACCTGGAGAATCCCATGGACGGAGAAGCCTGAGATGACAGTTCAAGGGGTTGCAAAGAGTTACACATGACAGAGTTCACACAGCAACAGCAGACATTTGCTTACTAATTCCCTTTTTGGGGGGGGAGGTGGGGTGGGGGCGGGGTTCAGGTTGGGGAGGGAGGGAGCAGGCGGGCCACTTCTATTGGTCTTTCAATTCTCTATTTTCATCCGTCTTTGTTCTTTGGCTCCTGTGGGCCTCCCATCGAGGTGGCGTCAGTCACTGCAGAGCGCCGGCTCTGGGCGCATGCGCTCCAGAGCTCCGGCTCGGTAATTGAACACATCGGTCCAGCCGCTCCGTGGCACGTGGGATCTTCCCAGGCCAGGGATCGAACAAGCGCCCCTTGCACTCCAAGGCGGTGTCCTTACTCACTGGACCACCAGGGGAAGCCCTACTCATTCCCTTTTTAAAATGGCTCACTATCTTATGCAAGCTTTATTTTTCACCATGAGAATTTTGGTAGCAAATATATATTTTAGAACATTGTCTATTTGGTACAAAATTTTAAATGTATTGGATTTTTTCATTATATTTTATATTAGGCTATTACATAATATATTATACATAATGTTTGTATTATATTTTATTGTGTTCCATGTCTTTGCATCAAGTCATTTAGTCATTTTGTTCAAATCCTCTAATTCCCTGGTGATTCTTTTGTGCTTTGTACATCAGTTCCAATTTCATACAGTCTGTTACTTTTCCATAATTTAAATCTCCAACTAAGATTGTGACTTTACGATGCTCAACTTTACTAATAATTAGAGAAATGCAAATCAAAACTACAATGAGATATCACCTCACACCTGTCAGAATGGCCATCATCCACAAATCGACAGACAATAAATGCTGGAGGGGCTGTGGAGAAAAGGGAACACTCCTGCATTGCTGGTGGGAGTGTAAATTGATACAGCCTCTATGGAAGACAGTCTGGAGATTTCTTAAAAAACTAAAAATAGAAGCACCCTATGCAGGCAATACAGGAGACACAGGTTTGTTCCCTTTGCTGGGAAGATCCCAGTGGAGTTGGAATGGCAATCAACTCCAGTATTCTCACCTGGAGAATCCCATGGACGGAGAAGCCTGAGATGACAGTTCAAGGGGTTGCAAAGAGTTACACATGACAGAGTTCACACAGCAACAGCAGACATTTGCTTACTAATTCCCTTTTTGGGGGGGGAGGGGGGGTGGGGGTCGGGGTTCAGGTTGGGGAGGGAGGGAGCAGGCGGGCCACTTCTATTGGTCTTTCAATTCTCTATTTTCATCCGTCTTTGTTCTTTGGCTCCTGTGGGCCTCCCATCGAGGTGGCGTCAGTCACTGCAGAGCGCCGGCTCTGGGCGCATGCGCTCCAGAGCTCCGGCTCGGTAATTGAACACATCGGTCCAGCCGCTCCGTGGCACGTGGGATCTTCCCAGGCCAGGGATCGAACAAGCGCCCCTTGCACTCCAAGGCGGTGTCCTTACTCACTGGACCACCAGGGGAAGCCCTACTCATTCCCTTTTTAAAATGGCTCACTATCTTATGCAAGCTTTATTTTTCACCATGAGAATTTTGGTAGCAAATATATATTTTAGAACATTGTCTATTTGGTACAAAATTTTAAATGTATTGGGTTTTTCATTATATTTTATATTAGGCTATTACATAATATATTATACATAATGTTTGTATTATATTTTATTGTGTTCCATGTCTTTGCATCAAGTCATTTAGTCATTTTGTTCAAATCCTCTAATTCCCTGGTGATTCTTTTGTGCTTTGTACATCAGTTCCAATTTCATACAGTCTGTTACTTTTCCATAATTTAAATCTCCAACTAAGATTGTGACTTTACGATGCTCAACTTTACTAATAATTAGAGAAATGCAAATCAAAACTACAATGAGATATCACCTCACACCTGTCAGAATGGCCATCATCCACAAATCGACAGACAATAAATGCTGGAGGGGCTGTGGAGAAAAGGGAACACTCCTGCATTGCTGGTGGGAGTGTAAATTGATACAGCCTCTATGGAAGACAGTCTGGAGATTTCTTAAAAAACTAAAAATAGAAGCACCCTATGACCCAGCAATCCCACTCTTAGGCTTATACCCTGATGAAATCAAAACTGAAAGAAGCACCTGTACCCCAATGTTCATTGCAGCTCTCTATACAATAGCCAGAACATGGAAGCAACCTAGATGCCCATCGACAAATGAATGGATCCAGAAGCTCTGGTACATATATACAATGGAATACTACACAGCTGTAAAGAGAAATGCAGAAGAATCAACCCTAATGAGGTGGTTGGATCTAGAATGTATCATAAAAAGTGAAGTCAGTCAGAAAGAGAAGGACAAATACAGTATATTAACACATATATATGGAATCTAGTAGGATGGTGATGATGGCACATGCAGTGAAGCGACAGAAAGACAGACATGGATGGTGGACATATGAACATTGTGGGGAAGGAACAGTGGGTGAGAGGCCTAAAGGAAGTAGCATGAAGGCCTGTACTATCATAAGGGAAGAAAATAGCTCTAGTCATTGCTCTGTGAGAAAAGGGGATCCTTCAGGGGTGCTGTGTGATGGTCGGGAGGGGTGGGAAGAGAGGGATATACATATGACTAATCTGAGAACATACATATCTGTAAACAACAAAACTCTGTAAATGTTAAAAGTAAAATAAAGGTTTTAAAAAAAAATAAAAATAAAAATTTCTCTTTAGATTACTATTAACTGTTCATTGCACATTCCAAGATTATTTAAACCATGGACAGTCATGAATACATGTATGTTTTGTTATAATTATTATACAGTTCTAAGCTCTATTCTAATTAATGCTTTTGACTCTTTAAAATTTGTCTATGACTAAGGTATATTGTAATAGTTGCTTTCGTGTATCTAGAATTTGTTTGTTATATTCTTTATATGAAAATTAACTTCACTCTTCCTAGATAGCTAGGCCTGCCTCTTTACATTGATTAGAGTTTTACATTGCACAAAGTATTATACAGTCTGAAGTTCTGTCATTTATTTGACAGACAATAAATGCTGGAGGGCTGTGGAGAAAGGAACATTCCTGCATTGCTGGTGGGAGTGTAAATTGATACAGCCTCTATGGAAGACAGTCTGGAGATTTCTTAAAAAACTAAAAATAGAAGCACCCTATGACCCAGCAATCCCACTCTTAGGCTTATACCCTGATGAAATCAAAACTGAAAGAAGCACCTGTACCCCAATGTTCATTGCAGCTCTCTATACAATAGCCAGAACATGGAAGCAACCTAGATGCCCATCGACAAATGAATGGATCCAGAAGCTCTGGTACATATATACAATGGAATACTACACAGCTGTAAAGAGAAATGCAGAAGAATCAACCCTAATGAGGTGGTTGGATCTAGAATGTATCATAAAAAGTGAAGTCAGTCAGAAAGAGAAGGACAAATACAGTATATTAACACATATATATGGAATCTAGTAGGATGGTGATGATGGCACATGCAGTGAAGCGACAGAAAGACAGACATGGATGGTGGACATATGAACATTGTGGGGAAGGAACAGTGGGTGAGAGGCCTAAAGGAAGTAGCATGAAGGCCTGTACTATCATAAGGGAAGAAAATAGCTCTAGTCATTGCTCTGTGAGAAAAGGGGATCCTTCAGGGGTGCTGTGTGATGGTCGGGAGGGGTGGGAAGAGAGGGATATACATATGACTAATCTGAGAACATACATATCTGTAAACAACAAAACTCTGTAAATGTTAAAAGTAAAATAAAGGTTTTAAAAAAAAATAAAAATAAAAATTTCTCTTTAGATTACTATTAACTGTTCATTGCACATTCCAAGATTATTTAAACCATGGACAGTCATGAATACATGTATGTTTTGTTATAATTATTATACAGTTCTAAGCTCTATTCTAATTAATGCTTTTGACTCTTTAAAATTTGTCTATGACTAAGGTATATTGTAATAGTTGCTTTCGTGTATCTAGAATTTGTTTGTTATATTCTTTATATGAAAATTAACTTCACTCTTCCTAGATAGCTAGGCCTGCCTCTTTACATTGATTAGAGTTTTACATTGCACAAAGTATTATACAGTCTGAAGTTCTGTCATTTATTTGATGAATTTAATCCTCCTACTATTAATATATTTGGATTTATTTGTTATATTTTATGTTCTCTATTTTTTATTTCTACCTAATTTCCCTTACCTTGACATTTGTTAAAATGATACAGATGTCTATGCTCCCTCTCGTCCTCTTAATAGCTTTGTTGATTCACTAGCTATAGATTGTATGTCTATTATTTTAATGGTTTTCTCTGGTGGTTGTAGTCACGCATAGCCATTTTTTGGGAAAATAAAGCCAACTCAAATGAGAACAAAGTGAGACTATTTATTTAAAGCTTGTTATAGTAAGGGAGCTGGCCACCATTACTTGATTTTGGCAGAGATTTAAAGCCAAGCAGGGGAGAGACAAAGCTCTTTAATGAAAGCAGGGAAGGCTTCAGTGCATGCTGTGATTAAATGTTGTTAAGCTTGAGGGAGCTAGAGAGGGTAACTAGAAGCAAGACATCTGATGTGAGTGGTCTGGGAAGCACACTTGGCTTACTTTCGTCGATAGTGAGTTAGTGGGCAAAATAAAGGAAACCAACAGTCATTGAAGTCAATCCTATTCTGGGCCAATTGCTGCAAGGGTTGTGCATTGGATTCTCAGGCAGGTTGTTGCTGAGGTTGTGAGTCTGAATTCTTTTACCATTCAGACAAAAATGTCATTGTGCCAGAGAGTCGATACATTCACTTTCTCATTATAAATCCTTCTTACAATGTCTTAAGCTATTCAGTACCTTTATCAACCTCAGCATCCAAAATAAAGCTTAAGTAAACCTTAATAATCCAGTCTCATATCATTCTATAGAATTTAGTATTACAGTTTTGGAAACAAAAATTAGTATTTATTATATTTACAGAAATAGTGAATGAAGTAGATCAATGTATGCTAAAATATTTGCGGCTTACTACTGATTTTTCATTCCATTGATAATTTCACATTTTGTTTTTACCCTTGAGTTATATCCAACAATCTAAAGATAGTACAGTCTTTTACTCCTTGTTTGTCTAAAAATATCTTTTCTATGCCTTTGCACTTGGATAATTGTTCAGGTAGATATAAAAATTTTCAAGTTATCTTTCTCATAGAATTTTAACTTTATTACCTCCATGATGTCAGGCATCTATCATTGAGAAAAATATCTGTTATAAGATCATTGAAGAAATTTTGGTGTTTTTATTCATGACAAAACTGAAGATTTCATATACTTTATCATTGGTGTTATTTAGTTTTTCTAAGTTATTTGTTTTTATCTATTATGAATGATAGTTGGTTCATTTTTAATCAGATGAACTTAGGTTATCTTCAGTTTTGGAAACTTCTCAGTCATTATGTCATTAAATATTTGTTCTCTACATTTTGCATATTCAGTCTTCTCAAATTCCTCTTCAATTTAGGTTGAGTCATCTTAATCTATCTTTGTTTCTAGGAATTTTTCTTTAGGTCTTAATTTCTCCTTTGTATAGAATTGTTTGATCTGTAAGCACTTTTCTTTAGGCCAATTAAATCAGAACTCATTTACAAACTGATGTCAGCAATCAGCAACATTATAAAAAAAAAAAAAAAAAAAAAAAACCCAAAGACACACACTGAGACACATATACAACCAGACACAGCAAAAAATCCTATAGCTTTGTTTCCCAAACTTAGTTTATGAATGAGATATCACAATATAAAACTCACTAATTGTAAATAACAGGTGGAAAATTTTAAAGAACTTGATTCCTCTTTTTTTTTTTTCCCCTCGAGAATTAGAGATCGTCTAGATATGTGGTCTCAAGGCATAGGAGGACTTATTTCCTCAGAGCAAGAATTCTTAAAGAGACAGTTGTACTTTTCCAAGGTCTTAGTTTTTTAACCAAAAGTCAGACCAGAAAGGGCTCAAATTGTCCTAATAACTAGGGAAGATTGGTCCCAGCAGGGATCAACCCTCTGGGGAAGCAAGTCTTAGTTTGATTAGCCCCAGGCTGTTGATTATAAGAGGAAACTCCCGATCTAAGGGAACTTCAGTCCATTTTCTTATCTTGTATTAATAAAGATTTAATATTTTGAGCCATTTTTCTTGCCATTCGATCCTAGCTATAGGTTGACTAGTCATTTAAAATTTTTTCAGGGGGTTCCCAAGTGGACTGTGGAACCTTAGAGAAAGTGCTTTCCATATTAGCTCAAGCAGTTTGTACCAGATGTCTACACACTCAAACCAAACCAACAAAACCAAACCTAAACCAAACCAGAACCTCTCTTAACTGGGGGTCACACTCCAAATAAAAGACAGAGATGTCCAGAAATCAAAAGCCAAGTGACAAGAGAGCCCCAAGATGGCAAAGTAATGCCCAGATATTAAAAACCAAATGGCATAAATGCCAGACTTCATAGTCCCACTAGACCTGCGACCTGGCAGAGTCAGTGCTAGCAACCATTTTAGTTCTGACATCGTTCAAGTGATTTCTTGTTAGTTTTCTGTAAAGAAGTTGCTCTGTTGTTTCTACTTTTAGAAGCTTCAAGATAGCAAAGTAAGCATGGCCAGCATTCTTTTAATTATGCGTGCAAAAATATCAATTTTGGATATTAAGATATCAATTTGTGCATTTTAAGTTGAGCTCTCTTTTAATACAATTTCTCAATTAACTAAACACCTGTATGAGCTCCATATGTATTTTACATGAATCTGGCTGGAGTGTTAGTCAAACATTGACCTTGGCTTTCTGACACCCCTTGTTCCTGGTTTTGAAAGACTTTATTTCCCATTTTAAGCTGAATTTGTCAGGGATCGTATTACTAGTGAAACTGTGTTATGGGCCATGTGCTGCTTGTGAGCTTAACTCCTCCAGGAGTCACCCCAGAGTCGTTTCAGCTCTCTTATGTATCTCAGAACCTACCTCTGGCAATCTAAGATCACCGTGGCTGCTCAGGTCGCTGAATGGCCAGTTTCTATGTGCGATCCCCGGATGAGCAAATACATTAATTAATGAAAGGGTTTCTCTATGGGACTACTGCACGGTATAAGGACAAGGCCTCCACCACTCCCATAAATCTCTCAATCACCTGAGAAAACTGTAACTGGCTGGGAGGAGTCTTGTCCCTTCTCTTCGGAGCAAAATCTCTCATATTTGGCTCACTTTTATCCCAACAAAGTCCACATAGGCAGCCAAGTTGAGAAAAAGTGTCATATCAATCTCTTACTTAACTACTCAGTCATGACGATTCAGTATCCTACAACAGAGAGATCGCAGCATCTTTCAGCTGATCCCTGGGTATTCCTCAGTTTTTCCAATCAAGCCCCCTCCCCAGTACTTGTCCACTGAGTGGGTAAGCCCTCTGGCATCTTTCAGACAGCCCCCTACCCAGTATCTTTAAACTGGGTGGGAATTCCTCAGTATCTTTCAACCGAGCCTCATTCAGTGTCTAGACCATGAGTGGATATGCTCAGGATGTTTCATCCAGGCCTCCCCCGAGTTATCTTTCCTATCTGCCTGGGGCAGGTAACCTGCTCACCACCAAATAAAACTCAGAATCTTAACCAATACGGGAGATTCTAGAACCAGAAGGGACTTACCCAAATTTGTCAGCACTCCCCTAGGAGGTGGATAGGCACAAGGGGCCACTGCTAGTACCAAGGTTTCAGTTCCTCGTGGAGTTCAGGCAAATGAGGGAAGTCCACTCTGGGTCTCTTCATGGTCACCAAAACTGTTGACTAAAAACAGATGAACAACTTGAGAGTTGTGGGTAAAGTTTTCTTTGGGGCATAATTAGGATTGCAGTGCAGGAGGCAGCACCCCAGACAGCTTTGAGAGACTGCCCTGTTTCTATGAATTTTTAATATGGTCTTATCTCTCCGCTTTTACATTTGATTTTGTGTTAATTCCTCAGCAGGTTTACTTACAGTTTACTCTGTCGGAGTCAATCTAAGTTTTTTGCATATTATATTTTTCTTCCAAAATGTAACATACTTATTTCCAAATTTCTAAGTTATTTTTATTTACTTATATTTGCTTAATTTTTCTTCATTTTGTTTCAAATATATTTTTTAAACTGACACTTTTCCCTCAGTTATATTTTCTGAGGTTTCTGAGAACAGTAATGTTAAATATGCTTAGACTATTCTCTTTTTAAAAAGTCATTATTGGAGTATAGCTGCTTTACTATCTTGTGATGGTTGCTTTTCTTAGATTTTTTTTTAGCAGTATAAGATTTATTCATGTACTTGGTATTTTGAGTTCCAGACACATGGTCAGTACTCCCTCTGTGTTTCTCTACCTCTTATTCTCTAGTGAGGTTGCAGTTACCCAGTCTCTGAGATCCCAGTCCATAATCAAGTATTCTTTTGGAAGTTTAAGGAATTTACACCATGGGAATAGTTCAAAGATCCAGGAATGCAACCACGGAAAATTTGTCTCAGTTTCTGCTCAGAAGGTTGGCCGTTTCCTCGTCCCAAGTTTCAAACTGGGTGGGAATTCCTCAGTATCTTTCAACCGAGCCTCATTCAGTGTCTAGACCATGAGTGGATATGCTCAGGATGTTTCATCCAGGCCTCCCCCGAGTTATCTTTCCTATCTGCCTGGGGCAGGTAACCTGCTCACCACCAAATAAAACTCAGAACCTTAACCAATACGGGAGATTCTAGAACCAGAAGGGACTTACCCAAATTTGTCAGCACTCCCCTAGGAGGTGGATAGGCACAAGGGGCCACTGCTAGTACCAAGGTTTCAGTTCCTCGTGGAGTTCAGGCAAATGAGGGAAGTCCACTCTGGGTCTCTTCATGGTCACCAAAACTGTTGACTAAAAACAGATGAACAACTTGAGAGTTGTGGGTAAAGTTTTCTTTGGGGCATAATTAGGATTGCAGTGCAGGAGGCAGCACCCCAGACAGCTTTGAGAGACTGCCCTGTTTCTATGAATTTTTAATATGGTCTTATCTCTCCGCTTTTACATTTGATTTTGTGTTAATTCCTCAGCAGGTTTACTTACAGTTTACTCTGTCGGAGTCAATCTAAGTTTTTTGCATATTATATTTTTCTTCCAAAATGTAACATACTTATTTCCAAATTTCTAAGTTATTTTTATTTACTTATATTTGCTTAATTTTTCTTCATTTTGTTTCAAATATATTTTTTAAACTGACACTTTTCCCTCAGTTATATTTTCTGAGGTTTCTGAGAACAGTAATGTTAAATATGCTTAGACTATTCTCTTTTTAAAAAGTCATTATTGGAGTATAGCTGCTTTACTATCTTGTGATGGTTGCTTTTCTTAGATTTTTTAGCAGTATAAGATTTATTCATGTACTTGGTATTTTGAGTTCCAGACACATGGTCAGTACTCCCTCTGTGTTTCTCTACCTCTTATTCTCTAGTGAGGTTGCAGTTACCCAGTCTCTGAGATCCCAGTCCATAATCAAGTATTCTTTTGGAAGTTTAAGGAATTTACACCATGGGAATAGTTCAAAGATCCAGGAATGCAACCACGGAAAATTTGTCTCAGTTTCTGCTCAGAAGGTTGGCCCCGTTTCCTCGTGCCTTCCCAAGTAAATTACTTCATACTAGGCAGAGGCCCCACACAAGTAGTATTTTCCCCTTTTTTATGTGCAGGCTGGAAAGCCCATTCCAGCCACTGATTTCCAGCAGTGAGTTTGGCTCTTTCCCCAGTATTCACCCAGAACACACAGCCTCTTCTACTCTATACAAGTTGAACTCCTAGCAACTTACAACTGCTTCCAGATCTAGAATTTAACAGGCCATCAGATGCAAACTTGACTATTTACTCTACTTCTTTCCAAATTCTTGAACATGGAGATATTTATCTCTTTTTCATCATTATTTGGGAGTGATTTTCTTTAACATTTTCTTTTTTTATATTTTATTTACCATGATTATGTATTTGATGTGGGGCAGGGTGAGCTTAAAATTATGCATTTTCAATGTCACTTTTCCTAAAGCTTCAGTTTATTTTTATTTCAAATATTTCACTTTGATTAAACTAGAACCTCAGTGAAGGCAGTGACCTTACCTGTTTCAGTCATGATACTCTTACTTGGGGCCCATCTTTAGTCACTATGTATAGTACATGTATTCTCCACATTACACAACTGTGCTTTACACAGTGTCACTTTTACAAAGACTACATGAGAGATCCTGTTTTTGCTAGGAACTAGGGATAGGTTTGAGGAGCCACCTAATAATGGGAGCTTAAGATCACCAAGTGAGCAGAAAGAAAAAGGTAAAAGGCAGAGAAAAGTGTGTTTGTGGCATAAGTTGCCACCAGCCATTCTGTGCATGTCATTTCTTGAGGTTCTGTGGTCAGTATCATGGATTCAATTCACCATGAGTGTCCCTAGACTTGCAGTCCCTGTCACATCTCAGTTCTTTTGTACACCTCGTGTGACATGTGTCATGCACTCAGAGTGAGACTTGAGTAGGAGTAATGGTAGAACCAAGACATACATGCATGTATACAAACATGCTTACATTCATGCTCCACCCAAAGATAAAACACCCATTTCTCAGAGATAATAGGATTTGAATTCAGAAAGAATAAGAAAAATATTTTCTTAATGGCCTCACAATGTTCAAGGGTCCTCTCCCTGGGGAAATGCTTCATTTTGGCAGTTAGATCAGATGAGTTTCAGTCCTTTTTCTTTATCAGTGAGCACAGAGTGAACCTTTCAGGCCTGTCCCTGAATAAGAAAGGAGTGGAAAACTGAGAGGTTGTTTCTCAGTGGAAAAACAAAACGATGGGGCCAGAATTTGGACATGACTCTCCACACAGGATAAACTGACATCATGGCTCAGGATTAGCCTTTTCTTCATTTCATGATCCTAGACCAGAGGAGGGAAAAGGGTATTTTTAATCTACTTATTCTTTGGGTTACATTAGATTAGAGCAATAATTCAGAGATCTGTCACATTACTAGGATAGCTTAATTATATACATGTGGTCTACCTGATAGTTGATTTTTAATTTACATGCATCAAGCAATTGCTAGTGTTCTATATGCTACTGCACATAAATTACCTCACATAGTCTATTCATTTTCTTTTCAACAAGCAGTGATTGAATGCACTATGTTCCAGGAATGTGTTAGGGGCTAAGGTTACCAAAACATGTCAGATGTAGCATTTGCCCTCAAGGAATATTCTAATAAAGGCTATAGGCATATAACTAATGATTACAGTGTTGTAAATGCCAAGGTTGGAGAATGATACTGAAGAGATCTGATTACAAAGAAGTATATAAGTAAGATAGATTAAAGGAAATTTTCCTAAAGAAATATTTCAGTTATACATAATGAATGAAAGGAATAATAAGAAAGGTATATTATGAAAGTTCACAAAGTTATTAAGTTCTTTCTGTTGGGTAAACTTAGAACTGTTCTTATTTATCACTATATAATGAAGCAATTGTATTTTATTTTACATGAAATTCAAAAATTAAAAATATATTTGTTAGTTGTAAGAAAGCTAATTGTCTCTGTATGTACCTTGTCTTTTTCTGTAGCAATGGAACACCTGCTTTTAGATAGGTACAAGGTACCTAACATAAAGCTTGCAGCTAAGACTAGCCTGTGATTAGGTCGTGGATCACAGAATATAAGCAAGAAGATGTCTTTCTCCATCCCCTCCTTCTTTAAGGTGACAGGAATACAGACCTGGTGGCCAAAGATGTAATAACCTTCTTAGACAATTCAATGAAAACTGTAAGTTGAAAATAGCAAAGAAAAACAGAAGCCCAGGTCCTAACCACACAGAAGACCACTTTGTCCTTGGTTCTGACTCCCTAACTAGATACACATTTTCCCCTATAAATCGTAAAGCTCAGATTACAAAATTGAGTAAATTTACTCAGTTTCCAAGATACACTTTCTATGTTTGTCACTATTTACTAAATACTATTAGAAATTTGCTTCTTTCCTTTTGCTTTGATTCCTGATTTGTATTAGCCTAAATACTTAATAAATTGGTGTTTGCTACCGAAAAAAAAAAAAAAGAATAGAAATGCTTCCCTAAAAAGCATAATTATATAATTTACTGAGATTAAACCTCATTCAATATATTTAGTTTATTGATGAAGAAATTATTGCTCAGAAAAATAATAAAACTATACATTCAGCAAGTTAATTATAGTTAGAACTAGAGTTAGATTTAGTTTTCCTAATGGTCAATGTAGTAATAGTTTTATTACATCTCATGCATGAAGAGTAGCTTCTACTTCTATTTGATAGAGAAGCAGGCAACATGTTTGACTGTGGCTAGGTAATATTCCTGAAGCTCAGTAGAGGACATAGTCACTGGGCAGAATGAGGGTTCCAGCTCATAGTTTATTGCACTCTGTGTTACCCAGTACAGCATCCTTAATCTGGGGACGGTCATTGTAGGGTTATGAACCACCTGGAATTGCCTTCTAAATGTTTACGTGTACATTTTTGTGATGAATGAGTCCACAGTTTTTGTTAGATTTTTAAACTGGTCAGTGACCTAAATAGACTGACACACTATGCCCTTTCAAATAGCCTGACCATTCTCTGAAGCAGTGCTCCTTCTTATCACTAATACAGTCTTCTGTTCTTAAAGAGTTTTTTCTTCTGAAAACCGTACATGTATTTTAAGGAATCATGTTATAATTTGGAAAGAGGCACATGGTTCAAGATAAAGCAAATAAGAATACTTATAATTACCCTGGGACAATTGTCTAACTCATTAAAAAAAAAAAAAAAACATGAGTCCTGACTCATTAATCCCAAGAATGGGCCAGTCATAGGAGGATACCATGAATCCCTTCCCTCCTTAATTTGTAGCAAACAAAGTGAATTGCTATTAAATATCACACTTTTATGAAAATCCATTAAGTTCATCTGATTCCACCATGAACTTCTCTGCATATAGTGATGACTTTGGTGTTGGCTAAAATTTACGAATAAAATAATAGTTCTGGAGACTGTCAAAAACACCAGTCATACCACACATTTTCCACTCTTAACTAAGAACAATTCAGCACAGTTAGGGGCCTTTAACTAAAAAGAGTTTCAGTATAAAGTAAACATGGCCAATGAATTCTCCTCCTTCCAATGGAAAGGTCATGTTCAAGGTTCACTGCCAATGCAAGATGGGAAGGCCTGACTTGTGCCCACCTGCTAAGAATTAAACAGTATAGCTGCAGTTTCTTGTGCAATCAATGCCTGGTCTTTAATGAGAGACCCTGAATTCATCATCAGCAACTGACATGCTCATAAGCCATTTATTAATTTGTGTTAATTTTGGCATCATGGAATTACTCTAACTTAAATATAACAACCCTCGCAAAATGTGAGAAAATTCTCAGGCAAATAGATCCATGCATTGTTTTGAATAATCAAGTTTATGAAGAAGGTTTTATTGTATTCTTCTCAGCATGGTACTTAGTATCTAAAGGGCCACCACATGTTGTAACAATAAAGTTTTTGCTTATGGACTAAAGTTGACAACCAACAAACACTGCCATGAGTTATTTCAGATAGATTACAATCCTCTAGCTGGTAACTCATTAGTGTGTGTCTAGTTGTGCTCAATAATGTTCAGGATAGAAAACTAATGGAGAGGAACACTCAGAAATCAACCACCACCAATGTAAAACAAAACAAAAACAGGGAAGAAAGTCTATGTGTGGAGAAGTACACAGAAAAAAATAAACGAATTGTGAAAGTACACATTTTCCATAAGGGGAAAAATACACTTTTTCTAAGGCATGAATAATACTGAACAATACCATGCCCTTTATTAAAACCTCACCTTAGAAGCAACACTGGACTATTTTTAGGGATGGATGGGCATTCATCACTCTCCACTTTGATGGAAGGTGTTGATACATTTTTGGTGGTAGCTTAGCTACATCTTTCTTTAACTGCTTCAGAAGTTTCAGATGAATACCATTTGAACTTAGTGATTTATTGCCACTTAATTTCTCATATTTTTTCAATCAGGTCTTTATTTTGATTTCTTTGACAGTTCTTTACCTTCCTTCTTTGTACAAAGTAACACCAGTATAGATACTTCTTTATCATGCTGGAGGGAAAGTCAGGCAAAAAATGATCATTCGACTCCTTTGCATTTTTTGCAGTGTCTTCAGAATGCTTCATTCCCAACATTGTAGTGCAGTAGACCGCGTCGATCCCTAGTGGATTTTGCATTTCTGGTATATTTATCTCAAGAGGATAGTTCTCTGCTGTATTTGGGGATGACTTGGTTTGTGTTTGACATTATCCATAAAAGTCATTATTGTAGGCTTCTATCATCTATCTTTCATCTTTACCACCCCTCAACATCTTTCCTTATTTTATTTTGCTTTTTCCAGTGTTTATTAACCTCTAGTTTCTTGTGCAATCAATGCCTGGTTTTTCCTAGGCAAACTTAAGATTTTCCATGTACAATTAAATAACAACCTCAAAATGTGAGAAAATTCTCAGGCAAATAGATCCATGCATTGTTTTGAATAATCAAGTTTATGAAGAAGGTTTTATTGTATTCTTCTCAGCATGGTACTTAGTATCTAAAGGGCCACCACATGTTGTAACAATAAAGTTTTTGCTTATGGACTAAAGTTGACAACCAACAAACACTGCCATGAGTTATTTCAGATAGATTACAATCCTCTAGCTGGTAACTCATTAGTGTGTGTCTAGTTGTGCTCAATAATGTTCAGGATAGAAAACTAATGGAGAGGAACACTCAGAAATCAACCACCACCAATGTAAAACAAAACAAAAACAGGGAAGAAAGTCTATGTGTGGAGAAGTACACAGAAAAAAATAAACGAATTGTGAAAGTACACATTTTCCATAAGGGGAAAAATACACTTTTTCTAAGGCATGAATAATACTGAACAATACCATGCCCTTTATTAAAACCTCACCTTAGAAGCAACACTGGACTATTTTTAGGGATGGATGGGCATTCATCACTCTCCACTTTGATGGAAGGTGTTGATACATTTTTGGTGGTAGCTTAGCTACATCTTTCTTTAACTGCTTCAGAAGTTTCAGATGAATACCATTTGAACTTAGTGATTTATTGCCACTTAATTTCTCATCTTTTTTCAATCAGGTCTTTATTTTGATTTCTTTGACAGTTCTTTACCTTCCTTCTTTGTACAAAGTAACACCAGTATAGATACTTCTTTATCATGCTGGAGGGAAAGTCAGGCAAAAAATGATCATTCGACTCCTTTGCATTTTTTGCAGTGTCTTCAGAATGCTTCATTCCCAACATTGTAGTGCAGTAGACCGCGTCGATCCCTAGTGGATTTTGCATTTCTGGTATATTTATCTCAAGAGGATAGTTCTCTGCTGTATTTGGGGATGACTTGGTTTGTGTTTGACATTATCCATAAAAGTCATTATTGTAGGCTTCTATCATCTATCTTTCATCTTTACCACCCCCCTCAACATCTTTCCTTATTTTATTTTGCTTTTTCCAGTGTTTATTAACCTCTAATAGTGTACCTTTAAGTTGATACTATGCTGTTTTTATGGATTTTAATTACCCACCTTTTCTCTTTGGAATTTTCTGACTGATCTCTTTTTTTCTCTTAAACTTTTCTTTTGAAAATTTAAGTATTCACATGTGCTTTTTTTTGGGGAGTGGGTTGGGGAGGGAGGGGGGTGGGCGGGACACTTCTATTGGTCTTTCATTTATCTATTTCCATCGTATGGGCCTCCCATCGCAGTGGCCTCTGTTGTCAGAGCACCGGCTCTGGGCACATGCGCTCCAGAGCTCTGGCTCGGCAATTGGACACATCGGTTCAGCTGCTCCACAGCACGTGGGCTCTTCCCGGGCCAGGGATCGAACTGGCGCCCCTTACACTGCAAGACGGTGTCCTTACCCACTGGACCACCAGGGAAGCCCCCACAAGTGTTTTTTGACATAATATTCTCTATAAAAATGTCAAACTTGATTACGTCACTGCTACTGTTAATTTCTTATCTTTACTCTCAGGCCAATGATTCAGAAGTGACAGAAATTCTCTAAGTACCCAAATATTACTTTTATTAAAAAAACAAAACAAAACAAAAAACAACTTTATATCCAATAGTGATGCAACCATGTGCCATGATTCAAATTTTTAACAATGTACATATCTCAGTATTGGTTATGTCACCTCTTAAAACTTGCCACTTGGGTCAGAGTAGCAAGAACAAGTTTCCCCGTCTATCAAGTCTATCAACCCTGCCCCCCATCCCATGTTCTGTGCTAAAGTCCTCTGCTGTAATGCAAAGCTTATGTCCTATATTTCAATATGATAAATCAATCACAATGAAACATAGGTTTCCTATTAACATATGCCAATCACTCTGTGGTAATCTACCAACACTTATGTATAGTAACCGTAGTTTATCCTTCTTTATATAAATAAAACAATGTGTCTCTCTCACTTTTCTAGCCACTTCAATACAGCACCTAGTGGCATAAAAACCATACTGAGTTGTGGTATTTATCTGATCTGCTGTATTTATATTTTTTAAAAGGCATTTTCAACTTTTTATTTTATTTTGCTTTTTCCAGTGTTTATTAACCTCTAATAGTGTACCTTTAAGTTGATACTATGCTGTTTTTATGGATTTTAATTACCCACCTTTTCTCTTTGGAATTTTCTGACTGATCTCTTTTTTTCTCTTAAACTTTTCTTTTGAAAATTTAAGTATTCACATGTGCTTTTTTTTGGGGAGGGGGTTGGGGAGGGAGGGGGGTGGGCGGGACACTTCTATTGGTCTTTCATTTATCTATTTCCATCGTATGGGCCTCCCATCGCAGTGGCCTCTGTTGTCGCAGAGCACCGGCTCTGGGCACATGCGCTCCAGAGCTCTGGCTCGGCAATTGGACACATCGGTTCAGCTGCTCCACAGCACGTGGGCTCTTCCCGGGCCAGGGATCGAACTGGCGCCCCTTACACTGCAAGACGGTGTCCTTACCCACTGGACCACCAGGGAAGCCCCCACAAGTGTTTTTTGACATAATATTCTCTATAAAAATGTCAAACTTGATTACGTCACTGCTACTGTTAATTTCTTATCTTTACTCTCAGGCCAATGATTCAGAAGTGACAGAAATTCTCTAAGTACCCAAATATTACTTTTATTAAAAAAACAAAACAAAACAAAAAACAACTTTATATCCAATAGTGATGCAACCATGTGCCATGATTCAAATTTTTAACAATGTACATATCTCAGTATTGGTTATGTCACCTCTTAAAACTTGCCACTTGGGTCAGAGTAGCAAGAACAAGTTTCCCCGTCTATCAAGTCTATCAACCCTGCCCCCCATCCCATGTTCTGTGCTAAAGTCCTCTGCTGTAATGCAAAGCTTATGTCCTATATTTCAATATGATAAATCAATCACAATGAAACATAGGTTTCCTATTAACATATGCCAATCACTCTGTGGTAATCTACCAACACTTATGTATAGTAACCGTAGTTTATCCTTCTTTATATAAATAAAACAATGTGTCTCTCTCACTTTTCTAGCCACTTCAATACAGCACCTAGTGGCATAAAAACCATACTGAGTTGTGGTGAAAATATTCTTACTCCTTCCAGATTGAACGCATCTAACCATATTGCTTTGTATTACGACATATGCTCGTTTGCAAGAAGCCATGGAGGAAATGCTAAATTTCTAGGATAACTGAAAAACTTACAAATCTTTCAGCAAAATCTAAAAGAAACGTGTTAAAAAAAAATCACAAATCCAATATGTACTTTGCTGTTACTAGGGAAATCTTCTCTAAACCTGGATTTCAAAACACCTATAATCATTTATTTTCCTTACACAGACCATTCAAATTTCCAGATCTTTTGCAGACCATATTATCAAAATTGCCCAGTGGCCTCAACAGACAGAATGCACACGTCCATCTCTATTCATCTGGTAATATTAGAAACTAAATCCAGATTCAGAGAATTCCACCCTTGGAGAGAACTTAGGCCTCTTATCAAATAAACAAGATTTCAAAAAATGTTGTAGGTTGAATTTCAGCACCCCCTTTCCAAAAACATAAGTAGAAGTCCTAATGCCTACTTTCTCAAAATATAGCTTTATTTGGAAATAGAACTTTTGTAGATGTAAGTTAATTAAGATGAGGTCATACTAAAGTAGGGTGGGCTCCTAATACAATAGATTCGGTCCTCAGTGACTCAATTGTGTCTAACTTTATAATACCATGGACTGTAGCCTGCCAGGCTTCTCTGTCTACAGAATTTTCCAGGTAAGGATTGCCAAGGGTTGCCATTTCCTTCTCCAGGGAATCTTTCATATACATGGATTGAACCCACATCTCTTATGTCTCTTGCATTGGCTAGTGGATTCTTTACCATTGTGCCACTTGGAAAGGCCTGCAATAAGACTGGCATCCTTATAAAAGGGAAATTTGGACAGAGAGTCACGGCCACAGGGAGAGTGTCATGTGAAAACTGGAGTGTCCTATATTTCAATAGTTCAATCACAATGAAACATAGTTCCTATACATCCTACTCTGTGGTAATCTACCAACACTTATGTATAGTAACCGTAGTTTATCCTTCTTTATATAAATAAAACAATGTGTCTCTCTCACTTTTCTAGCCACTTCAATACAGCACCTAGTGGCATAAAAACCATACTGAGTTGTGGTGAAAATATTCTTACTCCTTCCAGATTGAACGCATCTAACCATATTGCTTTGTATTACGACATATGCTCGTTTGCAAGAAGCCATGGAGGAAATGCTAAATTTCTAGGATAACTGAAAAACTTACAAATCTTTCAGCAAAATCTAAAAGAAACGTGTTAAAAAAAAATCACAAATCCAATATGTACTTTGCTGTTACTAGGGAAATCTTCTCTAAACCTGGATTTCAAAACACCTATAATCATTTATTTTCCTTACACAGACCATTCAAATTTCCAGATCTTTTGCAGACCATATTATCAAAATTGCCCAGTGGCCTCAACAGACAGAATGCACACGTCCATCTCTATTCATCTGGTAATATTAGAAACTAAATCCAGATTCAGAGAATTCCACCCTTGGAGAGAACTTAGGCCTCTTATCAAATAAACAAGATTTCAAAAAATGTTGTAGGTTGAATTTCAGCACCCCCTTTCCAAAAACATAAGTAGAAGTCCTAATGCCTACTTTCTCAAAATATAGCTTTATTTGGAAATAGAACTTTTGTAGATGTAAGTTAATTAAGATGAGGTCATACTAAAGTAGGGTGGGCTCCTAATACAATAGATTCGGTCCTCAGTGACTCAATTGTGTCTAACTTTATAATACCATGGACTGTAGCCTGCCAGGCTTCTCTGTCTACAGAATTTTCCAGGTAAGGATTGCCAAGGGTTGCCATTTCCTTCTCCAGGGAATCTTTCATATACATGGATTGAACCCACATCTCTTATGTCTCTTGCATTGGCTAGTGGATTCTTTACCATTGTGCCACTTGGAAAGGCCTGCAATAAGACTGGCATCCTTATAAAAGGGGAAATTTGGACAGAGAGTCACGGCCACAGGGAGAGTGTCATGTGAAAACTGGAGTTATGCTGTCACAAGCCAAGGAACTACTAAAAGCTAGGGAAATTATCTGGAATAGATTTTTCTATAGTGCTTTCAGATGGAACATGGACTTGCCAACACCTTGATCTCAGATTTCTAGCCACCAAAACTATAAGACAATAAAAATAAATTTCTGTTCATTAAGTCACTAAGCTTATGGTTCTGTATTATGGCCTTCCCAGAAAATGAATGTAATAAAGTTCAGTTTCATTCATTATTATCAAATAATGATTATATAAAAGTGGTTGGTAAGCAAATAAAAGAGAAATGTATAGAAGATTTTGAAGGATATTATTTTTAAATTTCAGTTGAAGTTTCCTCTAATTTTTAGGTAATTATCAGTCTGTTCTTCAGTATTTCCATAGCATTCGTCACACACCTACATTAATAGTGCTTCATCAAGTCTTTACAAGCCTTTATCCACAGATCTGTCTCTCTCTTGAAACTGAGATCCAAGGAGGCTAGGGTCATGTACATATTCTTTATTTCAGAATGTAATAATGATACACGACACATAGTACATGTTTAGAAAATGTCTTCAAAGAATGGTGAAACCAGATTTGTCACAGCATTTTAGAATTTTAACCAGATTGCTCTGTCAACGTTTTCACTCAATAGAGTAATTGGTTCTTAACTAAGACACATGAAACAGTTCAATAGACTAAAAACTGACCATATCTTTCCCCAAAACTATAACTGAAGAGGAGATGCATTGTCTTTTTTTAAAGATTCCTTAGATAGAGGCCAAATACAAAGATGATAAACCAGAGTGAAAAAGAGGGGAGAGACAGAAAACAGTCTCTGGCCTCTGCCCTATATTTCTATTTGTAGATTTGTTGTGTGTTTCTCAGAGCCTAGTATTAAAAGAAGTATAAAAATAAAGCCATGTGTTAATCTCTGTTCTAGGCCCAGATTGTCCAGCCTGGCTAAGGATGGAAGTGTGCAAGCCGAAACACACATCTTAATGTGAACCAGACTTGGTGGGGGATTCACCACTGTATCCTGCCAGGTATGCAAGCCTTCCAGAAACTCTGGTGTCTTTTGATGATCTGCCTATAAATTTTTTCAGTCTCAGACCGAGACCAAGTTTCTCCTTCTCCTCCTCCTCCCTCTGACCTCCACTGTGTCTTATCTGCATTGTGCAATCTGACACAAGCTTCTATGGTTCAGTTTCACTTCATTTTGCTGCATTTGTTTCACCATGTAGCCCTGATTTCTGTGTTTCCCAGCACAGCCTGGTAACTTGACTCCTATTCCTGGTAGATAATTCAGTTTTATTTTTCTGACTCCAGATCTTAACCTATCTCAATTCAATTTTATTTTTCTGACTTCAGATCTTAACCTATCTCCAGTTATCTAAGACACAGCAGTTTACTGTCAGTATGGAAACACAGATTCCTGATTTCTATCCCCAGGCTCTGTTCTTCTTCCAGGAAGATGTGTTTTCCCAGGGAACTGTTCTATCATCACGAATTACTATTGGCAAGTTCCTGTATGTCAAGTGAAAAGAAATTAAACATTTAAAAACATAGTGTTTCTCAACCTCATTGTCGCTGTTCAGTCACTCAGTCATGTCCAATTCTTTACATGCCATGGACTGCTGCATGCCAGGCTTCCCTGTCCTTCACTGTCTCTCTTAATTCACTCAAACTCAGAAATGAGATCCAATAATGATACACAAAAACACATAGTACATGTTTAGAAAATGTCTTCAAAGAATGGTGAAACCAGATTTGTCACAGCATTTTAGAATTTTAACCAGATTGCTCTGTCAACGTTTTCACTCAATAGAGTAATTGGTTCTTAACTAAGACACATGAAACAGTTCAATAGACTAAAAACTGACCATATCTTTCCCCAAAACTATAACTGAAGAGGAGATGCATTGTCTTTTTTTAAAGATTCCTTAGATAGAGGCCAAATACAAAGATGATAAACCAGAGTGAAAAAGAGGGGAGAGACAGAAAACAGTCTCTGGCCTCTGCCCTATATTTCTATTTGTAGATTTGTTGTGTGTTTCTCAGAGCCTAGTATTAAAAGAAGTATAAAAATAAAGCCATGTGTTAATCTCTGTTCTAGGCCCAGATTGTCCAGCCTGGCTAAGGATGGAAGTGTGCAAGCCGAAACACACATCTTAATGTGAACCAGACTTGGTGGGGGATTCACCACTGTATCCTGCCAGGTATGCAAGCCTTCCAGAAACTCTGGTGTCTTTTGATGATCTGCCTATAAATTTTTTCAGTCTCAGACCGAGACCAAGTTTCTCCTTCTCCTCCTCCTCCCTCTGACCTCCACTGTGTCTTATCTGCATTGTGCAATCTGACACAAGCTTCTATGGTTCAGTTTCACTTCATTTTGCTGCATTTGTTTCACCATGTAGCCCTGATTTCTGTGTTTCCCAGCACAGCCTGGTAACTTGACTCCTATTCCTGGTAGATAATTCAGTTTTATTTTTCTGACTCCAGATCTTAACCTATCTCAATTCAATTTTATTTTTCTGACTTCAGATCTTAACCTATCTCCAGTTATCTAAGACACAGCAGTTTACTGTCAGTATGGAAACACAGATTCCTGATTTCTATCCCCAGGCTCTGTTCTTCTTCCAGGAAGATGTGTTTTCCCAGGGAACTGTTCTATCATCACGAATTACTATTGGCAAGTTCCTGTATGTCAAGTGAAAAGAAATTAAACATTTAAAAACATAGTGTTTCTCAACCTCATTGTCGCTGTTCAGTCACTCAGTCATGTCCAATTCTTTACATGCCATGGACTGCTGCATGCCAGGCTTCCCTGTCCTTCACTGTCTCTCTTAATTCACTCAAACTCAAGTCCATTGAGTCAGTGATGCCATCCCAACCATCTTATCCTCTGTCATCTCCTTCTTCTGCCTTCTATTTTTCCCAGCATCAGGGTCTTTCCAGTGAGTCAGCTTTTCACATCAGGTGGCCAAAATATTATAGCTCCAACTTCAGCATCAGTCCTTCCACTGAATATTCAAAGTTGATGTCCTTTAGGATTGACTGGTTTGATCTTGCTTTAGGGCCTCTCAAGAGTCCTCTCCAACACCACAGTTCAAAGGCATCAATTTTTCAGCACTCAGTGTTCTTTATGGTCCAGCTCTCACATTTGTACATAACTACTGGAAACACCATGGCTTTGACTATGTAGGTCTTTGTTGGCAAGGTGATGTCTCTGTTTTTTAATATGCTGTCTAGGTTTCTCATAACTTTTCTTCCAAGAAGCAAGCATCTTTTAATTTTATGGCTGCAGTCACTGTCCACAGTGGTTTTGGAGCCCAAGAAAATAATGTATGTCACTGTTTCTAGGTTTTGCCATCTATTTGCCATGAAGTGATGGGACCAGATGTCATGATCCTCGTTTTTTGAATGTTGAGTTTTAGGCTAGCTTTTTCACTCTCCCCTTTCACCTTCATCAAGAGGCTCTTAGTTTCTCTTTGCTTTCTGTCATAAGGGTGGCGTCATCTGCACACCTGAGGTTATTGATATTTCTCCTGGCAATCTTGATCCCAGGTTGTGCTTCACTGAGGCTGGCATTTCGCATGATGTAGTCTATATAAAGTTTAATAAGCAGGGGGACAATATACACCCTTGATAGATTCCCTTCCCAAATTTTAATCAGTCTGTTTTTCATATATGTACTTTAAGAATATATCCAGAAAATATTTCGATTAAAGTAGAGCTGAGTAAGTACAGAAATTTCTTCTTTGCACAGAAATCATTTCTTATAGATTTTTACTGATTTCCATCCATTTTTAATATGATTTCAATTATTTAGGAAAATATGCATATTTTGCCTCCACTGTCATTATTTCCATCACCATCAAAATATTTTATAGAGTTACAATGGAATTAGAAAATTGAAGGACTCTAGATTAAGTGAAAGTTCTATTTTGTTGAACTGAAAAACTGTTTCTAAAGTATATTTGTTGTTAAGATATAAAGTCAGTATGTTTTCTACACCCAACACATTTTTTTTTTAATTTTCATTTTACTTTTACAGAGTTTTGTTGTTTACAGATATGTATGGTCCCAGATTAGTCATATGTATATCCCACTCCATCCCACCCCTCCAGGCTGTCACACAGTGCCCCTGCACCCTCAACAGACCTTGAAAAAAAAAAAAAATTCTAGCCACATTATGCTCATATTCTCATATGAACTGAGCCCTGGTGTGGATTCTTTAGTTTGCCACAGTCCTCGGTACTCCCTATTATCCTACCAACCTAATTTCATTTATCAGAGATAGCCATGTGCTCTTGCAGCTCTTATATTGAATTAAGCTGTCATAAACATGGTATATTTTGATGTGGCATGCAAATGATTTCATTTCCTAAATCCTTCTAAAAAAAAAAAAAAAAAAAAAAAAACAGGTATAACTGTGCTTATTGTCAAGCACAACTTCCATGTGACCTGACCTACTCAGTACAGTTACATATGCCCCAGGTTGTAGGCTTTCATAAAGTGCAGAACTTTGATCTTATGGATACAGGCTTTTTGTTCAGTGAAGAAAGCCATCAATTACATTATGCTGCTTGGTACCAAAAATGCTTTGATCTTTTAAGGATATTTATTACAAAAGAAAGCAGGGTGAGAGTCTTTTGACAGACAGAAGGCTTTGTGTAAACACTTCAAGCATAGATTGGCATGAAACTATTGGTATAAAATGTTTCAGATCTGATCCACTTTACTTTTCTGGATTTGATTTTTAGCTTTCTCTTTTACTAGTTGTGTATGTATGGATAAATCCCTGTCTCTGTGCACTTCAATTTATTTGTCATTAACTCAAAGTTTCATATATGATCTCTAAAGACTCACTTAGGTCTTTAGAAAATTTCAGTCTTCATAATTAGCACATCAGAAATTCTTGGCCATAACCCAAATATTTACAGTAGAACCATTTTGTAAAATAACTGAAAGAGATTGAATATGTTATTGATTTATAACTTAATTATGTTTTAAAATCTACACATTCATCAGTCATGTATTCAATTTTACTTGGAATTTCACCTTAGCATCTTCATTGCATGCTCAGTAGCTCAGTTGTGTCCAATTCTTTGCTATCTTTTGAACTGTATCCAGCCAAATTCCTCTGTCCATGGGATTTTTCAAGTAGGAAGACTGGAGTGGGTGGCCATTTCCTGCTCCAGGGAATCTTTCTGATCCAGGGATAAAACCTGGATCTCAGAACCTTTACTACAATTATCTAAAGTTTTAAATTTATTAAAATGCAATACAGCCATTTGTGACCTCATTTATATGTGAATCAAAAAGGAAAAATATGAAATCATAGAAATATTGATATTTGAGAGCGGAAAAGTGGTTGCTAGGTGTAGGAAATGGAGGAAATAGGCAAAGGTTGGTAATATGATGTCAGTTTTCATTTATAAGATGAGTAATGTTTGAGGATCTATAAAACATGGTGACTAGTTTTGATAGCTCTGTATTATGCAATGGAAAGAGAATAGAACATAAATGTTCTCATCAACAATTAAAAAAAATAAAGAGATAAACATGTGAGTGGGCAGACATGCTAATGAAGCCAATGGGAATAACAGTGTACTTGTATTGATAGTGATCACATTGTACTCTAAATATGCTACCCTTTTATCAGTCAAGTATACCTCAATAAAGCTGAAAAAAATGGCTGCCTCACTTCCAGCATAGGCAATTAAAGTCTGAAATAAAAACTAACCTCTACCAAGATTCACCATCTCCACTTCCTCCTGGGACCCTACCTTAGCTGACTGCACCACACCCTCACAGTATGTTAAACTACAGTCACAGGCTTAGAGTCACAACTAGAGTCACAGCCTTCTCTCCCTCTATGACACTGAGCCATCCATCCAGTCATGTGATTTATAAATTGCTTATACCCAGTCTTGCCCATTTATAAGTATAAATTACTTATACCCAGACTTGGGGAAGGTGGCAAGCTAGGGTCTCTAATACAGCTCTATTAATTTGTAGCTCCGGCAGTAACTGAATATGCACAAAATGTAGGTTCTGTTTGAAACATCACTGGGGAAGACTATGTGCTTTTTATATGTCACCACAAAAGGTAAAATTAGGATCCACTGATAGATTTGATTGGGTTATACATATTTCAATCCAATACACTGAATAATCCTCACTTACGCAACCTCAAAATGGCACTTAATGTTCCATGAAAATTTATTTCTCCTTTTCTAAATGCATTAAAGTAGAGAGGAAAAGGACCACAAAGGAAAGAAAGAAATTTAAATACTGGGTAGGAAAGAAGTGAAGCTGTATATGAAAGTAGTGAGGGATATTTTCAGTCTAAGATATTCTAATTCTGTGGTTTGATCTTAATTGAACTAACTTAAATTCTTTTTCAAGTATACTTTATGCTTAAATTTCAGGACCATTTTCATTTATATAACCAAACTTTAGTTTACTAAATGTTAATTTTTTTATCACAGGTCTATGTTATAAAATAGTTCTATTGAACTTAAAATTATTATACTCCGAGATAAATGTGTATCTTAAACTCTATGCTGCATGCTTTCAGAACATTTAAATACATATTGTGAGAACTGACTCATTCACAGTCATGTACACATTCAAGAGATTTTGTGATAATTTTGGCCAAATATCTATTGTTCTTATTTTCTCTTGTTGTCCCCAAATAATGACAAATTCAAAGGATAATTTCCATCTTGGAAATTGATAGATTATTCACCAAAAAATTGAATTATTAATCTTAGAGTTTCTATGTTTCAGATATCATTCATAAATAAAGTTTTATTTTGATTTTTTTTTCTGAATCTATTTAAATCTATTCCCTTCTTCCCCTTCAGAGATTTTTTTACAAGTGATTTCCTTGTTTCTTTTAAGCCTGGATGAAAAGAGATAAATTGCTACACACTCTGATGGCCTTTTTAGTGAATGGAATGCCTGTCCATGGGTTTAAGTTGAGACCACCAACTAATTTCCTAGAAGCCATCAGGCAACATCATGTGTTAGCAATTTTCAGTTTCTTTTATCTGGTTTGGATTCAAAATGGCAACCTAAAGGTGAAAGGTCTGATTTAAAAAAACAACTCCCCTGAGCCATCCAACCTTTATAATTTTCTGAATTTAAGTTAATTATATCATTTGAGTTTAATGCAATTATCAACATGTTGAGCTTCATTTAAAATAACACTTTTCTTGTTCATATTAGAATCAGGATTTTGATGTTTATCTTGTTTATAAATAATCTAAAGAGGACTAAGTGATCTGTTTAATGTACTTTATTTCTCCTTTTCTAAATGCATTAAAGTAGAGAGGAAAAGGACCACAAAGGAAAGAAAGAAATTTAAATACTGGGTAGGAAAGAAGTGAAGCTGTATATGAAAGTAGTGAGGGATATTTTCAGTCTAAGATATTCTAATTCTGTGGTTTGATCTTAATTGAACTAACTTAAATTCTTTTTCAAGTATACTTTATGCTTAAATTTCAGGACCATTTTCATTTATATAACCAAACTTTAGTTTACTAAATGTTAATTTTTTTATCACAGGTCTATGTTATAAAATAGTTCTATTGAACTTAAAATTATTATACTCCGAGATAAATGTGTATCTTAAACTCTATGCTGCATGCTTTCAGAACATTTAAATACATATTGTGAGAACTGACTCATTCACAGTCATGTACACATTCAAGAGATTTTGTGATAATTTTGGCCAAATATCTATTGTTCTTATTTTCTCTTGTTGTCCCCAAATAATGACAAATTCAAAGGATAATTTCCATCTTGGAAATTGATAGATTATTCACCAAAAAATTGAATTATTAATCTTAGAGTTTCTATGTTTCAGATATCATTCATAAATAAAGTTTTATTTTGATTTTTTTTTCTGAATCTATTTAAATCTATTCCCTTCTTCCCCTTCAGAGATTTTTTTACAAGTGATTTCCTTGTTTCTTTTAAGCCTGGATGAAAAGAGATAAATTGCTACACACTCTGATGGCCTTTTTAATGATGGGAATGCCTGTCCATGGGATTAAGTTGAGACCACCAACTAATTTCCTAGAAGCCATCAGGCAACATCATGTGTTAGCAATTTTCAGTTTCTTTTTATCTGGTTTGGATTCAAAATGGCAACCTAAAGGTGAAAGGTCTGATTTAAAAAAACAACTCCCCTGAGCCATCCAACCTTTATAATTTTCTGAATTTAAGTTAATTATATCATTTGAGTTTAATGCAATTATCAACATGTTGAGCTTCATTTAAAATAACACTTTTCTTGTTCATATTAGAATCAGGATTTTGATGTTTATCTTGTTTATAAATAATCTAAAGAGGACTAAGTGATCTGTTTAATGTACTTTATTATTTGATTGGGGCCGAAGGTACATTTTAAGGTTTAATTGAGTAATATTTTCAATACTTGCTTTTTCAAGGTAAAAAGCCATTTTGTCATGTTTTCTTAGAGTTTCCATATAAAAGTTGTTCACTGGTTAAATATTTCATTACAGCATTACTTTTTGATTTAAGCTTTATTAATTTTTATTTCAGTAACATTTACAAAATGAAGGGAACTTTTAGCATAAATAATTGAATATATTGACTATTATATCTTCTAATCCATATAAATATACTATAGTTTGAAAGTGAATAGTTCCTTATTACAAACTACCATAAATGAGCAACCTATTGAATTTAGATTTTACAAAGTAAAGATCAATTTATGACTATTACTAGTCTCATACTTCATATATTACTAGCATTTTGGTGAAGGCTTAATGGCACCAGTTTAACTTTATGGCGTAGTCACTTTTCATGTCACTTTTCTTTTATAGATTTCCTTCTTTTGTTATTTTAAAATTCATTCATTTAACAATAAAGAAAATTTTAGATGAAATATTAACAAATAGGAAATAAAAGGGAAACAATGAAAGACAAGTTACTTTTTAATATTTCTTTCTTTTCAAGATCCTGGATATACTAATTATTTGAGAAAATACATACTTCAAAAAGAAATAATGGGCTATTTGATTTTAAAAATCTAATTAATGAAGAGGAGTGAAATACATGAACATATCTGAAAAATATTTTTTATTGGCAATTGGATATAAAATACACTGTTCGAGATACTAACAAAACACCTCTAAACAAGAACATTCATGACTATCTCATAGTGAATAAAAATATTGTGCAATGAAATAAACATTCCTATTTTAATAATAAAAACAATAGTCAACTATGATAAATTGTAATCATTCTATTAATGTGAAAGTGACTTTAGTAAATTTGAAGCTTTTAAATATTTACTCTTTGTTCTATTTTTGTTGCTATTGTTCAAAACATTCTTTTTTTTTTTAAAGATTTATTTATTTATTTACTTTGGGCGGGGGTCGGGTTGGGGAGGGAGGGGAGTGGGCGGGCCACTTCTATTGGTCTTCCATTTCTCTATTTTCATTCGTCTTCGTTCTTTGGCTCCTGTGGGCCTCCCATCACGGTGGCGTCTGTCGCTGCAGAGCACCGGCTCTGGGCGCATGCGCTCCAGAGCTCCGGCTCGATGATTGGACACATTGGTCCAGCCGCTCCGCGGCACGTGGGATCCTCCCAGGCCAGGGCTCAAACCGGCGCCCCTTGCACTGCAAGGCGGTGCCCTTACCCACTGGACTACCAGGGGAAGCCCCCAAAACATTCTTCAAATCTCCATGAGGTATTTATAATTTTATCTTTCTATTTTTTTCACCTAAAGGAGACTCTCAAGATTGTTTAGGCTTCACAAAACTAGGGTCCCCTCACTTCCTTATAAACCTGTTTTAGGTTTCTATAAATCAATTTATGACTATTACTAGTCTCATACTTCATATATTACTAGCATTTTGGTGAAGGCTTAATGGCACCAGTTTAACTTTATGGCGTAGTCACTTTTCATGTCACTTTTCTTTTATAGATTTCCTTCTTTTGTTATTTTAAAATTCATTCATTTAACAATAAAGAAAATTTTAGATGAAATATTAACAAATAGGAAATAAAAGGGAAACAATGAAAGACAAGTTACTTTTTAATATTTCTTTCTTTTCAAGATCCTGGATATACTAATTATTTGAGAAAATACATACTTCAAAAAGAAATAATGGGCTATTTGATTTTAAAAATCTAATTAATGAAGAGGAGTGAAATACATGAACATATCTGAAAAATATTTTTTATTGGCAATTGGATATAAAATACACTGTTCGAGATACTAACAAAACACCTCTAAACAAGAACATTCATGACTATCTCATAGTGAATAAAAATATTGTGCAATGAAATAAACATTCCTATTTTAATAATAAAAACAATAGTCAACTATGATAAATTGTAATCATTCTATTAATGTGAAAGTGACTTTAGTAAATTTGAAGCTTTTAAATATTTACTCTTTGTTCTATTTTTGTTGCTATTGTTCAAAACATTCTTTTTTTTTTTAAAGATTTATTTATTTATTTACTTTGGGCGGGGGTGGGGTTGGGGAGGGAGGGGAGTGGGCGGGCCACTTCTATTGGTCTTCCATTTCTCTATTTTCATTCGTCTTCGTTCTTTGGCTCCTGTGGGCCTCCCATCACGGTGGCGTCTGTTGCTGCAGAGCACCGGCTCTGGGCGCATGCGCTCCAGAGCTCCGGCTCGATGATTGGACACATTGGTCCAGCCGCTCCGCGGCACGTGGGATCCTCCCAGGCCAGGGCTCAAACCGGCGCCCCTTGCACTGCAAGGCGGTGCCCTTACCCACTGGACTACCAGGGGAAGCCCCCAAAACATTCTTCAAATCTCCATGAGGTATTTATAATTTTATCTTTCTATTTTTTTCACCTAAAGGAGACTCTCAAGATTGTTTAGGCTTCACAAAACTAGGGTCCCCTCACTTCCTTATAAACCTGTTTTAGGTTTCTATAAACCTAAAACTATTGAACAAAATATCTCAAATCCACTCAGATGTGCTAGGTGTTTCTACCGGCAAAAATGTTTTCCATGTTGTTTCTAGTCTAGATTTCTCTTGAGTTTCAGGTTTATACCGTAACCCTTTACTACATATCTTTGTATATGCATTCAATGAATCACTGTGTGCACGCACAGTCACTTCAGTCATGTTCAACTCTTTCTGACCATATGGACTGGAGAGTCTGGAAGGCTCCTGTGCCCATGAGATTCTCTGGGCAAGAATACTGAAATAGGTTGGTATGCCCTCCTCTAGGGGATCTTTCTCACCCAGGGATCCAACCCCCATGTCTCCTGCATATCCTGCATTGCAGATAAAATGACATGGCAGATAAAATAAAGTCTGATGACAGGAACTTATATATTAGTAGTAAGAAAGCCAATAAACAAATAAGCAAATGCAAAATAAAATATCAGTTAATAATCAGTACTTTGAGGGACATAAAATAGGGTACAAAGACACAAAGTGAGGTGCTGAGGATTTTAAGGCAGCAAATGGTGGCAGCTGTTTTAAAATTATAGTCTAGGCACATCTTCTGAAGATGTGACATTTTAAAAGACAGTAAAATGACAAGGAGACAATCTTGGGAAGAAAATTTCCATCAAAGTAATGTCTCAATTTGTACTCAGATTCTGAAATGTGAAATTCAGCAATGCTAAAAAAAAAAAATTTACTTAGGCTTATTACAGATATCATAATCCAGAGGATTAAACATAAATGTTGCAAATGTATGCCATCAGAGGAACAATGTCACATAGCCACTGAGTAAATATAAATGGCTGAGAATAATGAAATAAACTCTTTAACCCTCAATATAATGCCAGAATTCAAAGAGAAATTGATGATTTAGATTAGTCCTCTAGACTTTCCTTTGGTCAGATAACAGGTAGTAGTATCTTTAAGTAAAAATAGAAAAAACCTGGTAAATGCTATTCCACATATTATAAAAGGACTCAAGATCTCCCTACCTCTTCCACACTAAATAATAATAATAAGGTAAATTTAGCCTAAGAAGAACAGACAAATAAAATAAAAGTACTTTGGTGTGTATTAAATGCAATTATCCCAAACATACACAGGGAAAAGCACACAGTAGGTGTTCAATAAAGTATTCCAAGAAGGGTTCTATAAAGGCATCACTGGGAAAGTGCTGTTTGATCAATGAAGGGTTGCTGCAAGTTTGTGTGGGCTTTTTTGCCTCTAAGTCATCATTTATTTTCGTCCATCTTTTATTGTTTGGCATATGTGGGCCTCCTATTGCAGTGGCCTCTTTCATTGCAAAGCACTGGCTCCGGGCACATGTGCTCCAGAGTGCTGGCTCCTAATTGGACACTGGTCCAGCTGCTCTACAGCATGTGGATTCTTCCCAGTCCAGGGATCACACTGGTGCTCCTAGCACTCCAAGGCGGACTCTTCACCCACTGGACCACCAGGGAAGCCGAAGTTGCTGCAATTCTCAGGCAAACTATGGGAAGGATAACTTTGAGCATCAGTCAGCAGTTGGAGAAAAGGACAAATCAGTGATGACTACCAGAATCTGAGTACTGTGGTCATCAATTTAGATTGCCTCTGTAGTGTGCTGTGCTAAGATGCTTCAGTCATGTGCAATTCTTTGCAACCCTATGGGCTGCAGCCCACCAAGCTACTGAGTAGAAAACCACTAAAGAAAGAAAGTGGGAAGTGAGTTGGGCATGAAACCCAAGGCCTATTCCATTAATTCCAGATTTAATTACCCAGCAAAAGTAGTTCAGCAAAGGACCAAAAACAGCAATGCTAAAAAAAAAATTTACTTAGGCTTATTACAGATATCATAATCCAGAGGATTAAACATAAATGTTGCAAATGTATGCCATCAGAGGAACAATGTCACATAGCCACTGAGTAAATATAAATGGCTGAGAATAATGAAATAAACTCTTTAACCCTCAATATAATGCCAGAATTCAAAGAGAAATTGATGATTTAGATTAGTCCTCTAGACTTTCCTTTGGTCAGATAACAGGTAGTAGTATCTTTAAGTAAAATAGAAAAAACCTGGTAAATGCTATTCCACATATTATAAAAGGACTCAAGATCTCCCTACCTCTTCCACACTAAATAATAATAATAAGGTAAATTTAGCCTAAGAAGAACAGACAAATAAAATAAAAGTACTTTGGTGTGTATTAAATGCAATTATCCCAAACATACACAGGGAAAAGCACACAGTAGGTGTTCAATAAAGTATTCCAAGAAGGGTTCTATAAAGGCATCACTGGGAAAGTGCTGTTTGATCAATGAAGGGTTGCTGCAAGTTTGTGTGGGCTTTTTTGCCTCTAAGTCATCATTTATTTTCGTCCATCTTTTATTGTTTGGCATATGTGGGCCTCCTATTGCAGTGGCCTCTTTCATTGCAAAGCACTGGCTCCGGGCACATGTGCTCCAGAGTGCTGGCTCCTAATTGGACACTGGTCCAGCTGCTCTACAGCATGTGGATTCTTCCCAGTCCAGGGATCACACTGGTGCTCCTAGCACTCCAAGGCGGACTCTTCACCCACTGGACCACCAGGGAAGCCGAAGTTGCTGCAATTCTCAGGCAAACTATGGGAAGGATAACTTTGAGCATCAGTCAGCAGTTGGAGAAAAGGACAAATCAGTGATGACTACCAGAATCTGAGTACTGTGGTCATCAATTTAGATTGCCTCTGTAGTGTGCTGTGCTAAGATGCTTCAGTCATGTGCAATTCTTTGCAACCCTATGGGCTGCAGCCCACCAAGCTACTGAGTAGAAAACCACTAAAGAAAGAAAGTGGGAAGTGAGTTGGGCATGAAACCCAAGGCCTATTCCATTAATTCCAGATTTAATTACCCAGCATAAGTAGGTCAGCAAAGGACCCAGAGGAGAAGGAGTTAATGTACATGCCCAAACCGTTCTAAGTTTCTATTTAGTTACATTGTTTTGCACACTAATTGTTTTTTTTTTTTTTTTTTTAATTTTTGGACTCTTTTATTGTTTTTTTTTTTAATTCTTTATTTTAAGATTTTACAGAGTTTTGTTGTTCACAGACATGTATATTCCCAGATCATTCACATGCATATCCCTGGACCCTCCCCCCACCCAGTTCCCCACCTCCCACCCCTCCAGACCATCGCCCCAAGTGATTGTAGGTACTCCTATTCCCTTAGCACAATGACAATAGCTATCTTTTCCACACATGACAGTATAGGTTTCCATGTTACCGTCTCCATGCCTCCCCCTCCCTATTTCTTCCCCACAATGTCCATATATCTATGCTCTGTCTGTTTTTCCATGAGTTCACTGTGTGTGTTATCAAGACCGTTCTGCTAGATTCCATATATGTGTGTTAGTATGCTGCATTTGTCTTTCTCTTTTTGACGTACTTCACTTTTTATGATAGGTTCTAGAGCCAGCCACTTCATTAGGACTAAGTCTACTGCATTTCTTTTAATAGCTGAGTAGTATTCCATTGTATATATGTACCAGAGCTTCTGGATCCATTTATTCGTCGATGGACATCTAGGTTGCTTCCATGTTCTGACTACTGTGTAGAGAGCTGCAATGAACATTGGAGTACAGGTGCTTCTTTCAGTTTTGATTTCATCAGGATATATGCCTAAGAGTGGGACTGCTGGGTCATAGGGTGCTTCTATTTTTAGTTTTTTAAGGAATCGACATATTGTTTTCAACAGAGGCTCTATCAGTTTACATTCCCATCAGCAATGCAAGAGGGTTCCCTTTTCTCTGCACCCTCTCCAGCATTTATTGTCTCTCGATTTGTTGATGATGGCAATTCTGACGGGTGTGAGGTGGTATCTCATTGAGGCTTTAATTTTCATTTATCTAATGATAAGCGAGATTGAGCATCGTTTCATGTGCTTTTGGGCCATCTGTATGTCCTCTTTGGAGAGGTGTCTCTTTAGATCTTTTTCCCATTTTTTGACTGGGTTGCTCATTTTCCCTGTGCTGAGTTGTCTGAGTTGCTTGTAGATTTTGGAGATTCATTCTTTGTCTGTTGTTTCATTTGCTATGATCTTCTCCCACTCTGTGGGGTGTCTGTTCAACTTTTTGGTGATTTCTTTTGCTGTACAAAAGCTGTTAAGTTTCATGAGGTCCCACATGTTAACTTTTCTTTTCAGTTCCACTATTCTAGTAGGTGAGTCAGAGAAGATCTTGCTTTGATTGATGTCCTTGAGGGTTTTGCCTATATTCTCCTCTAAGAGTTTGATGGTTTCTGGTCTTACATTTAGGTTTTTAATCCATTTTGAGTTGATCTTTGTGTATGGTGTCAGGGAATGCTCCAACTTCATTTTTTTGCATGGAGCCGTCCAATTCTCTCAGCACCATTTGTTGAAGAGGCTATCTTTGTCCCATTTTACAGTTTCACCCCCGTTGTCAAAAATAAGGTACCCATAGCTGCGTGGGTTTATCTCTGGGTTCTCAATCTTGTTCCATTGGTCTATAGTTCTGTTTCTGTGCCAGTACCATACTGTCTTAATGACTGTTGCTTTGTAGTAGAGTCTGAAGTTAGGGAGGCTGATCCCTCCAGCTCCGTTTTTCTTTCTCAGGATTGCTTTGGCTATTCGAGGTCTTTTGTGTTTCCATATGAACTGTGTGATTCTTTGGTCTAGTTCTGTGAAAAATGTCAATGGTAGTTGAATAGGAATTACATTGAATCTGTAGATGATATTTGGTAGTATGGTCATTTTCACAATATTGATTCTTCTGATCGAGGAACATGGAATATCTCTCCATCTGTTTAAGTCTTCTTTAATTTCTCTCATGAGTGTCTTGTAATTTTCTGTGTACAGTTCTTTTGTTTCTTTGGGTAGGTTTATTCCTAGATATTTCATTCTTTTGGTTGCAATGGTGAAGAGAATTGCCTCTTTGATTTTGTTTTCTGATTTTTCATTGTTTGTGTATAGGAATGCCAGTGATTTCTGTGTGTTGACTTTGTGTCCTAAGACTTTGCTGAATTCCTTGATTAGCTCTAGTAGCTTTGTAATAGAGTCTTTGGGATTTTCTATGCATAATATCATGTTGTCTGCAAAAAGAGAGAGCTTGATATCTTCCTTTCCAATCTGGATTCCTTTGATTTTTTTTCTCTTCTCTTATTGCTGTTGCTAGGACTTCCAGGACTATGTTGAATAGTAGTGGTGAAAGTGGGCACCCCTGTCGTGTTCCTGATTTTAGAGGGAATGCTTTCAGTTTTTCACCATTAAGGATAATGTTCGCTGTAGGCTTCTCATAGATGGCTTTTATTATGTTGTGATAGGTTCCTTCTATTCCCATTTTCTGAAGAGTTTTTATCATAGATGGATGGTGTACTTTGTTGAAGGCTTTTTCTGCATCTATTGAGATGATCATGCGATTTTTGTCTTTCAATTTGTTGATATGGTGTATCACATTTATTGATTTGCGGATGTTGAAGAATCCTTGCATGCCAGGGATGAACCCAACTTGATCGTGATGTATGAGTTTTTTCACGTGTCGTTGAATTCTGTTTGCTAGGATCTTGTTGAGGATTTTGGCATCTAAGTTCATCAGTGAAATTGGCCTATAGGTTTCCTTTTTTGTGTTGTCTTTGCCTGGTTTGGGTATCAGGGTGATGGTGGCCTCGTAGAATGTGTCTGGAAGTTTTCCTTCGGGTGCAGTTTTTTGGAAGAGTTTTAGAAGGACATGCATTAGCTCTTCTTTAAATGTTTGGTAGAATTTGGCTGTGAAGCCATCTGGCTCTGGGCTTTTATTTTTGGGTAGATTTTTAATCACAAATTCAATTTCTGAGATTGTGATTGGTTGTTCAAAGTTTCTGTTTCTTCCTGACTCAGTCTTGGGAGATTAATCTTCCCCAAGAAACTATCCATTTCTTCCAGGTTGTCCAGTCTGTTGCCATAGAGTTGCTCATAATAGTCCCTTAGAATCCTTTGGATTTCTGCATGATCTGTTGTAATCTCTCCTTTTTCGTTTTTGATTTTGTTGATCTGGTTCTTCTCTCTCTTTCTCTTGATGAGTCTGGCCAGTGGACTGTCAATTTTGTTTACCTTTTCAAAGAACCAGCTTCTCGTTTTTGTTTATCTTTACTTTTGCTTTCTTTCATTTCTGTCTCATTTATTTCTGCTCTAGTCTTTATAATTTCTCTTCTTCTGCTGGTTCTGGGGTGTTTTTGTTCTTCTTTCTCCAATTGTTTTAAGCGGAGGGTTACGTCATCAGCTTCATATTTTCCTAGTTTCTTGAGGTGGGATTGTATTGCTATAAATTTCCCTCTTAGAACTGCTTTTGCAGTATCCCGTAGGTTTTGCACTGTCGTGTGTTCATTGTCATTTTCTTCTAGGAATTGTTTAATTTCTCCTTTGATTTCCTCAGTGATCAGTTGGTTTTTTAGCTATGTGTTGTTTAATAGCCATGTGTTTGTGTTTTTAGTGTTTTTTTTTTTTCCTGTAGTTGATCTCTAGTCTCATTGCATTGTGGTCTGAGAAGATGGTTGATATAATTTCGGTTTTCTTGAATTGACTGAGGTTTGATTTGTGGCCAAGCTGTGGTCTATCCTGGAGAATGATCCATGAGCACATGAGAAGAAAGTGTATTCTTCTGCTTTTGGATGGAACGTCCTAAAGATATCGATGAGGTCCATCTTTTCTAGTGTGGCATTTAAGGCTTGTGTTTCTTTATTAATTTTCTGTTTGGATGATCTGTCCATTGGTGTGAGAGGAGTGTTAAAGTCTCCTACTATTACTGTGTTATTGTTGATTTCTTCTTTTATGTCTGAAAGTACCTGTCTTATGTATTGAGGTGCCCCTGTGTTGGGTGTGTCCATATTCATGACTGTTATGTTTTCCTCTTGGATGGATCCCTTGATCATGATGTAGTGACCTGCCTTGTCTCTTAGAATCTTCTTTACTTTAAAGTCTATTTTGTCTGATACGAGGATTGCTACTCCAGCTTTCTTTTGATTTCCATTTGCATGGAATGTCTTTTTCCAGCCTTTCACTTTCAGTCTATGAGTGTCTCTAGGTCTGAAGTGGGTCTCTTGTTAACAGCATATATATGGGTCTTGCTTCTGGATCCATTCAGCCAGTCTCTGTTGTTTGGTTAGAGCATTTAGTCCATTTACGTTCAAAGCAATTATTGATAACGAATGTTCCTATTGTCATCTTCTTAGAAATTTGGGGTTTGATTTGTAACGCTTCTCCTACTCTTGTATTTATTGGTTATATCAGGCATTTTAACACTTGTTGTAGGGCTGGTTTTGTGGTACAGAATTCTTTTAGTTTTTGCTTGTCTGTGAAGTTTTTGACTTCACCATCGATTCTGAATGAGATTCTTGCTGGTTCGAGAAATCTTGGTTGGAGGTTATTCTCCTTTAGCTGTTTAAATGTGTCTTGCCATTCTCTTCTGGCCTGCAGGGTTTCTTTTGAGAGATCCGCAGTTAGACGTATGGGGCTTCCTTTATATGTTATTTGTTGTTTGCTCCTAGCTGCTTTTAGTAATCTGTCTTTATATTTAGTCTGCGTTAGTTTGATTAGAATGTGCCTTGGTGTGTTTCTTGTGGGGTTTCTCCTGTATGGAACTCTTCGTGCTTCTTGGACTTGGTTGACTATCTCCTTTCGCATGCTGGGGAAGTTTTCAACTATAAGCACTTCAAGAATTTTTTCATAGCCTTTCTTTCTTCTTCTGGAGCCCCTATAATTCTAATGCTGGTGTGTTTGATATTGTCCCATAGGTCTCTGAGGCTGTCCTCACTTCTTTTGACTCTTTGTGCTTTGTTCTGTTCTTCAGCAGTTATTTCCACCATTCTGTCTTCCAGCTCACTTGTCCGTTCTGCCTCTGATACTCTACGGTTGAGTCCTTCTATAGTATTCTTGAATTCAGCAATTGAGTTGCTTGTCTCTATTTGTTTATTTTTCATTTCTTGCATGTCTCTTCTCAGTGCACTAATTTCCTCTAATATTCTGTTTTTGGTGTTTTGCATCCTCATTAGTATAGCTTTTCTGAATTCTCTTTCAGATAGTTTGTCTATCTTCTCCTCTGTCATTTGAAGCAGTGTTTCTCTAGCTTGGTCCTTCATTTGTGCAGTGTTTCTCTGACGTTTCATTATTAGGTTAAGTTTTGTTTCTTTGTGTGTGTCTGTGTGTGTGGAGTTCTTTTTCCCCTACCAGGCTTCTTGGTTGAATTCTCCCTTCCTTTGTGTTTCCCTACTGCAATTATTGATAACGAATGTTCCTATTGTCATCTTCTTAGAAATTTGGGGTTTGATTTGTAACGCTTCTCCTACTCTTGTATTTATTGGTTATATCAGGCATTTTAACACTTGTTGTAGGGCTGGTTTTGTGGTACAGAATTCTTTTAGTTTTTGCTTGTCTGTGAAGTTTTGACTTCACCATCGATTCTGAATGAGATTCTTGCTGGTTCGAGAAATCTTGGTTGGAGGTTATTCTCCTTTAGCTGTTTAAATGTGTCTTGCCATTCTCTTCTGGCCTGCAGGGTTTCTTTTGAGAGATCCGCAGTTAGACGTATGGGGCTTCCTTTATATGTTATTTGTTGTTTGCTCCTAGCTGCTTTTAGTAATCTGTCTTTATATTTAGTCTGCGTTAGTTTGATTAGAATGTGCCTTGGTGTGTTTCTTGTGGGGTTTCTCCTGTATGGAACTCTTCGTGCTTCTTGGACTTGGTTGACTATCTCCTTTCGCATGCTGGGGAAGTTTTCAACTATAAGCACTTCAAGAATTTTTTCATAGCCTTCCGTTCCCTCTTCTTCTTCTGGGACTCCTATAATTCTAATGTTGGTGTGTTTGATATTGTCCCATAGATCTCTGAGGCTATCCTCAGTTCTTTTGATTCTTTGTGCTTTGTTCTGTTCTTCAGCAGTTATTTCCACCATTCTGTCTTCCAGCTCACTTATCCGTTCTTCAGCCTCTGATACTCTACTGTTGAGACCTTCTATAGTATTTTTCAGTTCAGCCATTGAGTTGGTTGTCTCCATTTGCTTATTTTTCATTTCTTGCATGTCTCTTCTCAATGCACTAATTTCCTCTAATATTCTGTTTTTGGTGTTTTGCATCCTCATTAGTATAGCTTTTCTGAATTCTCTTTCAGATAGTTTGTCTATCTTCTCCTCTGTCATTTGAAGCAGTGTTTCTCTAGCTTGGTCCTTCATTTGTGCAGTGTTTCTCTGACGTTTCATTATTAGGTTAAGTTTTGTTTCTTTGTGTGTGTCTGTGTGTGTGGAGTTCTTTTTCCCCTACCAGGCTTCTTGGTTGAATTCTCCCTTCCTTTGTGTTTCTGTCCTTGAAGGGTTCAGTGGTTTGTGTCTTGAATGGTGTTAGGTCTTGTTTACAGATAAATAATCTCTAGTGTTGTATGTTCTTTGGTAGTGCAGGGTCTTGGAATCAGGGCTTCCGCTCCGAGGATCTTTGGTTTGATAATTGGTCAGGGGTTGTAGGCTCTATGTCTGGTTTGCTATGGTGTTCCATGATATTAGTTCACATACTAGCATCTGAGGAACAAGAGTTGCATCCCTGATGGGTAGCAGTCCTAAAAGTATGCAGATGTTTTCTAACATAATCGTAAGATATAAAAACATACAGAGCAATCCCCACAACTGACCAGTTTTACAGAGATAAGGCACAGGAAAACTTTCTGGCAAATCACTCAATCATAGATGATACTTGCCCGTTAAGCTTTGAATTAATTAAAATAGTGCCTGAATAAACAGACACAGCGCAAGGACCTGGCTTGGATAATTACAATGAGATCAATTTTTAACTAGGACATGTGTTGCAGGTGACGAGGAGGACAGTGTATAGGTAATGAGAAGGAATAGATTCGTCTTGGAAAGATTTTATAGCGTTAGGTAGCAAAGATTAGTGTGTGTATTGTTTAATGTATTTGGAAGAGAATAGTGGAGACAGGAAGATAGGAAATAATTTATCTAGAGGATATTGGTAGATAGGAAAATGTTTTATATTTAGAACATAGTGGGAGAAAGCAGTGAGAAAGAGGAAAGAGAATTAGAAGTTTCCAAGAATTAAAATTAAAATTTAAAAAAATACAATAAAATAAAAGTCAAAAAAAAAGAAATTAAAAATTGAAAAGGGCATAAAAAATTAATGAGACCAAAAAACAAAGAAAAAACACAAAAAACAAAACAAACAAAAACTAAAAAAACAAACAAACAAAAAAACAGAATAAACAAACTAAGAAACCCCAAACTAGACCAATCAACTGAATAAGCAAAATAGTCCACCACAAATAGACAAGCAAAAAAAACAAAAACAAACAAAAAACAACCTAAATAATGTCCCTGGTTTTTATCTTCTCATCTGCCTGTTGGAAACCAATCTGCTCTTGATGGTGGTGTCTTGATGGCGTAGGCTTTCCCTTATAGCGCCAGTTGCTGTGGTTTCTGTTTTTGTGTTCAGCAAAGTGAGGGCTTTGCTGCCATACTGGGTGCTGGCACGGACGGTGGGCTGATCCCAGTCCGTCCCGCGGGGGCCGCGGCGCGCGCAGTCCTGTGTTGGAGGGGGTCACCCCGGCTCTACCGCGCACACACTGTAGTCTCCAATTCCAGCTCTTTCTCCGTCATCCTCCGCTGCTGCTGAAGCTCTAGGGTTGCGCAGGCTACTCCGCTGCTGGCACACGTGCACTGCCGGTTACGTGTCTAAGTCCCAAAGGTGGGTGCGAGCTTTCCCGTCTGGCTATCGCCTGGTCCCTGGTTAGCAACCTGTGGGTGACTTCCCCTCTCCGTTCAGCAAGCCCTCCAGTTGGAGTGGTTGAACTTACCCGCGACGCGGCGCTTCTGAAGCTTCCTGCGGCACCGCGGCTTCTCCTGGCTTCTCGCTCAGGGTTCTCGCACTAATTGCTTTTAAAGCTGCTACTTCATCATATGTCTTCTCTCTTGATATTTACTCAATTTTATTAATTATGATTTCACATGACAATAAGAAACAATGGAATAAAATTATGCGTTATTTTTAAAGAAAAGATATATAGCTAGCAGCAGTTGAATACAGAAACCTGAAAATCTGGGAGAAAATACAAATTTGGAAGTCATCACCATATTTGTCAGGGATGAAAGCATATATGTGGACAACATAACAGAAGGAGAGCAGAGAGAGTAACAAAAAACAATTATCTTAGAGAAGGCTATCCACAAAGAAGACTAAGAAGTCACAGGGACAGAAGGATAAATAAAAGCACATGCATTGAAAAATTCAATCAATTATATAATTTTACAGTTTCCAGATAGTAAGTTAGCAGTCAGTGATGTCAGAATTATATTTAGGTCAGGTATGATTAGTTAACATTTTTTGGACACATATGTCATTTAGTCATTTCAACTATAACACCAAGGCTTTGAATGTAATATGTTCCATTTCTAGTAATACTTGAGTAAGATGAATATTATTTTAATATATTTTAAACACAAATTATTTTTTTTAATTGCATATTTACTTAGAACTTGTGCTTGTAAGGGCAGTTCTGGTTACAAGAGACAAAATGTCAATAAATACTAGAACATTGGTTCAGACACATAAAAATCCAGGGATCATTTAGGCATAGCTGGATCTAGGAATGTAGTATAATCAAATATAATAAAATACACCCTCTCTTGGCTCAGTTTTATTCTATGATGGTTTCACGCTCAAGAAGTTTGTCTCCTTGCCATCATCAGACATAGTTTAGATTATATGTATACCTACCAATGCCAGAGAGAAGTGCATAGCATCCTTTTTCAAGATTTATATCAATATTTTAAAAGGGAATTGTATCCTTAATTTCGTATGCACCATGAAAGTGAGGAAGGGAAGCCAGCTAATTATAAGTTCCACCAGGTAGGAGAAGGGGCTGCTCGTCTTAGAGAAAAGAATGCAAAGAAGCCAGGAAGATAAAAATAGCAGGTACCCACTAATTCGCAGTAACATATTTTAGGCAAAAGGCTCAAATGAAAATACCTGCAAGATTTTGTGACCCATCAAACTATGTCTTTTACATAAAAAAGCACAGCGTCCTTTTACTCCTTACTACTGCTCAGAATAGGTCATACTTCAAATCAAAATAATTAAGTACTACTATATGCTTCATCACCAGCATACATAGAACTCAAGAGTTTTAATGAAAGATTGAAATTGCTCTGTTTTGAATTTTTTAACTATTTGTTTAACCTATGCTGTCAGAAGTACTATAAATCCATCTTGGATAATTGTGTGTGCCTTTTTCTTTTGCTAGATAACCCTGAATGTCACTAGGGACTATCTTTTCTTTACAAATGGTTAATTTTTCTTAAATTATACATTTAGACGGAAGGATGTGGAAATGGCATAAAATATCAGGAAATCCACACAGGAAGAAAAGCCAAAAATAACACACCTGTAAAATTAAAGGATATAACCATTATGCCAGTATGCCAGTGGAGTATCAATTTAAAACAGGTAATTATAGCCTCAATTGACTATTTTAAAGCATTTTTTACTTAAGTATATGAAAGCAATGCCAAATCTCATTCTTTTTCTCTGAAAGCTACCTCTGGTTTAAGAAAAGATTTACATATTTTACTGCTGTGTTCATTCATCATTCAATAGATATATGATGAGAACCTATAGTGTGCCAGCTATTTATATTATACTTGATTTTGAAAATATGAAACCAAGTTCCTCTAAAACTGAGTTCTTCTGCTGAGTTTATGATCAACCTCTTCATCCAAAATGCTACTCCCTTTCTTTTCCAAAATCTGTTCCTCTCAAGACTGAGGAATATTGGAGAAAAGGGGGTTTTGAGATACAAGCCCCTGTGTCCCTGTCCTTTAAGGTAAAAAAGCTTTCACTTTAGTCTTGCATGCCTCCTCTGTGCCTCAGAAGGCTGGCTCAAGAGCTAATGATTAGGAAATGTGAAGATGTAGAAACAAAGAATACATGTTCCTGAAACTTGTAATGCTTTAGACTGTAAACCAGCCATACAGCAGTCACTGAATTCCCAGTTCCCTGAAAGATACATAAAGGTCTGGCACAAATTCCTGCCATTTTTACAGGAAGCAAGAATCAGGCTCCCACCAGATAAAAGCTACTGACTATAAGCACACAGACCTTTGACCAGTTAAAACCATATGATTGGTGATGCTTGAAGCTTCACACTCAGGCCAACAAATCCTGAGAATTCTACAACAGCTGATCACATACCCAGCAGTCCCTTCCCTCACACTACTTTTAACCCCTGGTGGTCCAGTGGTTAAGAATCTGCCTTCCAATGCTGTGGACATGGGTTCAACCCTTGATCAGGGAACCAAGCTCCCACAGGCTGTGGGGCAACTAAACCTAGGTGCTGTAACTAGAGAGAAGCCCTCATGCTGTAACAAAAAATCCTGCATGCTGCAACGAAGGTCCTATGTGTCACAACCAAGACCTGATGCAGCCAAAAACAAACAAATAAATAAATATTTTTAAAACAAGCAAACAGCAAAAACCCTCTGTTTCCTAACCAGCAACTTGAAGATTATCTTAGGACATTAGTCTACCAAGTCCCAGACTGCTCGTCTCTTGAATTCAAGAACCTTCTCTTTTTGAATACTTGCATCTGGCATATTGACCTTGCAAGTGGCAAGCAACTGAACTTAAGTTTGGTACTGATCTGAAACACTTTCAGAGAGACAAAGGATCTAACTCATTGACTGTGCATGATAAAAAAAAAAAAAGAGTTAAATCACAGTCTGAACACAGTATATGAAGAAAAGAGAGAGTGAGAATGACATGTAGGGCTTTGTATCACACTGAGTGAATGGTGATGCCATTCACTGAGGTGAGGAAGAAAAGCAGACTGAGGTGGTATTTGGGGGAGGAAAGCTCTACTTTGGACAATGTGACGTACCTATTACATAGCCAAATGGAAGCAGAAGATAGTCACTTGTATACAGAGACTTGAGATCAAGAAAGAAGCTAAGGATGGAGATACACATTTGGAAATCAAAGATAGATAGGTGCTATCTAAGTCATGACACTGGATGAGGTTCAGTAGGGAGTGTACACAGATAGAAAGAAGAAATGGCCAAGAATGAGCATTGAGACACCTGAAAGTTTAAAGGTATAGAAAACAAGAAGAGACAGTTATAAAAATCATAAAAACATAAACTATGAGGTATAAACATAATTTAGATACAAAAAGGTGAAAAACTTTCAAAGTAGATGCAAGTAAATTAATTATTGCTGAGAAGTCATGTAAGATGAGGATTGAGAATACAGCAATTTGGTAACTATTAGTAGCCACAAGGTAAGTTTCAATACAACTATTAAGAAAAAGAAAGAATGAAACCTCTGTAATCAGAGAGTTGACCATTGCTTCAAAGAGTGCTGCTATAAAAAAAAGAAGTAGAATCAAAGGGTAGTAACTAGAGAATATGAGTTCCAGGGGAAGCTTTATAAGTCATGGTTGTAAGTTGATGGGAATAATCCAGGAAAAAAGGAAAATTTTATTATGAGAAACAAAATGAAGACAAAGCCTTGAGAGTTAAGTGAGGAGATCTAGTAAAGCAGTGGAGGGATTAGTCTTATATTTTATACATAAGAACAGAAAGGAAAACCTGATGTGCAACTATAGACACAAGTTGTTTTATAGATTTTCTTCTTCATCATCAGTAATATTATAAGGAAGGATTTTAGTGAGACTGAAGGATGGAGAAAGTTTTTGACAATTTGAAGGGAGAGAAAGTATGCAGTAATTCAGAAGACTGACAGGGTAATGCTGGGACCCAGGATGAAAGAAAGAACCTCAAAGGCAGTAATTCATGAGTACAAGCAACAACCTTAACATGTGATACAAACAATTGAGATATGGCTGTAGTGCAGCCTATGACCTAGCCAAGGGGTGCATGTTTTTGATTCAGTAGCAAGTTTCAGGTGGAAAGTTCTGCAAGTTATAGCAACTATTTGGATAGTGAAAGTACAGTTAACAACTCATCACTGCATTTTCACCAGAACAGTGTTTGTAATACTGCAATGTCGGAAAGAAAATAAATGCTATCAGTAAGTATATAGATTTTTTTCAATGGAGCAGAGTTATATGCTGAAATGACAGAACTAGAGCTACATAGATAGAAAGATATTTGATCTTACTGATAAATGAGGAGATGCAAATTATAACAATAAGAACAACACATTTAGTACCTTGAAATTTGTTAAAAATAAAACTGCCGCAATTTAACTTTTGCAACAATTTGGGAAAACTCTCCTTCTGTACTAGTAGAAATATAAGTAACCATAATCATTTTAGAGACCATTTTGGTTGGAATTGTCCAAATCCTATAATGCAGAAATATCATCTCTAGGAATGTACCTTAGAAAACTCACATCACCTTCACTATATGTTGATGTGCGTGGGTGTGTGCTAGTCTCTTCAGTTTTGTCCCACTCTTTGCTGACACTATGGTCCATAGCCCACCAGACCTCTCTCTCCATGGGCTTCTCCAGGCAAGAATAACAGAGTGGGTTGCCATGCCCTCCTCCAGGGCATTTTCCCAACCCAGGGATCCAACCTGTGTCTCTTACTTCTACCTTCATTGGTGGGTGGGTTCTTTACCACTAGTGCTACCTGGGAAGACCCTACATGTTCACAGTTAAATACAAAATAAATAAGTAGGGCTTCCCTGGTTGTCCAGTGGGTAAAGACACCACCTTGCAGTGCAAGGTGCCGGTTCGATCCGTGGCCTGGGAAGATCCCATGTGCCGCGGAATGGGTGGACGGATGTGTCCAACTACCGAGCCAGCACTCTGGAGTGCATGTGCCCAGAGCCGGTGCTCTGTAGCAAGAGGCCACTGTGAAGGAAGGCCCACACAGGTCAAAGAGTAAAGATGGAAATAAATGAAAGACCAATAGAAGTGTCCAAAAAATAAATTAATTAATTAATTAAAAAATGTATATTAGTGCTAAAATATATATTGTGATACTGTCCTAAGTTAGCATGCTCTGGAGAGATAGAAGTAAATGAAAAAACTATATGAACATCATGGAGTACAACAAGAAGGAAGATAAAAATTTGAGTGCAGAAGGAAGATTTGGTTAGTAAATTTGATAAAGGGAACATGATTACCCTTTTATTTTCTTTCCTTAATGAATTAAAAGGTGCGGTCATAAGATGAAATAGGTTGGAGGAAGGAAGAGGAATTTGTAGGTTTGAAAAAGAAGAAAGGCATACAGCAGTCTTCAGAAAAGCAACTACAATTCACTAGACAAACTTAGTTCTAACAATCAGAGTTATAATCATTATATGGCTCCATTATTTTAACACCAATAATACATGATATAATTAAAAGTTACTTATGTGTACAAGTTTATGCAGAGATAAGAATTTTTCCAAAATTACTAGGAGTGAATGGTCAAACTAAAATGTAGTTAACCAGTGTATACCCTTCCTTTGCTTAAACTCCACTAGGAAGTAGAAAACTTTGGTACCAGAAGCAGCCCCTTATGCCCTTATGCCACTTCTTCAGGTAATGCAGATGAATTTGGGTAAGTCCCTCCTGGTTCTTGAATCATCTGTATTAGTTGAGATTCTGAGTTTTATTTGAAAGTGCAGCAGGTTACCTGCCCTCTCCTAGTAGGAAAGATACCGTGGGGAGGGAAGATGAAATATCTGGGTCACACCCACTCATGATCTAGACACTGAGTGGGGCTTAGTTGAAAGATACTGAGAAATCGCTACCTAGTATCGGTGGGAGTTGTCTGAAAGATGCCAGGAGAATTACCACTCAGTCAAAAGGTACTGAGGAGGGGGCCTGATTGGAAAAATCAAGGAATGTTCGGGGCTGGAGTGAAAGATGTCAAGGCTGTTCTGTCGTAGGGGGCTGAGTCATCTTGCTGAATGGTTAGGTAAGAGGTTGGTCTGACACTTCCCAGAGCCGGTGCTCTGTAGCAAGAGGCCACTGTGAAGGAAGGCCCACACAGGTCAAAGAGTAAAGATGGAAATAAATGAAAGACCAATAGAAGTGTCCAAAAAATAAATTAATTAATTAATTAAAAAATGTATATTAGTGCTAAAATATATATTGTGATACTGTCCTAAGTTAGCATGCTCTGGAGAGATAGAAGTAAATGAAAAAACTATATGAACATCATGGAGTACAACAAGAAGGAAGATAAAAATTTGAGTGCAGAAGGAAGATTTGGTTAGTAAATTTGATAAAGGGAACATGATTACCCTTTTATTTTCTTTCCTTAATGAATTAAAAGGTGCGGTCATAAGATGAAATAGGTTGGAGGAAGGAAGAGGAATTTGTAGGTTTGAAAAAGAAGAAAGGCATACAGCAGTCTTCAGAAAAGCAACTACAATTCACTAGACAAACTTAGTTCTAACAATCAGAGTTATAATCATTATATGGCTCCATTATTTTAACACCAATAATACATGATATAATTAAAAGTTACTTATGTGTACAAGTTTATGCAGAGATAAGAATTTTTCCAAAATTACTAGGAGTGAATGGTCAAACTAAAATGTAGTTAACCAGTGTATACCCTTCCTTTGCTTAAACTCCACTAGGAAGTAGAAAACTTTGGTACCAGAAGCAGCCCCTTATGCCCTTATGCCACTTCTTCAGGTAATGCAGATGAATTTGGGTAAGTCCCTCCTGGTTCTTGAATCATCTGTATTAGTTGAGATTCTGAGTTTTATTTGAAAGTGCAGCAGGTTACCTGCCCTCCTAGTAGGAAAGATACCGTGGGGAGGGAAGATGAAATATCTGGGTCACACCCACTCATGATCTAGACACTGAGTGGGGCTTAGTTGAAAGATACTGAGAAATCGCTACCTAGTATCGGTGGGAGTTGTCTGAAAGATGCCAGGAGAATTACCACTCAGTCAAAAGGTACTGAGGAGGGGGCCTGATTGGAAAAATCAAGGAATGTTCGGGGCTGGAGTGAAAGATGTCAAGGCTGTTCTGTCGTAGGGGGCTGAGTCATCTTGCTGAATGGTTAGGTAAGAGGTTGGTCTGACACTTTTCCTCAGTTTGGCTGCCTTTATATAACGTGTTGGGACGAAAGTGAAGAAAACACATGAGACATTTGCTCTTAAAAGAAGGGACAAAACGGGACTTCCCTGGTGGTCCAGTGGTTAAGAATCTGCCTACCAATGCTGGGGACACAGGTTCGATCCCTGGTCAGGGAACTGAGAGTCCACATACCATAAGGTGATGAAGCTCACATGCCTCAACTAAGACCCAATGCAGCAAAATAAATAAATATCAAAAAAAGAAAAAAAGAAAAGAAGGGACAAAACTCTTCCCAGTTGGTTATGATTTTCTCAGGTGACTGAGAAATTTATGGGAGCAGTGGAGGCCTCATTCTCATACCATGCAGTGGTCCCATTGGGAAAACCACTCATTAATTAAAATACTCACTCAGCCATGGTGGTCTTAGATTTTCAAGTCGCTCAATTGTGTCCAACTTTTTGCAACCTATGGATGAACCATAGATTTCTCCCTGCAAGAATACTGTAGTGGGTAGGCTTTCCCTTCTCTAGGGAATCCTCTCAACTCAGAGATTGATCCAAAGTCTCCCACATTGCAGGCTGATCCTTTACCATGTTACCCACCAGAGAAGCCCATGAAAACTGGAGTGGGTAGCCTACCTTTCTCCGGGTGATCTTCCCAGTCCAGGCCTAGGGAATCCCATCGATAAAGAATCCTGGTGGGCAAAAAGTAAGACATGACTGAATGACTTACAGAGAAATTTATTAAAAAAAAAAAAACAACTTTTTTTTTAAAAGCTCCTAAGTCCCTATAGTCACATTTGCTCAAATATTACATGTAGGGACTTCCCTGGTTGTCCAATGGCTAAGACTCCACACTCCCAATGCAGGGGGCCCAAGTTAGATCCCTGGTGAAGGAACTAGATTCCACATGCTACAACAAAGATCAAAGATCCCGTGTGCGGCAACTAAGACCTGGTGCAGACGAATAAATAAACATTTTTTAAAAATTGCACCTAACTCATGGCTACCTTTTTGAACAGCACAGATACAACATATCCATCAACAAAGTATCCTTCATTGGACAGCCTTGGTCTAGATCAGGAAATCTGTAATAGACCAAAGACTAAATATTTTAGTCACTGCTGGCCATGTAGTCTCTGTAGCATCTGCTCAATGCTGCTGCAGTGTGGAAGCACCTATAGATAATTCGTAAATGAATGGACGTGACTGTGTTCCAATAAAATTTTATTTAGAAAAACAGTCAGCAAGGCAATATTTGGGATGAGGTGAGGGCTACGGTCTACTTACTTCTCATCTGTATCATTTTTATATAAATACTATCCATTTACTCAAAAGTAAGGAATATTGGGAAATGCTTGGCATATGCAGTAAAAGAGAAAAAGAGATTTTTCCAAGAGAAAAATTAATCACTACTGATGTAACAGAATGAGCTGTATTGACATGAAGGTAACTGTTGTGCATATAACCCAGAGCACTGAAATCAATATACAGCTGCAACAGGCCAAGCTTTCTTTGTGTTTACTTTTATTAGACTTTCCTTCTAAAGTATCCAACTTATTTTAAACACATTCTGTGATGATCAGATATATTTTTAGTTGTATCTAAGAAGATAACATAGTATATGTTAAAATTGACATTTTTGTATTTAAATTTGGCCTTATTATTGTTCAAGAGGCATCTGCCTAACTCTGAAAGACAGGAATTTACTAATAAAATGTTACTGGAAGTAGAGGACTCCTAGCCATTATTTTAATGGAATTGTCGTTCTGCCAGAATGTTTCACTGGTGTCTATTAAAACTCCACTACACAGAACACTGGGCCCCTCCAAAGCCCTGTAATTTTGAGGGCTTTGCAGTGACTTTGTGGTGGGTATTTACAGGGTGAGACTTTCTCCCTGGGTAAGCTATGTTTTCTCTCATCTCTCTACATCTCTAAAAATAGAAGAAAGCCCTATTTGAAGCGCTAATGTAATTTTTTTTAACTTTTATTTTTTGGAATTTTTAAGACAGTGGAAATGGATGATGATATAATTCTATAATTTCACACTTTTTAGTTTTATATATTCATTCTCTACATCTCATTCTACTTTATCTTCACATGGAACTTTATACTATACACATAGACTATTTTCTAACTATTAGGTTTATTATCCAAACAAATAATTAAGACAAAATTTCAATGCCAAATTTGATTTCCTTTTTAATCTTTGTGAGTTAATTTCTGATCTATGAAATCCGTATAATCTTCCATAATGTAAGTCATATTGCTAAGTGACAGTTATACCTAGATAATTTTTTTCTAGGCTATATGTAATAGTTTAATGGTTAAAGTGGAAAATGTAGAAAAAATATAACTTATAGTCAGTAGAAATATATTTCTGAAACACAATTTCCCTGTCCATGTTCTAACATTTATATCAACACATATACCATTGATAATTTGTATGAAATAAACATGAAAAATATGTAATCTAGTCTGTCTGAGGAAGTCCAGAAGTATAAATTTTATAACAAGAATATGACTGAAAAATAAAAGCATGAATTTTCCAATATTCACAGAGGTTATTCTCTATTAACTTACTTCTATTCTTTTAATAAAAAGATTGTTTAACTTGATAGCATAATATATCAGAAGGCTTAAATACACAGAATTAGTCTGTAAGATTTAAGGATTCTTGATAGCAGTGCACAATCCAGTGACACTCAGACAGATGAAAGGCAGAACTCTTTGTTACTTATAGCTCCAAACAAGAGAAGGCTGCTCCAGGGCCACAAAGTGGGCTGTACCTGGGGTCAGAACATCAGGAAGCTAGAGCTCTAGACACAGTGCATGTGTGGCAGGTGGGATGAAATCACACATATTTTGTGAGCTCTCTGTGAACTGGCTAATTTGAATAATTTTGTAAGCTCTGGGGAATAGGATCTGTATCTAGCTACCTGGTATCTGGGTCCTGGGCAATGAGGGTTGGTGTAGAGTGGACTGAAGGAATGACAGCCCAATAAAGAAAATGCTTGGTGCAAATACTAGGTACAACCGAAGAGAGAGAGAGCTGTAGTGGTTGTTGTCATATTCAGAGACATAGACTGAGAAGCTGTGGTGGAAAGCTGGAATGGGAGAATAAGAGAAGGCTCTGGGAAGTGACCCATATGACGCATATGGGTTTCTGGAGAAATCAGTAATCTCCATTAATTTTTAAAATGGCATAGATAATAGTGACCTCTACAAGACTTCCTTTTAGTCATGAGAGTATACAACAGTATGTTTTGACAGAAAGCAGGTAACATGGGCTATGGAAATAGTGAGTTCAAGAAATATAATAGAATTCCTAATAAGAAAGGAAGAAAAGCAGTACAGGCTCCATGATCAATATTTCAGTGTCTTAGGAAAAGCAGTCTGTGGGCATTACTGAGGCAGTGGTCCCAGTGTCCACGGTGAAGTCACCTGAGGTGGGCTATTGGCCAGATAGATGTCATCTAAGCTACAGAATTAAATAATTAATTCTAAGCCCTTAAAAAAGATTAAAAATTTTATAACAAGAATATGACTGAAAAATAAAAGCATGAATTTTCCAATATTCACAGAGGTTATTCTCTATTAACTTACTTCTATTCTTTTAATAAAAAGATTGTTTAACTTGATAGCATAATATATCAGAAGGCTTAAATACACAGAATTAGTCTGTAAGATTTAAGGATTCTTGATAGCAGTGCACAATCCAGTGACACTCAGACAGATGAAAGGCAGAACTCTTTGTTACTTATAGCTCCAAACAAGAGAAGGCTGCTCCAGGGCCACAAAGTGGGCTGTACCTGGGGTCAGAACATCAGGAAGCTAGAGCTCTAGACACAGTGCATGTGTGGCAGGTGGGATGAAATCACACATATTTTGTGAGCTCTCTGTGAACTGGCTAATTTGAATAATTTTGTAAGCTCTGGGGAATAGGATCTGTATCTAGCTACCTGGTATCTGGGTCCTGGGCAATGAGGGTTGGTGTAGAGTGGACTGAAGGAATGACAGCCCAATAAAGAAAATGCTTGGTGCAAATACTAGGTACAACCGAAGAGAGAGAGAGCTGTAGTGGTTGTTGTCATATTCAGAGACATAGACTGAGAAGCTGTGGTGGAAAGCTGGAATGGGAGAATAAGAGAAGGCTCTGGGAAGTGACCCATATGACGCATATGGGTTTCTGGAGAAATCAGTAATCTCCATTAATTTTTAAAATGGCATAGATAATAGTGACCTCTACAAGACTTCCTTTTAGTCATGAGAGTATACAACAGTATGTTTTGACAGAAAGCAGGTAACATGGGCTATGGAAATAGTGAGTTCAAGAAATATAATAGAATTCCTAATAAGAAAGGAAGAAAAGCAGTACAGGCTCCATGATCAATATTTCAGTGTCTTAGGAAAAGCAGTCTGTGGGCATTACTGAGGCAGTGGTCCCAGTGTCCACGGTGAAGTCACCTGAGGTGGGCTATTGGCCAGATAGATGTCATCTAAGCTACAGAATTAAATAATTAATTCTAAGACATTATATATACAATTCCTTTGAGAGGAGGCACTTAATATAATTGGGGGGTATTCTTTTCACATTGATTATATTCATAAATGTCTTCCTCAAGAGATCTTCAATTCAGAGCTTCCCTGGTGGTCCAGTTGGTAAGGACACCACTTTGCAGTGCAAGGGGTGCTGGTTCGATCCCTGGCCTGGGAAGATCCCATCGGCTGGACCGATGTGTCCAATTACTGAGCGAGAACTCTGGAGCACATGTGCCCAGAGCCGGTGCTCTGTGACAACAGAGGCCACTGCGATGGGAGGCCCACACAGGCCAAAGAACAAAGATGGATGAAAATAGACAAATGAAAGGCCAATAAAGTGTCCTGCCCACCCCGCTCCCTCCCCTCCCTGCCCCCACCCCTGCACAAAAAATAAATAAATAAATAAATAAAATAAAGTCTCTGTCTAAGAGATCTTCAATTCAGCATTATCAGGGTTTAAGAACCTCACCCATAGCAGTAGTCACTGTTTTAAGGACTCCAGAGGTGACTTAAGTTGGATTTGACTTAGCTTTTCTGCTGGCCCACAAGGCTACTATGAGTATCTTGCCTTAAGACCCTGAAGACTATTTTTTCTTGCAACAGAGTCACGAGCAGCTGTATGGTGCAGTAGTAGAGGACCTGGCCTACAACCCAGAGACGGATGGATAGAAACCACCATCAGAAACAGTTCTGATTTCCCTCTGCTATGACAGCACCTTTTCCCTTACCAGGCTCTCCCTAACAATCTCTCTACCCCAACACACATGCATACACACACACACACACACACACACACACACACACACACACACACTCATTCTTTCTGTTTAGGGGTTCCAGCTGCCATTCTTACATTTCCTTTCCTCCCTTTTAACTCATACAAACTATCATTCAGGTGGCTACCCTGAAACAGGGCAAGGAGTCTCGGTGGGTTTTCTGTCAGCCAGTCTCCTCCCAGGTCCTTCCAGCCCATTAGGGAGGATCCGGGTTTGGATTTAAGAGATACAGAAGCCTGTCCTTGGATTTGTTAGCCAATTTGTTTAAGTAACTGAGTTTCTTGTCTGGTGTTTGGGAGGCTCAGGGATAAGATATTCACTCTCTTATTCCCTTTAAATTAAACATTGAACCACTGGTCTTCCTGAGTGTAATCCATGTTACTCTTGGGGGCTCTAGAGAGTATAAGTTTTCCAGTGACAGCAGCAAGGTATGTAGCAGAAAAGATAACTAATGAATCAGCTATTTCCACCTGAGCAATACTGATGTCAAGACAGGAGTTCCAGATTAATAATTATTTTACTATTTTAACTAGTGCTGCCCAGGTGGTACAGCGGTAAAGAATCTGCCTGCCAGTGCAGGAGATGCAAGAAAGAAGGGTTCAATCCCTGGTTGGGAAGATCCTCTGGGGGAAGAAATGGCAACCTGCCCAGTAGTCCTGTTTAGAAGATTCCATGGACAGAGGAGCTTGCTGGGCTATAGTCCATGGAGTCGCAGAGTTGTACACAACCGGGTAATGAGCACACTCACACACACATTATAATTAGTACAAAACAAAAATTAATTGTTTATAATGAATTATTATTATTGATTGATTACAAGTATAGTGATGGTTACACACTGTGACTATAAGAAAAACTATTATATTGTATGGTTTTAAGAAAATCAAAAGCAGCATATTCATATCTGATAAAGTAGGCTTAAGAGTAAAGAAAATGACCAGAAATAGACACTGCATAATGATATAAGGATAAATCCATAGATACAGATGTATGCATCAAACAACAAAGGTACAAAATAAATGAAGCAAACTGACAGAACTGAGAAATTGACAAAGAAACAAAGACAGTTGGAGACTTTAACATCCTTTTCTCAGTAGTTCATGGAATAGTTAACCAGAAGATCAGCAAAGATATTAAAAACAACAGCACCATTAATCAACAGAATCTAATCAACTTTCACAGAAGAGTTCACCTGAAAAAAGCAGACTATTCATTCTTTTCAATAACCCACAAAATGTATGTCAATATAGACCATATCCTCAGCTATTAAACAAATTTCAACAGTTAAAAAGCACTAAAATCACAGTGTATTTTCTGACCACAGCAGAATTAAAGAAATTAACTTTTCAAAAATAAGTAGCCTCACAAATGCTACTTTAAGACTTGGGGCTTTTCTGAGTTTCTTGTCTGGTGTTTGGGAGGCTCAGGGATAAGATATTCACTCTCTTATTCCCTTTAAATTAAACATTGAACCACTGGTCTTCCTGAGTGTAATCCATGTTACTCTTGGGGGCTCTAGAGAGTATAAGTTTTCCAGTGACAGCAGCAAGGTATGTAGCAGAAAAGATAACTAATGAATCAGCTATTTCCACCTGAGCAATACTGATGTCAAGACAGGAGTTCCAGATTAATAATTATTTTACTATTTTAACTAGTGCTGCCCAGGTGGTACAGCGGTAAAGAATCTGCCTGCCAGTGCAGGAGATGCAAGAAAGAAGGGTTCAATCCCTGGTTGGGAAGATCCTCTGGGGGAAGAAATGGCAACCTGCCCAGTAGTCCTGTTTAGAAGATTCCATGGACAGAGGAGCTTGCTGGGCTATAGTCCATGGAGTCGCAGAGTTGTACACAACCGGGGTAATGAGCACACTCACACACACATTATAATTAGTACAAAACAAAAATTAATTGTTTATAATGAATTATTATTATTGATTGATTACAAGTATAGTGATGGTTACACACTGTGACTATAAGAAAAACTATTATATTGTATGGTTTTAAGAAAATCAAAAGCAGCATATTCATATCTGATAAAGTAGGCTTAAGAGTAAAGAAAATGACCAGAAATAGACACTGCATAATGATATAAGGATAAATCCATAGATACAGATGTATGCATCAAACAACAAAGGTACAAAATAAATGAAGCAAACTGACAGAACTGAGAAATTGACAAAGAAACAAAGACAGTTGGAGACTTTAACATCCTTTTCTCAGTAGTTCATGGAATAGTTAACCAGAAGATCAGCAAAGATATTAAAAACAACAGCACCATTAATCAACAGAATCTAATCAACTTTCACAGAAGAGTTCACCTGAAAAAAGCAGACTATTCATTCTTTTCAATAACCCACAAAATGTATGTCAATATAGACCATATCCTCAGCTATTAAACAAATTTCAACAGTTAAAAAGCACTAAAATCACAGTGTATTTTCTGACCACAGCAGAATTAAAAAGAAAATTAGTAACAGTCCCTTTCCATTGATATGTAAATATCCACTAAGTAGCTCCTACATAAATAAATGGAAATTTTGTATGATATTTTAACTATTTGAATCCATAATTAATTTTATATAAATGCAATGTAAAAAGTAGAAATAACCAAATCAACAAAAGCCTTTGCTTTCTGTTACTAGGTGTTCATCTTTAAAATGAATAGTTTATTTATCTAGGTAAGACAATAGTATAGTGAAAATTATAGACTTGGAGATATCACTCAAGGATATCAGAAATTGTGTGATATTGGATATGCTAATCTCTCTTAACAGTTAGGTTCTTTCTGTACAAAAATGAAGAAAATAACTACAAATCAACTAATGTATGTAAACTCACCAGAGAGTACATTGATCCTATCAAGCAGTATAAGAAACGTGTTCTTTTTTCATTGTACAGCTACAGTTTCTTGAAAACTAAAAGTGCAATGCCAACAAATAATGTTTTCAACCAAAATATTACCTATGAAAATATTGGGTTAACCAAAATGTCCTTTCAGGTTTTTCTCTAACAGCTAATGGGAAAATCCAAACAGACTTTTTGGCCAACTCAACATTTTGTAGGCCTCATGTACTATTATTTATAATGTACAATATTGAAAAATGAAAAAAAAATATCTGAGGCCATAAATAAATACTTAGGCTCATTACATTAAAATAAAATAATTAAGGTCTTCAGGTATTGCATTTTAAATAAACTGTGTTAACACTGTGTAACACAGCATTGTGAAATTTAGGGGGACTGGAATATAATTATAACATACTTTCCATCAGTTTAATATTCACATCCTCTTTCCCTCTCACACATTTAGATTAGCCAGTTGACTGGTAACAACAAAAAAAATGTGTCTAAGTAACTGAACACGCAGCACATACATAATGGGCGAAAGTGTTAAGTATGCACTTAAAATTGACAGCAGAATTTAGCAGTAAGCTCCAGATTAGATAGGATGATAACATGGTAACTGAGGAGAGATGTCAACTGTAGCAATAAAGAGTAATCTTAAAAAAAAAAAAGAGCATTCTGAGGGAGAAATACATTAAACAACAACAACAACAAGAGCAAAAGAGATTCACCAATTGAATGCTAAGTAAATGCAGGAAGTGATACCAATACATATGTGGGAGGGGTGGCCAAAGAAGAAAGGCTTCCTGACTGGGGCTGGAAGAAGAAAAAGGATGAGAGAAAAGTAAGGTGTTAACAAGTATTGCTGTAAATGATGGTGTATTTGCCACAAGTCTTTCAAGTGTTCTTAACAAAGGATTAAATTGTTTTGTATTTCTATTTTGGCCAATGAGTGATGATTCTGGAATGTCTACCACTTTATTATTAAGCCATTTTTATATCTTTTCTGTCTAAAATGTGAAAACAAAATGTTCCACAGGAAAAAAAGAGTGCAGAGAATTTGGCATCAAGAAACTGGAGCACTGATAAAATATATTTCGATAAGAATCTGATAGGAATGAGGTGTCAGGTATGGGGCATTTTCAGAAAGCTCTCTATTTGTACACTAGGAAAATTTGGATGCTGACAAGAGAGGGAAGGAAGAACAAATAGTCAGTGTTTAGATTGTTACAACTCAAATGCAGCTGATTTTGCAAACTTTCTTAACTTATCACAATGCTTGTCTATGGACAGTTTTAGTGCTATACCACATAATTTATGTATTAATATAGTACACATTTCAACTAAAGTTTATTGAACAAAAGTTAACTAGTTCTTTGGTCTTCTCACATATGTTTTCACCATAACATTTGATAATTCCCCTGGGCAATTATGAGTGATTTTACAAAAGAAAGACATGGAAGAGTAAAATTAGTTGTTTATTTTGCACTTTTATCATTTAGGTATAGGTTTCTAAGTTGTGAAAAACAATAGAGAAGGGTTTCCAACAGCCTAGAAACATTTAGAAAGGAATTTTTGTTTATGTATAATGTGTATGTGTATACCTACATATGTACATATCTATGTATATTAACCACTACACATATGTATATATCTGAGTAAAGAATAATAACTGAGTTTAGTTTAACAAAAAAATTTTGTATATGCATATATACATGTATGCTTAAAAGCTAATATTTGAGCCACTTCTCTGAAAATATGTAAATATTTCTATTGGTATATGAATTTCAAGATTTCTAACTAGGTTTGAGCATTAAGTCTTCTTTTAGGAATAGTTTATGAAACAGGAAATATGTAGTGAGTTTTTCCAACAAACTAAGAATCTTTTTAATTAGGCTATTTATTTGTAAAATCAAAATGGAATGACATTCATTTCCTGTCATGAAGGTTTTCTTCCTAGAGGCTGCCAATCATTTTATTCCCATTACACAGCTGCTGGCTTGTATTTGCCACAAGTCTTTCAAGTGTTCTTAACAAAGGATTAAATTGTTTTGTATTTCTATTTTGGCCAATGAGTGATGATTCTGGAATGTCTACCACTTTATTATTAAGCCATTTTTATATCTTTTCTGTCTAAAATGTGAAAACAAAATGTTCCACAGGAAAAAAAGAGTGCAGAGAATTTGGCATCAAGAAACTGGAGCACTGATAAAATATATTTCGATAAGAATCTGATAGGAATGAGGTGTCAGGTATGGGGCATTTTCAGAAAGCTCTCTATTTGTACACTAGGAAAATTTGGATGCTGACAAGAGAGGGAAGGAAGAACAAATAGTCAGTGTTTAGATTGTTACAACTCAAATGCAGCTGATTTTGCAAACTTTCTTAACTTATCACAATGCTTGTCTATGGACAGTTTTAGTGCTATACCACATAATTTATGTATTAATATAGTACACATTTCAACTAAAGTTTATTGAACAAAAGTTAACTAGTTCTTTGGTCTTCTCACATATGTTTTCACCATAACATTTGATAATTCCCCTGGGCAATTATGAGTGATTTTACAAAAGAAAGACATGGAAGAGTAAAATTAGTTGTTTATTTTGCACTTTTATCATTTAGGTATAGGTTTCTAAGTTGTGAAAAACAATAGAGAAGGGTTTCCAACAGCCTAGAAACATTTAGAAAGGAATTTTTGTTTATGTATAATGTGTATGTGTATACCTACATATGTACATATCTATGTATATTAACCACTACACATATGTATATATCTGAGTAAAGAATAATAACTGAGTTTAGTTTAACAAAAAAATTTTGTATATGCATATATACATGTATGCTTAAAAGCTAATATTTGAGCCACTTCTCTGAAAATATGTAAATATTTCTATTGGTATATGAATTTCAAGATTTCTAACTAGGTTTGAGCATTAAGTCTTCTTTTAGGAATAGTTTATGAAACAGGAAATATGTAGTGAGTTTTTCCAACAAACTAAGAATCTTTTTAATTAGGCTATTTATTTGTAAAATCAAAATGGAATGACATTCATTTCCTGTCATGAAGGTTTTCTTCTCCTAGAGGCTGCCAATCATTTTATTCCCATTACACAGCTGCTGGCTTAATGTTTTCCTCACTATTACACTCTTAATAAGATCTGGTTTGACTTCCAGTTGGCAACAATTGTGACTGAGAATCAGGACTAGAAAACTATTTATATGTGTATTTAAAAATTCTCTCCTGTCTGTATCTTCTGACTATTATTCTACTAACTGTTCAGGCAAATACAAAGTTAAGTACCTTGAACTGCAACAAAATGTGTTGTTGTGAGACAGGCTTACCAAACAAAGTTGTTCAAATTAATAAGGTCACATTCCATAGATTGTTTCCAATTAAACAAAATTCATAAAATCTTAGAGGATAAGATACCTAAAATATTTACAAAAATAGGTAAAGTGAAACACTTTCCTACAAATATTTCATACAGGTAGGAGGAAGAAATGAACCATTACTCAGACTATCTATATAAGTGGGCAATCAAAAAACTACTTTCAGAGTTCCCTGGTGGTCCAGTGGTTAAGAATCTGCCTGCCAATGCAGGGGACATGGGTTCGATCCCTGGTCTGGGAAGATTCTGCACGCTGCAGGGTAACTAAGCCCATGCACCACACCTACTGAGCCTCTGCTCCGGTGACTGTGTTCTGCAACAAGAGAAGCCACCACAATGAGAAGCCCAAGCACTGCAATGAAGAGTAGTCACTGCTCGCTGCAACTAGAGAAAGCCCATCCACAGCAATGGAGACCCTGCACAGCCAAATAAATAAGGAAAATTAAAAATAAATAACTTACAAGATTATTTATATGTAAAAAATGCTTACACTTTTCATTAGGACTGAGGACAACAACCAATGGGAGTGCAATTGGTTTTCTATATATAACTATTGGTATATTCTATTTTTCATTTCCCTCTAAGTGTCTAGCCCTGTTAACTAACAGCTTCATATTTGATTCCTTTTTCAATTCTCTCAACAGGCCACATCTATTTTGTACTATAAATCACCAGAAAGAAGTTTAAACACACAATGATAGTTCAATCTGTTAATAACATAAACCTTAGAATGTTACTTTAACAGAATTTGCTAGTGAGTGAAATTCAGTACAGAATAAATCAACATCTGATTCTCTCAGTAAACACTTAATGAGTTATCTTCTGTTAGCCAAGACTGTTTAATTGTAGGGATAAAAGACAAACAAGAGGCATTTCCAAAAAGCCAGGTGCAAGTTATATACAGCTAGTGTTTTTAAAAGAGGCCAATTGTTTTGTTTTTGTTCAGAGTGATTACTCATCTCAAACACAGATAATTGGAGTAAGGGTAGAGCCTTGACCTAAAATGGGCCAAGAAGACTTTCTCTCCTAGAAGCTTGAAATGAGTGGGTATAATGTATTGATCTGGGAGCCTTGACCACCGTTCTGCATGACTATTATGTACATATAGTTTGTCATATGCAAAAATATTAAAATATTAAAACTGAAGGTCAAAGTCACTAACAGCAAAAATAAAGAAAAAAACATATTGCTTTCTGGTCTTTTGTTCTTATATGATCTAGGTAATTCTAGCTATAACTGAGTTCTGTGAGATTGTATTCCAGCTTTATTTTAAAAAGAGAAAGCAAGAGGAGAAGACAGGCGAGGATGAGGAGAAAACAGTAACAAGAAAAATACCTGTAGAACCACAGAATCTTCCAAGAAGGGCAAACTACCACAAAAATAACAATCATAACAATTATTTATTAAGTTCCTAACTGCCAGAAAAATTGTGTCACTCCCTCAGTCATGTCCTAATCTTTGCGACTCCATAGGCTTTAGCCCACCAGTTTCCTCTATCCATGGGATTTCCCAGGCAAGAATACGGTTGTGGGTTGCCATTTCCTTTTCCAGGAGTTCCCCACCCAGGGATCAAACCGACGTCTCTTACATCTCCTGCACTGGCAGGTGAATTCTTACCACTAGCACCACCTGGGAATCCTCACCCCCACAATTAAAATTAAAAAAACTTACAAGATTATTTATATGTAAAAAATGCTTACACTTTTCATTAGGACTGAGGACAACAACCAATGGGAGTGCAATTGGTTTTCTATATATAACTATTGGTATATTCTATTTTTCATTTCCCTCTAAGTGTCTAGCCCTGTTAACTAACAGCTTCATATTTGATTCCTTTTTCAATTCTCTCAACAGGCCACATCTATTTTGTACTATAAATCACCAGAAAGAAGTTTAAACACACAATGATAGTTCAATCTGTTAATAACATAAACCTTAGAATGTTACTTTAACAGAATTTGCTAGTGAGTGAAATTCAGTACAGAATAAATCAACATCTGATTCTCTCAGTAAACACTTAATGAGTTATCTTCTGTTAGCCAAGACTGTTTAATTGTAGGGATAAAAGACAAACAAGAGGCATTTCCAAAAAGCCAGGTGCAAGTTATATACAGCTAGTGTTTTTAAAAGAGGCCAATTGTTTTGTTTTTGTTCAGAGTGATTACTCATCTCAAACACAGATAATTGGAGTAAGGGTAGAGCCTTGACCTAAAATGGGCCAAGAAGACTTTCTCTCCTAGAAGCTTGAAATGAGTGGGTATAATGTATTGATCTGGGAGCCTTGACCACCGTTCTGCATGACTATTATGTACATATAGTTTGTCATATGCAAAAATATTAAAATATTAAAACTGAAGGTCAAAGTCACTAACAGCAAAAATAAAGAAAAAAACATATTGCTTTCTGGTCTTTTGTTCTTATATGATCTAGGTAATTCTAGCTATAACTGAGTTCTGTGAGATTGTATTCCAGCTTTATTTTAAAAAGAGAAAGCAAGAGGAGAAGACAGGCGAGGATGAGGAGAAAACAGTAACAAGAAAAATACCTGTAGAACCACAGAATCTTCCAAGAAGGGCAAACTACCACAAAAATAACAATCATAACAATTATTTATTAAGTTCCTAACTGCCAGAAAAATTGTGTCACTCCCTCAGTCATGTCCTAATCTTTGCGACTCCATAGGCTTTAGCCCACCAGTTTCCTCTATCCATGGGATTTCCCAGGCAAGAATACGGTTGTGGGTTGCCATTTCCTTTTCCAGGAGTTCCCCACCCAGGGATCAAACCGACGTCTCTTACATCTCCTGCACTGGCAGGTGAATTCTTTACCACTAGCACCACCTGGGAATCCTCTACCAGGGTTTATTCAAATTACATGTATTAAGTAATTTAATCATCAGTATGAACAAGTGAGGTAATTATTTTATCTTTATTATACAGATGATGAAACTAAGGTACAGAGAGCTTAAGTAACTTGCTCAAGGTCACTAAACATGAGAGATTTGTGAACTGATCTCTGGTAAAATGCATATTAATAAAACAACCTCATGTATTTGGAGTGCAAGTTCAAAAATGCAAGATGGATTAAATTCATTCATTCTGATTAATAGAAGAGGAATGTGGAGCTCCTGGGAGAACCTAAGGAGCAAGGAGTGTTCAGGAAAGAAGCAAATGAGAAGTGAAAGACTATAGCAAAGCAAAAGGGGCCAAGAAAAATATCCCAGGTGAAAGAGAGGTTTAAACTGATTTTCAATAATATAAATTTCAAACAGAGATTGTAAATTTGTTTTGTTGTGCAATATAAACTATCCCCTGACATTTCAGTACTATATATGAGACCTTTTGTATAAGACAGACTGTGTATCCATGTATGTGTATGTGTCTAGGAAGAGGGCAACGGAGATGGGATTTCAGGTTGACAACAGTGTGGTAACTTTCTATTACTACTTAGTCTCTTCTCCATCTCTCCACTCAAAGGAACCTTTGGAAAGCTTGGAGGACAGCTTGGACTTCTTATCTTGGAAGTGAGAAGATTGATGTAAATTTTCTTAGAAGGCATAGGATTCTTAAGTTTTTATCTAGGTTTCATTAATATAAAGTTTATTTTTCTTTTCTTGTGCTTGAATGAGTTCTGTTCTTTTACACTAGACAAGCACACTTCTTTGGACAATATGAGTCATCATCTAGAATTGTCACAAGTATTAGTTCTGATTGTAAGCAGATAATCATTTGTGCAGAGTTGAGTGTGTTAGTTGCTCAGTGTATCCAACTCCTTGTGAACCTATAGAGTGTAGCTCTATCCATGAAATTCTTCAGGCAAGAATATTGTGGAGTGGATAGCTATTCCCTTTTCCAGGGGATTTTCTGGGCACAGGGATGGAATCCGGATCTTCTACACTGCAGGCAGATTCTTTACTGTGGGAACCACGAGGGGAAGCTCTAATCATGAGTGCAAAGGGTCCTCTGATTCAGATTAAGCACTATGATATAGTGTGAAAAATGCCACAATAGGCACTATACATACAATACTATGATGGTAAAGAAGAGACACAGCTAAGTCATTTTTGAAGTGTAACTGTCAGGAAGTGCTTTTATGGAAAGGTGGCCCATAACTGTTTTGGACTAGGTAACTTTTAGAGTAGTCCACTGACTAGCCAAAAAAACCCAAATGTGTTATAGCCACACAGATGCAAAAGTACTTAAAATATTTTAGAGATTCCTAATGATTAGGAGTGTAGATTTAATAGGAGCTTTCTTTGTGAATATCAGGAAATCAGGTTGGACATGATTTTATTAGCTTAAATGAGAAATATCTTACATATAAGAGGAAACAACTGAACTATTTAAATCCTATGAAAAGCAAATTCATGATTAGAAAATCCACTCTGGTGTCAGGGCACAGTATTGATCATCATGGGCAATATTATGAGAAGAGACAAATTAGGGACTGTAATAGAAGAAAGCATACACTTTAAAATTAATAATTGAAAATTGCATTGTTGCATGCAATGATTAATTAAAACTAATACAACAATAAATACTGGTACAGAATATGAGAGTGACTACTATATGAAACTCCTAGGTTTCTGGTGTAGGTGACAGACCTCTTGGAGTTCACTTTCAGTAAGATCGAAAGGAAAATGAGTTTGTTGAGTGTGGGAGAATGCTGAATTCCATTTAAAAATATGAAAACAAGGTAGTCAATAGTCAACAGAGAATGGTTTTGATGACAGAAGAGCTAAAAACAGATGTCTATGAGCCTTAATAAGCACGTGAGCAATACTTAAAATCATAAACAAGAGTCAAACTTGTCAGAGCACATAGTTGGAGAAGAAAACAGGGACTGTCAGGGAGCTAATGTTTTGTGAAGGAGAGGGAAAACAAAAGGAGTGTAGCTCTATCCATGAAATTCTTCAGGCAAGAATATTGTGGAGTGGATAGCTATTCCCTTTTCCAGGGGATTTTCTGGGCACAGGGATGGAATCCGGATCTTCTACACTGCAGGCAGATTCTTTACTGTGGGAACCACGAGGGGAAGCTCTAATCATGAGTGCAAAGGGTCCTCTGATTCAGATTAAGCACTATGATATAGTGTGAAAAATGCCACAATAGGCACTATACATACAATACTATGATGGTAAAGAAGAGACACAGCTAAGTCATTTTTGAAGTGTAACTGTCAGGAAGTGCTTTTATGGAAAGGTGGCCCATAACTGTTTTGGACTAGGTAACTTTTAGAGTAGTCCACTGACTAGCCAAAAAAACCCAAATGTGTTATAGCCACACAGATGCAAAAGTACTTAAAATATTTTAGAGATTCCTAATGATTAGGAGTGTAGATTTAATAGGAGCTTTCTTTGTGAATATCAGGAAATCAGGTTGGACATGATTTTATTAGCTTAAATGAGAAATATCTTACATATAAGAGGAAACAACTGAACTATTTAAATCCTATGAAAAGCAAATTCATGATTAGAAAATCCACTCTGGTGTCAGGGCACAGTATTGATCATCATGGGCAATATTATGAGAAGAGACAAATTAGGGACTGTAATAGAAGAAAGCATACACTTTAAAATTAATAATTGAAAATTGCATTGTTGCATGCAATGATTAATTAAAACTAATACAACAATAAATACTGGTACAGAATATGAGAGTGACTACTATATGAAACTCCTAGGTTTCTGGTGTAGGTGACAGACCTCTTGGAGTTCACTTTCAGTAAGATCGAAAGGAAAATGAGTTTGTTGAGTGTGGGAGAATGCTGAATTCCATTTAAAAATATGAAAACAAGGTAGTCAATAGTCAACAGAGAATGGTTTTGATGACAGAAGAGCTAAAAACAGATGTCTATGAGCCTTAATAAGCACGTGAGCAATACTTAAAATCATAAACAAGAGTCAAACTTGTCAGAGCACATAGTTGGAGAAGAAAACAGGGACTGTCAGGGAGCTAATGTTTTGTGAAGGAGAGGGAAAACAAAAGGAGTTACAGCCAGAATAAAATAGAAAACCCACAGAGAGAGACAGACAGAACTGCTACAGAAACCTAAGAGGGAGAGGGTTGAAGAGGAAGGACTCTAACAAATTATAAATTGGAAAGTGTCAAACTGAACTCTTATTATTTTATTAGTGGTAACTACTTTTAATGTTTTACAATTAACTATTAGGTTGACAAATGGCTTTTTAGAATTTGCCATGTGCCTGGAATTATGCAAGCGTCTGGGGACAGAGTGGTAGATTGGAGGCATGTTCCTAGTATTTGTGGATTTTATTGTCCAGTGGAAGAAAAGAATAATGAATACATCAACAGACAAAGAGTATAATTAAGGTGGTAGGAGTTGGTCTCTTTGAGGAAATACTTTAGCTTAGAAATGAAAGATGAAAAGGAGCTAACCCGGGAGAAACACATGCCAAGAAGAGTAAAAGGCATGGTTGAAAGACTTCAGACAAGAAAGTGGTTGGCATGTTTTCAGAAACATGAAAAAGAATTCACATAGCTGTACAGATAATGCTGGAGGAGTTAGCAAGGCCAAGACATATTTAAGATTGAAAAGAGTTAATCTTGTGACATTTCATTAAAAACTAAGAAAAGTATAGGTATAAGTCTGATAAAATTTAAAGATTCTGAAAGAAATTGAAGGAAATGGATATATTTTATGAAAATTATTGACAATATAATTATGAATTACTTGCTCTTGGGGTATGTATTATTCTTCTGTCTACTTCAACACCCTCTCCTACTTCTTCCCCCATGAAATGCTTCTTCAAATAATGTGATTCTTGCATGACCTGCACTGGAGACTACCCACCTGCCAAAAGACAGGTTCATGGTCTGAGTTGAATCAACTGAAGTGCTTTCCTGATTATTTTTCAAACTGGGTCCGTACACAAGTTTATAAGAACACCATATCTTTATAGCTTATCATGGAAGAGACTGCCTATGGAGAAGCTTTTTAGAAGGATGACACATTAGAGAGCAGAGTTGGAAATGAGATGAGGAGGTCCTTAACATTTTCAAAGAGCACATGGGGAAAACGGATGTCAACTAAGTTTTGTGAAGGAGAGGGAAAACAAAAGGAGTTACAGCCAGAATAAAATAGAAAACCCACAGAGAGAGACAGACAGAACTGCTACAGAAACCTAAGAGGGGAGGGTTGAAGAGGAAGGACTCTAACAAATTATAAATTGGAAAGTGTCAAACTGAACTCTTATTATTTTATTAGTGGTAACTACTTTTAATGTTTTACAATTAACTATTAGGTTGACAAATGGCTTTTTAGAATTTGCCATGTGCCTGGAATTATGCAAGCGTCTGGGGACAGAGTGGTAGATTGGAGGCATGTTCCTAGTATTTGTGGATTTTATTGTCCAGTGGAAGAAAAGAATAATGAATACATCAACAGACAAAGAGTATAATTAAGGTGGTAGGAGTTGGTCTCTTTGAGGAAATACTTTAGCTTAGAAATGAAAGATGAAAAGGAGCTAACCCGGGAGAAACACATGCCAAGAAGAGTAAAAGGCATGGTTGAAAGACTTCAGACAAGAAAGTGGTTGGCATGTTTTCAGAAACATGAAAAAGAATTCACATAGCTGTACAGATAATGCTGGAGGAGTTAGCAAGGCCAAGACATATTTAAGATTGAAAAGAGTTAATCTTGTGACATTTCATTAAAAACTAAGAAAAGTATAGGTATAAGTCTGATAAAATTTAAAGATTCTGAAAGAAATTGAAGGAAATGGATATATTTTATGAAAATTATTGACAATATAATTATGAATTACTTGCTCTTGGGGTATGTATTATTCTTCTGTCTACTTCAACACCCTCTCCTACTTCTTCCCCCATGAAATGCTTCTTCAAATAATGTGATTCTTGCATGACCTGCACTGGAGACTACCCACCTGCCAAAAGACAGGTTCATGGTCTGAGTTGAATCAACTGAAGTGCTTTCCTGATTATTTTTCAAACTGGGTCCGTACACAAGTTTATAAGAACACCATATCTTTATAGCTTATCATGGAAGAGACTGCCTATGGAGAAGCTTTTTAGAAGGATGACACATTAGAGAGCAGAGTTGGAAATGAGATGAGGAGGTCCTTAACATTTTCAAATCCTTGGAGCCAATCATTAATGAAGCTTCTGTTCAACTCAATGTCCAAAAGAGCTTCTCCATTTGACCCAATAAAATCATCTTTTGTTTTGTTTATATATTTTTGACTTTTGGTATCTCGAAATTCCATTGTAGTGATTCAAATAATGACCACATTTTTCTAGCACAATTCAGAAATAAAAATGAACAAATTAGTTGGCAACAATTACAAAAACCTTAAATTCATCAAGTATGATGGGGATAATATCATTTTAGTTGCATAATTTGCCTTAGAGAACACTCTTGCTGTTACAAGACTAATGGAAAAGGAATAAAGAAGTCTGTAGTCAGCTTTGACATTCAGAATCAGACTAGTCAGCAGAGAAGAGCAGAGAATCACCCACATGGCTTTCTTTCCTCAGATCTCTAAGGACTGGAAACTTCCACATAGTCATGTATCTTAGAAGAAAGAGGGAAGGGGAGAAACAACCTCTAAGAAAGTGGAACTTTACATTGCTTGACAACTTAACTGAACATTACAAAGTTACTCTTATCAACAAGCTTACAGATGTCCATTACCTAAAAAGTGGGTGGTTTGTGAGAAAGATTACAATACAGACAATATTTTTTTTTTAATGCATCCTTTCTGTCCACGTGAGTGCAAATGTATGATCCTTCCACACTAGCAATAAAAGGAAAAAAAGATAGGTTTATTAAAAAATCACCAATGAGGTGGTCAAGTTAATAGATATTTAATAATGTACAGCTGTTAGTCATATTGCCCCACCACTACTGCCCACCTACTGGCAGAAAGTTTTTATTATTTTTAATTATAAGTATCATTTTTTCATCCCTACTTCTGAAATAAACATGCCATCACATGACAACTCATTTTATCAAACATTTACAATGTTCATAAGTGGATATGCTTTGATCTGGCAGGTCCCCTAGCTCTTGTAAAAAGCGCACATTCGTTTTATTAAGTACCCTTGTGACATAGCTTTCTATTAATGTTATGAAATAAAAATTTGAGCATAATTTAGGCTCAGCGTCATTGCTGTAAGAGATGCAAAGTTGGAAATGAGATGAGGAGGTCCTTAACATTTTCAAATCCTTGGAGCCAATCATTAATGAAGCTTCTGTTCAACTCAATGTCCAAAAGAGCTTCTCCATTTGACCCAATAAAATCATCTTTTGTTTTGTTTATATATTTTTGACTTTTGGTATCTCGAAATTCCATTGTAGTGATTCAAATAATGACCACATTTTTCTAGCACAATTGAGAAATAAAAATGAACAAATTAGTTGGCAACAATTACAAAACCTTAAATTCATCAAGTATGATGGGGATAATATCATTTTAGTTGCATAATTTGCCTTAGAGAACACTCTTGCTGTTACAAGACTAATGGAAAAGGAATAAAGAAGTCTGTAGTCAGCTTTGACATTCAGAATCAGACTAGTCAGCAGAGAAGAGCAGAGAATCACCCACATGGCTTTCTTTCCTCAGATCTCTAAGGACTGGAAACTTCCACATAGTCATGTATCTTAGAAGAAAGAGGGAAGGGGAGAAACAACCTCTAAGAAAGTGGAACTTTACATTGCTTGACAACTTAACTGAACATTACAAAGTTACTCTTATCAACAAGCTTACAGATGTCCATTACCTAAAAAGTGGGTGGTTTGTGAGAAAGATTACAATACAGACAATATTTTTTTTTTAATGCATCCTTTCTGTCCACGTGAGTGCAAATGTATGATCCTTCCACACTAGCAATAAAAGGAAAAAAAGATAGGTTTATTAAAAAATCACCAATGAGGTGGTCAAGTTAATAGATATTTAATAATGTACAGCTGTTAGTCATATTGCCCCACCACTACTGCCCACCTACTGGCAGAAAGTTTTTATTATTTTTAATTATAAGTATCATTTTTTTCATCCCTACTTCTGAAATAAACATGCCATCACATGACAACTCATTTTATCAAACATTTACAATGTTCATAAGTGGATATGCTTTGATCTGGCAGGTCCCCTATCTCTTGTAAAAATCTCACATTCGTTTTTATTAAGTACCCTTGTGACATAGCTTTCTATTAATGTTATGAAATAAAAATTTGAGCATAATTTAGGCTCAGCGTCATTGCTGTAAGAGATGCAAAGTTCAGGACTTATAAGTTTATTAAAATTATAAGAGGAATTAATAGTATGCAGGGATCATTAAGGTTTCTAGGACTGTGCAAAGACTATAAAGTTCCGATGCCTAATAGTTTGGGATTTTTCTCAGTTTCTTGCTGTTTTGTCTTCTTAAAATATGTCAAAAAGATGGTAATTTAGAGTGTTAGTAGTATATATTCCTACTGATGAAGCACTTTTTCTCTTATATGAACTGTCATCATTTGGAGACAAAGTTTAATCACATTACTTTTTAGCAAAAATAAAATCTGTCACGCAATGGAAGCATTGGACATTGGCTTTCTGAGCTGTTTCATGTTTTAAACAATGTCAGTTTAAGACTTGTGTTTCTGTACTTTTTAAAATTTGTACTACTAGCATTTCTGGGTATTCTAGAAACACTTTCATAGTTAAATGCTCCAGAAAGAGGAGTGGAGTATCGTAGTAAAGCTGAAAATGGCATGTTAAGGAGGAAGTATTCCTTATCTAAGCTTCCCTGGTGGCTCAGACAGTAAAGAATCTGCCTGCAATGTAGGAAACCCAGGTTTGACCCCTGGGTAGGAAGATCCCCTGGAGAAGGGAATGGCAACCCACTCCAGAATTCTTGTCCGGAGAACCCCATGGACAGAGGAGCCTGGAGGGCTACAGTCCAAGGGGCCTAATGGCATGGTAAAGAGAATGTGCTCCTCATTTACCTAAGTAAAAACCAAATAACACTGTGAAGGGGAAATCTGAACAATACAGAAGCATAACAATTCATTGCTATGTTTTGGTAAGGGCAGCTTGAAGACTATGGTTTTTTTTTGGTAACATTGAAATTCAAAAGATAAAAACCACAGCTATAATTCAGTGTTAAATTTGAGATCACAGTTTAAAATGCACCTTAAGATCATGCAGGATGAAAGGAAAGTAACTTGCAATTTGTGTGCTAATAACTACAGTTTTCTTGTTATATTTGCTGTATTATTGGATTAGGTCACCAGAGAAGCAATTATGATAGCTGAATATTCATTAATGTTTACAAAAGAAAATTTAAAAGAGACATAACAAGCATCTTCATTTACAGTAGATAAACAATATAATCCTGTGCAACATTTTCAGGTAGAGATACCTAAAAAGTGAAGAAATAACAAGTCTTTTTAAATACTAGAATTCATTAGGACTGCAGTCTTACCTACATCTATTTTGTGGTACTGAAACTTCTGATTTGGAATGAGTTAGCATTGATTTGTATTAAAATATAGTATTTTACTCTTCTTCATAGCATTGTAAACATATTTTTCAGAACATTTAGAATCATTTGAAAAACTTTGAAACGTACAACTTTTTTTTTGGTATTATTAAAAAAAAAAAAACTGAAGGGGCCCCCTTCCCAGGAAATGAATTTTGGGAGCGCCAAGTTAAATTAATACTGTAAGTAAAAGTAAACTAAAAGTATATTCCATGTAAATCTATCTGCCTTTATGATTGCTATTAACATATGGATTGGAATGTGTCTAATGATTAAAGATTAATAATGAGTGTAATTCATGGTTGCAATGCCATGAGAGGCAGAGCTTAATTAGCCAATGCACAGTTCTAATATTTAGGACCCTTTTCTGAACATGTTCTACATATGAAATACATTAAAGATTGAGCTGCTGTCAGCCCTCTTTCCGGATTGGCTGAGACCATTAATGCAGTCCATCAACTCACCAGCAGACCATTACTTTCTCAGCAGCATTCCCTGAGGACTTGCATTGCTCACTTTGAACATATTGCTTTAATAAGAGAATTATTTCAGAAAGCTTGAGTTATCTCAGGCCTGGGAAGAAGCACTTTAGGACCTGACAAAGTGCCTTCTATAGTAAATGGTTTTGAAGATCACAGAGTGAAATGTATATTTGGCTTCATTTGCATAAAAACATCCAGCACAGCTTTTCACAAATTAACACAAATTAGGTAGAATATTGAATGATATATGACTAAATTCTTCCATTTCTAGGATTCCAGATGTGTTTTTTATGTTGGTTGATTTACTTTTTGATTAGTTGTTAGAACTTAAGACATCTGTTGCCATTGTGTAGTGTAGAATATTTTAATGGAATTACTAAATGCCATGTGTCTATCAGTGCTTAATCATGTGTCTAGTGCTAAAGCAACTCCCTGGGTAGGCTTTTCTACACAGATGTGGAACACTAGACTGCTGCCCATGAAATTCTGCAAAAGCAGCATTTATGAAAAGCAACTTTTTATTGTTCAAATTCAGGTAGAAAATAAAAAGATCCATAGAGAAAACAATTCAGAGTTTCATGATTTTATTTTTTATTACAGCAGCTGTGATTATGCATGTTTTCTGTAATTGCACTGCATGTTTAAGAAATTTAATTTCACTGTTGTCCATTGTATCAGATTTCTCAGTTTTCTCTGACGTTCACGGAAGTCAGTCACAGTATGCCTGGTGACTCATAACAAATCAAGGTGGAACTAATGCAAATCAGACTCTGATTAGAAAGATAATCATATAACCATCCCTGAATAAACTGCACATACTCTTCCTTATTATTGCATTATTATTTAATTTATATGGAATGCATGCCTGTTCAGGGAATTTAGAGTATTTACCTCCATTCCATTGTCTATTCTTTTTAACTATTGATAGGAAAGGCTATAAGAAGATGAGGTGATAACAGGACCTGGTAAATTTCAGACATCAAAGTACTACAGTTTCAAATGACTGTAGTACTGCATGACAATTTTATTTTTCATGTGTAGCACTCACATTGTACACAGTTCCCTCTAATTATTGAGATCAGAAACTCTATTACTGAGTGTGTGCATATCAAGAGGAGGAATCAAAAGTATTCCCTCTGAACTGTGGCCCTCAGTGAGACCTGGACCTAGAACCTCTTGGACAAAATGTTACGGAAATGAATGAAAGTTAAGTTTCTTTTACTAAACTCTTCTTGTTTTAAACCGTATACAGATAATTGTACACAATTTTAGATGAATGGAAGAATATTCTCTTATCAAAGGAAATGGAAACAAAGCAGGAGAAAAGCATAGACATTCATACCTTTGGCAAATCTTTGAAGTCAGAATGAATTTTGACTAAATTCTGGTTTTACTATTTCCTAGTTGTGTGACTTTTGGCAAATGGCTAAGAAGAATAGTATTACAAATATTATTAGTATTGTTTATCATCTCTGATAATTATGTCGAGTTTCATTATGAACCAAAATATCCTTACAAAGCAGATAAAACAGAGGCATATTTTAATGCACAACAACATCTCAGTATTAACAGTGAGATCCTTATTGTTGTCATTCTAGATTTTTAATGTAAAGTATAACAAAATCCATCTAAGTGTTCAGTTTATTCTGTCACATGGAATGTCATGTTTAATTAATCCTGGTGTATCCAAGGGGAAGCAGACAATTATAGTCTAAGAGAAGTATGTACTCTGGGACTATCATTAAGCTGAATTAGAATGCACAATGAAAATAGGTGTATTAAAACAAGAAAAAAAAAGAAAGAAAATAGGTGTATTAAGTTCTAACAATAATTTTCAAAGCAAATTAAATGAGGCATTCACTGAACCTCCAGCCACCATATCTGAGTTTTGTATAGAAGTAGGAGGAACAAAAAGCTATAATTTAGGGCATGTGCCTACTGAGTCTGAACCCTCCTTAAGAAGCTCAGAGCAAGTTCCTACAAACTACTTCCAGACATAGTATATGAACCAGACTGCATCACACACGCAGTTTATCTTCAAGAGAAACCTAGATGCCTAGGTTTTTCTATTGTTGCTTTGTTTCATTTTTTGTTTGTTTTTTAATTAGGTGCTGCACTACTCCCAACAAAATCAAAATTCAGTTTTTAAGGAAGAAAGATAGAATGGATATTTGGTAGTCAACAGAAGTCCTTGTTAGAGTGTAGAAAATAACAATTAGTAAAACGTGATTAATGTAAAAATCAGTTATATAAAATAGTATAACACAAGAAGGAAAGAGGCAAAGGATGTAAATTTGGAAACTGACAATTTTCAATTCTAGTTGGGAACAAAGTAACTCTGGAAATAATACAGAACTTCATCAAAAATTAAATCATATAGTTCATCAATACTCATCAGTTGTATTGCATACAATATAGCCCTCATTGCAAAGTCCTTTAAAAATGGCTAAAGTGATACATCTCAGATCATTAAAAAATCCAGGAAACACCACAATGAAAAAAACAAACAAACAAACAAAAAATATATATATATACTTATAACCTCACTTTAAGAAGATAAATGTTAAGATTTTTGTGTATAGCTTCTTATTTTCTTAAAAATGTAAACAAATTCCACCGTACTACTTTTTTCTACATGATTTTAATGTTACAGTGTATGCAACTGGAAAGTAATAGAAGACATTACCAATTTATAAGAGGATGGAATTTTTCATTAAAAAGCTCTATAAAGATGAAGAGCATAATGAAATAAGTACTTGGTGACATTATAGTTGAAGAATTTGGGTGATTTTCAGTTTAACATTTCGAACTTCTGAATGAATTTTACTCTTTCTAACATTATTTCTGAACACTGACTTACAAAACAGACACGGGCACACATACAAACACATATTTCTCTACTTTGTATATGCTTCCCTATTTGAATAGATGTCCACTCTCCAGTGCAACTTTAGGAGTTTGCTTTTCTATTTCTTTGTTGAGTATGCACTTCTTGTGGTCAGAGATGGTGTCTTATTGACCTAAGTATCCCACATAATCACAATCTATGCTCATGCATGCTCAGGTGTTCAGTCATGTCTGACTCTTTGTGACTCCCATGGACTGTGGCCCTAGAGGCTCCTCTGTCCATGGGATTTCCCAGGCAAGAATACTGGAGTGGGCTGCCATTGCCTCCTCCAAGGGATCTTCCCGATCCAGGGATCCAATCCTTATCTCCTGCATTGGTAGGTGGATTCTTTTACCACTGACCCACCTGGGATTCCAGCACAAATCCAGAACCCATTAAATATTTAATGAATTTTTTTTAATAAATGAGATACTAATGTGGCTAGTGATGAATGAAGTCAAGAAAGGCCCAAATCCTTTATTTTAAAATAGCTCTTTAATGTGTTAGCTCTCTTATATTTCTATTCATAACATTTCCAATCAGATATATGACAAGAAATATGCTATCTTTTATTAAGTGTTTTTGTGTGTGTTTTCTCCCCAATATAGCCCTCATTGCAAAGTCATTTAAAAATGGCTAAAGTGATACATCTCAGATCATTAAAAAATCCAGGAAACACCACAATGAAAAAAACAAACAAACAAACAAAAAATATATATATATACTTATAACCTCACTTTAAGAAGATAAATGTTAAGATTTTTGTGTATAGCTTCTTATTTTCTTAAAAATGTAAACAAATTCCACCGTACTACTTTTTTCTACATGATTTTAATGTTACAGTGTATGCAACTGGAAAGTAATAGAAGACATTACCAATTTATAAGAGGATGGAATTTTTCATTAAAAAGCTCTATAAAGATGAAGAGCATAATGAAATAAGTACTTGGTGACATTATAGTTGAAGAATTTGGGTGATTTTCAGTTTAACATTTCGAACTTCTGAATGAATTTTACTCTTTCTAACATTATTTCTGAACACTGACTTACAAAACAGACACGGGCACACATACAAACACATATTTCTCTACTTTGTATATGCTTCCCTATTTGAATAGATGTCCACTCTCCAGTGCAACTTTAGGAGTTTGCTTTTCTATTTCTTTGTTGAGTATGCACTTCTTGTGGTCAGAGATGGTGTCTTATTGACCTAAGTATCCCACATAATCACAATCTATGCTCATGCATGCTCAGGTGTTCAGTCATGTCTGACTCTTTGTGACTCCCATGGACTGTGGCCCTAGAGGCTCCTCTGTCCATGGGATTTCCCAGGCAAGAATACTGGAGTGGGCTGCCATTGCCTCCTCCAAGGGATCTTCCCGATCCAGGGATCCAATCCTTATCTCCTGCATTGGTAGGTGGATTCTTTTACCACTGACCCACCTGGGATTCCAGCACAAATCCAGAACCCATTAAATATTTAATGAATTTTTTTTAATAAATGAGATACTAATGTGGCTAGTGATGAATGAAGTCAAGAAAGGCCCAAATCCTTTATTTTAAAATAGCTCTTTAATGTGTTAGCTCTCTTATATTTCTATTCATAACATTTCCAATCAGATATATGACAAGAAATATGCTATCTTTTATTAAGTGTTTTTGTGTGTGTTTTCTCCCCAATTAGATTTTAATCTCCTTGGGTTGTGGAGATTAAGAACAAGTGATTTCTACCACGACTCCTTGCTTCCAGGTATTTGATTGCTTTAATCTTAATTTCTCTACCTAATACTCATTAAGCATGTGAAATTTTAAATCCTCATAGTTAATTATTGTTGGTTTTGAAAACTTCTGATACATGGCATTATTGAAAAATCCATAACTTGTTATAGAAAAGAAAGCTGGAAATTGCAGGAATAAGTAATAATAACATCATTGTTGGCTAAGACATCTAAATTCAAATCATAATTGCAACAAGTCCCTAATCCTTACCCATCAATGCTAGTGAAACTTTAACTTTTAAATAAGAAGATTATTCACTGCCAAAACTTTATGTCGTGTTTCTGTTATTCAGTCAACTCAGTTGTTAAAAACATAGCAGTTATTTATGGTCCAAGGATGCTTTATTCTGGCCAGGAAAATATGTTTCTATTGCAAAGGGATTCATCACTTGCATTAGAAAAAGAATTTAGAGGCTGTCATGGTCATGGGTCAAGAGCCTCAACGTCACATAGGAACAATAGCAAATTTTATTCTTGTTTATATGTTTTAAATCTCTTAGATTAAGATATATATATACATTTTTTTTCAAACTAAGCTTTCTAAATTTGCATTGTGTACCATGGAGATATATTTGCATAATTTTACATACTGATAGATATTTATATATTTCTGGAGGAGTCAACTGCTTGTGACTGTTTAGTGTAAAAAACTAATAAAGTCCTTCAAAACCTTTCATTTCCACTTTAATCACTTAATATCATATATTTTTCTATATTATGAAAGTATACTTATGAGATTAGGTCCATAATTAACAACTCCGTTTATTGTACTTGTGATTGCTGTTTTATTGCTCCAGTAGAGACAAACAGTAATTAGAACAATTACTCCATTAATTACATGCAGTCTCTCAAGATTTACTATATATTCGCCAAAAATATGAGAAACCCAAAGCACTTTATTCTTTGTAAAACTGTGAAAAAATTCTATTAAGTAATTTTCATTGTTTTGAGAAATTCTCTATGCAACTGTTGGATAAAGAAGTAGACTTGCCAAACTTTATAATTTACTTTTGTGTATAGAGAATGAAATCCTCTCACTTTAGTATCTTTTAAAAATAGCACTCTTAAAATGAATTAAAGACCTAAACATAAGACAAGAAATTATAAAACTCTTAGAGGAAAACATAGGCAGAACACTCTCTGACATAAATCATAGCAAGATCCTCTATAACCCATCTTTTAGAATAGTGGAAATAATAACAAAAATGAAAAAATGGAACCCAGTTAAACCTAAAAGCTTTTGTACAATGAAATAAAAGTATAAACCTTCAACAGCAAATAAAACAACTGACAAAGACTCTCCAAAATAGACTCAATCCCAGAAAAGCAAACAACCCAGTCAAAAAGTGGGCAGAAGACTTAAGCAGATATTTCTCCAAAGAAGACACAAAGATGGCTAACAAACACATGAAAAGATGCTCAACACTGCTTATTATTAGAGAAGTGCAAATCAAAATCACAATGAGGTTATCATTTCACACTGGTCAGAATGACCATTATCAAAAGTCTACATACAAACAATAAATGCTGGAGAGGGTGCAGAGATAACAGAACCTACTTACACTGTTGGTGGGAATGCAAACTGATACAACCACTATGGAGAACAGTATGAAGATTACTTAAAAAAAAAAAACTAGGAATAAAACTACCATACAACTCAGAAATCCCCTTATGGGGCATATACCTTAAGGAAATCAGAAGTGAAAAACACATGTGGTAGTAAACAACAAGATCCTGTAAAATATATAATAATAATAAATAAAATCTGTACAGGAAAAAATAATAATTATACTTTAAAAATATCAACAAAAAAAATAGAATAAAATACCAATTAAAAAAAGAAAAAGACACATGTACTCCAATGTTCACTGCAGCACTATTTACAATAGCTAGGGCAATGAAGCAACCTAGATGTCTATGGCCGATGAATGGATAAGGATGTGTGGTAGAGATATACAATGGAATATAACTCAGCCATAAAAAGGAATGCATTTGTGTCAGTTCTAATAAGGTGGATGAACCTAGAACCTATTATACAGTGTGAAGTAATTCAGAAAGAGAAAAACAAATATTGCATATTAATTCATACATATGGAATCTAGAAAGATGGTACTGATAACCATGTGCACACGGTAGCAAAGGAGACAACAGATGTAAAGAACAGAATTTTATATTCAGTGGGAGAAGGAGAGGGTGGGATGTTTTGAGGGAATACCACTGACACCTACATATTATCATATGTAAAATAGATAGTCATTGGAAATTTGATGTAAGACACAAGGCACCCAAAGCCATGACATCCTGGAAGGTTGGGATGGGGAGGGAAGTGGGAGGCAGGTACAGGATGGAGGGCAAAATGTATGCCTATGCCCAGTTCATACTACTATAGGTCAAAAACCATCACAATACTGCAAAATAATTATCCTCCAATTAAAATAAATACATTTAAAAAAAAAAAAGTTCTCTTACCAATGTGATCTGATGTGGAAAAATGATACATTGTCATTTATTCCTGTGTAAAATATGAGTGTATGTACATGTGCGTGTGTTGAAGAATGAGTGTTGGCAGTTACAAAAAGTGGATGATAACCTAAAGGGACTTTGGCTATAAGATTAAGAAAGCACTTCAGAGTTCTCCTAAGGCTCAACTTTTGTAATCTTTCTATAACCAGTGACTGTCCTTTTGGGTAAGAAACACTTGGCTGATTCACAAAAGCTTTAGTGAGTCACAGAGAAATCATAAAATATTTGCAAATTGTACAAACTGTCTGATTGAAATAAACTGCATCTTTGCAGTCAGTATACAAACTGGACCACATTTCACTCATTGTATCACTATTTATTTAGACAGATGTTCTGTAATGAGATTCAGTATTCAAGCAAAATTAAAAAGTACACACAAAGGATTGTGTCTGAATATTATTTAAAAAAAATAAACAGTCAATCGTGGCAGTGCTTAACCAGCAAAGGATATATTAGATTTAAACAAATGACATGTCACCAGGAATCTTTCTTTTCATTTTTTAAAGGTTTTTTTGATGGGGACCATGTTTAGTATTTCTCGAATCTGTTACAATATTGCTTCTGTCTTATGTTTTGTTTTTTTTGCCATGGGGCATGTTGGATCCTATCTCCCAGACCAGGGATGGAAACCAAGCACCCTGTATTGGAAGACTTTTAACCACTGAACTGCCAGGGAAATCCCAGGAATCTTTCTTTAAAAAAAAAAGAAAGAAAGAAAAATACTGACTCACAAACATATGAAAGTTTGCATTAATTGAATGCTCAAATTGTTATTTGAAATTGTTCAGCATTATAAGGATTTTGAAATACAGAATTTCTTACATTTCATGGACAACCTACTTTATGGGAAACTGTCCTAGACTAACCTGTCTTCTAAGAATTTTTAAGGAATGTATATATTCTTCTTTGCACTTAACTCTAATATGAATCAAACCACTATGGGATTGGTAGTCACACTACTTTTGATTCTTAGTTTACTAAGCCAGGCTGCTCTCCTCGAATAGAAAATCAGTCTTCTTCAATACTTCTCTGCATGAGTCAGATTCACTGAGTCCATGTAACAAACATAGAAATGCTAGGGAAAGAATTTTACAGATTTCCAGGAATGACAATTTATACTGAAATCCATTGTTAGAATCACTGTAGAGTGCAATTCTATATTTAGAGCTCCTGCCAGTTTCAATACATGTGTACCTAATGTTTAGGGTGATTTAGAAATTATGGTAGTTAAGATGTCTTAGTTGGTCCCAGGGAGGAATAGAGTAAGCATATTTGCTGATTTTACAACTCCTGTTCTTCTAACACTCTGTTCTCTCCATAGATATCAAACACACATTTTTCTTATTAAAGATGGTTTGGGAGGGGAGGTCATCATATTCCTGTGAAGATCATCCCTTGTCATGAGTCAGAATCTTTCAGCTAATCTCTAGTGATTTTCTTCAAGCACAGTATTTCACAAGAAAATATTTTTACATTAACTTTTAACCCTAATGTTTCTACTTTGAGCAGAAAATATTTAAGAAAAATTTAAAATGTGCAAGCTCTGGTGATGTGGAATGAATTAGAAATTAAAGACAGGAATTTTCTTATGATGTGTGTTTTCTTCAACCTAAAAGTAGCATTCAAAATATTAATATTTCACTGCCAACTTTAGTTTTAAATGCTAAAACCATGAAATTTTCAGGGACTTAACCCCACCCTGTGCTAAAACCATGAATCTCCCAGACCAGGGATGGAAACCAAGCACCCTGTATTGGAAGACTTTTAACCACTGAACTGCCAGGGAAATCCCAGGAATCTTTCTTTAAAAAAAAAAGAAAGAAAGAAAAATACTGACTCACAAACATATGAAAGTTTGCATTAATTGAATGCTCAAATTGTTATTTGAAATTGTTCAGCATTATAAGGATTTTGAAATACAGAATTTCTTACATTTCATGGACAACCTACTTTATGGGAAACTGTCCTAGACTAACCTGTCTTCTAAGAATTTTTAAGGAATGTATATATTCTTCTTTGCACTTAACTCTAATATGAATCAAACCACTATGGGATTGGTAGTCACACTACTTTTGATTCTTAGTTTACTAAGCCAGGCTGCTCTCCTCGAATAGAAAATCAGTCTTCTTCAATACTTCTCTGCATGAGTCAGATTCACTGAGTCCATGTAACAAACATAGAAATGCTAGGGAAAGAATTTTACAGATTTCCAGGAATGACAATTTATACTGAAATCCATTGTTAGAATCACTGTAGAGTGCAATTCTATATTTAGAGCTCCTGCCAGTTTCAATACATGTGTACCTAATGTTTAGGGTGATTTAGAAATTATGGTAGTTAAGATGTCTTAGTTGGTCCCAGGGAGGAATAGAGTAAGCATATTTGCTGATTTTACAACTCCTGTTCTTCTAACACTCTGTTCTCTCCATAGATATCAAACACACATTTTTCTTATTAAAGATGGTTTGGGAGGGGAGGTCATCATATTCCTGTGAAGATCATCCCTTGTCATGAGTCAGAATCTTTCAGCTAATCTCTAGTGATTTTCTTCAAGCACAGTATTTCACAAGAAAATATTTTTACATTAACTTTTAACCCTAATGTTTCTACTTTGAGCAGAAAATATTTAAGAAAAATTTAAAATGTGCAAGCTCTGGTGATGTGGAATGAATTAGAAATTAAAGACAGGAATTTTCTTATGATGTGTGTTTTCTTCAACCTAAAAGTAGCATTCAAAATATTAATATTTCACTGCCAACTTTAGTTTTAAATGCTAAAACCATGAAATTTTCAGGGACTTAACCCCACCCTGTGTCACTATAAACATATAGCAGATTGAAAAGCTATTAGTCATTAACAATCTACCATGGTGATCAGATTATTTAACATAAATTCAGAGTAAAATTATCCTACTTACTTCATACCCTGTTTCTCAGACAAGGAAGTAAAAGAGCACATATCCATACTCTGTAACCCAATATATGCAACAGGGGGGTTTCAGAAATTCCTATTCCCCCCAAGTGTGTTCTCTTTTTTTATATGTTTGAAAATGGATGCAAGATCAATAATTGTGATGAAAGCATTCAAGATTTCTCAGGAAAAATATCAATGTAAGAGAAAAAAAAAACCTCACATACACTGTTCTATGTAAAATGCCAACTTTCATGAAAATGACCTAATATAGGACTGTTCATATATTTTAAGTTGTTATTATATTTTACTTAGAATTAGAAATTAGAAAAGTAGTTGTAATAACTGTAATTATCATAGAATAAACACTAAAGTTTTTGAAGAGGGGGTCAAGATGGTGGAGGAATGAGAAGAGGATTTCACCAGCTCCCCAATAGAAATGGGGAAGAATCAAGAAATGAAGCACCACCAACAAACCAGTGGCTAGACAACAAAAGCACTCCTCAGATCTACGAGGGTCGGAGAGCGAACAGCCAGAACCTTCCAGGAGCTCCTGTTCTGAGAGCCCTGTGCCCCAATACCCACACCGGACCAGGTGGAGAGAGCCTGGGAAGTGCGCCAGGAGGACAGAGGGTGGCGCTCAGCGCGAAAATCCCCCGGGTCGCCAGGCACCAGGTGAGCTGAGACACTGCTAGCGGTGGCATGTGGAAGTGAATGCGGAAATCCCCTGGCGGGTTGCTGCCCAGGGCCTGGCTCGAGCTGGATAGGGAAGCTCATGCCTGCGATTGGGGCTTAGTCTCCTATCTGGCAGTGCGCATGGCCAGCAGTCTGAAAAGTCCGTGTAACCCCAGAGCTGCAGCAGGGAAGCCACTGTCCCACAGGCAGCGGAGAGCTGCGATAGGGGAAAACAAAAAGCAGGAATTAGAGGCTACCAGCAGGTGCACAGTGTGTTTTCTTCAACCTAAAAGTAGCATTCAAAATATTAATATTTCACTGCCAACTTTAGTTTTAAATGCTAAAACCATGAAATTTTCAGGGACTTAACCCCACCCTGTGTCACTATAAACATATAGCAGATTGAAAAGCTATTAGTCATTAACAATCTACCATGGTGATCAGATTATTTAACATAAATTCAGAGTAAAATTATCCTACTTACTTCATACCCTGTTTCTCAGACAAGGAAGTAAAAGAGCACATATCCATACTCTGTAACCCAATATATGCAACAGGGGGGTTTCAGAAATTCCTATTCCCCCCAAGTGTGTTCTCTTTTTTTATATGTTTGAAAATGGATGCAAGATCAATAATTGTGATGAAAGCATTCAAGATTTCTCAGGAAAAATATCAATGTAAGAGAAAAAAAAAACCTCACATACACTGTTCTATGTAAAATGCCAACTTTCATGAAAATGACCTAATATAGGACTGTTCATATATTTTAAGTTGTTATTATATTTTACTTAGAATTAGAAATTAGAAAAGTAGTTGTAATAACTGTAATTATCATAGAATAAACACTAAAGTTTTTGAAGAGGGGGTCAAGATGGTGGAGGAATGAGAAGAGGATTTCACCAGCTCCCCAATAGAAATGGGGAAGAATCAAGAAATGAAGCACCACCAACAAACCAGTGGCTAGACAACAAAAGCACTCCTCAGATCTACGAGGGTCGGAGAGCGAACAGCCAGAACCTTCCAGGAGCTCCTGTTCTGAGAGCCCTGTGCCCCAATACCCACACCGGACCAGGTGGAGAGAGCCTGGGAAGTGCGCCAGGAGGACAGAGGGTGGCGCTCAGCGCGAAAATCCCCCGGGTCGCCAGGCACCAGGTGAGCTGAGACACTGCTAGCGGTGGCATGTGGAAGTGAATGCGGAAATCCCCTGGCGGGTTGCTGCCCAGGGGCCTGGCTCGAGCTGGATAGGGAAGCTCATGCCTGCGATTGGGGCTTAGTCTCCTATCTGGCAGTGCGCATGGCCAGCAGTCTGAAAAGTCCGTGTAACCCCAGAGCTGCAGCAGGGAAGCCACTGTCCCACAGGCAGCGGAGAGCTGCGATAGGGGAAAACAGGAGAAGAGCAGGAATTAGAGGCTACCAGCAGGTGCACAGTGGAACCGGGGAGCTCCCTGCAGCATGGGATTGCGGGCACCGCTCCAGCCCAATAGACTGGGAACAGCCTGCTGCCCCGGCCAGCACCTGAGCTGGCTGCAGAGCCTTTGTTTTGCTGAAAGCAAAAACAGAAACCAGAGCAACTGGCTCTGCAAGGGAAAGATCAGAGAAACCTGGGACCACATCAACAGCAAACGGGTGGAAGGTCCACATGCAGATGAGAAGATAAAAGTCAGGGACGGTATTTGCCCTTTTTGTTTTGTTTTGTTTTGTTTGTTCGCTTGTTTGGTTTGGTTTGGTTTTTGTCTCTTCTTGTTAATTTTCTTCTCTTTTTAAATTTTTTACTTATTTTTTTTTTAATTTCAATTTTTTAAGCTTTTAATTTTCTTTCCTTTTGGCCACTGCTTCCTCCTTCTATGTTCTAAATGTAAAATCGTTTTCTATCTACTAATAGCCTCTACATAAATAATTCCTATCTTCCTGTCTCTACTATTCTCTTCCAGTTGTGCCAAACACTACAACACACTAATCTTTGTTACCTAACACTAAAAATCCTTGCAAGGTGCATCTGTTCCTTCTCGTTACCCATACACTTTCCTCCTCCTCACCCTCAACACATGTCTTAGTAAAAAACTGCTTTCATTGTATATCCCCAGCTGGGACCTCACCCTCAATCTATTTTACCAGGGAGTATTTTAATTAATTTAGAGCTTAATGGTCAGGTACCATCTTTGGTTGCACTGTTTGCCAGAAAAATTTCCTATGCTTTATCCCTGTAAGACTGTACAGTTGTGGTTATTTATGTGAATGTATGTATATTTTCCCACTATGTTAGAAATTATTTGCATGATTTTATGACTGCCATCAATCAGGGATGCAGCTCTTGTTCTTCATATGCTTATATTTGAACTAATACCAATGAATACCATAGCAAACCAGACATAGAGCCTACACCTCCTGGTCAGAGATCAAACCAAGGATCCTCGGAGTGGAAGCCCTGATTCCAAGATCCCACACTATTGAAAAATATACAACACTAGAGATAACTCACCTGCAAACAAGACCTAAAACCATTCAAGACACAAACCACTGAATCTTTCTACAAGGACAGAAAACCAAAGGAAGGGAGAATTCAACCATGAATGCTGGTGGGAAAAAGAACTCCACACACACAGACACACACAAAGAAAAATTAACATAATAATGAAAAGACAGAGAAACACTATACAAATGAAGGAACAAACTAGAGAAACACAGCTTCAAATGACAGAAGAAGAGATAGACAAACTATCTGAAAGAGAATTCACAAGAGTGATACGAGTGAGGATTCAAAACACCGAAAACACAATGTTAGAGGAAATTAGTGCACTGAGAAGAGACATGCAAGAAATGAAAAATAAATAGAGACAACGAATTCAATTGCTGAATCCAAGAATACTATGGAATGTCTCAACAGCAGAGTATCAGAGGTTGAAGAATGGATAAGTGAGCTGGAAGACAGAATGGTGGAAATAACTGCTGAAGAACAGAACAAAGCACAAAGAATCAAAAGAACTGAGGATAGCCTCAGAGATCTATGGGACAATATCAAACACACCAACATTAGAATTATAGGAGTCCCAGAAGAAGAAGAGGGAACGGAAGGCAATGAAAAAATTCTTGAAGTGGTTATAGTTGAAAACTTCCCCAGCATGGGAAAGGAAATAGTCAACGAAGTCCAAGAAGCACAAAGAGTTCCATACAGGAGAAACCCCACAAGAAACACACCAAGGCACGTTCTAATCAAACTAACACAGACTGAATATAAAGACAGAATACTTAAAGCAGCAAGGAAAAAACCACAAATACCATATAAAGGAAACCCCATACATTAAACTGCTGATCTCTCAACAGAAATCCTGCAGCCCAGAAGAGAATGGCAGGACACATTTAAACGGCTAAAAGAGAATAACCTACAATCAAGAATTCTCTACCCAGCAAAGATCTCATTCAGAATTGATGGAGAAGTCAAAAGCTTCACAGAAAAAAATTTTGTACATGAAACCAGCCCCTACAAAAAAAGATACAAGGATCCTCGGATGGAAGCCCTGATTCCAAGATCCCACACTATTGAAAAATATACAACACTAGAGATAACTCACCTGCAAACAAGACCTAAAACCATTCAAGACACAAACCACTGAATCTTTCTACAAGGACAGAAAACCAAAGGAAGGGAGAATTCAACCATGAATGCTGGTGGGAAAAAGAACTCCACACACACAGACACACACAAAGAAAAATTAACATAATAATGAAAAGACAGAGAAACACTATACAAATGAAGGAACAAACTAGAGAAACACAGCTTCAAATGACAGAAGAAGAGATAGACAAACTATCTGAAAGAGAATTCACAAGAGTGATACGAGTGAGGATTCAAAACACCGAAAACACAATGTTAGAGGAAATTAGTGCACTGAGAAGAGACATGCAAGAAATGAAAAATAAATAGAGACAACGAATTCAATTGCTGAATCCAAGAATACTATGGAATGTCTCAACAGCAGAGTATCAGAGGTTGAAGAATGGATAAGTGAGCTGGAAGACAGAATGGTGGAAATAACTGCTGAAGAACAGAACAAAGCACAAAGAATCAAAAGAACTGAGGATAGCCTCAGAGATCTATGGGACAATATCAAACACACCAACATTAGAATTATAGGAGTCCCAGAAGAAGAAGAGGGAACGGAAGGCAATGAAAAAATTCTTGAAGTGGTTATAGTTGAAAACTTCCCCAGCATGGGAAAGGAAATAGTCAACGAAGTCCAAGAAGCACAAAGAGTTCCATACAGGAGAAACCCCACAAGAAACACACCAAGGCACGTTCTAATCAAACTAACACAGACTGAATATAAAGACAGAATACTTAAAGCAGCAAGGAAAAAACCACAAATACCATATAAAGGAAACCCCATACATTAAACTGCTGATCTCTCAACAGAAATCCTGCAGCCCAGAAGAGAATGGCAGGACACATTTAAACGGCTAAAAGAGAATAACCTACAATCAAGAATTCTCTACCCAGCAAAGATCTCATTCAGAATTGATGGAGAAGTCAAAAGCTTCACAGACAAGCAAAAACTAAAAGAATTTTGTACCATGAAACCAGCCCTACAACAAGTGTTAAAGGGCCTGATATAGCCAATAAATACAAGACTAGGAGAAGTTCTACAAACCAAACCCCAAATATCTAAGAAGATGACAACAGGAACATTCGTATCAATAATTACTTTGAGGGCTTCCACTGGTGGTCAAGTGGGTAAGGGCACTGCCTTGGAGTGCAAGGGGCGCTGGTTCGATCCCTGGCCTGGGAAGATCCCACGTGCCGCGGAGCGGCTGGACAGATGTGTCCAATTACTGAGCCAGAGCTCTGGCACACATGCGCCCAGAGCCGGCGTTCTGCGACAACAGAGGCCACCGCGATGGGAGGCCCACAGGAGCCAAAGAACAAAGACGGATGAAAATAAAGAAAGACCAATGGAGGTGGCCCGCCTGCTCCCCTCCCTCCCCAACCCGACCCCCGCCCAAAATAAATAAATAAATCTTTAAAAAAAAAAAAATTACTTTGAATGCTCCAACCAAAAGACACAGGCTGGCTGAATGGATCCAGATACAAGACCCATATATATGCTGTTTACAAAAGACGCACTTCAGACCTAGAGACACTCATAGACTGAAAGTGAGTGGATGGAAAAAGATATTCCATGCAAATGGAAATCAAAAGAAAGCTGGAGTAGCAATCCTCGTATCAGACAAAATAGACTAAAATACAGAAGATTATAAGAGACAAGGCAGGTCACTACATCATGATTAAGGGATCTGTCCAAGAGGAAGACATAACAGTCATGAATATCTACGCACTCAACACAGGGGCACCTCAATACATAAGACAGATACTTTCAGACCAAAAAAGAAGAAATCAGCAATAACACAGTAATAGTAGGAGACTTTTAACACTCTTCTCACACAAATGGACATATCATCCAAACAGAAAATTAATAAAGAAATACAAGTCTTAAATGCAACACAAGAAGAGATGGAACTCATGGATATCCTTAGGACCTTCTATCCAAAATCAGAAGAATACACTTTCTTCTCAAGTGCTCATGGAACATTCTCCAGGATAGACCACATCTTGGGCCACAAATCAAACCTCAGTCAATTCAAGAAAATTGAAATTACATCAACCATCTTCTCAGACCACAATGCAATGAGACTAAAGATCAACTGCAGAAAAAAACCCACTAAAAACACAAGCACATGGTGATTAAACAACACATACTCCTACAGCAAATCAAAGGAGAAATTTTAAAATTCCTAGAAAAATACTAAGAGGCGAACATTCGTATCAATAATTACTTTGAGGGCTTCCACTGGTGGTCAAGTGGGTAAGGGCACTGCCTTGGAGTGCAAGGGGCGCTGGTTCGATCCCTGGCCTGGGAAGATCCCACGTGCCGCGGAGCGGCTGGACAGATGTGTCCAATTACTGAGCCAGAGCTCTGGCACACATGCGCCCAGAGCCGGCGTTCTGCGACAACAGAGGCCACCGCGATGGGAGGCCCACAGGAGCCAAAGAACAAAGACGGATGAAAATAAAGAAAGACCAATGGAGGTGGCCCGCCTGCTCCCCTCCCTCCCCAACCCGACCCCCGCCCAAAATAAATAAATAAATCTTTAAAAAAAAAAAAATTACTTTGAATGCTCCAACCAAAAGACACAGGCTGGCTGAATGGATCCAGATACAAGACCCATATATATGCTGTTTACAAAAGACGCACTTCAGACCTAGAGACACTCATAGACTGAAAGTGAGTGGATGGAAAAAGATATTCCATGCAAATGGAAATCAAAAGAAAGCTGGAGTAGCAATCCTCGTATCAGACAAAATAGACTAAAATACAGAAGATTATAAGAGACAAGGCAGGTCACTACATCATGATTAAGGGATCTGTCCAAGAGGAAGACATAACAGTCATGAATATCTACGCACTCAACACAGGGGCACCTCAATACATAAGACAGATACTTTCAGACCAAAAAAGAAGAAATCAGCAATAACACAGTAATAGTAGGAGACTTTTAACACTCTTCTCACACAAATGGACATATCATCCAAACAGAAAATTAATAAAGAAATACAAGTCTTAAATGCAACACAAGAAGAGATGGAACTCATGGATATCCTTAGGACCTTCTATCCAAAATCAGAAGAATACACTTTCTTCTCAAGTGCTCATGGAACATTCTCCAGGATAGACCACATCTTGGGCCACAAATCAAACCTCAGTCAATTCAAGAAAATTGAAATTACATCAACCATCTTCTCAGACCACAATGCAATGAGACTAAAGATCAACTGCAGAAAAAAACCCACTAAAAACACAAGCACATGGTGATTAAACAACACATACCTAAAAAACAAACTGATTACTAAGCAAATCAAAGGAGAAATTTTAAAATTCCTAGAAAAAAATGACAATGAACACACAACAGTGCAAAACCTATGGGATACTGCAAAAGCAGTTCTAAGAGGGACATTTATCGCAATTCAATCCTACATCAAGAAACAAGAAAAATATCAAGCAGACGACCTAACCCTATGCTTAAAACAATTGGAGAAAGAACAACAAAAACACCCCAAATCGAGTAGGAGAAGAGAAATCATAAAGATCAGAGCAGAAATAAATGAGACAGAAATGAAAGAAAGCAAAAGTAAAGATAAACAAAAATGAAAAGCTGGTTCTTCGAAAAGGTAAACAAAATTGACAAACCACTGGCCAGACTCATCAAGAGAAAGAGAAGAACCAGATCAACAAAACCAAAAATGACAAAGCAGAGATTACAATAGATAATTCAGAAATCCAAAGGATTATAAGAGACTATTATGAAGAACTATATGGAAACAAACTGGACAACCTGGAAGAAATGGACAGTTTCTTGGGGAAGATCAATCTCCCAAGACTGAGCCAGAAAGAAACAGAAACTTTGAACAACCCAATCACAAGCTCAGAAATTGACTTTGTGATCAAAAATCTACCCAAAAATAAAAGCCCGGGGCCAGATGGCTTCACAGGTGAATTCTATCAAACATTTAAAGAAGAGCTAATGCCTGTCCTTCTAAAACTCTTTCAAAAAATTGCACAGGAAGGAACACTTCCAAACACATTCTATGAGGCCACCATCACCCTGATACCCAAACCAGGCAAAGACAGCACACAAAAAAGAAAATTATAGGCCTCTTTCACTGATGAACTTAGCTGCCACGATCCTCAACAAAATCCAGGCACACAGAAGTCAACAACACAAGAAGAGATGGAACTCATGGATATCCTTAGGACCTTCTATCCAAAATCAGAAGAATACACTTTCTTCTCAAGTGCTCATGGAACATTCTCCAGGATAGACCACATCTTGGGCCACAAATCAAACCTCAGTCAATTCAAGAAAATTGAAATTACATCAACCATCTTCTCAGACCACAATGCAATGAGACTAAAGATCAACTGCAGAAAAAAACCCACTAAAAACACAAGCACATGGTGATTAAACAACACATACCTAAAAAACAAACTGATTACTAAGCAAATCAAAGGAGAAATTTTAAAATTCCTAGAAAAAAATGACAATGAACACACAACAGTGCAAAACCTATGGGATACTGCAAAAGCAGTTCTAAGAGGGACATTTATCGCAATTCAATCCTACATCAAGAAACAAGAAAAATATCAAGCAGACGACCTAACCCTATGCTTAAAACAATTGGAGAAAGAACAACAAAAACACCCCAAATCGAGTAGGAGAAGAGAAATCATAAAGATCAGAGCAGAAATAAATGAGACAGAAATGAAAGAAAGCAAAAGTAAAGATAAACAAAAATGAAAAGCTGGTTCTTCGAAAAGGTAAACAAAATTGACAAACCACTGGCCAGACTCATCAAGAGAAAGAGAAGAACCAGATCAACAAAACCAAAAATGACAAAGCAGAGATTACAATAGATAATTCAGAAATCCAAAGGATTATAAGAGACTATTATGAAGAACTATATGGAAACAAACTGGACAACCTGGAAGAAATGGACAGTTTCTTGGGGAAGATCAATCTCCCAAGACTGAGCCAGAAAGAAACAGAAACTTTGAACAACCCAATCACAAGCTCAGAAATTGACTTTGTGATCAAAAATCTACCCAAAAATAAAAGCCCGGGGCCAGATGGCTTCACAGGTGAATTCTATCAAACATTTAAAGAAGAGCTAATGCCTGTCCTTCTAAAACTCTTTCAAAAAATTGCACAGGAAGGAACACTTCCAAACACATTCTATGAGGCCACCATCACCCTGATACCCAAACCAGGCAAAGACAGCACAAAAAAAACAAAATTAGAGGCCACTTTCACTGATGAACTTAGATGCCAAAATCCTCAACAAAATCCAGGCAAACAGAATTCAACAACACATCAAAAAACTCATACATCATGATCAAGTCGGGTTCATCCCAGGCATGCAAGGCTTCTTCAACATCTGCAAATCAATCAATGTGATACACCATATCAACAAACTGAGAGACAGAAAGCACATGATCCTCTCAATAGATGCAAAAAAAGCCTTTGACAAATTACAGCATCCATTTATGATAAAAACTCTTCAAAAAATGGGCATAGAAGGAACCTATCTCAACATAGTGAAAGCCATATATGAGAAGCCCACAGAGAACATTATCCTCAACGGTGAAAAACTGAAATCATTCCCTCTAAGATCAAGAACAAGACAGGGGTGTCCACTTTCACCACTCTTATTCAACATAGCCCTGGAAGTTCTAGCAACAGCAATAAGAGAAGAGAAAGAAATCAAAGGAATCCAGATTGAAAAGAAGAAGTCAAACTCTATTTGCAGATGACATGATATTATACATAGAAAATCCCAAAGACACTATTACAAAACTACTAGAGTTAATCAGTGAATTCAGCAAATTCACAGGATACAAAATCAGTATAAAGAAATCACTGTCATTCTTATATACAAACAATGAAAAATCAGAAAACAAAATCAAAGAGGCAATCCCTTTCACCACTGTAACCAAGAGAATAAAATATCTAGGAATAAACCTACCCAAAGAAACAAAAGAACTGTACACAGAAGATTAAAAGACAACAGACAGCCCGCGGAATGGGAGAAAATCATAGCAAATGAAACAACAGACAAAGAATTAATCTCCAAAATCTACAAGCAACTCAGACAACTCAGCACAGGAAAAATGAACAACCCAATCAAAAAATGGGAAAAAGATCTAAAGAGACATCTCACTAGAGGACATACAGATGGCCCCAAAACACATGAAACGATTCTCAACCTTGCTTATTATTAGAGAAATGCAAATCAAAACTACCATGAGATATCACCACACCCATCAGAATGGCCATTATCAATAAATCGACAGCACAAAAACAAAATTAGGCATACTGATGAACTTAGATGCCAAAATCCTCAACAAAATCCAGGCAAACAGAATTCAACAACACATCAAAAAACTCATACATCATGATCAAGTCGGGTTCATCCCAGGCATGCAAGGCTTCTTCAACATCTGCAAATCAATCAATGTGATACACCATATCAACAAACTGAGAGACAGAAAGCACATGATCCTCTCAATAGATGCAAAAAAAGCCTTTGACAAATTACAGCATCCATTTATGATAAAAACTCTTCAAAAAATGGGCATAGAAGGAACCTATCTCAACATAGTGAAAGCCATATATGAGAAGCCCACAGAGAACATTATCCTCAACGGTGAAAAACTGAAATCATTCCCTCTAAGATCAAGAACAAGACAGGGGTGTCCACTTTCACCACTCTTATTCAACATAGCCCTGGAAGTTCTAGCAACAGCAATAAGAGAAGAGAAAGAAATCAAAGGAATCCAGATTGAAAAAGAAGAAGTCAAACTCTATTTGCAGATGACATGATATTATACATAGAAAATCCCAAAGACACTATTACAAAACTACTAGAGTTAATCAGTGAATTCAGCAAATTCACAGGATACAAAATCAGTATAAAGAAATCACTGTCATTCTTATATACAAACAATGAAAAATCAGAAAACAAAATCAAAGAGGCAATCCCTTTCACCACTGTAACCAAGAGAATAAAATATCTAGGAATAAACCTACCCAAAGAAACAAAAGAACTGTACACAGAAGATTAAAAGACAACAGACAGCCCGCGGAATGGGAGAAAATCATAGCAAATGAAACAACAGACAAAGAATTAATCTCCAAAATCTACAAGCAACTCAGACAACTCAGCACAGGAAAAATGAACAACCCAATCAAAAAATGGGAAAAAGATCTAAAGAGACATCTCACTAGAGGACATACAGATGGCCCCAAAACACATGAAACGATTCTCAACCTTGCTTATTATTAGAGAAATGCAAATCAAAACTACCATGAGATATCACCTCACACCCATCAGAATGGCCATTATCAATAAATCGACAGACAATAAACACTGGAGAGGGTGAGGAGAAACGGGAACCCTCTCGCATCGATGGTGGGAATGTAGATTGATACAGCCACTATGGAAGACAATATGGAGATTCTTTAAAAAACTAAAACTAGAAGCACCATACGACCCAGCAATCCCACTCTTAGGCTTATACCCTGATGAAATCAAAACTGAAAGAAGCACCTGTACCCCAATGTTCATTGTAGCTCTCTATACAATAGCTAGAGCATGGAAGCAACCTAGATGTCCACTGATGAATGAATGGATAAAGAAACTCTAGTACATATACACAATGGAATACTACTCAGCTGTTGAAAGAAATGCAGAAGACTCAGTCCTAATGAGGTGGTTCGATCTAGAACTTATCATAAAAAGTGAAGTCAGTCAAAAAGAGAAAGACAAGTATAGTATACTAACTCATATATATAGGATCTAGTAAGATGGTCATGATAACACACGCAGTGAACCCATGGAAAAACAGAAAGAGAATAGACATATGGACATTGTGGGGAATGAATAATGGGTAGGAGACATAGAGGGAATAACATGGAAACCTATACTATCATATGTGGAAAAGATAGCTATTGTCATTGTGCTAAGGGAATGGGAGTTCTTACAATGGATGGTGCGACAGCCTGGAAGGGTGGGGTGGGGGGGCCTGGGAGTGGGGAAGGGACCAAGGCTACGCATATGACTGATCTGGGAACATACATGTCTGTGAACAACAAAACTGTAAAAACTTTAAAAGAAAGAAAGAAATTAAAAAAAAAAAAAAGAAAAAAAAAAAAAAAACACTAAAGTTTTTTTATAAATTGGTTACTGCACATTTTTATACTATCTTTAATATTTTATTATTCTGGAATTAGAATAAAAATTTTAAATTTTTTTCTAAAATTTCTGGTCATAATATTTTAACATTTGGATTAACTATTTGATCTAGATCAAATCAAAGCTTTGTATATTTACAATTCATAAACAGCTACTATGTAGAAAGCTTACAGAGAATAATTTCCCTCTAACATAGTTTTAAAAAATTCTGATAGCCTTTACAAAACTACCATGAGATATCACCTCACACCCATCAGAATGGCCATTATCAATAAATCGACAGACAATAAACACTGGAGAGGGTGAGGAGAAACGGGAACCCTCTCGCATCGATGGTGGGAATGTAGATTGATACAGCCACTATGGAAGACAATATGGAGATTCTTTAAAAAACTAAAACTAGAAGCACCATACGACCCAGCAATCCCACTCTTAGGCTTATACCCTGATGAAATCAAAACTGAAAGAAGCACCTGTACCCCAATGTTCATTGTAGCTCTCTATACAATAGCTAGAGCATGGAAGCAACCTAGATGTCCACTGATGAATGAATGGATAAAGAAACTCTAGTACATATACACAATGGAATACTACTCAGCTGTTGAAAGAAATGCAGAAGACTCAGTCCTAATGAGGTGGTTCGATCTAGAACTTATCATAAAAAGTGAAGTCAGTCAAAAAGAGAAAGACAAGTATAGTATACTAACTCATATATATAGGATCTAGTAAGATGGTCATGATAACACACGCAGTGAACCCATGGAAAAACAGAAAGAGAATAGACATATGGACATTGTGGGGAATGAATAATGGGTAGGAGACATAGAGGGAATAACATGGAAACCTATACTATCATATGTGGAAAAGATAGCTATTGTCATTGTGCTAAGGGAATGGGAGTTCTTACAATGGATGGTGCGACAGCCTGGAAGGGTGGGGTGGGGGGGCCTGGGAGTGGGGAAGGGACCAAGGCTACGCATATGACTGATCTGGGAACATACATGTCTGTGAACAACAAAACTGTAAAAACTTTAAAAGAAAGAAAGAAATTAAAAAAAAAAAAAAAAAGAAAGAAAAAAAAAAAAAAAAAAAAAAACTAAAGTTTTTTTATAAATTGGTTACTGCACATTTTTATACTATCTTTAATATTTTATTATTCTGGAATTAGAATAAAAATTTTAAATTTTTTTCTAAAATTTCTGGTCATAATATTTTAACATTTGGATTAACTATTTGATCTAGATCAAATCAAAGCTTTGTATATTTACAATTCATAAACAGCTACTATGTAGAAAGCTTACAGAGAATAATTTCCCTCTAACATAGTTTTAAAAAATTCTGATAGCCTTTACAGAAAGATCCATCACATAAATTATTCTTTGACATCTCAATATGATATTCTCAGTACCTAGCACAGGTAGATCCACATTTATGGACCTCTAAGCATTTGATGAATGAAAAAATGACCACTATCTTCAAACTCAGCCATGTCAATCTTTTAAAGGTTAAAACTAAATAACGGCATACTTAGTCTCACTTCAAATATTTCCTATATGTGAATCTAAAGAAAAATAGCATCATCAAAATTCTAGGTCAGAGAAAAAAACCACTAGAGAATAGGATTTTTATTTGGGGGGAGCATAAGACTATGTGTCAAATTTAAGAGACATAGATATTTATAGTTGTCAGAAAGGATCAGCCATATCAGTTGAATAATGAATTGTGTAAGTGATGTCTGAGTTCCAAGAATGAAGACAAATCAGCCAAACATCCAATATTAAGTCTAAAGAAGGTCATAAAATAGAGTCTAATAAATCAGACACAACTTAGTGCATGAACAATAACAAAATTTGTAGATTATAGATTCATTCTGGCATGTCTTTATTTTTCCCAGATTCCTCAACCTCTGACTCTCATTTTAAATATGACAGTTGTTTTATTTTTCTAACAACTTTTTTTCATTTTTATGCACATAATTATGATTTTTAAAGAGGCATTCTATTTTGTAAGTAATAGCTTAAATCATTTCAATCAATTCAATTTCAAGAGAAAAAAATATCTTATTCTTATTTTAGGTTTAGGTATGTTCCCCTAGGAATGCAGCTGGTAAAGAATCCACCTACAACCAGGAGACTCTGGGTTGATTCTTGTGTTGGAAAGACCTCCTGGAGAAGGGATAGGCTACCCAGTCCAGTATTCTTGGGCTTCCTCAGTGGTAAAGAATCCCCTTGCAATGGGAGAGACCTGGGTTCGATCCATAAGTTGGGAAGATTCCCTGGAGGAGGGCATAGAAACCCATTCCAGTATTCTTGCCTGGGGTATCCCCATGACAGATGAGCCTGGACAGAGGAGCTGTAGTTCATGGGGTCTCAAAGAATTGATTTTTCCATAAAGTTGGGAAGATTCCCTGGAGGAGGGCATAGATTCTCGACTGCCCTACAGAAAGATCCATCACATAAATTATTCTTTGACATCTCAATATGATATTCTCAGTACCTAGCACAGGTAGATCCACATTTATGGACCTCTAAGCATTTGATGAATGAAAAAATGACCACTATCTTCAAACTCAGCCATGTCAATCTTTTAAAGGTTAAAACTAAATAACGGCATACTTAGTCTCACTTCAAATATTTCCTATATGTGAATCTAAAGAAAAATAGCATCATCAAAATTCTAGGTCAGAGAAAAAAACCACTAGAGAATAGGATTTTTATTTGGGGGGAGCATAAGACTATGTGTCAAATTTAAGAGACATAGATATTTATAGTTGTCAGAAAGGATCAGCCATATCAGTTGAATAATGAATTGTGTAAGTGATGTCTGAGTTCCAAGAATGAAGACAAATCAGCCAAACATCCAATATTAAGTCTAAAGAAGGTCATAAAATAGAGTCTAATAAATCAGACACAACTTAGTGCATGAACAATAACAAAATTTGTAGATTATAGATTCATTCTGGCATGTCTTTATTTTTCCCAGATTCCTCAACCTCTGACTCTCATTTTAAATATGACAGTTGTTTTATTTTTCTAACAACTTTTTTTCATTTTTATGCACATAATTATGATTTTTAAAGAGGCATTCTATTTTGTAAGTAATAGCTTAAATCATTTCAATCAATTCAATTTCAAGAGAAAAAAATATCTTATTCTTATTTTAGGTTTAGGTATGTTCCCCTAGGAATGCAGCTGGTAAAGAATCCACCTACAACCAGGAGACTCTGGGTTGATTCTTGTGTTGGAAAGACCTCCTGGAGAAGGGATAGGCTACCCAGTCCAGTATTCTTGGGCTTCCTCAGTGGTAAAGAATCCCCTTGCAATGGGAGAGACCTGGGTTCGATCCATAAGTTGGGAAGATTCCCTGGAGGAGGGCATAGAAACCCATTCCAGTATTCTTGCCTGGGGTATCCCCATGACAGATGAGCCTGGACAGAGGAGCTGTAGTTCATGGGGTCTCAAAGAATTGGACATGGGCTTCCCCTGGTGGTCCAATGGGTAAAGACACCGCCTTGCAGTGCAGGGGGCGCCAGTTCGATTCCTGGCCTGGGAAGATTCCACGTGCAGTGGAGCGGCTGGACCGATGTGTCCAATTACCGAGCCGGAGCTCTGAAGCGCATGCGCCCAGAGCCGGCGCTCTGCAACGACAGATGCCACCGCGATGGGAGGCCCACAGGAGCCAAAGAACAAAGACGGATGAAAATAGAGAAATGAAAGACTGGTGGAAGTGGCCCGCTCGCTCCCCTCTCTCCCCAACCCAACCCCCGCCCAAAATAAATAAATAAATCTTTAAAAAAAAAAAAAAAGAGTTGGACATGATTAAGCACCACAGCACAGTGCATAGCACATGTTTAGTGTATTACTAGCACTACAATTTGAAACAATGTTCACAAGCAGTGAATAATACATGAAAAGTAATTTTAAAACAATCAAACAAATGAACTACTTAGGAAGTTAATTCCCAATGTACCTTTCATTACAGCATGACACAAAATTTTTAATGTTTTTTTTTTTTCCTCAGCAGGTGATTATTATTTTTGGATATTATTTATGTTGCATTAAGTTAAAAATATAATAAATCTTATATTCTCATCTCTGTGTAAACCTGTATTTTATGGAGATGTAAGTACATACTGACTGTAGCACAGAAAATCCTAAATATTTTAATCACATTGAATAAACAGAATGCAAACTTTCCACATATGATGGCTTCAAAAATATCTGTTCCATGATGTATAAGCAGATTGACTTAATATAAGAAATTAAAAATGCCTCAGAATTATAATAAAAATATAATAAAATATAACAAAAATATATAAAAGTGAAAAAATCTATAAACATAGCTATAAAATATTATCATAAAATATAATCTAATTTATATTTCTACTTAGAAATATATTTTTAAATATATGATCACTACTCTAAATAATAATAAATTTAGATTTTAATAATGAATAACACCAAAATAGCTAAAACATAGAAAAGACAATCTTGCCTGGGGTATCCCCATGACAGATGAGCCTGGACAGAGGAGCTGTAGTTCATGGGGTCTCAAAGAATTGGACATGGGCTTCCCCTGGTGGTCCAATGGGTAAAGACACCGCCTTGCAGTGCAGGGGGCGCCAGTTCGATTCCTGGCCTGGGAAGATTCCACGTGCAGTGGAGCGGCTGGACCGATGTGTCCAATTACCGAGCCGGAGCTCTGAAGCGCATGCGCCCAGAGCCGGCGCTCTGCAACGACAGATGCCACCGCGATGGGAGGCCCACAGGAGCCAAAGAACAAAGACGGATGAAAATAGAGAAATGAAAGACTGGTGGAAGTGGCCCGCTCGCTCCCCTCTCTCCCCAACCCAACCCCCGCCCAAAATAAATAAATAAATCTTTAAAAAAAAAAAAAAAGAGTTGGACATGATTAAGCACCACAGCACAGTGCATAGCACATGTTTAGTGTATTACTAGCACTACAATTTGAAACAATGTTCACAAGCAGTGAATAATACATGAAAAGTAATTTTAAAACAATCAAACAAATGAACTACTTAGGAAGTTAATTCCCAATGTACCTTTCATTACAGCATGACACAAAATTTTTAATGTTTTTTTTTTTTCCTCAGCAGGTGATTATTATTTTTGGATATTCTTTATGTTGCTTTATGTTAAAGATATAATAAATCTTATATTCTCATCTCTGTGTAAACCTGTATTTTATGGAGATGTAAGTACATACTGACTGTAGCACAGAAAATCCTAAATATTTTAATCACATTGAATAAACAGAATGCAAACTTTCCACATATGATGGCTTCAAAAATATCTGTTCCATGATGTATAAGCAGATTGACTTAATATAAAAAATTTAAAAAATGCCTCAGAATTATAATAAAAATATAATAAAATATAACAAAAATATATAAAAGTGAAAAATCTATAAACATAGCTATAAAATATTATCATAAAATATAATCTAATTTATATTTCTACTTAGAAATATATTTTTAAATATATGATCACTACTCTAAATAATAATAAATTTAGATTTTAATAATGAATAACACCAAAATAGCTAAAACATAGAAAAGACAACTGTTTCTCAATCATGAAATTCAATAAATGTTGACAGCAAATGTACATACATAAAAAGCCAGTAAGCGTATCACTTAAGTGGTGTCATCATAAAATTATCATCTATCTAGTGTTTTTCACTCTGCATAGAAAATGCTAATATTATAAATGTCTGAGGACAAAACTGAACATGTAGAAAGGACACATTAGAGGCTGTATCATTTCTAGTTTATTCCAAGTCAGTAAGAATCCATTTGCCCATTCTAAAGTTTTGAATTCATAGTCACCCACCCAAATATATATGGGTTCTTGATTTTTCTGGGTGGGCTCTTTGATTGCAGTTACTATCATTTTTCTATACCTTAAAATGATAGCTTCCTAGCAGACAACGTTATTAACCTTTGGAGCTCACTGTGCTACAATTGGGAAACCTTTTCCTGTTTCATCATAAGTTCCTATTTGTGAAGGAAAGTAATTTGCAACTCTGTGGATCTGCTGAGAGAGTGTCACAGGTACTTCCCTTGAATAATATTAAATGTCTCAAAATGCACACAAATAAAGCTCTAGAGTATGAAGTTTGTCCAACCACAAAACTGAGTTACTGAAATTAGTTCCTTCTAACTTGGAAATATGTTGGAAGGTAGTTTAGTGATAAGTCTAATTCCTTCAAAGTATGAGTTATCATACATTGAACATGTATATCATTTTCCAGTTACTATGCTATGTGCTTCACATGAAGTGCTTTATTCCTCCCATTATCCTAAGAGTCAGGTTAACCTGTATTTTATGGAGATGTAAGTACATACTGACTGTAGCACAGAAAATCCTAAATATTTTAATCACATTGAATAAACAGAATGCAAACTTTCCACATATGATGGCTTCAAAAATATCTGTTCCATGATGTATAAGCAGATTGACTTAATATAAGAAATTAAAAATGCCTCAGAATTATAATAAAAATATAATAAAATATAACAAAAATATATAAAAGTGAAAAAATCTATAAACATAGCTATAAAATATTATCATAAAATATAATCTAATTTATATTTCTACTTAGAAATATATTTTTAAATATATGATCACTACTCTAAATAATAATAAATTTAGATTTTAATAATGAATAACACCAAAATAGCTAAAACATAGAAAAGACAACTGTTTCTCAATCATGAAATTCAATAAATGTTGACAGCAAATGTACATACATAAAAAGCCAGTAAGCGTATCACTTAAGTGGTGTCATCATAAAATTATCATCTATCTAGTGTTTTTCACTCTGCATAGAAAATGCTAATATTATAAATGTCTGAGGACAAAACTGAACATGTAGAAAGGACACATTAGAGGCTGTATCATTTCTAGTTTATTCCAAGTCAGTAAGAATCCATTTGCCCATTCTAAAGTTTTGAATTCATAGTCACCCACCCAAATATATATGGGTTCTTGATTTTTCTGGGTGGGCTCTTTGATTGCAGTTACTATCATTTTTCTATACCTTAAAATGATAGCTTCCTAGCAGACAACGTTATTAACCTTTGGAGCTCACTGTGCTACAATTGGGAAACCTTTTCCTGTTTCATCATAAGTTCCTATTTGTGAAGGAAAGTAATTTGCAACTCTGTGGATCTGCTGAGAGAGTGTCACAGGTATTTCCCCTTGAATAATATTAAATGTCTCAAAATGCACACAAATAAAGCTCTAGAGTATGAAGTTTGTCCAACCACAAAACTGAGTTACTGAAATTAGTTCCTTCTAACTTGGAAATATGTTGGAAGGTAGTTTAGTGATAAGTCTAATTCCTTCAAAGTATGAGTTATCATACATTGAACATGTATATCATTTTCCAGTTACTATGCTATGTGCTTCACATGAAGTGCTTTATTCCTCCCATTATCCTAAGAGTCAGGGTCCATGATCATCTCTGTCTTGCATATGTAAAAACTGAAGCTCAGAAAGAATAATTACCTCTGGTATGAACGGCAGAGCTGAGATTTAAATCCTGATCTGTATGACTTCAGAGTTCTCAGTGGCTCTTTATTAAAATATCTTTGTTTTTGCACTAGGCAAACTTTTTTGAGGTATAATCTGCATCTGAATAAAACCAGCAATCAAAAAAGTACATTTTGATGTGTTTTCACAAATATACATATATACCTATATAAATGCTGTTGTAAATCAAGATTCAAAATATTTCAATCATTTCATTTCATGAAATTCATGGTCTTGTACACTTTTTCAGTCAATTATCCCCCTATGCTTATTCCCAAGAAACCACTGACCTTTCCATTACTGTAGTGTTATATATCATGCAGGCTTAGTTGCTCAGCTGTGTCTGACTCTTTGTAATGCTAAGGGCTGTAGTCTGTCAAGTTCCTTTGTTCATGGGATTCTCCTATCAGAATACTGGAGTGGGTAGTCATTCCTTTCTCCAGGGGATTTTCCCAACCCAGCGATCAAACCTGGGTCTCTGGCATTGCAAGCAGATTCTTACAATCTGAGCCACCAGGGTAGTCCCTTTATATATTATGGTTTAATATAAATGTTGTTGTTTAGTCACTAAGTTGTGTCTGACTCTTTTGCAACCTCGCGGCTGGTAGCCCTCTGTTCATGGTGCTTCCCAGGCAAGGATCCTGGAGTGGATACTGTCATTCCCTTCTCCAAGGGGATCTTCCTGACCAAGGGATGGAATGCAAGTCTCCTGCATTGGCAGAAGGATTCTGTAATACTAAGCCATCTGAAAAGCCCTTAGTATAAATAGAAGCCCACATTACAAACTTTTCTGTGTATTTTCTATCCTTCAATATATTTTTAATATTAGCCTATGCAGTTGTGTATGTCAGAGTATACCATATACATCAGCTGTTGAATAACTTAGTATGATTTATTTTTATTGCTGAAAAGTTCTCATTAGAACTAATACCCAAATCTGCTTAGTCATTCATTTATTGATGAAACTTTGTTTTTTTTCCAGGTTTTGGCTATTATTAATAAAGTTATTATGAATATTATTGCAATGTCCTTGTATGGATATATATGTACATAAATTTTTCTTACTAAATACTTAACAACAGAATTTTTTCTCACATAATTGCATGTTTAACTTTTTAAGAGATTACACATGATTTTAATTCTGATTTCCCTAAAGACCAATGGTAGATATTTCATTCACTGTGTTCATGTTTCTCTTTAGATATTTGTATATATTTAAAATTACTGTCATTTTTAAAATTATTCTATCATTACCTTTTGTTTGTTTTCATATGAATCACTTTTTCCTTCCTTTTCAAAATTCTAATAACTTTGGGTAGTGTGTTAGGCATTGTTTTATAAGGTCAATTTTCTGGATTTTACTGTCCTTTTCTAGCAAAATGAATTTTGTTTTGGCAGATATTGAAGTTATTTTCTAGTCAATCCTTTGAGGATCTGCTTTTAAGCTATCTTAGAAAAAGTTTAGTGTAACCTTCATATTAGAGATAACACATCCCAACTATTAAGTCACGATGTTTCAGGGTCTTCTCTGATTACTGAGTAGTCTCTGAGTGCTCTCAAGTATTGCAGGAGGATTCAAATATCTTCCGAGGTTTCATGAGCACTAAAAATTTTTCTGGTAAAAATTTCCTGTCATATTTTGCCTTACCTTGTGGAATTTCAGTACACAAATGAAGAGGTTAATAGCAAAAACTCAATGGGTAAAAAAGTAGATTTCAAAAGCTCTTCTTTATGAATATACTCCTTCTTTCTGAAAATCTACTTTACAATTTACAGTCAGATAAGACTCACCAAATGCTCATCTTTACCTTCTGTGCTGTTTAAGTTCCTCCATTCTGCACCTATAATTCGGGAGTTAATCCTGGGTAAAAAGTCAGAGAGATTGTAGGACTCATCTATTTTGTTTTCTTTCTCACAAAGGTCAGATTTTTGTTGTCTTTTGTCCAAAGTCTTAAAAGAGTTGTCTTATATATTCTGTTATATGTTCTTGTTGCTTATAGCAGGAGGCTAACCTATTTCTTATTATTCTGTTATGGCTAGATGTGAAAGTCTGAGACTTTACTCAGTTTTTCCTGGAGCCTAGATTCTTACCCTCCTCTTTGCTGCTTTTATTGCACTTGATTTCCCTCTAGGTATACCATGAGACTATGGGAAATTAAAATCTGAAGTATTTTTCATATGAAGCAATCACAAATCAAACTTTTAACTTGTATTAGTATACAACAGAATATATAATTCAATATATATATATATATATATATATATATATATATACACATATATAAAGACAAGGAACATTCTTTTGGTGGGGGTGCATGGGGAGGGAGGGGAGCGGGCGGGCCACTTCTATTGGTCTTTCATCTATCTGTTTTCATCCATCTTTGTTCTTTGGCCTGTGTGGGCCTCCCATCATCGCAGCGGTCTCTGTTGTCGCAGAGCACTGGCTTTGGGTGCATGCTCTCCAGAGCTCCGGCTTAGTAATTGGACACATCAGTCCAGCCGCTCCGCGGCACGTGGGGCCTTCCCAGGCCAGGGATCGAACTGGCACCCCTTGAGCTGCAAGGCAGTGTCCTTACCCACTGGACCACCAGGGAAGCCCTATAATTCAATTCAAATATGACTGCATCTCTTGTTGCTGAGTGCATACTTTACCCAACTTGATTTTACTACCCATTATATAAATTGTCACTATCAGTGTTTTTCATTTGAAAATGCAATTAGAATTGAGATTTTCTTCCTGTTCATAGGTAAAAATATTGAATCATACTCAAATCTAAGCACTCATCAGCTTCACTAAAAAAAAAATCATCCAGTTTAGAATCCAAGCATATACATTCTTCATGTTATTCAATCATTATCTCTTCCAAAACCCAAACACATTTCCCTTATCCATAAGGATGCCATGAGAGATTTTTTGACAACTACTGTTGCCTATGTATTGTGCAATCATTTGACCTAAGACTCCAATAATAACAGTCAAAAAAGGAGATGAGACTGTTTGACATGGCTTGTTCCTTATGAATTCATGCTGGCTTCTAGCTTACTCCACATTCTTAAGACCATATAAACCATATGCTGAAGAATCTAGTAAAGAATTCTAAAATAGCTTAGGTATTTTTGAGTTTTACTTGTACTTTCAGTTTGAAAACTGAGGTAATTTACTACTTCTGCTTATTTTCCTTTATCTTATTTTGAGAAAAAAACAGGAGTCATATAATGTAACCATTCTATGATATAATTTGTCTGAAGCTAGAAGACTTGAATATTTTTTATTAAAGGGACCATTATAGCTTTTTTTTTTTGCCTGTTCTATAAATCGTGAGATTTTTTTCTAACTTATAAAGGTTAACTAAATGATTTCTTACATTAGGAATTAAGAAGCAAAATCAGATTGTCTTTACCGTCATGAAACTTAGTTATAATGAAAACATACAAATAGTATTCAGACAAAATATCTAAAATAAGAAACGTGATAAGTCTTAAGAAAGATGGTCACACAGTATTGTAAGATCAGGAGTGCATTGCTGGTGGGAATGTAAATTAATACAACCTCTATGGAAGACAATATGGAGATTCCGTAAAAAACTAAAAATAGAAGCACCCTATGACCCAGCAATCCCACTCTTAGGCCTATATCCTGATGAAATCAAAAATGAAAGAGGCACCTGTACCCCAATGTTCATTGCAGCTCTCTATACAATAGCCAGAACATGGAAGCAACCTAGATGTCCATTGACGAATGAATGGATCCAGAAGCTCTGGTACATATATACAATGCAATACTACTCAGCTGTTAAAAGAAATGCAGAAGACTCAGTCCTAACGAGATGGCTGGCTCTAGAACCTATCATAAAAAGTGAAGTAAGTCAAAAAGAGAAAGACAAGTATAGTATACTAACTCATATATATGGGATCTAGTAAGATGGTCATGATAACACATGCAGTGAACTTATGAAAAAACGGAGAATAGACATAAAGACATTGTGGAGACTGAACAGTGGGAGGGAGTAACATGGAAACCTATACTGTCATGTGTAGAAAAGATAGCTATTGTCATTGTGCTAGGGGAATAGGAGTACCTACAACCACTTGGGGTGATGGTCTGGAGGGATGGGAGGCGGGGAACTGGGTGGGGGGAGGGTCAAGGGATACGCATATGAATGATCTGGGAACATACATGTACAAAAAAAAAAAAAGATCAGGAGAACCTGAGTGTGTATTTGGATATTTAGAAAGGGCTTTTAATAATCAGTAGCAATTAACAAGCAAGGTAGTCAGTCATAATAAGAAGGCTAGCAGTCTAACCAAAGAAAACACTAAAGCAAGAAATTGAAAACAAACAAAACCAGACTAATTTGCTTGATTTTTATTAAAGGGACCATTATAGCTTTTTTTTTTTGCCTGTTCTATAAATCGTGAGATTTTTTTCTAACTTATAAAGGTTAACTAAATGATTTCTTACATTAGGAATTAAGAAGCAAAATCAGATTGTCTTTACCGTCATGAAACTTAGTTATAATGAAAACATACAAATAGTATTCAGACAAAATATCTAAAATAAGAAACGTGATAAGTCTTAAGAAAGATGGTCACACAGTATTGTAAGATCAGGAGTGCATTGCTGGTGGGAATGTAAATTAATACAACCTCTATGGAAGACAATATGGAGATTCCGTAAAAAACTAAAAATAGAAGCACCCTATGACCCAGCAATCCCACTCTTAGGCCTATATCCTGATGAAATCAAAAATGAAAGAGGCACCTGTACCCCAATGTTCATTGCAGCTCTCTATACAATAGCCAGAACATGGAAGCAACCTAGATGTCCATTGACGAATGAATGGATCCAGAAGCTCTGGTACATATATACAATGCAATACTACTCAGCTGTTAAAAGAAATGCAGAAGACTCAGTCCTAACGAGATGGCTGGCTCTAGAACCTATCATAAAAAGTGAAGTAAGTCAAAAAGAGAAAGACAAGTATAGTATACTAACTCATATATATGGGATCTAGTAAGATGGTCATGATAACACATGCAGTGAACTTATGAAAAAACGGAGAATAGACATAAAGACATTGTGGAGACTGAACAGTGGGAGGGAGTAACATGGAAACCTATACTGTCATGTGTAGAAAAGATAGCTATTGTCATTGTGCTAGGGGAATAGGAGTACCTACAACCACTTGGGGTGATGGTCTGGAGGGATGGGAGGCGGGGAACTGGGTGGGGGGAGGGTCAAGGGATACGCATATGAATGATCTGGGAACATACATGTACAAAAAAAAAAAAAGATCAGGAGAACCTGAGTGTGTATTTGGATATTTAGAAAGGGCTTTTAATAATCAGTAGCAATTAACAAGCAAGGTAGTCAGTCATAATAAGAAGGCTAGCAGTCTAACCAAAGAAAACACTAAAGCAAGAAATTGAAAACAAACAAAACCAGACTAATTTGCTTGATTTTTACAGGCCCTTTATATCTAGCAATATTCCTCACTAGCTGTAGTTTTGTCTCCATTTCTCATTTACACTGCAATGAGAATTTCTTTTTCCTGCTGAGTAACTAGTCCTTAGAAGAGTATCGGGTATGGTAGTCACTCAAATATTGAAGACTCACTGAATCAAAGAATGAAGAAAGAATGATTAAAATAAAATTATTACCCACATTTCACATATTTATATTTATTTTTTTCTTGATTTGCTGTTCAGGTTGTTTCCACTGTGGATTATAAAATTTTACCTTTTCTTCATAGTCAGCATCCTATTTACATGTTTCAAGTCAAACATTCATGTGCAGATCTATTTATTTTGCTCTACTCTTGGTTAGTCTTCGCTCCTCTGAATTTTCACTGCATCATTGTAAACACAATGTTATTTAGTATGTCATAATAGGTGACCTTTACTACTATCAATTTGCTTGATTTCTGCTTATCTAACTACATATCTGCATTTATTAAAGTGTCTCATCTGAAGCTTTAATTAAAACATGTCCATGAACAGTTTCATATTACAACATTCTAATTCTTGAAATAATGAATCCTATATATGTACTCAATCTTTTTTCATGTGTTATTAAGCAAAGTGCTTTGGTATACTGATAAATTTAAAAATATTATTCACAATTAACTTACTGAAGTTGAGACTAAACAAGAACTCAGAACAACAGACAAGACATAGCACTGTAAAAGATTATTTGGTTTCTTATCCCACACCTGATGGGACTACTTACAGGGATCTAGTCAAGAAAATAAATGAATTCACTATGTATCAAAAGACAGTTATCTTATATAATGCCTCCCATTCAGTTCTCAAAAATCCAACAAAGTAAATACTGTCGTTCTTAGTTTATAAATAAATGTCCTATTGGTATACAAGTATAATATCATGTATACGGTCCAAAAGAAAATACTTAAATACAACTAACAATTATTGGTATAAGGCTTCAATTAAACAACCAATATGGTACACAAAAAAATTTGCTGTTTTGCTTCTGCTGCTCTTATCTGGTGGTACTGGTGTAAATATCTTAGATGTTAAATTACTAAACAGTTAGACATTTTATGTACGCAATACATATTATGCATGTTGAGATATTAAAATAAATGCTCTAGAAATGTTCCAGGATAGTGCTAATTCAGCCAAACACTGTGAGGGAACATCAAGACTATTATTACTCATTTGTTCATCTTAAGTGTTATCTTTGAACTGGTGGTGGTTAACTTTGGCAATAGCTTATAAAGTCCTCCTTCAATTGCCTTTTCTTTTCTTGAGGAGGTGTATCAACTCTACCAGCAAATCAAGAATATGTCCTAGACCAGCCACGCATAGTATTTTTCCTAGGTTTTTGTGGGGCTCTGAATTGAAAGAGGACCCTTGCAAGCATAAGGAAGTTTAAGCACATTGTTTAAAGAAGCTTAAGCTCATGTTTGCAGTTTGGAGCTAAGATGGCGCCTACAGGAAGAGACAGGGCGTGATCTAAACGGTTAATTGATGGTCAAAATTTCTGATTGGTTCCCCTGGTTTCCGCGCTAGTGGATGATTGCTTGACCTTTAGCTTGATTGGTGTAATCTATAGGAAGTCCCGTGCAAGAACCCCTTCACTTGCCTATAAAAGCTGTGGATCTGCATTAATAAAACGGAACTGCTTCCATGGGACTCCTGTCGCGCATGATTGTCTCGTGAGTCCCCTGCGGGGCTGGGGGGCTGGGCAGCCAAGATTCGCCTCTCTCCGAGATCTCCCGGTTCAGCCGGGGGCAATCCTGCTGCCTTCCCTTTCTGCAGAAGGCCCCCGCACGTTTTCACTAATAAATATAACCTTAAACTTTCAGACACCAAGCCATTACCAAAAGCATATTTGTAGCATTTGGCATTAATGCTGACTATGGAACCTATTCATAAATGTAGGAAAATTTTTCTTATAAATACAACTTAGCAATATGAGTTCTATTTCTCTGTGTGTATATATACACACATATGTATATACACACATATGTATATACACTATATTAATTGATATTTAATTATGTCTGAATATATACATTAAAATTTATAAATTATAATTATATCTAAAATTAGGATATTTCAAATTAAAATTTAAAGCTTCTCTGAAAAATTAAATCAGGATACCTGGCAAGCACATCTACACACACCTACACCCAGACTGAGCAAAAATCACCCAGGCAAGAGACCCAGGACAGACAAAATAATATTGAAGAAGAAAAACAAAAGTAGAGAACTGAAGATACCCAACTTCAAGACTTTACTATAAAGGTACAAGAATCAAGAGTGGTTTTGTGGCATAGAGGTTGGGAAAGACAGTCAGAGCACAGAGGATTTTTAAAGCAGTAAAAATACCCTGTATGATATTGTAATGATGGGTATATATCAGTATAAATTTGTCCAAATCCACTGACTGTTCAACACCAAAAGTTGCCCTCAGAAGAATATGGACTTTGAATTTTATGATGTGTCATTGAAGATTCTTATTGAAAAAAAGTACTGTTCTGGTGAATGATTTATATGGGAAGCATAATGGTAGAGGCTGTGCATTTGTGGGGCAGGGTATATATGGAAAATCTAAACGGTTAATTGATGGTCAAAATTTCTGATTGGTTCCCCTGGTTTCCGCGCTAGTGGATGATTGCTTGACCTTTAGCTTGATTGGTGTAATCTATAGGAAGCCCCGTGCAAGAACCCCTTCACTTGCCTATAAAAGCTGTGGATCTGCATTAATAAACGGAACTGCTTCCATGGGACTCCTGTCGCGCATGATTGTCTCGTGAGTCCTGCGGGCTGGGGGCTGGGCAGCCAAGATTCGCCTCTCTCGAGATCTCCCGGTTCAGCCGGGGGCAATCCTGCTGCCTTCCCTTTCTGCAGAAGGCCCCCGCACGTTTTCACTAATAAATATAACCTTAAACTTTCAGACACCAAGCCATTACCAAAAGCATATTTGTAGCATTTGGCATTAATGCTGACTATGGAACCTATTCATAAATGTAGGAAAATTTTTCTTATAAATACAACTTAGCAATATGAGTTCTATTTCTCTGTGTGTATATATACACACTATGTATATACACACATATGTATATACACTATATTAATTGATATTTAATTATGTCTGAATATATACATTAAAATTTATAAATTATAATTATATCTAAAATTAGGATATTTCAAATTAAAATTTAAAGCTTCTCTGAAAAATTAAATCAGGATACCTGGCAAGCACATCTACACACACCTACACCCAGACTGAGCAAAAATCACCCAGGCAAGAGACCCAGGACAGACAAAATAATATTGAAGAAGAAAAACAAAAGTAGAGAACTGAAGATACCCAACTTCAAGACTTTACTATAAAGGTACAAGAATCAAGAGTGGTTTTGTGGCATAGAGGTTGGGAAAGACAGTCAGAGCACAGAGGATTTTTAAAGCAGTAAAAATACCCTGTATGATATTGTAATGATGGGTATATATCAGTATAAATTTGTCCAAATCCACTGACTGTTCAACACCAAAAGTTGCCCTCAGAAGAATATGGACTTTGAATTTTATGATGTGTCATTGAAGATTCTTATTGAAAAAAAAAAAAGTACTGTTCTGGTGAATGATGTTGATAATGGGAGAGGCATAATGGTAGAGGCTGTGCATTTGTGGGGGCAGGGTATATATGGAAAACTGTTGTACCTCTCCCTCAATTTTGTTGTAAAGCTAAAAATACTCTAAAAATATAAAATCTTAAAAAAACAAACCCCACCCCACCCAAGATTCAACAATTTAATTTTCTGACTATAGGAAATTCTGACTTTCATTTCTGACTTTGGCTTTAAGGACAAACATAGGGTGAAATGAAAAGAATGGAAAAATTATATTCCATGCAAATAACAAGCAAAACAGAGTAGGATACCTCTACTTATAGCAGATAAAATATATTTTCATTCAAAATCAGTCACAAGAGATAAATAAAATCACTATATAGTATTAAGTGAGTGAATTCATTAAGAGCATATAACAGTTGTAAAAATATATGTGTTTAACACTAGCACAACAAAGTATGTAAGCAAAAATTATCAGAACTAAAAGGAGAAATAGATAGCAATATAATAATAGGAGACTTCAATATCCCATCTTTAACACTAGGTAAATCATCCAGACAGGGAAATCAATAAGGAAACATCAACTTAAATTATTCTGTAGATCAAACAAACCTAAGAGTTGTACATAGAACATTTTATCAAGTAGCGCTAAAATACACATTCTTTACAAACACACATTCAACAGTCTCCCAAGACAGATCACATGTTGTACCATAAATCAAGTCTTAACAAATTTAAGGATATTAAAATTATATAAGGTATCTTTTCCAAGGCAAGAGACCCAGGACAGACAAAATAATATTGAAGAAGAAAAACAAAAGTAGAGAACTGAAGATACCCAACTTCAAGACTTTACTATAAAGGTACAAGAATCAAGAGTGGTTTTGTGGCATAGAGGTTGGGAAAGACAGTCAGAGCACAGAGGATTTTTAAAGCAGTAAAAATACCCTGTATGATATTGTAATGATGGGTATATATCAGTATAAATTTGTCCAAATCCACTGACTGTTCAACACCAAAAGTTGCCCTCAGAAGAATATGGACTTTGAATTTTATGATGTGTCATTGAAGATTCTTATTGAAAAAAAAAAAAGTACTGTTCTGGTGAATGATGTTGATAATGGGAGAGGCATAATGGTAGAGGCTGTGCATTTGTGGGGGCAGGGTATATATGGAAAACTGTTGTACCTCTCCCTCAATTTTGTTGTAAAGCTAAAAATACTCTAAAAATATAAAATCTTAAAAAAACAAACCCCACCCCACCCAAGATTCAACAATTTAATTTTCTGACTATAGGAAATTCTGACTTTCATTTCTGACTTTGGCTTTAAGGACAAACATAGGGTGAAATGAAAAGAATGGAAAAATTATATTCCATGCAAATAACAAGCAAAACAGAGTAGGATACCTCTACTTATAGCAGATAAAATATATTTTCATTCAAAATCAGTCACAAGAGATAAATAAAATCACTATATAGTATTAAGTGAGTGAATTCATTAAGAGCATATAACAGTTGTAAAAATATATGTGTTTAACACTAGCACAACAAAGTATGTAAGCAAAAATTATCAGAACTAAAAGGAGAAATAGATAGCAATATAATAATAGGAGACTTCAATATCCCATCTTTAACACTAGGTAAATCATCCAGACAGGGAAATCAATAAGGAAACATCAACTTAAATTATTCTGTAGATCAAACAAACCTAAGAGTTGTACATAGAACATTTTATCAAGTAGCGCTAAAATACACATTCTTTACAAACACACATTCAACAGTCTCCCAAGACAGATCACATGTTGTACCATAAATCAAGTCTTAACAAATTTAAGGATATTAAAATTATATAAGGTATCTTTTCCAAGCACAATGGTATGAAAATAGAAATCAGTAAGACAAGAAAAAATTTAAAAAGCACAAATAAACAGAAAGTAAACAACACACTCCTAATAAACCAAAAGAGAAAAAAATAATTATTTTGAAATAAAAATGGAAACATAACATATCTAAACCTGTGGAATGAAACAAGGGCTGTTCCAAGAGAAAAGTTCAGAGCAATAAATGTTTACAATAAGAGAAAAATAGATTTCAAGTTAACAATTAACTTTATACTTGAAGGCACTAAGAAAATAACAAACATTTCAAGTTTAGCAAAAGAAGCGAATAAGTTTAGAGCCAGAAGAACTGAAATAAAGTCTAAAAATACAATTTAAAAACTCAAGATAAACAAAATGGACACATTTTTAGCAAGACCAATTAAAACAATGAAGGTCTCAAATAAAATTATAAAGGAAAAAGGAGATTTGCCACAGAAATATTGATACCAAGGATCATAAAAGCCCATTATGAACACCTATACAAAATCAAACTAGAACCCTATCCTTGTTTCTCTCTTCCTTACTTACTTGACTCTGTAAGAAGCTCTAGCTTCACTACAACTGACTCAAATCAATTCCTTTATATGGATAAGTAATATTCCAATATATAAGTCTACCACAACTTACTTATTGATTCATCTGTTGATGGACATCTGGATTGCTTCCATGTCCTGATTATTGTTGATATTCAGTGAACACTGGGGTACAGCTTCAAGAAATATATGTGTTTAACACTAGCACAACAAAGTATGTAAGCAAAAATTATCAGAACTAAAAGGAGAAATAGATAGCAATATAATAATAGGAGACTTCAATATCCCATCTTTAACACTAGGTAAATCATCCAGACAGGGAAATCAATAAGGAAACATCAACTTAAATTATTCTGTAGATCAAACAAACCTAAGAGTTGTACATAGAACATTTTATCAAGTAGCGCTAAAATACACATTCTTTACAAACACACATTCAACAGTCTCCCAAGACAGATCACATGTTGTACCATAAATCAAGTCTTAACAAATTTAAGGATATTAAAATTATATAAGGTATCTTTTCCAAGCACAATGGTATGAAAATAGAAATCAGTAAGACAAGAAAAAATTTAAAAAGCACAAATAAACAGAAAGTAAACAACACACTCCTAATAAACCAAAAGAGAAAAAAATAATTATTTTGAAATAAAAATGGAAACATAACATATCTAAACCTGTGGAATGAAACAAGGGCTGTTCCAAGAGAAAAGTTCAGAGCAATAAATGTTTACAATAAGAGAAAAATAGATTTCAAGTTAACAATTAACTTTATACTTGAAGGCACTAAGAAAATAACAAACATTTCAAGTTTAGCAAAAGAAGCGAATAAGTTTAGAGCCAGAAGAACTGAAATAAAGTCTAAAAATACAATTTAAAAACTCAAGATAAACAAAATGGACACATTTTTAGCAAGACCAATTAAAACAATGAAGGTCTCAAATAAAATTATAAAGGAAAAAGGAGATTTGCCACAGAAATATTGATACCAAGGATCATAAAAGCCCATTATGAACACCTATACAAAATCAAACTAGAACCCTATCCTTGTTTCTCTCTTCCTTACTTACTTGACTCTGTAAGAAGCTCTAGCTTCACTACAACTGACTCAAATCAATTCCTTTATATGGATAAGTAATATTCCAATATATAAGTCTACCACAACTTACTTATTGATTCATCTGTTGATGGACATCTGGATTGCTTCCATGTCCTGATTATTGTTGATATTCAGTGAACACTGGGGTACATGTTTCTTCAAGAATTTTGTTTTTTCAGGGTATATGCCAAATAGTGCAATTCTGAATCACATGGTAGATTTATTCCTAGTTTTTAAAGGAATCTCCATACTGTTTCCCATAATGGCTGTATCAGTTTACATTCCCATCAACAGCATAAGAGTGTTCCTGTTTCTAGATTTTTTCATGATGGCCATTCTAACTCATATATTAACTCATATATATGGAATCTATAAAAATGGTACTGATGAACCTAGTAAAGAACAGACTTGTGGACAGCAGGAAAAGGTGAGGGTGGGACGAATAGAAAAGCAGCACAGACATATACAGACTACCTGTATCAAATAGTGGTAAGTTTCTAAATAACACAGGGACCCCAGCCTGGCATTTTGTGATGACTAGAGGGCTGAGATGGAGGGAATGGAGAGAAGCTCATCAGGGAGTGGATGCATATGTAATCATGACTGATTCCTGTTGTTGTACAGCAGAAACCGACACAAAGTTGTAAAGCAATTTTGCACTAATCGAAAAATAAATTAAAAATACTTAAAAAAATGTAAAACAATTAGATAATCTATAAACACTGGACAAATTCCTAGGAACATATAATTTACTAAGACTAAATCACAAAGAAATAAAAACGTGAAGAAACAAATAATCAATAGTGAAAATTAATCATTAATCAAAAGCCTCCCAAGAAAGAAAAAGCCAGTACTAGATGTCTTTCTTTACTGGTTGAATTGTATTCCAAATATTTAAAGAAGGATTAATGCCAATCTTCCTTTAACTCTTCCAAAATTAGTAGAAAAGAGATAAAACTTCTAAATGCAAAGAAGAAAAATGATTTTTTTGACATCAGCCTTATCAATAATTTCCTTAGATATGATACCAAAACACAGGAAACAAAAGCAAAATTAAACAGATGAGAGGATATTAGACTTAAAGACTTCTACAAAACAAAGGAAGCAATCAATAAAAGAAATATAAAACCTACAGAATGAAAGAAAATATTTGCAAATCAAATTTCTTATATATATATATATACACACGCACATACACACACATATATATATACATACACACACACATAATATCTCACAAAGATAAATATAATTCAGTTATATATAAAAAAAGAAACTCTGCCATTTGGGACAACATGAATGAATCTGGAGCACATCATGCTAAGTGGAATAAACTAGACAGAAAACAAATACTCTGTGATCTCACTTATATGTGAAACCTAAAAAAGTTTAACTCGTAGAACTGGAGAGTGAACAGTAGTTACCAGGGACTGGGACTGCAGGGGGGGGGAGGGGGGGTGGAGGGGAAGGGGCATGAAATGTGAACTGCAGAGAAATTGGACAATGGTTACAATCTGGATATCTACTGAACAGAACAGCAGGTATAGCTAATGACACTATTTTGTATACTTGAAGTTTGCTAATAGAGTTACATATTAAATGGTCTTACCAACCTCCCCCCACCAAAGAAAATAGCAACAAAAAGAAATGTGTGAGATAATGTTAGTGTTAATGAGCTTGACTGTGGCAACCACTTGACTGGGGTAATCACTGTCTCCAGGAGCCAGACATCCTGGAGTGTGAAGTCAAGTAGCCTTATGAAGCATCACTATGAACAAATCTAACAGAGGTGATGGAATTCCAGCTGAGCTATTTAAAATTCTAAAAGGTGATTCTGTTAAAATGCTACACTCAATATGCCAGCAAATTTGGAAAACTCAGCAGTGGTCGCAAGGGGGAAAAAGGTCAGTTTTCATTCGAATCCAAAGAAGGGCTATGCCAAGCATATACAAACTACCACACAATTGCACTCATTTCACATGCTAGCAAAATCCTCCAAGCTAGGCTTCAACAGTATATGAATCAAGAACTTACAGATATACAAGCAGGATTTGGAAAAGGCAGAGATACTAGAGATCAAATCGCCAACATCCCTTGAATCATAGAAAAAGCAAGAGAATTCCAGATAAACACCTATTTCTGCTTCATTGAGTACGCTAAAGCCTTTTATTGTGTGGATCACACAAACTGTGGAAAATTCTTAGAGATGGAAATACCAGACCACCTTACTTGCCTCCTGAGAAATCTGTGTGCAGGTTATGAAGCAACAGTTAGAACTGGACATGGAACAACAGACTGGTTCCAAATTGGGAAAGGAGTACAACAAGGCTATTATCTTGTTGCCCTGCTTATTTAACATACATGCAGTGAATACCATACAAAATGCCAGGCTGGATGAAGCACAAGCTGGAATCAAGCAGACTCATTGGAAAAGCCCCTGATGTTGGAAAAGATTGGAGGCAGGAGGAGAAGGGAATAACAGAGGATGAGATGGTTGGATGGCATCGACAAGTCAATAAACATGAGTTTGAGCAAACTCCAGGTGATAGGGATGGACAGGGAAGCCTGGTATGGTATAGTCCATGGTGTCACAATGAGTCAGACAAGACTGAGAGATTGAACAACAACAAATTCCTGGCTTTAATGTATTATTATGCCCTTATTTTCCACAACTAAACTTTGGGTATATGATAAGTGTTATATATGGTGATAACCATTTAAATCTATTTTAGTGAGGCAGAATATTATATTATACTATTATTAATTCAACAAACACAATATTTTGCACTAATTTCCTATCATTTCTTATCTATATTGTATTTTGTTAATCCCCTCTCTATGACTCTTGTAACTTAGAAGAATTTCTTATTTTTGTTTATTTTCATGTCTTCTTCCTAGTGAATGGAATAGTAAATATTTGAATGGCCAAAATATTTAGGAAAAACACACTGAACATAAAAGGAACAAGAGTATAAACATTTGAATGCTGTGTTTAGTGTAGCTCTAAGAAAATATCTCACAACCATGGGAGTCTTCATTTCCCTAAGGAAGTGCCTTTTATGGAGAGATGTACTTTTTCATGTAACGAATCAATTGAATAATATTTTACCCAGATGCATGACATTTCCCAGAGAACAAATCACTGTCAATAACTATGTTACAGCACTGGATCCTTAAACACAAAGCTTTGTGGCATACCCTAACTCATCCAGCAGGAACATTGCAAATCTGGCAACATAATTCACTTGGAAATTAAAATGTTAAAACAGTGCCCATATTTAAACAACCAGATTGGATGGTTTTCAAAGATTAGAGTACTATCCATCTATGGGGAATACTGAAAAAAAGATAATAGTGATGAAAACTTGACAATGACATGACACATGAAAGGAAATTCCCGCTATGATGGGAGAGGTGAAAGCCACATCTGTTATTAACGTTAAACAGGAATAAGGCCATACAGTAAAAAGTGGTCCAAGGAAATGCAAACTGAATAGTTATTTTGAATTTCTTTTTTTTTTTAATCTATCAGCACTTTTTATTAATAGATGGGCAATTACTGAACACAAGGATAATAAACATAAGAATATTAGCAATACTACAGGTAGAGTTTTGAATAACATAGGTGGTAAGGGTCACTTTAGTTCTTTATTTCATAATTATAAAAGACAAGTTTTATACTTATTGATATATTCCATATTAATTTTAGCATTATGAAGAGCTTAGCTATTTAAGAATTCTACAATTTTATAATTTTTCTACTAGATTTTTGTCCCATTTCTGTGTATACTATATGTTCATAAAACAGTGGTGACTGGACAGAATATGTGGTTTTTGTCATTTTACTGTGGTTATAGTTTGTATAGAGAACTCCAGCTGGAGAAAGAAATTATCCTCCAAGTACCCTCTCTTTTCTTGGAAAGATTCAGGCTTAAATTCTAACTCAATTTTGGTCATTTCAATGGCTCTTAAAAGTTTGCAATTTCTTGGAATATGTACTAACAACTTCCCAGAATTTTTGTTACTAAGGGTATACAGACCACATATATTTGAAATTACCTATCAAATTGCATCTTCTTCAGAACAATTCTTTACCACATTTACGTTTTCCCTGCCCCCCATACAAACTTTAATGCAGAGCATGTTTGATGATTTGCATTAAGTCAGACAGAATTATTTCTTCTACCTGCCCTGGGGAGGCATGTATTATCACATTTAAAAAAATCTAGTGACCAGGCTTCCCCTGGTGGTCCAGTGGGTAAGGACACCGCCTTGCAGTGCAAGGTGCCGGTTTGATCCCTGGCCTGGCCCTGGGGCACCATAATTCACTTGGAAATTAAAATGTTAAAACAGTGCCCATATTTAAACAACCAGATGGGATGGTTTTCAAAGATTAGAGTACTATCCATCTATGGGGAATACTGAAAAAAAGATAATAGTGATGAAAACTTGACAATGACATGACACATAAAAGGGAAAATTTCCCCGCTATGATGGGAGATGGTGAAAGCCACATCTGTTATTAACGTTAAACAGGAATAAGGCCATACAGTAAAAAGTGGTCCAAGGAAATGCAAACTGAATAGTTATTGTGAATTTCTTGTTTTTTTAATCTATCAGCACTTTTTATTAATAGATGGGCAATTACTGAACACAAGGATAATAAACATAAGAATATTAGCAATACTACAGGTAGAGTTTTGAATAACATAGGTGGTAAGGGTCACTTTAGTTCTTTATTTCATAATTATAAAAGACAAGTTTTATACTTATTGATATATTCCATATTAATTTTAGCATTATGAAGAGCTTAGCTATTTAAGAATTCTACAATTTTATAATTTTTCTACTAGATTTTTGTCCCATTTCTGTGTATACTATATGTTCATAAAACAGTGGTGACTGGACAGAATATGTGGTTTTTGTCATTTTACTGTGGTTATAGTTTGTATAGAGAACTCCAGCTGGAGAAAGAAATTATCCTCCAAGTACCCTCTCTTTTCTTGGAAAGATTCAGGCTTAAATTCTAACTCAATTTTGGTCATTTCAATGGCTCTTAAAAGTTTGCAATTTCTTGGAATATGTACTAACAACTTCCCAGAATTTTTGTTACTAAGGGTATACAGACCACATATATTTGAAATTACCTATCAAATTGCATCTTCTTCAGAACAATTCTTTACCACATTTACGTTTTCCCTGCCCCCCATACAAACTTTAATGCAGAGCATGTTTGATGATTTGCATTAAGTCAGACAGAATTATTTCTTCTACCTGCCCTGGGGAGGCATGTATTATCACATTTAAAAAAATCTAGTGACCAGGCTTCCCCTGGTGGTCCAGTGGGTAAGGACACCGCCTTGCAGTGCAAGGGGTGCCGGTTTGATCCCTGGCCTGGGAAGATCCCACGTGCCGCGGAGTGGCTGGACCCATGTGTCCAATTACCGAGCCGGAGCTCTGGAGCGCATGCGCCCAGAGCCGGCGCTCTGCAACGACAGAAGCCACCGCGATGAGAGGCCCACAGGAGCCAAAGAACAAAGACGGATGAACAGAGAGAAACGAAAGACCAATAGAAGTGGCCCGCCTGCTCCCCTCCCTCCCCAACCCGACACCCGCCCAAAAATAAATAAATAAATAAATCTTAAAAAAAAAAAAAAAAAAATCTAGTGACCTGTTTTCATGAGACTAAGTCCACTCACCTTTTCATGCATAACTAATTATGCATGGAGTTAGAATGATTATGAGGATGCAGTTTTAAAGAATGGAACATATGTTCCATAACAACATAGAAAATGTTAGGAAATGCTAATTGATTACTCAATTGGAAAACTCACTACTTTTATTCAGAAAATGAGAACTCCAGAGCTTTTGAGAAAGTGATTTTTTTTCCTTTCTTATTTGCCCATCTTAAAACTCAACATTCAAAAACTAAAATCCTATCACTTCATAGCAAAAGATGGGGAAAATGTGGAAACTTAAGCTCCTAAATCAATGCGGATGGTGACTGCAGCCACAAAATTAAAGAACACTTGCTCCTCTGAAGAAAAGCTGGTACAAAACTAGACAGTGTATTAAAAAGCAGAGGCATCATGTTGACTCCAAAGGCGGATATAGTCAAAGCTATGGTTTTTCCAGTAGTCCAGGGGAATGGCATAGTGAGAATTCGGCCAAAGTCTGTGAAATTTATGTACTAACAACTTCCCAGAATTTTTGTTACTAAGGGTATACAGACCACATATATTTGAAATTACCTATCAAATTGCATCTTCTTCAGAACAATTCTTTACCACATTTACGTTTTCCCTGCCCCCCATACAAACTTTAATGCAGAGCATGTTTGATGATTTGCATTAAGTCAGACAGAATTATTTCTTCTACCTGCCCTGGGGAGGCATGTATTATCACATTTAAAAAAATCTAGTGACCAGGCTTCCCCTGGTGGTCCAGTGGGTAAGGACACCGCCTTGCAGTGCAAGGGGTGCCGGTTTGATCCCTGGCCTGGGAAGATCCCACGTGCCGCGGAGTGGCTGGACCCATGTGTCCAATTACCGAGCCGGAGCTCTGGAGCGCATGCGCCCAGAGCCGGCGCTCTGCAACGACAGAAGCCACCGCGATGAGAGGCCCACAGGAGCCAAAGAACAAAGACGGATGAACAGAGAGAAACGAAAGACCAATAGAAGTGGCCCGCCTGCTCCCCTCCCTCCCCAACCCGACACCCGCCCAAAAATAAATAAATAAATAAATCTTAAAAAAAAAAAAAAAAAAATCTAGTGACCTGTTTTCATGAGACTAAGTCCACTCACCTTTTCATGCATAACTAATTATGCATGGAGTTAGAATGATTATGAGGATGCAGTTTTAAAGAATGGAACATATGTTCCATAACAACATAGAAAATGTTAGGAAATGCTAATTGATTACTCAATTGGAAAACTCACTACTTTTATTCAGAAAATGAGAACTCCAGAGCTTTTGAGAAAGTGATTTTTTTTCCTTTCTTATTTGCCCATCTTAAAACTCAACATTCAAAAACTAAAATCCTATCACTTCATAGCAAAAGATGGGGAAAATGTGGAAACTTAAGCTCCTAAATCAATGCGGATGGTGACTGCAGCCACAAAATTAAAGAACACTTGCTCCTCTGAAGAAAAGCTGGTACAAAACTAGACAGTGTATTAAAAAGCAGAGGCATCATGTTGACTCCAAAGGCGGATATAGTCAAAGCTATGGTTTTTCCAGTAGTCACATATGGTTGTGAGAATTCGGCCATAAAGAAGGATGACTGCCAAAGAATTGATACTTTAAAACTAGTGCAGGAGAAGACTCTTGCTGCAGTTTACGAGGTCACAAAAAATTGGACATGACTAACAGACTGAACAACAACAACAATTTGTCCATCATTTATCCCTTGTACTACATCCCTTCAGTCATGTCTGACTGTTTGTTATCCCATGGACTGTAGGCCACCAGGCTCCTCTGTCCATGGGATTCTCCAGGCAAGAATACTGGAGTGGATTGCCATTTTCTTCTTCAGTGGATCTCCTTGACCCAGGAATCAAACCAGTGTCTCTTAAGTCTCCTGCACTGGCAGACAGGTACTTTACACTACCTGGATGCGATTACATTTATTTTCTTTATTCCCTGATTAAGTTGTGGCTTTTCTGAAATAGGATGGAAGTGAAAGATCAAAGTAATGACTATACTTCATACTCATCAGTTTTTTTTTTTTTTTTTTAATTTTGGCCTCTTTTAATTGATTGTTTATTTTTAATTTATTTTTCATCCATCTATTATTCGGCCTGTGTGGGCCTCCCATTGCAGTGGCCTTTACCTTTGCAGAGCACTAGCTCCAGGAGTATCATTCCAGAGCACTGATTTGTAATTGGACACACCGGTCCAGCTGCTCTGCGGCATGTAGGATCTTCTCAGACCAGGGATTGGACTGGTGCCCCTTGCACTGCAAGGCAGAATCTTTACCCATTGGACTACCAGGGAAGCCCCTACTTATCAGTTTTTTAGTAAATAGGACAACTACCTTGTGGATTAGTTTTAGCTAAGATTAAATGGGATTTTAATTTCTATATTACAATTTAGAGGTGATGACCACAGATAGACTTCAATCAATGAAGAAACTGATCCATTGTACCTGAGGTGCTCAATGAAGATCAAAATTTATACTTGAGAATATGGAAACCTTAAACAAAAGAATAATGCTTAAAGGACAAAAGTTTATTTTATAATATAAAAACAAAGTAAAGAGGATAAATTATAGACATTTTAACTAACTTTTGGCTTCTCTTTAAAATCAACCATCATCTTGTCGTATCACTCACATATTTGTCTTATTGGTTGTTCATTGTGGAGGGCAAAAGAAGTATATAGGTTTTAATAATAATACAAGTTTAGGTAACCCCCTTTAAATTTGATTTAAAATAGTTAAGATGGAACTGACTGTGGAATGAGTATGACATATTTGTCAGAATGAATGTGGTCTGGCACTGCAGATTTTTACTTATATTGCTGCTGCCTTATCAAATCCACGTTATGTGAATAAGGGGCAAAATTGATATTTCTAAGTCTTAATTTATCCCTAAAATAAAAATAATAATGCCAATATCACTGAGTTGTTGGGAGAATTTGATACAAAATATGTAAAGATCATAACACATAACAGGCACCTAGTGAAGAGTAGCTATTACAGTGACAGTAGTATTAGTTGTCTGTAGTCTTGAAACAACACAAGACATATGTGAAAGAAAAAATATATAAACATTAATTCCAGGTGACTCGATATAACCTAGAAATTATGACTGGAATTAAAGCTGAATCATGATTAAAGAAAAAACTAGCTAACAAAAGTTGATTATCTCATTATCGGCCTGTGTGGGCCTCCCATTGCAGTGGCCTTTACCTTTGCAGAGCACTAGCTCCAGGAGTATCATTCCAGAGCACTGATTTGTAATTGGACACACCGGTCCAGCTGCTCTGCGGCATGTAGGATCTTCTCAGACCAGGGATTGGACTGGTGCCCCTTGCACTGCAAGGCAGAATCTTTACCCATTGGACTACCAGGAAGCCCCTACTTATCAGTTTTTTAGTAAATAGGACAACTACCTTGTGGATTAGTTTTAGCTAAGATTAAATGGGATTTTAATTTCTATATTACAATTTAGAGGTGATGACCACAGATAGACTTCAATCAATGAAGAAACTGATCCATTGTACCTGAGGTGCTCAATGAAGATCAAAATTTATACTTGAGAATATGGAAACCTTAAACAAAAGAATAATGCTTAAAGGACAAAAGTTTATTTTATAATATAAAAACAAAGTAAAGAGGATAAATTATAGACATTTTAACTAACTTTTGGCTTCTCTTTAAAATCAACCATCATCTTGTCGTATCACTCACATATTTGTCTTATTGGTTGTTCATTGTGGAGGGCAAAAGAAGTATATAGGTTTTAATAATAATACAAGTTTAGGTAACCCCTTAATTAGATTTAAAATAGTTAAGATGGAACTGACTGTGGAATGAGTATGACATATTTGTCAGAATGAATGTGGTCTGGCACTGCAGATTTTTACTTATATTGCTGCTGCCTTATCAAATCCACGTTATGTGAATAAGGGGCAAAATTGATATTTCTAAGTCTTAATTTATCCCTAAAATAAAAATAATAATGCCAATATCACTGAGTTGTTGGGAGAATTTGATACAAAATATGTAAAGATCATAACACATAACAGGCACCTAGTGAAGAGTAGCTATTACAGTGACAGTAGTATTAGTTGTCTGTAGTCTTGAAACAACACAAGACATATGTGAAAGAAAAAATATATAAACATTAATTCCAGGTGACTCGATATAACCTAGAAATTATGACTGGAATTAAAGCTGAATCATGATTAAAGAAAAAACTAGCTAACAAAAGTTGATTATCTCATTATCTATATTCTGACAACAAAGACTTTGTCTAATGCAGAGGACACCTTGATCCATGAACCTAAAGTCTGTATCATAGAAATATTTCTATAATGTTGACAAAAACATGTATCTATCATAACATGAAATGCATACATACTATAAATATATGCATGCCTATACCTAATACTCAAGTATTTTGAGGGATATATTGTTATTGATATAAAGATGAAATCTTACTTTTTAGAATGATTCTCAACAAATGGACATTCCTAGGTTTCCTTAGTTCTTGTTTATCTAAGTTCTTATTTATCTAAGAATTAAATCAATTACCCAGTTCAGTTTACATTCATTCAACACATGATGTTCTTTCCATTACACTTACTGTTTTTATACATTAATTTAGTTAATCATCACTACAATCTTGTGAGGTTGTTGAGAGAAGAAACTGAGATATACAAAGTTCAAAATGTATCCCTGGGTATCCAAATAAAAGATGACTGAGCAGTTGCCACTTAGCAATCCTGTATTACTAAAAACATTAGTTCAACTCATTCTGGTTGATATCTCAACATAATAATTGACTGGTCACAAATTCACTGTATTTTAACGTGTGACTTGGTCTAAATGTTATCTTTTAAATTAGCACTTAAAATACCAAACATCTCATGGTACAGCATAGAGAATATGAGACAGATAGTTACTGACTTATTGTGGTAATCATTCCATAATATATTTAAATGTTATATTCCTAAAATAAACATAATATTGCAATCAATCATATTTCAATTAAAAAATCTCAAAATGACAAAATCTACTAAATTTTAAATCTTCCAATCTACTAATGTTTAAATTTGATTAATATTATTTTTTTCACAATCAGAAATTTTTTTATTTTGCTTGTTTGATTTTACAAAGTTTTGTTATTTATAGATATATATAATTCCATATTAGTCATATGTATATCCCATTCCCCCCATTCCACCCCTCCAGGATGTTATTTGAATGTTTATTGCAGTTAAACACATACACATGTACCAGAAGAATATAAAAGTACGAAAGAGATATAGCAATGCTTTTTCTTTAGTGCTTCTCAGTATGTGTGTCTTAATAGGGCTCCCAAATTGAGTTTGACAGCACAACCTAATCTGTAAGCTCAGAAGCTCACAGAAGACAAATGTCAGCTACTGCACTGTCTCCCAGCGTGGTGCACTGCAGCAAATCTGCTGATATGTTGATTTATTAAACAGCATGTAGCTATTCACTAAAGACAATAGCTATAGGTAAAGGAGGGATCATTTAAAAAGAAGTTTTATCCATTTTCCAATTGGAAATCAGTACAAAGCACATTTGTCTGTTGTCATGCTCCTTAATAAGAAAATTAACTTATTAAGAGTTGAGAAGAAGTAGCAAAAACCAAGCAGAACGAAACATTATTTTCTTCATGCATAACATGTAAATAGATTAATACATTCACAAATAATAATCATACAAATAAATTTTGATGTTGACCAAATAGCTGAAAGGGGTTTTTGTAGACAGTAAAATAAAGCTTTAGGTTGCCCACTGGATGGTAATGCATACTTTAGTATAAAGTTTGATTTTGCTATCATTTTGAAAGAAGTTGTAATGAGTTCTTTGTTGAATCATTTCATAATTTTCCCTGCCTTTTTTGTCTTCACCTAAAATATACTTAACTACTGTCCAAATGATAGTGTAGAGTAGATTGTACAGTATGGTCTATGATATGTATCCATTTGGGAAGCTGTCTATATACCTGGGTGTATATGTGTGCATGTGTCTATGTATATAAGTAATCATTCCATAATATATTTAAATGTTATATTCCTAAAATAAACATAATATTGCAATCAATCATATTTCAATTAAAAAATCTCAAAATGACAAAATCTACTAAATTTTAAATCTTCCAATCTACTAATGTTTAAATTTGATTAATATTATTTTTTTCACAATCAGAAATTTTTTTATTTTGCTTGTTTGATTTTACAAAGTTTTGTTATTTATAGATATATATAATTCCATATTAGTCATATGTATATCCCATTCCCCCCATTCCACCCCTCCAGGATGTTATTTGAATGTTTATTGCAGTTAAACACATACACATGTACCAGAAGAATATAAAAGTACGAAAGAGATATAGCAATGCTTTTTCTTTAGTGCTTCTCAGTATGTGTGTCTTAATAGGGCTCCCAAATTGAGTTTGACAGCACAACCTAATCTGTAAGCTCAGAAGCTCACAGAAGACAAATGTCAGCTACTGCACTGTCTCCCAGCGTGGTGCACTGCAGCAAATCTGCTGATATGTTGATTTATTAAACAGCATGTAGCTATTCACTAAAGACAATAGCTATAGGTAAAGGAGGGATCATTTAAAAAGAAGTTTTATCCATTTTCCAATTGGAAATCAGTACAAAGCACATTTGTCTGTTGTCATGCTCCTTAATAAGAAAATTAACTTATTAAGAGTTGAGAAGAAGTAGCAAAAACCAAGCAGAACGAAACATTATTTTCTTCATGCATAACATGTAAATAGATTAATACATTCACAAATAATAATCATACAAATAAATTTTGATGTTGACCAAATAGCTGAAAGGGGTTTTTGTAGACAGTAAAATAAAGCTTTAGGTTGCCCACTGGATGGTAATGCATACTTTAGTATAAAGTTTGATTTTGCTATCATTTTGAAAGAAGTTGTAATGAGTTCTTTGTTGAATCATTTCATAATTTTCCCTGCCTTTTTTGTCTTCACCTAAAATATACTTAACTACTGTCCAAATGATAGTGTAGAGTAGATTGTACAGTATGGTCTATGATATGTATCCATTTGGGAAGCTGTCTATATACCTGGGTGTATATGTGTGCATGTGTCTATGTATATAAGTAATTTCACTTTAATTTTCTTAGAATAAGACAATATAATGAAAAGAAAAATACAACCTTGTTAGGTTTTGTAGTCATGAATTTAAAAGGCTTAAATACATTTAAGATATTTCCTTCTTAATCAAAGCAATGTGTGAATGTATTAATGGAATATTTCTTATAATTAATAGAAGTAGAACAGCAGGTCATCGGAACAACAAAATAAAGCCTCTTAATCTAAATAATTCATAATCAGAATACAAGAAGTAAAAATTAGAGAAGCACATGAGTGAAACACAAGATTTGAACTTCCTGAACGATTCACTTAGGGCAATAACAGGCTATCAATAAAAAGCTATGAACCATATGTAAAAAATAAATAAAAGGCTGCACACACAGCTAAATCTCATGTTGCAAATTCTTCTTGTATCCATGTTTAAATATTAAGTTCTAAAAAGAATACCCAAGAGAACAGTGGATAAGGGCTGGTGAACTAAGGACAAAGAAATGTATGGAATGCCTGGAAACAGCTTATTTTATTAAGCTCTGAAATAACTAAAGATGGCAAGAGAATGGTTAGAGTGCTTTAATTTCTGGTCCCCAAGCCTGTTCTGTAGAGCAATTTGTGTGCATTTGTTTATTCTAAAATGCTAAAATTCCTGACTTAAAGCTTATATAATGAATCTTACTCTGGAAATTGTTCAGGGAACTGCAAGAATCAAGCATTATGAAGAGAGAGCTAAGATAAATGGGAAATTATATCCAAAGCATCTGCTGTTGTTGTCTCTCTGATTGGTCACAAAGGCATGAGCAAGTTTTTTAAGTACTCTTTTAATTTTCATGGAAAAGCATGCAAGTAGGGTGCATTTTTGACCAAAAAAAGTAGTGTACTAAATTTTTAAATGGTCAATAAATTAAAGAGAATTTTATAGATGGCATGATGCAAAAACATCTGTTCATTCTGGCCTTTATATCTTGTACACATTTCATTTTAAACAGGCAATCATAGTAAGTGAATCAGTTAACTATTGCCATAAGGGTGCTAAACGAAACAATCACAGAAACCTCACTGATGTACAAGAATAAACATTTTTTTTTTAGCTCACAAAGCTGGTGACCAGCTACAGGATGATGCTCTAGGTTGGACTAGGTGAGATAATTTGGCTCTGCTCCAATGTGTTTATCATTCTCCTCCATGGGCCAGTGGACCAGTCTGAACATAACCTTCTCATCTGCACAGCAGAAGTGATAAAGGGAAGATCTGGCATTGCAAGTGGTTTTAAAGCAGAAACAGTTTTGTAATATTCCACTGGCAATTTATATGGCAAAGGCCAAAAAAGCCAAGAAGGAGGGGCAGGAAAGTACACATTTCTTGTAGAGATGAGATAGGGAAAGGAAGCAAATATTTCTAACCTATAATATACAACAGAAAATGTCCCTGAAAATAAATACCTACTTTAAACAAAGACCTAATGAAACTAAAGAACATGATATGTAAAAATAAATAAAAGGCTGCCACACAGCTAAATCTCAAATTCTTCTTGTATCCATGTTTAAATATTAAGTTCTAAAAGAATACCCAAGAGAACAGTGGATAAGGGCTGGTGAACTAAGGACAAAGAAATGTATGGAATGCCTGGAAACAGCTTATTTTATTAAGCTCTGAAATAACTAAAGATGGCAAGAGAATGGTTAGAGTGCTTTAATTTCTGGTCCCCAAGCCTGTTCTGTAGAGCAATTTGTGTGCATTTGTTTATTCTAAAATGCTAAAATTCCTGACTTAAAGCTTATATAATGAATCTTACTCTGGAAATTGTTCAGGGAACTGCAAGAATCAAGCATTATGAAGAGAGAGCTAAGATAAATGGGAAATTATATCCAAAGCATCTGCTGTTGTTGTCTCTCTGATTGGTCACAAAGGCATGAGCAAGTTTTTTAAGTACTCTTTTAATTTTCATGGAAAAGCATGCAAGTAGGGTGCATTTTTGACCAAAAAAAGTAGTGTACTAAATTTTTAAATGGTCAATAAATTAAAGAGAATTTTATAGATGGCATGATGCAAAAACATCTGTTCATTCTGGCCTTTATATCTTGTACACATTTCATTTTAAACAGGCAATCATAGTAAGTGAATCAGTTAACTATTGCCATAAGGGTGCTAAACGAAACAATCACAGAAACCTCACTGATGTACAAGAATAAACATTTTTTTAGCTCACAAAGCTGGTGACCAGCTACAGGATGATGCTCTAGGTTGGACTAGGTGAGATAATTTGGCTCTGCTCCAATGTGTTTATCATTCTCCTCCATGGGCCAGTGGACCAGTCTGAACATAACCTTCTCATCTGCACAGCAGAAGTGATAAAGGGAAGATCTGGCATTGCAAGTGGTTTTAAAGCAGAAACAGTTTTGTAATATTCCACTGGCAATTTATATGGCAAAGGCCAAAAAAGCCAAGAAGGAGGGGCAGGAAAGTACACATTTCTTGTAGAGATGAGATAGGGAAAGGAAGCAAATATTTCTAACCTATAATATACAACAGAAAATGTCCCTGAAAATAAATACCTACTTTAAACAAAGACCTAATGAAACTAAAGAAACAAGCTATACTTATAGTGGAGGAAGAACATTTTCTGACAGTACTCACAACGAGTAAACAAAGAATTGGAGCACAACAGTAAGGCGTCAAAAACTAAAACAGGGTGATTGTGAAACACAATATAGGAGAAGGGATCAGAAAGGTAATATGAGACTAGATTGGATGCCACATTTTGCCAAGTGTCTAGAGCTTGGCATTTACTCTGAGATGAGAAGTTACTCAAGTCTTTTACACAGAAGAACGGCAGAACCCACAAACACTTCCAACGGATCACCGTAGCTACTCTTTTAAGGCAGAATTTAATGGGAATATCTGAAAGCAGTGAGACAGGCAGGAAACCAATACAGTACCCTGACGAAAACCTAACAGTGGAGATGACTAGAGTCGGATTTAGTACATTTAGTCACTCAACCTGTCTATAAATATTTATTGAAAACTTACTGCGTGCCAGGCAGTGTATGTAGCTTATCTCTAGTGGATATATTTTGAAGATGAGACCTGTAGATTTTGCTTGTGAATCTATTTTAAAAAGTCATTTTCATTAAAACAAAATATAGAACCTTGAAGATTCAGAAGAGGAAAAGGTACCTCCAGATTTGGGGAGGCAACAGATGGAGCAGCTTAAATGTGTTTAGCTGCTTGATCAGCTTCCTCACCAAATCTGAAAGTTCCTCTCTCTTAACTCTTGAAGTTTCTGTGTTTTAACAAAGAAAAACTTCCTCTCCCTAACACAAGGGAAAATGAGAATAGTAAAGACATAGGGAATATTGTATTCAATCTGTACTTTCTTTAGCTAAGACAAAATGTAAATATTGAGCAAAACAGAAATATGAGGATGAAGGCATTAACTACCCTGTGCATTTAATTCCATTTTAAAGCTCCACTTGCTTTCTATTGCATCTAAGACAGCAGAAAAATGAGTGAAGTGCTGACAACTAGTCAACCAAAGAACACAGGGCATATTCCACAATAGAACACATCTCTCCAAATGATCCACAGAAATAGAAATGGACCATATACATACAGAGCATGCTAAGGCAATAGCCTTAGAGAAGGTTTAACATAAGCATGTGACAGAAGAGAGTAGAGTAGAAATTGAAACCAGCTCTTTGAGGTGGTTTTACTTCTTATGTTACATGGTACGCATGAGGGTCATTTCATATGGTTGAAAGCTATACTTATAGTGGCGGAAGAACATTGGCTGACAGTACACACAACGAGTAAACAAAGAATTGGAGCACAACAGTAAGGCGTCAAAAACTAAAACAGGGTGATTGTGAAACACAATATAGGAGAAGGGATCAGAAAGGTAATATGAGACTAGATTGGATGCCACATTTTGCCAAGTGTCTAGAGCTTGGCATTTACTCTGAGATGAGAAGTTACTCAAGTCTTTTACACAGAAGAACGGCAGAACCCACAAACACTTCCAACGGATCACCGTAGCTACTCTTTTAAGGCAGAATTTAATGGGAATATCTGAAAGCAGTGAGACAGGCAGGAAACCAATACAGTACCCTGACGAAAACCTAACAGTGGAGATGACTAGAGTCGGATTTAGTACATTTAGTCACTCAACCTGTCTATAAATATTTATTGAAAACTTACTGCGTGCCAGGCAGTGTATGTAGCTTATCTCTAGTGGATATATTTTGAAGATGAGACCTGTAGATTTTGCTTGTGAATCTATTTTAAAAAGTCATTTTCATTAAAACAAAATATAGAACCTTGAAGATTCAGAAGAGGAAAAGGTACCTCCAGATTTGGGGAGGCAACAGATGGAGCAGCTTAAATGTGTTTAGCTGCTTGATCAGCTTCCTCACCAAATCTGAAAGTTCCTCTCTCTTAACTCTTGAAGTTTCTGTGTTTTAACAAAGAAAAACTTCCTCTCCCTAACACAAGGGAAAATGAGAATAGTAAAGACATAGGGAATATTGTATTCAATCTGTACTTTCTTTAGCTAAGACAAAATGTAAATATTGAGCAAAACAGAAATATGAGGATGAAGGCATTAACTACCCTGTGCATTTAATTCCATTTTAAAGCTCCACTTGCTTTCTATTGCATCTAAGACAGCAGAAAAATGAGTGAAGTGCTGACAACTAGTCAACCAAAGAACACAGGGCATATTCCACAATAGAACACATCTCTCCAAATGATCCACAGAAATAGAAATGGACCATATACATACAGAGCATGCTAAGGCAATAGCCTTAGAGAAGGTTTAACATAAGCATGTGACAGAAGAGAGTAGAGTAGAAATTGAAACCAGCTCTTTGAGGTGGTAACTTCTGAACCTCTTTAATACATTCCTCTTATGTTACATGGTACGCATGAGGGGGTCATTTCATATGGTTGACAAGCCTAGTGATAATAAGTGGAGATGAGCTGGAACTGAAGTCTCTGACATGTCTTCCGGCATAGAGTGCCAAAACACACATGAGGAATCCAAATACTGTAGCTGGAAAGAACAGATTCCAGTATGTGGAATTATACTTGATATTGAAGCTCTTCAAATTCCACTAATAATACATACATCATGGAGAATTATTCTGTCTATTAAAACTACTTCTTCCTTCATATAATAACTTCCATGGAATACACTGAAGATACATATGTTAAATATTTTATTGTTGCCAGAAAGTATTAGTAGTGCTGTCTTTAATGAAACTTCAATATCAGTGAGACTATTTTCTTCCTATGTACACAATCAGGCAGAAATTTTCTTCATTGATACTATCTGGAAATCATGAAAATACATGTGCATTCCTATTATGAAAATAAGTAATAGTTTAAGGAAACTTCTTTAAGATAGAGGAAATTTAAAGAAGGTATATTTGAATGCAGTTATTCTGAAGTTTAGCAATTTCACGTCCTATTTCTCTTAAAAACTCTAAACCTGGATGCTCCAGATGTATTATAAATCTTCATCAATTACTCAAAATAGCTATTTACAGTAAGTGTCTCAGAAATGTGAAAGCTGTGATTCACAGAAAGCTTTAGAAATAGCTTTTTGAGGAAACAAGTTTATAGCTGGTAAAGTTTATAGCTAAGGTTTTCCTTATTGCTATTTATTGATGCTTATAATATTTTAGAAATTCTTGTGTGCTATTACAATGAACATATTGAATTTACTATCTTATTCCATTTCCACAGCATCTAGAGAGAGAGAGAGGTAGAGAAGCTTGTATTTCATTTTGTATTCATGAAAATAAGGAAAGTAGGAGTTTAAGTGACTTACCCCAAATTACCCAGAGTCATGATTTCTATGATGTCAAACTGTATATGAAAATTAGATCAATGATTCAATTTTACATGGTATGACTGAAAACAAGCTCAGTTCTTTAGCCATCTTTTGATAGTGGAACTTCAATTTTTCAAATCTGGCTCAAGTCCTGAAGCCCTCCAATGTTAAACATACAAATGAAGAAAATCAGAACCTGCTTAGTATGAAATATTTCAAAGTGTATAATAGTTTCTGTTTCCTACAATATGAAATATTATGTGTTAAGTCAAATCAGTCCATGTACAGCATACTTAACACACCAGATTTTCACTCAGTTTCTAAAACAAAAGTTGTCACCCATAAACAAAAGCATGTGACGTGTCCCCCAAACAGCTCATTCAACATTCTAATTACAATTCTACTCACTTGGCTTATATTCAGTTCAATAAACATTTGAGTGACTATTTCATGCCAGACATCAGAAACACTTGCAATAAACTAGATTCTAGTGACAGAGCCTGATAACAAAATAGAAATTTTCAGTACTGAAATGTGCTATATTAGACATCTGCATAGGTAGCTAGATCTAGGTTAACACTTACAGGATGGACTATTAACCTCTGGTTTATTTAGAGGGTAAATGCCTTTTCAAATTGGTACACTCCAGAATATGGACTAACAATAAGACAAAGTAAGATAATTTATATTCATATATCCATTTCCAAGATAAATAAAATATCAAAAAATTGAATTTTATTCACATAAAGAAGGTATATTTGAATGCAGTTATTCTGAAGTTTAGCAATTTCACGTCCTATTTCTCTTAAAAACTCTAAACCTGGATGCTCCAGATGTATTATAAATCTTCATCAATTACTCAAAATAGCTATTTACAGTAAGTGTCTCAGAAATGTGAAAGCTGTGATTCACAGAAAGCTTTAGAAATAGCTTTTGAGGAAACAAGTTTATAGCTGGTAAAGTTTATAGCTAAGGTTTTCCTTATTGCTATTTATTGATGCTTATAATATTTTAGAAATTCTTGTGTGCTATTACAATGAACATATTGAATTTACTATCTTATTCCATTTCCACAGCATCTAGAGAGAGAGAGAGGTAGAGAAGCTTGTATTTCATTTTGTATTCATGAAAATAAGGAAAGTAGGAGTTTAAGTGACTTACCCCAAATTACCCAGAGTCATGATTTCTATGATGTCAAACTGTATATGAAAATTAGATCAATGATTCAATTTTACATGGTATGACTGAAAACAAGCTCAGTTCTTTAGCCATCTTTTGATAGTGGAACTTCAATTTTTCAAATCTGGCTCAAGTCCTGAAGCCCTCCAATGTTAAACATACAAATGAAGAAAATCAGAACCTGCTTAGTATGAAATATTTCAAAGTGTATAATAGTTTCTGTTTCCTACAATATGAAATATTATGTGTTAAGTCAAATCAGTCCATGTACAGCATACTTAACACACCAGATTTTCACTCAGTTTCTAAAACAAAAGTTGTCACCCATAAACAAAAGCATGTGACGTGTCCCCCAAACAGCTCATTCAACATTCTAATTACAATTCTACTCACTTGGCTTATATTCAGTTCAATAAACATTTGAGTGACTATTTCATGCCAGACATCAGAAACACTTGCAATAAACTAGATTCTAGTGACAGAGCCTGATAACAAAATAGAAATTTTCAGTACTGAAATGTGCTATATTAGACATCTGCATAGGTAGCTAGATCTAGGTTAACACTTACAGGATGGACTATTAACCTCTGGTTTATTTAGAGGGTAAATGCCTTTTCAAATTGGTACACTCCAGAATATGGACTAACAATAAGACAAAGTAAGATAATTTATATTCATATATCCATTTCCAAGATAAATAAAATATCAAAAAAATTGAATTTTATTCACATAAAGGTGACAATTTTCTAAACACATAAACAGAGTTTTCATATAATTTTGTGACTGTTTTCATTTTTATAGATAAATATATCAGAGATGAATATATTTTTCAATAAGTGCTTATACAAGGTTTCATTGACAATAAAAATAAGTAATATTTACATATGAGAGAAGAAAAGACAGTAATGAATAGGAACATGTTTTCCTCATAGTCTTAATCAGTCATCTTTATTTCAAATAAAAATCCTGACGGTATTGTAATGGGTAAGAAAGAAAAAAAAACTAATGTAAATACTGTATATCCTCATTGATATCCAAATTTAGCACTCTTTTGTAATATGGAAACATGATAGTTACATAACATTGCTTGGATTCTTTTAAGCATTTCCACATAAAGTAGCATAGATTCCATCAAATTCAATTTAAAACAACAAAATTATTTCATGAAGAACACTGGAGAAAAAAATGCTAAACATCAATTTACGAAAAGAGATGTTTTTCTTTGACCAATGACTTAAGAATAAAAACTTTGGAGGATTTTATTTTATTTTTTTTTTGAAAACATGATCCTTAATGTTTGAAATTGAGATCATGCTTCTCAATAAATGAGCTAGAATATTAACTCCAGGAAACATATTCCTTTCCTTACCATAATAATTAGGAATCTTTAATGTCAACATACTTTTCTACTATTGCATTTATATATTTTTAGAATTGCTTTCAAAAATACTTAAACAGTTGTTAACACAAAAACCATAAGCTCAAAATGGAAATTGGCTCAAAAAGCATTATTTTTTGGACATGTAGTTCCTTGATTGCTCACAGTCTGGGAGTCTCCAAGCTATAAAACAAAACTGTAAGTATCTTGATATGACTCATTTTATTACAAGACACATAGCAAGCTAAATTAGTAAATTACCCTTTCCCCAAATTTCTTGATTTTTAATAAATTGCAAAATTACTTTTCAAGAAATGTATATCAATCAAATATATTTTTTAAAAGTCTGAAAATTTTATGGATATAAATTACTGCCTTACTGCTTAGAATTGCTCAGTATTTTATTTTCCTAATTCAAAATTTATTGGATAAACACATTGCTTTTAGGGATCAATTGTCAATGATCATATCCTCCAAGAATAAACAGTACATTTGTATTCTTAGCGCGATAACATTTTTAAATTGTCAGATTTCATAGCATCTTAGTACATACTGAATATTTTCAATTACTACCTAAAAACAATATTTCTTGGGAAGTTGTCGAGATATTACCATACTTAATTTAAAAATAAGGTGTTGTTGTCAAGTCTATTATTTTTGATGTACTACTAAGGAAAAAGTTATTGACAATTAAACCATAATAAAGGCTCATAACATTTTTTAAAGTTTGCACGCATCTTGCTTCAATTGTGTTTGACTCTTTGTGGTCCTATTAACTGCAGCCCGCCAGGCTCAGTTGGGATTCCCTGACAATAATAGTGAAGTGGGATGCCATGCCCTCCTCCAGAGAATCCTCCCAACCCAGCGATCCAACCAGTGTTTCTTATATATCCTGCATTGAAAAATGGGTTCTTTATCACTATAACTACCAAAATAACATGTCAGAGATTGGTTCCTCCTGGATTACAGCTTCTTGTCTTCATTGTAGACTTAATTATAGTCATGTTACTGAGTCCAATAACAAGCAGGAGTGACATATTATATTTCATAGCTTAGTTTCAAAAACCTTGCTGTGAAATCATTCGTGTTTTCCCTTCTCCTGTCTATAGGATATGGATACACTGGCAAGCTTGGAAGGCACGTGTGGAAGACTAGAAAACTGGGATTCAGAATGTCAGCATGAAACACAACATAGTTTCTCCAGCCAAACAGGAAGAACAGCATCAAGTGATACATGAAAGAGAACACAACACTTACTGGTTAAGTCACTGTATTGCTCACAGTCTGGGAAATTAAAAACTGTAAGTATCTTGATATGACTCATTTTATTACAAGACACATAGCAAGCTAAATTAGTAAATTACCCTTTCCCCAAATTTCTTGATTTTTAATAAATTGCAAAATTACTTTTCAAGAAATGTATATCAATCAAATATATTTTTTAAAAGTCTGAAAATTTTATGGATATAAATTACTGCCTTACTGCTTAGAATTGCTCAGTATTTTATTTTCCTAATTCAAAATTTATTGGATAAACACATTGCTTTTAGGGATCAATTGTCAATGATCATATCCTCCAAGAATAAACAGTACATTTGTATTCTTAGCGCGATAACATTTTTAAATTGTCAGATTTCATAGCATCTTAGTACATACTGAATATTTTCAATTACTACCTAAAAACAATATTTCTTGGGAAGTTGTCGAGATATTACCATACTTAATTTAAAAATAAGGTGTTGTTGTCAAGTCTATTATTTTTGATGTACTACTAAGGAAAAAGTTATTGACAATTAAACCATAATAAAGGCTCATAACATTTTTAATGTTTGCACGCATCTTGCTTCAATTGTGTTTGACTCTTTGTGGTCCTATTAACTGCAGCCCGCCAGGCTCCAGTTGGGATTCCCCTGACAATAATAGTGAAGTGGGATGCCATGCCCTCCTCCAGAGAATCCTCCCAACCCAGCGATCCAACCAGTGTTTCTTATATATCCTGCATTGAAAAATGGGTTCTTTATCACTATAACTACCAAAATAACATGTCAGAGATTGGTTCCTCCTGGATTACAGCTTCTTGTCTTCATTGTAGACTTAATTATAGTCATGTTACTGAGTCCAATAACAAGCAGGAGTGACATATTATATTTCATAGCTTAGTTTCAAAAACCTTGCTGTGAAATCATTCGTGTTTTCCCTTCTCCTGTCTATAGGATATGGATACACTGGCAAGCTTGGAAGGCACGTGTGGAAGACTAGAAAACTGGGATTCAGAATGTCAGCATGAAACACAACATAGTTTCTCCAGCCAAACAGGAAGAACAGCATCAAGTGATACATGAAAGAGAACACAACACTTACTGGTTAAGTCACTGTATTCGAAGGTCTATCTGTTAAACAGCTACCAGACAAACTATTACAATTGTTCTATATATTTATACTGCAAAGATACAAAATACATTTGCTGTTCAGTTGCTCATGTCTGGCCGACTCTTTGTGACCCCATGGACTGCAGCACACCAGGCTTCCCTTCAATATTTCCTGGAGTTTGGTCAAACTCACGTCTACTGAGTCAATGATGCCATTCAAACATTTCATCATCTATCATGCCTTCTCCTCCTGAGTTCAGTCTTTCCGAGTATGGGTGTCTTTTCCAATGAATTGCTTTTCACATTAGGTGGTCAAAGGACTGGAGCTTCACCTTCAGCATCAGTCCTCCAATAAATATTCAGAGTTGATGTGCTTGAGGATTGGCTGGTTTGATCTCCTTGCTGTCCAAGGAACTCTTACGAGTCTTCTCTAGCACCACAGTTACTTCTTCAGTACTAAGTCTTTTTAACTGTCCAATTTTCACATACATACATGATTACCAGAAAAAATCATTGCTTTGATTTACAGACATTTGTAGGCAAATTAATGTCTTTGTTTTTTAATACATTGTCTAAGTTTGTCATAAGTTTTCCTCCAAGGATCAAGCTTCTTTTAATTTCATGGCTTCAGTTACCATCTGAAGTGATTTTGCAGCCCAACCAAATAAAGTCTGTCACTGTTTCCATTGTTTCCCCTTCTATATGCCATGAAGTTCTGGGAACAGATTTTTCCATGATCTTCCTTTTCGGAATGTTGAGTTTTATAACTACCAAAATAACATGTCACCTTACAGCTTCTTGTCTTCATTGTAGACTTAATTATAGTCATGTTACTGAGTCCAATAACAAGCAGGAGTGACATATTATATTTCATAGCTTAGTTTCAAAAACCTTGCTGTGAAATCATTCGTGTTTTCCCTTCTCCTGTCTATAGGATATGGATACACTGGCAAGCTTGGAAGGCACGTGTGGAAGACTAGAAAACTGGGATTCAGAATGTCAGCATGAAACACAACATAGTTTCTCCAGCCAAACAGGAAGAACAGCATCAAGTGATACATGAAAGAGAACACAACACTTACTGGTTAAGTCACTGTATTCGAAGGTCTATCTGTTAAACAGCTACCAGACAAACTATTACAATTGTTCTATATATTTATACTGCAAAGATACAAAATACATTTGCTGTTCAGTTGCTCATGTCTGGCCGACTCTTTGTGACCCCATGGACTGCAGCACACCAGGCTTCCCTTCAATATTTCCTGGAGTTTGGTCAAACTCACGTCTACTGAGTCAATGATGCCATTCAAACATTTCATCATCTATCATGCCTTCTCCTCCTGAGTTCAGTCTTTCCGAGTATGGGTGTCTTTTCCAATGAATTGCTTTTCACATTAGGTGGTCAAAGGACTGGAGCTTCACCTTCAGCATCAGTCCTCCAATAAATATTCAGAGTTGATGTGCTTGAGGATTGGCTGGTTTGATCTCCTTGCTGTCCAAGGAACTCTTACGAGTCTTCTCTAGCACCACAGTTACTTCTTCAGTACTAAGTCTTTTTAACTGTCCAATTTTCACATACATACATGATTACCAGAAAAAATCATTGCTTTGATTTACAGACATTTGTAGGCAAATTAATGTCTTTGTTTTTTAATACATTGTCTAAGTTTGTCATAAGTTTTCCTCCAAGGATCAAGCTTCTTTTAATTTCATGGCTTCAGTTACCATCTGAAGTGATTTTGCAGCCCAACCAAATAAAGTCTGTCACTGTTTCCATTGTTTCCCCTTCTATATGCCATGAAGTTATGGGAACAGATACCATGATCTTCCTTTTCGGAATGTTGAGTTTTAGGCCAGCTTTTTCACTCTTCTCTTTGACCGTATTCAAGAGACTCTTTAGTTCCTCTTTACTTTTTGCCATAAGGATGGTGCCATCTCCATATCTGAGGTAATTGTTATTTCTCCCAGCAATCTTGATTCTAACCTGTGTTTCATCCAGACTGGCATTTTGCATGATGTACTCTGCATATAAGTTAAATAAAGTTAAATAAACAGGGTGGCAATATATAGTCTTGATGTACTCCTTTCCCAATTTGGAACCAGTCCGTCATAACCTGTTCAGTTCTAACTATTGCTTCTTGACCTGCATGCAGGTTTCTCAGGAGGCAGGTAAGGTGGTCTAGTAGTCCCATCTGTTTAAGAATTCTCTGCAGTTTGTGTGATCCACACAGGCTTTAGCATAGTCATTGAAACAAAAGTAGTTTTTTTCTAGAAAAAGTAGGTTTTTCTGGAATTCTCCTGCTTTTTCTGTGATCCAATGGATGTTGACAATCTGACCTCTGACTCCTCAGCTTTTTCCAGATCCTGCTTGTACATCTGTAAGTTCCTGATTCATGTACTGCTGAAGCCTAGCTTGGAGGATGTTGAGCATTACCTTGCTAGCATGTGAAATGCGTGCAATTGTGTGGTAGTTTGAATATTCTTGGCATAGTCCTTCTTTGGATTGGAATGAAAACTGACATTTTCAGCCTTGTGACCACTGCTGAGTTTTCCAAATTTGCTGGCATATTGAGACTAGCACTTTTACAGCATCATCATTTAAAGAAATTAAGTTGGAATGAAAACTGACATTTTCTAAGTTTGTCATAAGTTTTCCTCCAAGGATCAAGCTTCTTTTAATTTCATGGCTTCAGTTACCATCTGAAGTGATTTTGCAGCCCAACCAAATAAAGTCTGTCACTGTTTCCATTGTTTCCCCTTCTATATGCCATGAAGTTATGGGAACAGATACCATGATCTTCCTTTTCGGAATGTTGAGTTTTAGGCCAGCTTTTTCACTCTTCTCTTTGACCGTATTCAAGAGACTCTTTAGTTCCTCTTTACTTTTTGCCATAAGGATGGTGCCATCTCCATATCTGAGGTAATTGTTATTTCTCCCAGCAATCTTGATTCTAACCTGTGTTTCATCCAGACTGGCATTTTGCATGATGTACTCTGCATATAAGTTAAATAAAGTTAAATAAACAGGGTGGCAATATATAGTCTTGATGTACTCCTTTCCCAATTTGGAACCAGTCCGTCATAACCTGTTCAGTTCTAACTATTGCTTCTTGACCTGCATGCAGGTTTCTCAGGAGGCAGGTAAGGTGGTCTAGTAGTCCCATCTGTTTAAGAATTCTCTGCAGTTTGTGTGATCCACACAGGCTTTAGCATAGTCATTGAAACAAAAGTAGTTTTTTTCTAGAAAAAGTAGGTTTTTCTGGAATTCTCCTGCTTTTTCTGTGATCCAATGGATGTTGACAATCTGACCTCTGACTCCTCAGCTTTTTCCAGATCCTGCTTGTACATCTGTAAGTTCCTGATTCATGTACTGCTGAAGCCTAGCTTGGAGGATGTTGAGCATTACCTTGCTAGCATGTGAAATGCGTGCAATTGTGTGGTAGTTTGAATATTCTTGGCATAGTCCTTCTTTGGATTGGAATGAAAACTGACATTTTTCAGCCTTGTGACCACTGCTGAGTTTTCCAAATTTGCTGGCATATTGAGACTAGCACTTTTACAGCATCATCATTTAAAGAAATTAAGTTGGGGAGGGGAGGAGGAGAGACATAGTTTTCCACTTTACCGTTTTGTAGATATAGAAGTCATGCAATCAAATGCTTAGGTCTACATATTAAAAACATGTTTTAACTTGTTTATCCAAATTTCTATATTCATGAAACTCTTCAGTGTGGGGTAGAATACTTATATCTTATAAGACACCTATGAAACCCCTACATTCCAGAAAATAAAACACAAAGAAAGACTTGTGGATTAAAGAAAAAGAAAAATCAAGGAAACCATCCCATTTACCACTGCATCAAAAAAAAAAAAAAAATCTAGGAATAAGCATTCCTAAGGAATCAAAAAACCTTTATTCTGAAAACTTGAAGACATTGATGCAAGAAATAAAAGATGACTAAAAGGTAAAAGTAGAATTACTGTGTGATCATGAAATACCATTTGAAAAGACACGTTCATCCCTGTGTTCACAGAAGGGCTATTTTCAATAGCTGAGACACAAAAGCAACCTAAATGTCCAATGAAAGATGAATGGATAAAGATGTAGTGCTTATATACAATGATATTATCATACTAAGGGAAGTAAATCAGACAGAGAAAGATAGATATCATATGATATCACTTACATGGGCAATCTAAAAGAGTTGATACAAATGAACTCATTTATAAAGGAGAAGCAGACCTCACAGATGTAGAAAACAAGCTTATGGTACCAGGGAGGAAGGTGGGGTAGGGATGAATTGGGAGACTGAGACTAACATATGCACACTACTATATATAAAATGGATAACTAATAAGGATCTACTGTAAAGCACAAGGAACTTTTCTCCTGTTTTTCTGTGATCCAATGGATGTTGACAATCTGACCTCTGACTCCTCAGCTTTTTCCAGATCCTGCTTGTACATCTGTAAGTTCCTGATTCATGTACTGCTGAAGCCTAGCTTGGAGGATGTTGAGCATTACCTTGCTAGCATGTGAAATGCGTGCAATTGTGTGGTAGTTTGAATATTCTTGGCATAGTCCTTCTTTGGATTGGAATGAAAACTGACATTTTCAGCCTTGTGACCACTGCTGAGTTTTCCAAATTTGCTGGCATATTGAGACTAGCACTTTTACAGCATCATCATTTAAAGAAATTAAGTTGGGGAGGGGAGGAGGAGAGACATAGTTTTCCACTTTACCGTTTTGTAGATATAGAAGTCATGCAATCAAATGCTTAGGTCTACATATTAAAAACATGTTTTAACTTGTTTATCCAAATTTCTATATTCATGAAACTCTTCAGTGTGGGGTAGAATACTTATATCTTATAAGACACCTATGAAACCCCTACATTCCAGAAAATAAAACACAAAGAAAGACTTGTGGATTAAAGAAAAAGAAAAATCAAGGAAACCATCCCATTTACCACTGCATCAAAAAAAAAAAAAAAATCTAGGAATAAGCATTCCTAAGGAATCAAAAAACCTTTATTCTGAAAACTTGAAGACATTGATGCAAGAAATAAAAGATGACTAAAAGGTAAAAGTAGAATTACTGTGTGATCATGAAATACCATTTGAAAAGACACGTTCATCCCTGTGTTCACAGAAGGGCTATTTTCAATAGCTGAGACACAAAAGCAACCTAAATGTCCAATGAAAGATGAATGGATAAAGATGTAGTGCTTATATACAATGATATTATCATACTAAGGGAAGTAAATCAGACAGAGAAAGATAGATATCATATGATATCACTTACATGGGCAATCTAAAAGAGTTGATACAAATGAACTCATTTATAAAGGAGAAGCAGACCTCACAGATGTAGAAAACAAGCTTATGGTACCAGGGAGGAAGGTGGGGTAGGGATGAATTGGGAGACTGAGACTAACATATGCACACTACTATATATAAAATGGATAACTAATAAGGATCTACTGTAAAGCACAAGGAACTCTATTCAATACTTTGTAACTATTTTTGTGGGAAAACAATCTTATAAGAGTGGAGATAGGGGCTTCCCTGGTGGTCCAGTGGATAAAGACACTGCCTTGCAGTGCAAGAGGCGCCAGTTCTATCCCTGGCCTGGGAAGATCCCACGTGCCACCGAGCGGCTGGACAGATGTGTCCAATTACTGAGCTGGCACCCTGAAGTGCATGCACCCAGAGCTGGTGCTCAGCAGCGACAGAGGCCACTGTGATGGGAGGCCCACACAGGCCAAAGAGCAAAGATGAAAATGAAAGACCAATAGAAATAGCCAAAAAAAAAAAAAAGAGTGGAGGGGTGTGCGTGTGTGTGTGTGTGTGTGTGTGTGTGTGTGTGTGTGTGTAACTGAATCAATTTACTATACAGCATAAATGAACACAACATTGTAAATCAACTATACTCCAATTAAAATTTTTCAAAAAAGGCTTCTGTTGTGGTAGTAGAGTATGGAATGGCTGCAAAAGGATCTCTTAAATCTCATGTTTTATCACATAAATTCATTCTTGACAAGCAAAAACAACAATGATTCACATTAGTAGTACCACAGTGTGAGAAAAATAGGGCATTTCTTCAGTCCCTTCAGTTACTGATATCCTAAAGTCCATTGGTTTCTGTGCTGCAAGGAGAGCAAGAGATAAATGCATGTTATGGGTAATATGAAACTTCCTCCTTTCCCCTGCTTCCTGCAATGTCCTTGCAATTGCCAACACTTGTTGGCTCACCACAAGTCTGAACTTTACTCTGAATAGACCAGCACTTCTGTTCATCAGTCTTTTCAGGAAATATTCATTGATTTACTGCCTCGCCTCAAGCCACTTTTGAATTTCTTTTTAAAACTCCAATTTTCTATGCCCGTATCTCATCCTGAGAACAGACAATCCTGTTCTGCATTTTTCTGAGAGGTGAAATGGGGAGAAAAAAGGAGACATGAAAAACTTATGGTACCAGGGAGGAAGGTGGGGTAGGGATGAATTGGGAGACTGAGACTAACATATGCACACTACTATATATAAAATGGATAACTAATAAGGATCTACTGTAAAGCACAAGGAACTCTATTCAATACTTTGTAACTATTTTTGTGGGAAAACAATCTTATAAGAGTGGAGATAGGGGCTTCCCTGGTGGTCCAGTGGATAAAGACACTGCCTTGCAGTGCAAGAGGCGCCAGTTCTATCCCTGGCCTGGGAAGATCCCACGTGCCACCGAGCGGCTGGACAGATGTGTCCAATTACTGAGCTGGCACCCTGAAGTGCATGCACCCAGAGCTGGTGCTCAGCAGCGACAGAGGCCACTGTGATGGGAGGCCCACACAGGCCAAAGAGCAAAGATGAAAATGAAAGACCAATAGAAATAGCCAAAAAAAAAAAAAAAGAGTGGAGGGGTGTGCGTGTGTGTGTGTGTGTGTGTGTGTGTGTGTGTGTAACTGAATCAATTTACTATACAGCATAAATGAACACAACATTGTAAATCAACTATACTCCAATTAAAATTTTTCAAAAAAGGCTTCTGTTGTGGTAGTAGAGTATGGAATGGCTGCAAAAGGATCTCTTAAATCTCATGTTTTATCACATAAATTCATTCTTGACAAGCAAAAACAACAATGATTCACATTAGTAGTACCACAGTGTGAGAAAAATAGGGCATTTCTTCAGTCCCTTCAGTTACTGATATCCTAAAGTCCATTGGTTTCTGTGCTGCAAGGAGAGCAAGAGATAAATGCATGTTATGGGTAATATGAAACTTCCTCCTTTCCCCTGCTTCCTGCAATGTCCTTGCAATTGCCAACACTTGTTGGCTCACCACAAGTCTGAACTTTACTCTGAATAGACCAGCACTTCTGTTCATCAGTCTTTTCAGGAAATATTCATTGATTTACTGCCTCGCCTCAAGCCACTTTTGAATTTCTTTTTAAAACTCCAATTTTCTATGCCCGTACTCTCATCCTGAGAACAGACAATCCTGTTCTGCATTTTTTCTGAGACTGTTTCAACTTGCTCATGTAGATCTTATCTAGATGAGAAATGCACTTTTGAAACTATAATGTTGTTTACACACATACTTGCAATTTTTATTAACAACATTCTCCCTTAATTATAACCTTTTCATATATTTCCGTTTAATTTTTATTCTGTAAAGAAAACTAGAAATTCAGTTTTTTTCTGTGTCAGAAAAAAACAAAGTATGATTGCATGTTCCTTAGAACATAAGATTTGAGGTGAAAATATGAGGTGAAAGAGAAAAAGGGTTTAGGTAGTCTGTCTATAAACTATATTTCTTAAGGAATCTTATTAAAGCATCATTTTTAAAGATAATTTAGGAATAAAGACAACTTGCACAAAAATTATTTTGTGCCATACTTTAGAGCTCTAGATTTTCATTCAGAAATGTTGAATAGAAAGCCCATTTGAATGGCATACCTGAGGAAACATTTCAATTTAAATTTAGTGAATTTTCTATAATCTCTACATTTGAACAATTGGACTTAAAAATTAAAGAGTACAGCTACATTAGTGTGTCATAGAGCAATCTGGGATCTTGAAAATTAGAATACTTGCTGTTACTACTTGTGACAGAGATACTTCAATATTCCTTTTAGCAAAACTTTGTTTTAAATTATTTTCTGATCCTCTGTTTCATGTCTAAATTAAATTAATTAGCAGCTGTCAAACCTCAAGGAAAAATGTCAACACTAATCAAGAAAACATCTGAAAGTATCGGCTTTCCTTCATTTATCTCCTGTCCCCAGAAGGTACAGAGCCATCAAGTGAAAAACTCCAGGTAATGACCGCTTTTGTCATCTGTTAAATGTGATTAGAATGCAGTTGCACAGGCATGAATGTTGTTTCAAGATGCCAATGACACCTGTCTTTTGTTTTTTTTAAGAAATAAAATAATAAATATTACAAGTCTTACCTTTATTGTAGATCTATACATGACAGTTCATATAGCTTACTTCAACGCACAGCACACAGTGAAATTTTAAATATTTGATTCATAGAATCTGTACCAGCTCTTAAAGGAAATATTCATTGATTTACTGCCTCGCCTCAAGCCACTTTTGAATTTCTTTTAAAACTCCAATTTTCTATGCCCGTACTCTCATCCTGAGAACAGACAATCCTGTTCTGCATTTTTCTGAGACTGTTTCAACTTGCTCATGTAGATCTTATCTAGATGAGAAATGCACTTTTGAAACTATAATGTTGTTTACACACATACTTGCAATTTTTATTAACAACATTCTCCCTTAATTATAACCTTTTCATATATTTCCGTTTAATTTTTATTCTGTAAAGAAAACTAGAAATTCAGTTTTTTTCTGTGTCAGAAAAAAACAAAGTATGATTGCATGTTCCTTAGAACATAAGATTTGAGGTGAAAATATGAGGTGAAAGAGAAAAAGGGTTTAGGTAGTCTGTCTATAAACTATATTTCTTAAGGAATCTTATTAAAGCATCATTTTTAAAGATAATTTAGGAATAAAGACAACTTGCACAAAAATTATTTTGTGCCATACTTTAGAGCTCTAGATTTTCATTCAGAAATGTTGAATAGAAAGCCCATTTGAATGGCATACCTGAGGAAACATTTCAATTTAAATTTAGTGAATTTTCTATAATCTCTACATTTGAACAATTGGACTTAAAAATTAAAGAGTACAGCTACATTAGTGTGTCATAGAGCAATCTGGGATCTTGAAAATTAGAATACTTGCTGTTACTACTTGTGACAGAGATACTTCAATATTCCTTTTAGCAAAACTTTGTTTTAAATTATTTTCTGATCCTCTGTTTCATGTCTAAATTAAATTAATTAGCAGCTGTCAAACCTCAAGGAAAAATGTCAACACTAATCAAGAAAACATCTGAAAGTATCGGCTTTCCTTCATTTATCTCCTGTCCCCAGAAGGTACAGAGCCATCAAGTGAAAAACTCCAGGTAATGACCGCTTTTGTCATCTGTTAAATGTGATTAGAATGCAGTTGCACAGGCATGAATGTTGTTTCAAGATGCCAATGACACCTGTCTTTTGTTTTTTTTAAGAAATAAAATAATAAATATTACAAGTCTTACCTTTATTGTAGATCTATACATGACAGTTCATATAGCTTACTTCAACGCACAGCACACAGTGAAATTTTAAATATTTGATTCATAGAATCTGTCACATTGGGCACATTCCCCTGTTACATGGAACTCCTTTGCAGCCTATTCCATTCACAAACTAGGGCGTTTAAGTAATCAATAATTATTATTCCACTTCCTTTCTCTTACAATATAAGGAAGATAGTTTGTAAAGGCAATACATTTTTGAGAATGAGGATTTTTTTCATCTGTGAGAATTCATCTGTGAGAATGAGGATTTTTTTCTAACTAAATTATTCATGTTACAAGAACACAAAAATGACATTATTATATAGTTATAAGGAGGTTGTGAATTTGTCCTTTGAAGAAAATTTTAATAGAAAAGCAAATTAATCAAAAGCAAAGAAATGGCTTTAAGTGTAATTTCTTAGATTAATCTTTCTTTGAAGTAGAGAATAACACTGTATGTTATATAATAATGAAATTGGCAATGATGTAAAGGCTGAGAGAAGGCTGATATATAATACTTATTAAGATGCACTTAATATTCATTTACTAAGTCCCTATAATGATATCATATCATATCATCTGAATTTCAGAACAAGAAGAGTATTTGAGATCGCATTGCTTATTACCCTCATCATAGGATTATTCTCAGTCCTGGAAAGGTTAAACCACTTGCTTCAAATTCGTCAGCTGACTTTAAGAGGCCTAAGTAATATTAGACTTTCTCCTATGCAGGACATTATTATTCTGAGTCAATTATATTATAATACTCTTTATTTCTATCATCATTATTTTCAGTAGAAGTAGGTAATGCTTAGTGAGTGTTACGAATATGGCAGACCCAATATGTTTAGTTCTTTATGTAGATCAGACTCTAAAATAATACCCGTTGTTACTTTCATGTTCAGATTCATTAACAGAGTCATGAATTTATTCAGTAACTTGTCCAAACTCATTTGAATAAGTGGCAGGGTATTCTTACAAGTTTTGAAATTGTTCTCCCATGGTATCTGATTTTATTCTTATAGCTTACTTCAACGCACAGCACACAGTGAAATTTTAAATATTTGATTCATAGAATCTGTCACATTGGGCACATTCCCCTGTTACATGGAACTCCTTTGCAGCCTATTCCATTCACAAACTAGGGCGTTTAAGTAATCAATAATTATTATTCCACTTCCTTTCTCTTACAATATAAGGAAGATAGTTTGTAAAGGCAATACATTTTTGAGAATGAGGATTTTTTTCATCTGTGAGAATTCATCTGTGAGAATGAGGATTTTTCTAACTAAATTATTCATGTTACAAGAACACAAAAATGACATTATTATATAGTTATAAGGAGGTTGTGAATTTGTCCTTTGAAGAAAATTTTAATAGAAAAGCAAATTAATCAAAAGCAAAGAAATGGCTTTAAGTGTAATTTCTTAGATTAATCTTTCTTTGAAGTAGAGAATAACACTGTATGTTATATAATAATGAAATTGGCAATGATGTAAAGGCTGAGAGAAGGCTGATATATAATACTTATTAAGATGCACTTAATATTCATTTACTAAGTCCCTATAATGATATCATATCATATCATCTGAATTTCAGAACAAGAAGAGTATTTGAGATCGCATTGCTTATTACCCTCATCATAGGATTATTCTCAGTCCTGGAAAGGTTAAACCACTTGCTTCAAATTCGTCAGCTGACTTTAAGAGGCCTAAGTAATATTAGACTTTCTCCTATGCAGGACATTATTATTCTGAGTCAATTATATTATAATACTCTTTATTTCTATCATCATTATTTTCAGTAGAAGTAGGTAATGCTTAGTGAGTGTTACGAATATGGCAGACCCAATATGTTTAGTTCTTTATGTAGATCAGACTCTAAAATAATACCCGTTGTTACTTTCATGTTCAGATTCATTAACAGAGTCATGAATTTATTCAGTAACTTGTCCAAACTCATTTGAATAAGTGGCAGGGTATTCTTACAAGTTTTGAAATTGTTCTCCCATGGTATCTGATTTTATTCTTATAGCAATCCTATTGCATATATAGAGCAGAATGGCAAAATCAAACTTTTACAAAAGAGAAAGCCAAGTTTCCAAGAAGCTAACTTATTTATCTAAGCACACACATGTAGTAAGAGGCAAATATATGAGTTGAGCCAAAGTCTCTGCCACTTGGTTTCTTGCTTTTTGCATTATATCACATCATGGTATTTTAGCTATGTAGATACTATGAGATTAGATTTATTAAGTCATGTTCTTACTGTTAGTTTGCTAATGTTATGGCATGGTACTAAATTAAGTTTTAGACTTCAGTTAATCCTTTTACAAACTAATGTAAGGAGCAATTAAAATTAAATGCCTGGTCAAAATAAAAACAATGTATAAACAAAGGTTTATTCCCCTAAAGTATACTATAGGTCTGTATAAAGCCTATTTACATATAAAACTTCCAGCAGGCTTTTTTTCTGGGTATATACTGGTCCTAAAATTTATATAGAAATTCAAAGAATCTAGAATATCCAAAGTCATATTAAAAAAGAAAAAAAAAAAGTTGGAGGACTTATACTATCTGATTTCAAAACTTATTTAAATACTACAAAATCAAGACAATGTAGTATTGAGATTTTAGTGCTTTATACACAATAGATACTCCATAGATATTTGTCAAATATGTACATAAATAAAAACAAATGAGTGCCGATGAGTAAATGCTAGGTGACTAAATCTAAACATGATATGCTTGCTCTTGATTACTAGATTATTAGTGAAATTCTATGGGAAATTATGTAACTAGTTAATATCTCTGTTAAAGTATAACAAGACAATACACAAGTATTTTCTCTCTAACATTCAGAAAACATCTCTTTTTTCTCTAAAATAGTGTGCACTTAAATATATATACATAATGAGAGGGATTCCCTGGTGGCCCAGTGGGTAAAGAGTCCATCTTGCAGTGCAAGGGGCACCGGTTTGATCCCTGGCCCGGGAAGGTCCTGTGTGCTGCGAAGCAGCTAGACGAGTGTGTCCAGCTCCCAGCCAGCACTCTGGAACGCATGCACCCAGGGCTGGTGCTCTGCAGCGAGAGGGGCCACTGTTGTGGGAGGCCCACACAGGCCAAAGAATAAAGATGGATGAAAATAAATAAATAGGAAAAGAATAAAAGAGGCCAAAATTTTAAACACATATATAATGAGGGTATTGGCCACAGGATAGATATATGAATCAATGAAACAAAATTGCGAGTTTAAAAACAAATCCTTACATTTTTGGCCAATTGATTTTTGACAAAGGTACCGAGTACTCAGTGGGGAAAAAGGTTGTCTCTTATACCAAATGGTGTTTGGACAGTTGGATATATGCATGCAAAAATGAACTTAGATCTTTACATCACAACATTTTCCAAAATGATGTTAAAATGGATCATAGACCTAAATTTGACAGCTAAAACTATTAAACTTCTATAAGAAAAATACATGAAAAATCTTTGAGAGTGTCTGGGTTAGGAAAATAGATCTTAGATACAACAATGAAGGCACAGTCTATAAAAGAAAAAATAACATTTCATCAAAAATAAACAGTTTATGTGTAAATTACTCCATCAAAAACACTAATCATAATGAGAAAATATTTTAAAACCATATATTTGATAAAATATTTGTAAACAGGATGCATTTATAACAAAACAAAGTGAAACACCTCTTATAACTAATTGATAAGAAGACAACTAAAATATTTAAAATTAGTAAAGGTCTTGAATGGACATTTCATCAAAGTAGGTATATGCATGACTAATAAGGACATGAAAAGACATACAACATCATTAGTCATTAGCAAAATGAAAGGTAAAACTACTACATACCACTTTGAGTGTATATATTTAAAAGGCCAACAATGGCAAGTGTGAGGGAGGATGTGGTTAAATACTAGAGCTAATATGGAAGAACAGTTAGGTAGTTTCTTTAAGAGTTAAATATAAATTTATATATGATTCCTCAGCTCCACTCTTAAGAAAGCATTGAAAACAGATGATGTATCCAGAGGTTCGATATGAGGAGAAGAATTAAGAGAGAAGACTTAAAAGAATCTTTGGAGAGATAAAATGTTCTAAAATTAGTTGTGATTCACAATTCTATAAAATATATGATAATTATTGAATTATAAATTCATAATGGCTGGATTTTATGATACACAAATTACATCTCAATAAAGAAGCAAAAGGCAGCATAATTTTTAATTACACTGACCTATACATTATGCAAATAAGGATTACATTTATTCCAAAATAGATAATTTATACTAGCATTTTGGGGAGGAGGGGCAGGAACATGGTGTTTCTATGGGGGTAGAGCAGAAGGCAATAGCACTGAGGCTGTGGTGAATTTCAAAATGCTCTTCTCATGCTTCCGCCCCCTCTTCCAGCTGACCTCCTTTCTCTGGCGCTATCTTTCACGCATTCTTGTTATACAAGAAGCCAAGCGCAGGTCAAGAGATGTCACTTTATATTTTCAAATAGAGGTTAACCTTTGCATCGGCATGTGAACTCATTCCTAACAAATATGTCAATCAAGATGAGAAAGTTATGTGAACAGATGTGTATCAGCATTTAAAAAAAATAAAACTGTTGTTATGTCATACTGATCAATATTTTTAAAAGTTATTGAACATGCAAAGATATATGCTTGTTTGGTATTTCTGTTATTCTGTAATGAGTTACAAAATATTTGAAATACATGTTATTAAATCCATAAATTATATAAAAGATGATTTTAAATATCTTAGACACAAGGCTTAAATCTTTAAATATTAGATATCATATTCCATATTAAAAGAAAATAATAATTGCTTTGTCTCTAAATACTTTAACAAAATTCCTTCAAGTTTCATTGCTAAAAACTAGGAAAGGGAATTTTAAAAGATGAACTTTAAATTAATGAAATCAAAATAGAATAGAATAATAAATCTAAAAGCTTGTTCTTCAAAAATACCAGTAAAACAAATGCAGGTAATTCTTTTCAAGTGCTAATAAAGGTACAAGAGAATATATATATAAAACTTTAAAAATACCTACACAAAATTTTAAAATTGAGAGCAATGCAGGTAATGAATCTGAAACACAAAGAAAAAATCCCCTTTTTTGAGAGAGATTAAAACTTAAAAGAATCTTTGGAGAGATAAAATGTTCTAAAATTAGTTGTGATTCACAATTCTATAAAATATATGATAATTATTGAATTATAAATTCATAATGGCTGGATTTTATGATACACAAATTACATCTCAATAAAGAAGCAAAAGGCAGCATAATTTTTAATTACACTGACCTATACATTATGCAAATAAGGATTACATTTATTCCAAAATAGATAATTTATACTAGCATTTTGGGGAGGAGGGGCAGGAACATGGTGTTTCTATGGGGGTAGAGCAGAAGGCAATAGCACTGAGGCTGTGGTGAATTTCAAAATGCTCTTCTCATGCTTCCGCCCCCTCTTCCAGCTGACCTCCTTTCTCTGGCGCTATCTTTCACGCATTCTTGTTATACAAGAAGCCAAGCGCAGGTCAAGAGATGTCACTTTATATTTTCAAATAGAGGTTAACCTTTGCATCGGCATGTGAACTCATTCCTAACAAATATGTCAATCAAGATGAGAAAGTTATGTGAACAGATGTGTATCAGCATTTAAAAAAAATAAAACTGTTGTTATGTCATACTGATCAATATTTTTAAAAGTTATTGAACATGCAAAGATATATGCTTGTTTGGTATTTCTGTTATTCTGTAATGAGTTACAAAATATTTGAAATACATGTTATTAAATCCATAAATTATATAAAAGATGATTTTAAATATCTTAGACACAAGGCTTAAATCTTTAAATATTAGATATCATATTCCATATTAAAAAGAAAATAATAATTGCTTTGTCTCTAAATACTTTAACAAAATTCCTTCAAGTTTCATTGCTAAAAACTAGGAAAGGGAATTTTAAAAGATGAACTTTAAATTAATGAAATCAAAATAGAATAGAATAATAAATCTAAAAGCTTGTTCTTCAAAAATACCAGTAAAACAAATGCAGGTAATTCTTTTCAAGTGCTAATAAAGGTACAAGAGAGAGAATATATATATAAAACTTTAAAAAATACCTACACATAAAGAAGTGGTTTTAGAAAAATTTGAGATTGCTACATTGCTAGGTAATGAATCTGAAACACAAAGAAAACATATGACTTGAACAAACAAGAAATGATCAAAATTTGCCCAAGAGGAAGTGAAAACTTCAGTCTATCAAGTGCTAAAGAAAAAACTGGATATAATTCAAAGCACTATCATTAAAAAAGTCATGCAATCTTCAAAAAACAGGTAATTCCCATGTTACTGAAGTTTTCCCAGGTGTGCAAAAAGTTACTCATTTTTATTTTATAACATCAAGGTGACTTTTATAACGAAACAACATGAATCACCCAACAAGATGTTTACAGATCATTCTCCCTAATGACTATGCATGAAAAATTCTGGGACATTTGTTAACAAAGTTTAAAGTTGTGAAGTAACAAAACTCCACATGAAAAGACTTGTTAGGTAAAGACAAAAAAAACATAATCTAATCCATCCTAGGATAAGTCCTTCAAAAGACAGGGTATGTATAAATGACCATTAATTTGTACTTTAGCATTTCCAATTAAAGGAAATGCACTGTTACTATGGGATGAAATAAGATTAGAAAAACTAAGGAAAAGTATCAGTGACATTCAAACAATGTAATCCATCCTAGACCTTTCTCTAAATCTCAGGAACTGTGGTACTAAAAACTATAAAACATAAGAATATTCTCTTACCAGAGTGCTAATTTATCCTTAACTCAGTTAAGATCAAACATGAGTAGGCAAAGAATCCCTGAACCATCCTTTACTGTTTCTATGTGGGAATGTTTTCTTCCTTTGAACACCTACAATCTCCTTTTAACCTATCAATCTCTGAACACACATACTACCAATCTTTATTCATCCAGTATACGTACAGTAACTAATATCTGGCATTTACTCAAAACCAGTTGCACTGTCATCTTTGTATCTTGAACATCTCTTGAATGTCACAGAATGAACAACTGTATTTATTGCTATACAAATCTGTTCAAATACCAGAAATGGGTAGGGAGAGATTATCTGTGGGAAGCTTCTCATTTTTTTTTCTTAAAAAAAATATAAATCTCCAAATTACATGTCATAATTAAGATCAAACTTGTAGTTACAATTTCTTTAGCTCTTTTTATATGGTTTAGTGTTTGGTGTATAGAAGAATAGAAGGGAAGGCAATAAAAATAAAGATTGATTTTAGTTTCCCCCTGCTTCTCTAAAGAGAGAAAACTAGCTAAAACTAAACTTGTTTTGGAATGTAGAGGCCCTTTCTAAGTAAATACTAAGAAAAACTACAGCCCTAACACTGATCTTCAGTGTAACCATTGTCCATGTGATAGAGAAGGCAAACAAGATACTGGCTCTGCACTGGTGGAATTTATAGTGTAGAGAAGGAGGTACACAGAAGAGGTAGGTGTTTCCACAAAGAGTATACTCAAAATGCAATGAAAAGGGCTTCCCTGCAATGAGAAGCATCCAGTGGGTGAAGAGTCCGCCTTGCAGTGCAAGGGGCACCTGTTCAATCCCTGGCCCAGGAAGATCCCATGAGCTGTGGAGCAGCTGGACCAGTGTGTCCAATTACAAGCCAGTGTTCTGAGCGCATGTGACCAGAGCTGATGCTCTGAAATGAGAGAGGCCACTGCAATGGGAGGCCCACACATGTCAAAGAATAAAGATGGATGAAAATAAATTTAAAAAAAAAAGAAAACAATGCAAGAAGGTCAAAATTACAAAAACAAACAAACAAACAAAAAACAACAAAAAAGAATGAGAAGACGAAAAAGAGTGTTTAATGCCACCTTGGGAGGTATAGAAGGAAGGATTTCCTAGAGAATATGGTTGAGTTAAACCTTGCAGGAATGAGAGGGGAAAACAAGCCACTGAAGATAATGTATTCTAACATGGACAAAGTCCAAAGAGGAAGTCATACAGCATTTGACAGTTTACATCCAGACTCTGCCTTCTTGTTCTTTGCCTTGTGTTGCCTCCTATTAAATACATAGAATCCTTCCTTTAGAAGAATATGGTCCTGCACCATGTGGTTTTAATCCATTGGTATAAAACTCAGGCCAGGGAAGGGAGAGTGTGTTGATGCCGGTGTCTGTTCAAGTAAAGATTTTCTTTCTATACAAATCTGTTCAAATACCAGAAATGGGTAGGGAGAGATTATCTGTGGGAAGCTTCTCATTTTTTTTTCTTAAAAAAAATATAAATCTCCAAATTACATGTCATAATTAAGATCAAACTTGTAGTTACAATTTCTTTAGCTCTTTTTATATGGTTTAGTGTTTGGTGTATAGAAGAATAGAAGGGAAGGCAATAAAAATAAAGATTGATTTTAGTTTCCCCCTGCTTCTCTAAAGAGAGAAAACTAGCTAAAACTAAACTTGTTTTGGAATGTAGAGGCCCTTTCTAAGTAAATACTAAGAAAAACTACAGCCCTAACACTGATCTTCAGTGTAACCATTGTCCATGTGATAGAGAAGGCAAACAAGATACTGGCTCTGCACTGGTGGAATTTATAGTGTAGAGAAGGAGGTACACAGAAGAGGTAGGTGTTTCCACAAAGAGTATACTCAAAATGCAATGAAAAGGGCTTCCCTGCAATGAGAAGCATCCAGTGGGTGAAGAGTCCGCCTTGCAGTGCAAGGGGCACCTGTTCAATCCCTGGCCCAGGAAGATCCCATGAGCTGTGGAGCAGCTGGACCAGTGTGTCCAATTACAAGCCAGTGTTCTGAGCGCATGTGACCAGAGCTGATGCTCTGAAATGAGAGAGGCCACTGCAATGGGAGGCCCACACATGTCAAAGAATAAAGATGGATGAAAATAAATTTAAAAAAAAAAGAAAACAATGCAAGAAGGTCAAAATTACAAAAACAAACAAACAAACAAAAAACAACAAAAAAGAATGAGAAGACGAAAAAGAGTGTTTAATGCCACCTTGGGAGGTATAGAAGGAAGGATTTCCTAGAGAATATGGTTGAGTTAAACCTTGCAGGAATGAGAGGGAATACAAGCCACTGAAGATAATGTATTCTAACATGGACAAAGTCCAAAGAGGAAGTCATACAGCATTTGACAGTTTACATCCAGACTCTGCCTTCTTGTTCTTTGCCTTGTGTTGCCTCCTATTAAATACATAGAATCCTTCCTTTAGAAGAATATGGTCCTGCACCATGTGGTTTTAATCCATTGGTATAAAACTCAGGCCAGGGAAGGGAGAGTGTGTTGATGCCGGTGTCTGTTCAAGTAAAGATGCTTTCTGCTTTAGAGACTGAGTGCTTTTAAAAGGACTTGGAAATAGTCCAATCTTTTTTGCTGACTCTGTTGTCTGCATAGCAAATTAGGAAATTCAGTGTTGGTTCTGCTGGATTTTATCTTAATCTTCACATGGATCCTTTTATTACTTAATGTTCTTTAGGAATGGGCCAGAAAGGGATGCCAGAGTGAGCTTTTTGCTCTCTTTTATTAGACTGCTCATATACACAATACATTTACAAAGAGCAGGTTTCAATCTATCTCTTTGAAAGAGTGACCTTAGAGATGACTGTGCTTTTAAATTAGATACTCTACTTATAAGAGGGACCTAGTACTTGTGTATGTGTGTGTCTATGTGTGTGTGTGTGTCTAATTATCAAGCTTATGAAGGTAGAATGCTGCAGGAGAGTTCTATAGGACTAAAGGTTAGGTTTTAAATATTGGTCAAATATGAAGCTCTACTTCAGGGACTTTCCAAGAAAACTATGTGCCATTGCAAATATCAGTCAATAAATTGTTGCCAGAAATGAACCACCAAACTTAGTTTCAAATAGATTTCTGAGGACTTCACTAGCAACTTAACTATGTACAGTAATAATAATATGCTAACATTTTATAAAAATGACAGGTAAATGTTTGCACCTGGCTGCTTTTTTCCTCATGCAAAGGATCATATATTCTTACAAAATGTTTCCTGGTTTGAAAATGCCTGCACATATCTTAAAGGATAGACTGTGGTCTTTAGTAACAGAAAGAGTTCCTTAAGATTTACTTCATATAATCTCATCTTTTCTCTTTTGTACTTCGCATACTTAACACTTACATGCTAATATTAGCACTAATGCCTTAGGTCTAAATAGCAATAATTACTGGATGACATACTGGCTTCTATTTAAGTTGACAACTCAATAACTTGACATATGCATTACATCTCTATTACCCTGGAATCTAAATGGCACTTTATAAAGCATTCCTTTTATATTTAGTTCACTGACTATTCAGGCTGGAGCTTCTGCTCATCATGTGTCTATTTAAGACCAGTAGATGTGTCATTATTTCTAAGACCTTGCCAGTGGTAGATAATGGAATCATGGAAAGCTGTGTTTACAGAGAAACACATTTTGATAATATGTGTTTCTTGAACAAGAAAAAGTCACAGACATTTTTAGTTTTTTAACATGTATAAAAATTTCTAAGCAGAAAATTCCATACCTAAGAAAATCAATCTGTAGTATAAAACATACTTTTTTTCTTCACAGTAGTTCAACAAATAAATCTACTTTAGGAAATTATTTTTATGCTTCAGAAAGTTTTGTCTTAGCAGCATTTCAATAATCGATGGGTAGAGCACAATAATTATAAAATATGTATATCCTTTTTTGTTATCTAAACCTCACACAGCTTGGAATATTTCAATCCATTCTACCATACAATATTAAATAAAATCTAATATATGACCACTGTTTCTCTGCTTCACTCCTCTCTTGCCTTTAATCCTTTCTTCACCTTAACCCTCCTCCTTTCTCCTCTTTTGCCTCTAATAGGCACTAGGCTGGTATAGTAATGATGGCGGGCACATAGTTTATGTGGAATGAAGGTATCAGTGTCGGCAGAGGCGGCCATGCAGAGATTGTGTATTAGAGTGAAGTGATGAGTCTTTCAGTCTTAGGAGATTATCCACACACAGGGAATTTAGCAGATATGTATATATATTAAGGATATTGGAAACTAAGTTCCTCAATGACAGAGAACAAAGGTACCAATATTGGAACATTTTTGACTTTGGAATACAATATTAATAATGAATTTATCAACCTCTGAGCACTAATCCTCCACTAAAAAGCACCATAGACTATCAGAGAAATAGCCGGTTTTAGTACTGCCAAAAATATCTTGTTGGGAAAGTAAGGAACCACTCAAAGAAAAATGAAAGTATAATAAAAGGATTCATGGTTTTAAGGTGTTTCCCTTTGCCAATAAATGGTCAGTCTAACCACTTATTCAAATAATGATACTAACAGACAATAAAAGAGACACGAATGAGTACACACTGATACACATAAGTAAACCCATAAATAAATAGAAAATTGTACAAGTAAAAGTAATGACAAACCATAGTTTGACACTATACTAGCCACAATTCATTCAAGTGAAACATCAATCACTGCTAAAACTAGAACAGTGGGATGAGGAACTGGATATTTTTATAGTTCAAATTACTGACACATAAAATTCTTAATTATAAACTAAAAGACATGGAGAAAACTGGCTGACACCAACTTAATTATGTGAACAAATTTAACACAATGCAAATATCAGCACAAAAAACATCATGTGCTACATGATAGGATGCATAAAAACAAAAGCAAAGCATCATTTGCCCAATATTTCTCTAAGAAAATAATCTGGATATTTTTGTGAGAAAATATCAGACCAACTCAAATTAAGAAGTACTTTAAAAAATGACAGTCTGAAATTTTGAAAAACATGAAGGTTATGAAATCAAAGGATCATTGAGGAAGGTTCCTAGATGAAGCAGATTAGAAAGATATGACAACTGAGTACATGCATGATCCTGGATGGATACTTTTAATAAAAAGGATACAACTGAAACTTTGAAAGGTTTTGTGGGTAAATGGTATGCAGATGTTGTTTGCTTTCTTCTTGCTACTTTTCAGGAAGTTTGAAATTATTTGAAAATAAAATCAATGTTTGGAATATGAAAAAAAGCATATATTTTATACTTTTTCAAATGCTTTTAAAAATTAACTTTATTAAAGTGGAACTGATATATAAAAAAAGCTGCACATATATACTGTATACCATTTGGCAAATATGGACTTATTACTAATACCCATGAAACTACTATCACAATCAAGGTAGTAAATATATCATCATCCCCAAAAGTTTCCTCTTACTCTTATTTTTGTGTACATTAAGACTACTTAATATGGCATATATCCACTTAACCAACATTAGATTATTGTTAAGCATAGACACACTTTTTTGAGAGATATATTTTTAACCTGTTTCATTTGCGTGATACGCAGTTTAAGTTTTGCCTAAATTCCAGCAATATGCTCACATAGAAACTTCCCATGACATACTAATAGAGACATAAAATCAGCAATTATGGGAGGAGTGCTTTTGAACTTCCCTTTTATTTCCTTTGACTTGGACACCTGCATCCTGGATGGTATCTTTCTAACTTCGTCATGACAGTGCAATAGGAAATGGCCATCTTATCAAACTTCCTGGAAATCCTTCTTTCCCAAAGAAAACAAGGACAGACCTCACTTAAGCAAATGTTCCCTTCACATTGCTTTTCTCAGCATCCTCCAAAGTGAATTTGCTAACAGATACCCTGGAGGGATGGTAGTTTTATGGCAAAAGATGACACTATATCTGTATTTATTAACCGTCCTTCAAAGAGAATCAATTTTCCTTGAGACAGTGCGCTCACAAACAAAATATAATGCAATTTTCCTTAGCATCAAATTCTAAAAAAAGATATTTTGTGAGAAAATATCAGACCAACTCAAATTAAAAATGACAGTCTGAAATTTTGAAAAACATGAAGGTTATGAAATCAAAGGATCATTGAGGAAGGTTCCTAGATGAAGCAGATTAGAAAGATATGACAACTGAGTACATGCATGATCCTGGATGGATACTTTTAATAAAAAGGATACAACTGAAACTTTGAAAGGTTTTGTGGGTAAATGGTATGCAGATGTTGTTTGCTTTCTTCTTGCTACTTTTCAGGAAGTTTGAAATTATTTGAAAATAAAATCAATGTTTGGAATATGAAAAAAAGCATATATTTTATACTTTTTGAAATGCTTTTAAAATTAACTTTATTAAAGTGGAACTGATATATAAAAAAAGCTGCACATATATACTGTATACCATTTGGCAAATATGGACTTATTACTAATACCCATGAAACTACTATCACAATCAAGGTAGTAAATATATCATCATCCCCAAAAGTTTCCTCTTACTCTTATTTTTGTGTACATTAAGACTACTTAATATGGCATATATCCACTTAACCAACATTAGATTATTGTTAAGCATAGACACACTTTTTTGAGAGATATATTTTTAACCTGTTTCATTTGCGTGATACGCAGTTTAAGTTTTGCCTAAATTCCAGCAATATGCTCACATAGAAACTTCCCATGACATACTAATAGAGACATAAAATCAGCAATTATGGGAGGAGTGCTTTTGAACTTCCCTTTTATTTCCTTTGACTTGGACACCTGCATCCTGGATGGTATCTTTCTAACTTCGTCATGACAGTGCAATAGGAAATGGCCATCTTATCAAACTTCCTGGAAATCCTTCTTTCCCAAAGAAAACAAGGACAGACCTCACTTAAGCAAATGTTCCCTTCACATTGCTTTTCTCAGCATCCTCCAAAGTGAATTTGCTAACAGATACCCTGGAGGGATGGTAGTTTTATGGCAAAAGATGACACTATATCTGTATTTATTAACCGTCCTTCAAAGAGAATAGCAATTTTCCTTGAGACAGTGCGCTCACAAACAAAATATAATGTCCAATGTTTCACATGAGACATGTCATTAACTGCAGAACTATCTATCATGTGGTCTGTCTCACTGTTTTTTTTTTTTTTTTTTTTTTGCTGATGCCAAATGATCACAAAATTTCCCAGAAGCAAATAAATGTACACCACAAAGAATGAGTACAGAAGACAGTTTGTGTACTTCTTAGAAAGGAAGAAGGAAGCAGGATGAGTTCAAGGAGAGAAACAGGCTTTAAGGGCACAGAAGAGAAAAATGATGTAGGAGGACTCATGGACTTTTGGAAGGGTCTATGAATCAAGCACCAAAGCAGATCAGATACCACATTCTCAGTTCTGACAGTCTTTATAGACCACTAAAGCACTATAACACCAAAAAATATCTTGAAAATTATCAAAATGTATCCGAAGGACAGATGCCAAAATATCATCCATTTCCCTAAAAGCTCTATGGGAATATTGTTTCATTATTTTAGTGTGTGTGTGTTCAGTCGTGTCCAATTCTTTGTGACCCCAGGGACTGTAGTTCAGGTTCTTCCCTCCACTGTATCTGGAGCATACTGGAGTGGGTAGCCATCTTCTGCTCCAGAGGAATCTTCCCAACATAGGGGTGGAACCTGCATCTCTTGCATTTCCTGCATTGTCAAGTGGTTCTTTACCACTGTGCCACTTGGGAAACCCAATTCATATTCATTCCATACATCTATATCCGAGTGCCTGCTATTCCCAAAACACTTTTGGAAATAATGCAGAGTATACAAGAATGAATATGGTATCATCTCACATTCAAAAGCTGAGTCCATGAGACGGCATCACTCTTGTATGAGACAAAACATGATACAGTCCTTTGGCATTTGATTGTTGCTCTTTGGAATCAAATGTTTCCAATAAAATAAAGCAGAAAAGGTCAAATCTGTACATGTGTGCAAAAAATAAAGGATCAGATAGGGTTACAGATAAATTTGCATGGGGACTACAGAGGATCTTCATGGCAGGGTCAAAAATGTTTCTTTGTATGGTAGGCTGGAAAGGATTATTAAGGTCAAGATTCATAATCAGATAGCCCCTAAGAAGTTTGAAAGCATCCGTGGAGTTATAGTTTGTAAGGAGAATGGGAGAAAAACAGTACATGGAAGATAAAATGGGCAGAATGAAGGAGAAAAATTGGAGGCTATTTCAGTGTTTGCCTAAGACCAGCCTTTATATCACATCTGTTACATCCACACTTACAGAGTTAATAATGCAAGGAATATAGACCTCCTCCACCCATCACACTCCTTGCTCACATGTAGCCCCTCCACCCAGCATCATTGCCTTAAAAAGGCTCTACTGTTCATTTTCTTTCCTTTTTTTATGTTTTTATTTTATTATTGTTATTATTATTTGGACTTCTAAGCATTACTTGCTGTATACTAAACAGTGTAAGCCGGTATTTGGATTTCATGTGTTTCTAAGGGTACTTGCTCAGCACAAAAGAAAGGGGGAAGAGATGTATGTTTTCTGTGAAAAAGTCTCTCTGATCAAAATTTCAATTCACCTGGAAGGAGGTGTACTCACAAAAAATACACATGGAATTTCCAATATTATAATTCATACAGTTTGTTTTAGAATAAAAAAATAACAACCTAGAGCATAAAATATTTTTTCTTGATATTTGCAGTGATTTTTTATGGTTTGCTCTAGGCATTTGGTTTATTTGGTATAACTCTTAAAAGCAGAAATAATTTTTGGAAAAAATGACCCATGGACAAAATTGTAATGAGAGGAAAATTAAATAATCCTTTGAAGTGCCAAAGATACATCTATATCCGAGTGCCTGCTATTCCCAAAACACTTTTGGAAATAATGCAGAGTATACAAGAATGAATATGGTATCATCTCACATTCAAAAGCTGAGTCCATGAGACGGCATCACTCTTGTATGAGACAAAACATGATACAGTCCTTTGGCATTTGATTGTTGCTCTTTGGAATCAAATGTTTCCAATAAAATAAAGCAGAAAAGGTCAAATCTGTACATGTGTGCAAAAAATAAAGGATCAGATAGGGTTACAGATAAATTTGCATGGGGACTACAGAGGATCTTCATGGCAGGGTCAAAAATGTTTCTTTGTATGGTAGGCTGGAAAGGATTATTAAGGTCAAGATTCATAATCAGATAGCCCCTAAGAAGTTTGAAAGCATCCGTGGAGTTATAGTTTGTAAGGAGAATGGGAGAAAAACAGTACATGGAAGATAAAATGGGCAGAATGAAGGAGAAAAATTGGAGGCTATTTCAGTGTTTGCCTAAGACCAGCCTTTATATCACATCTGTTACATCCACACTTACAGAGTTAATAATGCAAGGAATATAGACCTCCTCCACCCATCACACTCCTTGCTCACATGTAGCCCCTCCACCCAGCATCATTGCCTTAAAAAGGCTCTACTGTTCATTTTCTTTCCTTTTTTTATGTTTTTATTTTATTATTGTTATTATTATTTGGACTTCTAAGCATTACTTGCTGTATACTAAACAGTGTAAGCCGGTATTTGGATTTCATGTGTTTCTAAGGGTACTTGCTCAGCACAAAAGAAAGGGGGAAGAGATGTATGTTTTCTGTGAAAAAGTCTCTCTGATCAAAATTTCAATTCACCTGGAAGGAGGTGTACTCACAAAAAATACACATGGAATTTCCAATATTATAATTCATACAGTTTGTTTTAGAATAAAAAAATAACAACCTAGAGCATAAAATATTTTTTCTTGATATTTGCAGTGATTTTTTATGGTTTGCTCTAGGCATTTGGTTTATTTGGTATAACTCTTAAAAGCAGAAATAATTTTTGGAAAAAATGACCCATGGACAAAATTGTAATGAGAGGAAAATTAAATAATCCTTTGAAGTGCCAAAAGATAGCAAACCCAACACAGGTTGTTTGTAAAAATATAACTAATATCCTGAAGTTGATCATAACTTAAAATCTGCACAATCCTCCTTTCGAGTATGCTAGGAAAATTTTAACTATAGAAAGTCTTTGGGAAAAAAATAATTCATTAAAGGGGTACTCAGGTTAGTGTTTATTCCCTATCATTTTGTTCCCCCCAAATCATTCATTTTTAAATTAGTTTGAAGCAATAATAACAAAATATTAATATTAGTAGTTACCATTGAGTGATACTTATTCTGCCTGGCATTATGTAAAAGATTTTACTACATATGAATTACCATGAATATATCTTCAGTTCAGTTCAATCATGTCTAACGCTTCATGACTCCATAGACTGCGGCACTCCAGGAGTCCTTGCTCTTCACCATCTCCTAGAGTTTGCTCAAACTCATGTCCATTGACTCAGTGATGCCATCCAATCATCTTATCATTGTTTGTCCCCTTTTTATGCCTTCTATTTTTCCCAACATCAGAGTCTTTTCTAATGAGTCATCTCTTCTCATGAGGCGGCCAAAGAAGTGGAACATTAGTTTCAGCATCAGTTGTTCCAATGAATATTCAGGGTTGATTTCCTTTAGAATTAACCAGTTTGATTTCCTTGCAGTCCAAGGGACTCTCAAGAATCTTCTCCAACAACAGAGTTCAAAGGCATAAATTATTCAAACAGCCTCTAATATATCTTTAAACAGCCTCAAATGCATATGTGTACCAACTGTGAGAAATATTTTTTACAACTACAGAATAGTGTAGAAACAGTTTGGGAAAGAGTTGTTTCAAAAAACTATTTCAAGGAATTTGATCAAATTATTTCTATTTTTAGGAATTCTAATTTTAATCACTTTTCTGCATGTTCAAATTTGATTAAATTTGCCCTTCTGATTAAAATTTGAGGGTATCCATAAAGTTTTATGACCATAATGGTTACAAAGAGACTGTAATTGTTTTCCATAAAAATAGACATAGAGTGTACAATAGTTTCTCCTAGAAAAAAATATCAGTTTCCAGTATGTTTCCTATATTTTGCTCACATGATCCATACTTATCATTTTATTTAAGAATGACTATAATAAACACACACAGAAATTCTAGAACTTGGTAGAATGGACATTTGTTTATGTGTTCTGTATTGAGTATCTCATTAAATGCATAGTTACATACTTCTATACTATATAAATAAATCTGTACTATATGCCTAATTAACATATCTATAAAATATTATATACATGTATATATACTATTTCCTTTAAAATACTAAATACAGTAATCCAAAGTTTAGCTTTGGTTAGCTTCCAGCACTGTTGTCAAAAAGTCAGAAGCCATGCTGATTCTTGATTCTTTATACATGTGCCAAGTTTTACCTCTTTGGAGGTAAATAGAATTGCCTCTTTGTTCCCTATTATTTCAAAAATTTGTCATGATGTCATTTATTTTCATTCACTGGCATTCATTATGAAACTATTACCATTTGAATGCTGCATTCTTTTGAATATTCCTCTTATTCTCTTTTCATATTTGAATATCCCTTTTAAATAATACTTTGCATTTAATGCATAGTCATACACATATTTGTTGGGAAAGGCACTCTTGAGCACTCAGTCCTTGACCTCCATTTGGCCACATAAAAATGGGTTCTGGGCCTGAACCCTTCCTTACCAAGTAATATTAATAAACGGTCTTCCAAGCCTATCTGGACTTACTGTCTGAGTATCTTTCCCTACTTCAGAGTCAAGGCATACTCCTTTTTTTCCTGCCTGAGTACTTGAATCAGTGGCCCTCAGAAAGACCTTCAGCTTTCCGTGTTTCAGATTTACAGAGAGGTTGAAATCCTTCTAGTGCAGCACTAAGTGGATTGTATAGTTCTACGACCCACATGGCCACAGAATGGATTTGCAGGTCACAGGTCACTGATGCACTGCAAAAAGCTGAGGCCTATGCACTTTCTGTGTACCATGCGGGCCTAGTGTGCATGCCATCTGTTCTCAGCAACCTCAAATCATGCTCTAGACTCTACTCTTTGAGGGTATCCATAAAGTTTTATGACCATAATGGTTACAAAGAGACTGTAATTGTTTTCCATAAAATAGACATAGAGTGTACAATAGTTTCTCCTAGAAAAAATATCAGTTTCCAGTATGTTTCCTATATTTTGCTCACATGATCCATACTTATCATTTTATTTAAGAATGACTATAATAAACACACACAGAAATTCTAGAACTTGGTAGAATGGACATTTGTTTATGTGTTCTGTATTGAGTATCTCATTAAATGCATAGTTACATACTTCTATACTATATAAATAAATCTGTACTATATGCCTAATTAACATATCTATAAAATATTATATACATGTATATATACTATTTCCTTTAAAATACTAAATACAGTAATCCAAAGTTTAGCTTTGGTTAGCTTCCAGCACTGTTGTCAAAAAGTCAGAAGCCATGCTGATTCTTGATTCTTTATACATGTGCCAAGTTTTACCTCTTTGGAGGTAAATAGAATTGCCTCTTTGTTCCCTATTATTTCAAAAATTTGTCATGATGTCATTTATTTTCATTCACTGGCATTCATTATGAAACTATTACCATTTGAATGCTGCATTCTTTTGAATATTCCTCTTATTCTCTTTTCATATTTGAATATCCCTTTTAAATAATACTTTGCATTTAATGCATAGTCATACACATATTTGTTGGGAAAGGCACTCTTGAGCACTCAGTCCTTGACCTCCATTTGGCCACATAAAAATGGGTTCTGGGCCTGAACCCTTCCTTACCAAGTAATATTAATAAACGGTCTTCCAAGCCTATCTGGACTTACTGTCTGAGTATCTTTCCCTACTTCAGAGTCAAGGCATACTCCTTTTTTTCCTGCCTGAGTACTTGAATCAGTGGCCCTCAGAAAGACCTTCAGCTTTCCGTGTTTCAGATTTACAGAGAGGTTGAAATCCTTCTAGTGCAGCACTAAGTGGATTGTATAGTTCTACGACCCACATGGCCACAGAATGGATTTGCAGGTCACAGGTCACTGATGCACTGCAAAAAGCTGAGGCCTATGCACTTTCTGTGTACCATGCGGGCCTAGTGTGCATGCCATCTGTTCTCAGCAACCTCAAATCATGCTCTAGACTCTACTCTTTGTGGCACTTACTTCCCTTTTGAATCAGATTGCACACTTTGGCTACTCAGTGAATGAGGTTCCAAAGTCTCTAAGGATACCAATGATTTACTTTCTGAAGCTTGCTTTTCCCTATGTGTGTTTCCTACTTTGTTTCCTCTGCTATTCACTAAATTTCATATTGAACAATCTTCCCAGGTATCTGTTTGTAACTAGTTTTCTACTTATATTCAAGAGCATGGGATTAATATGATGTTGAGAAATTCTGAGCATGTGGGTGTGGTTGGTTAACTGTGGGTTTCACTGAAAAATGATCTGACATGGCCATTTTCATTTGAAAATCCCTATGTCGGGATCTTAATGTTTTGCCTTTGGGTCTGGTTAGATTCTGCACACTCTTCAGTCTTTTGCCTTGAACCAGTGTTTTAGAGCTGAGAAAGAAAATGGCTGGGCAGAGTGGATGTCTCAGCCTTTCCTATAAATATACAGACTTTTAGTTAAGGCTTCATATTCAACTATACTGAGGATGCACCAGTTCAGAGATCTTCTGCTCTAGTCTCCAGAAAAACAAGCCTCCGTTCTCCTGTCAGCACTATAACTTGGCTACTTTCAGTATGGTAAAATACTGGGACAATTACATGATTTACAAACAGACTTTTAACCAGTCTTTCTTCTGTTAACACATTCTCTCTATACAACTGACAAGAGCCCTAGAGACACCAATTCCTAAAATTTGGGGGATGTGTAGTACAAACCTGGTTTGGCCTCTTCTTTCTCGCTGCTTCTTTAAGATTCAGATGTCTTGAATCTGCTAGGTCAGACTCTCAGTTTTTTCAATCCTGTTTGTTCTATTCTTGTGAATCTAAATTTCTATTGTCATGTTAGTCTGCTTGAATGAGGTAGTGCTATTAATATATGTGTTCAATTCATCTCAACCTGAGATGTTACAGCTATCCATTTTGTGATCATCATTTCAGAGTCAAATTGTATATTCTATAGTATGTTTGAGTGCCAAAATCATAATTGACAATATATTCATTAACTTTTGAATGAATTTTTTAGTTCATCTATGACTGGAGGTTATTGGCAGATGTGTCTACCCTATGATTTATATATTATATCATCAACATATACACAGCACAATGAACTATGTAGAGGGAGTGGCATAAAGTAGGGTAGAAGTACGGATCTATTTGAAAATAGAGCAGGAATCGCAGTGGGCTTTATCTTAACTTGGATTCAGTCAAGAAAACATGGTCACTTTCTGGATCTGGAGAATAGAGGATATAACATAGGAATTAGGGCTTGAAGACATGTTAGAAGAATTGGAGAAGCAAAGTTTAAGGAATAGCAGTTGGAATGTAAATGAAGAAGCTACTGAAGACCTCACCTTGAGGCACAAAAACTGGGTAATTCTTCAAAGCTTACAGAAAAACTACTGCAATTCTCAGGGAAACTTGCAAAGTAGCTACAAATTCTCTTTTGTGCCATAGTGAGGTGGGTGCTTTTCCAGTCTAGCCTGAGAACCTCCTGTGAATATACAGCCACTGTCAAAATACAGCTGTCCACCATGCTTCTTCTCTCCTGCCTTTCAAATTGCACTGTGTTCCTTCCACTGGCCAACTACAACTGGAAATAACAGAGAGAAGGGATTCTTGTCTGAGTGCTAAGGGAAACTTGGAAGGAGTGTTGTTAAAGCTGAACTAGCAACGGATAATCTACCTACAACATAAAAAAATTATTGTATCTATTCAATCAAGTATTATGCTATGGACTAATTTGCAATGGTACCGGCAGGAATCCAAAATGACAGGACACACCTAGAAGGCAAAATAGACCGAGGAAATTTTACTGAAGGTGAGGATATGAACTGAAGCAGTTCCCTTTTGTATCAGATTCAGTGTAACAAATAAAGTATATCTAGTTTTAAATGTCAGCTTTGAGAGTGCAGAAAAACACAACAAAAATCAATAGTACCAGCAATTTGAAGAGAAGTACAAAAAAAAAAAAAATCAAATGACTTTTAAGAAAAGCGAATAAGAAAAATAAAATCAGACATTTTACCTCCAGAATCTGACCTAATCATCACCACTAAGCCATGCAGTTCTCCCAATGAGCAAAAATAATCTCACAGAATACCGCCCTCAAACATGTGCTTTGCGTGCATGACAAAGTGAGACAAAACAAGGCCAGTCCATTAATTACTCTGTGGTGCTAGTGGCAAAAAACCCACCTGCCAATGCAGGAGATACAAGAGATGCAAGCTCGATCCCTGTGTTAGGAAGATCTCCTGGAGAAGGAAATGGGAACCCACTCTAGTATTTTTTTTTTCCTTTATTTTAAAGATTTTACAGAGTTTTGTTGTTCACCAACATGTATGTTCCCAGATCATTCATATGCATATCCCTGGACCCTCCCCCCACCCAGTTCCCCCCCTCCCATCCCTCCAGACCATCACCCCAAGTGGTTGTAGGTACTCCTATTCCCCTAGCACAATGACAATAGCTATCTTTTCCACACATGACAGTATAGGTTTCCATGTTACTCCCTCCATGCCTCCCTCCCACTGTTCGGTCTCCACAATGTCTTTATGTCTATTCTCTGTTTTTTCATGAGTTCACTGCGTGTGTTATCATGACCATCTTACTAGATCCCATATATATGAGTTAGTATACTATACTTGTCTTTCTCTTTTTGACTTACTTCATTTTTTTATGATAGGTTCTAGAGCCAGCCACCTCATTAGGACTGAGTCTTCTGCATTTCTTTTAACAGCTGAGTAGTATTCCATTGTATATATGTACCAGAGCTTCTGGATCCATTCATTCGTCGATGGACATCTAGGTTGCTTCCATGTTCTGGCTATTGTATAGAGAGCTGCAATGAACATTGGGGTACAGGTGCCTCTTTCATTTTTGATTTCATCAGGATATAGGCCTAAGAGTGGGATTGCTGGGTCATAGGGTGCTTCTATTTTTAGTTTTTTACGGAATCTCCATATTGTTTTCCATAGAGGTTGTATCAATTTACATTCCCACCAGCAATGCAAGAGGGTTCCCTTTTCTGCGCACCCTCTCCAGCATTTGTTGTCTGTCGATTTGTCTATGATGGCCATTCTGATGGGTGTGAGGTGGTATTTCATTGTGTTTAATTTGCATTTCTCTGATAATAAGTGAGGTTGAGCATCATTTCATGTGCTTTTGGGCCATCTGTATGTCCTCTTTGGAGAGGCATCTCTTTAGATCTTTTTCCCATTTTTTGATTGGGCTGCTCATTTTCCCTGTGCTGAGTTGTCTGAGTTGCTTGTAGATTTTAGAGATTCATTCTTCGTCTGTTGTTTCATTTGCTATGATTTTCTCCCACTCTGTGGGGTGTCTGTTCAACTTTTTGGTGATTTCTTTTGCTGTACAAAAGCTGTTAAGTTTCATGAGGTCCCACATGTTCATTTTTCTTTTCAGTTCCACTATTTTAGTAGGTGGGTCAGAGAAGATCTTGCTTTGATTGATGTCCTTGAGGGTTTTGCCTATATTCTCCTCTAAGAGTTTGATGGTTTCTGGTCTTACATTTAGGTCTTTAATCCATTTTGAGTTGATCTTAGTGTATGGTGTCAGGGAATGTTCCAATTTCATTTTTTTGCATGTAGCTGTCCAATTTTCCCAGCACCATTTGTTGAAGAGGCTGTCTTTGTCCCATTTTGTAGTTTCACCTCCTTTGTCAAAAATAAGGTACCCATAGCTGCCTGGGTTTATCTCTGGGTTCTCAATCTTGTTCCATTGATCTATAGTTCTGTTTTTGTGCCAGTACCATACTGTCTTGATAACTGTTGCTTTGTAGTAGAGTCTGAAGTTAGGGAGGCTGATCCCTCCAACTCCATTCTTCTTCCTCAGGATTGCTTTGGCTATTTGAGGTCTTCTGTGTTTCCATATGAACTGTGTTATTATTTGGTCTAGTTCTGTGAAAAATGTCAATGGTAGTTGGATAGGTATTGCATTGAATCTGTAGATGATATTTGGTAGTATGGTCATTTTCACAATATTGATTCTTCTGATCCAGGAACATGAATATCTTTCCATCTGTTTAAGTCTTAATTTCTCTCATGAGTGTGTTGTAATTTTCTGTGTACACTTCTTTTGTTTCTTTGGGCAGGTTTATTCCTAGGTATTTTTTTTTCGATTTTTTCTATGATGGCCATTCCCTTGGGATGGGTGGGGGAGGTGGTATTTCATTGTGTTTAATTTGCATTTCTCTGATAATAAGTGAGGTTGAGCATCATTTCATGTGCTTTTGGGCCATCTGTATGTCCTCTTTGGAGAGGCATCTCTTTAGATCTTTTTCCCATTTTTTGATTGGGCTGCTCATTTTCCCTGTGCTGAGTTGTCTGAGTTGCTTGTAGATTTTAGAGATTCATTCTTCGTCTGTTGTTTCATTTGCTATGATTTTCTCCCACTCTGTGGGGTGTCTGTTCAACTTTTTGGTGATTTCTTTTGCTGTACAAAAGCTGTTAAGTTTCATGAGGTCCCACATGTTCATTTTTCTTTTCAGTTCCACTATTTTAGTAGGTGGGTCAGAGAAGATCTTGCTTTGATTGATGTCCTTGAGGGTTTTGCCTATATTCTCCTCTAAGAGTTTGATGGTTTCTGGTCTTACATTTAGGTCTTTAATCCATTTTGAGTTGATCTTAGTGTATGGTGTCAGGGAATGTTCCAATTTCATTTTTTTGCATGTAGCTGTCCAATTTTCCCAGCACCATTTGTTGAAGAGGCTGTCTTTGTCCCATTTTGTAGTTTCACCTCCTTTGTCAAAAATAAGGTACCCATAGCTGCCTGGGTTTATCTCTGGGTTCTCAATCTTGTTCCATTGATCTATAGTTCTGTTTTTGTGCCAGTACCATACTGTCTTGATAACTGTTGCTTTGTAGTAGAGTCTGAAGTTAGGGAGGCTGATCCCTCCAACTCCATTCTTCTTCCTCAGGATTGCTTTGGCTATTTGAGGTCTTCTGTGTTTCCATATGAACTGTGTTATTATTTGGTCTAGTTCTGTGAAAAATGTCAATGGTAGTTGGATAGGTATTGCATTGAATCTGTAGATGATATTTGGTAGTATGGTCATTTTCACAATATTGATTCTTCTGATCCAGGAACATGAATATCTTTCCATCTGTTTAAGTCTTAATTTCTCTCATGAGTGTGTTGTAATTTTCTGTGTACACTTCTTTTGTTTCTTTGGGCAGGTTTATTCCTAGGTATTTGATTCTTTTGGTTGCAATGGTAAAGGGGATTGCCTCTTTGATTTCATTTTCTGATTTTTCATTGTTTGTGTATAGGAATGCCAGTGACTTCTGTGTATTGACTTTGTGTCCTAAGACTTTGCTGAATTCATTGATTAGCTCTAGTAGCTTTATAACCGTGTCTTTGGGATTTTCTATGTACAATATCATGTCGTCTGCAAAAAGAGAGCTTGACTTCTTCCTTTCCAATCTGGATTCCTTTGATTTCTTTCTCTTCTCTTATTGCTGTTGCTAGGACTTCCAAGACTATGTTGAATAGTAGTGGTGAAAGTGGGCACCTCTGGCTTGTTCCTGATCTTAGAGGGAATGCTTTCAGTTTGTCACCGTTAAGGATAATGTTCGCTGTAGGCTTCTCATAGATGGCTTTTATTATGTTGAGATAGGTTCCTTCTATGCCCATTTTCTGAAAAGTTTTTATCATAAATGGATGTTGTACTTTGTCGAAGGCTTTTTCTGCATCTATTGAAATGATCATGTGATTTTTGTCTTTCAACTTGTTGATATGGTGTATCACATTTATTGATTTGCGGATGTTGAAGAATCCTTGCATGCCAGGGATGAACCTGATTTGATCATAATGTATGAGTTTTTTGATGTGTCGTTGAATTCTGTTTGCTAGGATTTTGTTGAGGATCTTGGCATCTAAGTTCATCAGAGAAATTGGTCTGTAATTTTCCTTTTTTGTGTTGTCTTTGCCTGGTTTGGGAATCAGGGTGATGGTGGCCTCAAAGACTGTGTTTGGAAGTTTTCCTTCCTGTGCAGTTTTTTGGAAGAGTTTTAGAAGGACAGGCATTAGCTCCTCTTTAAATGTTTGGTAGAATTCGGCTGTGACGCCATCTGGCCCTGGGCTTTTATTTTTGGGTAGATTTTTAATCACAAATTTGATTTCTGAGCTTGTGATTGGGTTGTTCAAAGTTTCTGTTTCTTCCTGACTCAGTCTTGGGAGATTAATCCTCTCCAAGAAACTGTCCATTTCTTCCAGGTTGTCCAGTTTGTTGCCATAGAGTTGCTCATAATAGTCTCTTAGAATCCTTTGGATTTCTGCATGATCTGTTGTAATCTCTCCTTTTTCGTTTTTGATTTTGTTGATCTGGTTCTTCTCTCTCTTTTTCTTAATGAGTCTGGCCAGTGGCTTGTCAATTTTGTTTACCTTTTCAAAGAACCAGCTTTTTGTTTTATTTATCTTTACTATTGTTTCCTTTGCTTCTTTCTCATTTATTTCTGCTCTGATCTTTATGATTTCTCTTCTTCTGCTGGCTTTGGGATGTTTTTGTTCTTCTCTCTCCAATTGTTTTAAGCGGAGGGTTAGGTCATCTGCTTCATATTTTCCTAGTTACTTGAGGTGGGATTGTATTGCTATAAATTTCCCTCTTAGAACTGCTTTTGCAGTATCCCATAGGTTTTGCACTGTCGTGTGTTCATTGTCATTTTCTTCTAGGAATTGTTTAATTTCTCCTTTGATTTCCTCAGTGATCAGTTGGTTTTTTAGGTATGTGTTGTTTAATAGCCATGTGTTTGTGTTTTTAGTGTTTTTTTTCCGGTAGTTGATCTCTAGTCTCATTGCATTGTGGTCCGAGAAGATGGTTGATATAATTTCGGTTTTCTTGTATTGGCTGAGGTTTGATTTGTGGTCAAGCTGTGGTCTATCCTGGAGAATGTTCCATGAGCACTTGAGAAGAAAGTGTATTCTTCTGCTTTTGGATGGAACGTCCTAAAGATATTGATGATGTTCATCTTTTCCAGTGTGGCATTTAAGGCTTGTGTTTCTTTATTAATTTTCTGTTTGGATGATCTGTCCATTGGTGTGAGAGGAGTGTTAAAGTCTCCTACTATTATTGTGTTATTGTTGATTTCTTCTTTTATGTCTGAAAGTACCTGTCTTATGTATTGAGGTGCCCCTGTGTTGGGTGTGTAGATATTCATGACTGTTATGTCTTCCTCTTGGATAGATCCCTTAATCATGATGTAGTGACCTGCCTTGTCTCTTAGAATCTTCTTTACTTTAAAGTCTATTTTGTCTGATATAAGGATTGCTACTCCAGCTTTCTTTTGATTTCCATCTGCATGGAATATCTTTTTCCAGCCTTTCACTTTCAGTCTATGCCACTCTAGTATTTTTGCCTGAAAGAGTCCCATGGACAAAGAGTCCTAGTGGGCTACAGTCCATGGGGTCCTAAAGAGTCAGACGTGAGTGAGTCGACTATTGTACCAAAGCCCAGGCTAAAACAAGTCACCACAAAATAACAGACACTCCCCTCATCTCTTTTGGCTAAAATGGGTAACTTTCCACTCTCTAACAATCATAGCTTTATCTTCATCCTAGCCTCTTTTTCCTACAAATAAAACGCATTGAAATACCAATTATAGAATTGTCCTACTTTCTCTGAGCATTCGGTTTACAGCATTGGGCCCACCACTGCTGCCTCCTTAAGTTCTCCCAAATCATCTATGAAAGTCCTGCAATTTCTGTAACAGATTGTTTCTAATGTTCTCTTATTGTGACACGGCATGATTACACAATGTGATAGCTAATGTGTTAACTCGGCTAGGAGCTCAGTTGTTTGGCCAAGTACCATTTATAGATGTTATTTGGAAGGTATTTAAGATATTAATAACATTTAACATGCAGATTTTCAGTAAGCAGATTACTCTCTATAATTGAGTGGGCTTTATTCCATGGTGTTCCTTCTGCTGTAATAAAGTCAGTGCATTTTCTTATAAAGGTGTGTTCCTGGTAGTCTTTCTCTTAAGGGTGTTGACCTTGTCATGCCCTGCATGATTTCCCTCATCATGTAGCCAGACAAATAAAGGGAAGAGCATCTTTATATAAGAAAATAAACTGGAAAGTCAGGATGTTTTTTTCTCTTAGTTTTTTTTTTTTATAATATTCTTTTCATAAAAAGAGCTGAATATTTGAAAACTATACCCCATCTATATGTTTTACACAATTAGTGAAGACTTTTAAACTCATTTCAAGTATGAAATCTATTTAAATATATCTTTTTAAAGAAGGTTGTATCAAATTACTTTCAGTTAATCAAAAATACAGCAGTTATCTTCATCTTTTGAAGCCTAATGAAAATATTGCTAAATGGATAAATACTGATGCTAAAAGTACCTCCCACAGAATTACAGATTCCTCTGCAAGATCTATGCTTCTTTCTCTCAAACATCAGCAACATTACAGGAAAAGCACAATTTACTGAATTCTACTTAATGTATTTCCTATGACCAGAACATGAGTCTTTTTTTTTTTTTTTTCCTGTACTTCCTGTATCAGAATTGGGCAGTTTGTAAGTTTCCACTCTTTCACAGCACCTTAAAAAAAAAAAAAAAAAAATTATGAGAATCTTGAGTGTTAAGGTTTGTGACGAAAATCAATGCTAATGGGAAATTGTTGAGTTCTTTTATAACCAGGAAATCATTAAGGAAATTCTGCGTTTCAAGAAATCACATTTGGTCATATGTTGGTGACCAGTTCAGTGATTAAATCATACTTTACGTAACTATTAGAAAAAAAAGGAAAAATATGCTTTTATATATTCATGGCCCAGTGCCACTACACCCGTAGCTATGATCTTATCAGTCCTTGCAAACAGATGAAGGACAGATAGGAACTTAATTTGGATGGAAACATTCCAAGAAAAACCCAGGTGCTACAGGAAGCGATAAGGGTGATACACTAGGTGCTGATCTTTCCTGAGTCAGTTCTGGACCACTTACCCAGCATGGGGCAAGGCAGCAGCAGTGTCCTGTGACAACCCATCACAAAACTCAGTTCTCTGTGGTGCACAGTTTCTTACAGTTGAATGAATCATTTTTTTAAATGCCGATTTATTTTGTGTCTGAGGCAAATTTTTTATGTAAAACTATTATCTTGCACCTTTGCTTATTCTGTCCATAACTAATAAAAATGATAAAACTCTTGTCAATTTAAAGCCTTTTAGCTCTGAGTACTACTAAAGATCTCAAAGGATTATTAGGGACCTTTTGACACAAGTCTGAATTTTATAATTAAGAAACAGATTATTTACTTGAGTTGCAAAATTGAGACTTGGACCAGGTTCTCTGACACCTAATTTTACTACTCTTATTTGCGATGTTTCTCTTTTATTTTACACTCTCTTCTGTGATCTTAACAATATGTTTTTAGTGGATAAAAAATGTTTTATAATTAGTGAATAAATAAAAACACACTGCTAAGTTTTCCAGCATTAACTACAACTAGAATATTGGGTCTTTTTTCTTTTTTCTGTTTTTTTTTTTTTTTTTTTAATGTAGTAGACCCACAGCAACTATACCCTAGATTTTTCGTGAACTTCACATTCTAACAGTATCCTCAATGATTTCTAAACACATATTGAATTCATAAGAAAAAATAAATGTTTCCGTGTACTTTGGTATCCTTATTTATTGAATCATTAGTTTCTTTTTTTTAGGAAAATCTACAGTATGTAAAATTTAACACTGAGATTTCTATTAAGGAACAATAAAGATATCTAGGAAGAGATAAATAATCATGTGTTGGCTTCATATATAAAATTCTGATATTGATATAAATATCAAAACAAGTTGGAAAACAATCCCACTAATTAGTTGCTATGGGTAAGAAATGTAAGGAAGGAAAGTCCTTCATCATTTAAGCTATGGAACGATGCTACATTCAATTAAGATTAAAAATCAAGTCAGGCATGTATACAACTGTCAGGAAAGAGGATAGAAGTGACAGAATTTCCTATTATTAAAAAGCAAAGACTTCCTTTTATTTCAATATGAGGAAGTAAATGGTACACTGACAATAGGTAAAAGTATTTTTAATCTATTCCAAACTTTGAGAGAGTCTGACAAACCCATACACCTTATTTACTAAAGCTAACAAATGGATTATTTGTAATAATTCCTTTATAAATCACCTAGTTTCTTTATAAATTACCCTTACCTTTCTGTGTTTCTGTTGTTTCCTGGTTTGTTTCAACTCAAATCAGAGTTCCTGTATATTTTCAAGTCCCCAACTCAGTAACCCATTGCTCTGGGTCTTGCCTTCATCTCTGACCAGTACTGTACTGTTGTTTTTTTAATCACTGCTCCATTCAGTGATATCTGGTTTGATTTTAGGCACCCTGAAAACATCAGCTACTTCACTCTGGCCTCGCCAACCTCAATCTCTCAGCCCAATCAACCAGTTACTACACAGTTCACCTCAAAATATACCTGAACTTGGCTTTGTACACTTGGCCTCTTGAAAAGCATTCTGCAAAACTGGTCTAATTTTTACAAAGACAAACAACAATATAGCAGAAAAGTAGCGGCACGGGACTTTTTAAAGTTTTTTAAAATGATAAGTGACTTAATTATAGCTAGTAGATAATAAGAGAAAGAATCCAAAGATTTGGATTTGGGATCCATATCTATGTTAGGTACTGTCTTACCCTGAAATAGTATTTCACACTGCACCAGAAACATCTTAAGTTAGGTGACTAAAATAAACCTAAATGAAGTCAACTTTTCATGATAGTTTTCCAAAGATACTATTATTCAATTTTAATCAAAGAAACCTGCACACTCCCTTACCATTCTTGGAATGCCCATAAGAATTTTATATTAGAAAAGAGTTAGAAGCAATTTATATGTAATTAATTTGTTGGAGGGAGGAAATCAATTCTGACTCCATGTGGCAAACTGTTTCTTTGACTTGTGTTTTGTTGCTCTTGTTATTGTAATCATACTTAATGGCTTGCCAGGAGGACTCTGCCCCACTGCGTGACTGTCAACTAAAGTGCCATTGTTCAAAACTTTGTCCACCTGTGGATAGCAGGAAAGGAGAAATGAACACATCCCCTGCCCAAGGTTTGCCATTCTAGGAGATGCTTCCAAGATTAATCACCTTTTTACTTTGTTTCCTCACTTAACCCTATCTCTGATCCATAAAAGAACCTCGCATCACAACCCTGATAAGATGCTTATTTTGAGGTACTAGCCTGCCATCTTCTCAGTCAGCTGCTTTCCAAATAAAGTAGTTTTTTGTGCCTGAACACTTCAAACTCCCAGATTCATTGGTCTGTCCTGGGGGTAAGATTAGACGTTATTATGAGGATGGTTTTCTGTTGGTTTGTTTCAACTCAAATCAGAGTTCCTGTATATTTTCAAGTCCCCAACTCAGTAACCCATTGCTCTGGGTCTTGCCTTCATCTCTGACCAGTACTGTACTGTTGTTTTTTTAATCACTGCTCCATTCAGTGATATCTGGTTTGATTTTAGGCACCCTGAAAACATCAGCTACTTCACTCTGGCCTCGCCAACCTCAATCTCTCAGCCCAATCAACCAGTTACTACACAGTTCACCTCAAAATATACCTGAACTTGGCTTTGTACACTTGGCCTCTTGAAAAGCATTCTGCAAAACTGGTCTAATTTTTACAAAGACAAACAACAATATAGCAGAAAAGTAGCGGCACGGGACTTTTTAAAGTTTTTTAAAATGATAAGTGACTTAATTATAGCTAGTAGATAATAAGAGAAAGAATCCAAAGATTTGGATTTGGGATCCATATCTATGTTAGGTACTGTCTTACCCTGAAATAGTATTTCACACTGCACCAGAAACATCTTAAGTTAGGTGACTAAAATAAACCTAAATGAAGTCAACTTTTCATGATAGTTTTCCAAAGATACTATTATTCAATTTTAATCAAAGAAACCTGCACACTCCCTTACCATTCTTGGAATGCCCATAAGAATTTTATATTAGAAAAGAGTTAGAAGCAATTTATATGTAATTAATTTGTTGGAGGGAGGAAATCAATTCTGACTCCATGTGGCAAACTGTTTCTTTGACTTGTGTTTTGTTGCTCTTGTTATTGTAATCATACTTAATGGCTTGCCAGGAGGACTCTGCCCCACTGCGTGACTGTCAACTAAAGTGCCATTGTTCAAAACTTTGTCCACCTGTGGATAGCAGGAAAGGAGAAATGAACACATCCCCTGCCCAAGGTTTGCCATTCTAGGAGATGCTTCCAAGATTAATCACCTTTTTACTTTGTTTCCTCACTTAACCCTATCTCTGATCCATAAAAGAACCTCGCATCACAACCCTGATAAGATGCTTATTTTGAGGTACTAGCCTGCCATCTTCTCAGTCAGCTGCTTTCCAAATAAAGTAGTTTTTTGTGCCTGAACACTTCAAACTCCCAGATTCATTGGTCTGTCCTGCAGCAAGAAGAGTAAGTTGGGACTTGGCAAAATATTCATTTAAGAACTGGATTAAACAATGTATGAGGAATGGAAGAAAAACTATATTCAAAAGACAATTTGGTAATACTGAAACATGTAAGGAAGTTAGGTGACTTCAAAAGTAATGAGAGATGGTAAAAGGAAATGAATGTGAGTCTGAAAAAGGCACAATTCTGAAGCTCTCCATTGTCTTATCATACAGATACTGAGAGATAGGATTTCATGGTAGTTATATTCATAATCTCTGGACTTAATTCATGGCTTTGCTACATGCTAGTTATGTGACTGGTAGTTCTCATAATGCCAGCTTTCTTGAATGTTAATGGAAAAGTAGTATTGAATTCATAGAGATGTTATAAGAATAAAAATCAAATACAGAGTAAGTACTCAATAAGCATAAATAGCCATGACAATGATTACTGTTAGTATCCATAATTACATACATATATATGTACATAATTACATTATGTACAACAGCATATTTTTATATTGATGATCATATTTTTATATTGATGATCTTGCCATGCTTTTTGTAATCATACTTCTATAAACCACATACATAGGCTTCAAAACCAGAACAAGTTCATCAATACCATTGGAGATGCAGATATAGAGGACAGACTTGTGGACATAGTGGGGGGAAAGGAAAGAGTGAGGTGAATGGAGAAAGTAGCATCATGCTATATTAATAGAGCACTGGCGAGAAGTTCTGGTGAGGAGATAGCTGGTGAGGAGACCAGCCTGGCACACTGTGATGTCTTAGAGACGGTAGAATGGAGGAGGAGAGGGCAGTTCAAGAGGGACGTTTATACATATATATGTAGTTACAGCCCCTGCCCAAGGTTTGCCATTCTAGGAGATGCTTCCAAGATTAATCACCTTTTTACTTTGTTTCCTCACTTAACCCTATCTCTGATCCATAAAAGAACCTCGCATCACAACCCTGATAAGATGCTTATTTTGAGGTACTAGCCTGCCATCTTCTCAGTCAGCTGCTTTCCAAATAAAGTAGTTTTTTGTGCCTGAACACTTCAAACTCCCAGATTCATTGGTCTGTCCTGCAGCAAGAAGAGTAAGTTGGGACTTGGCAAAATATTCATTTAAGAACTGGATTAAACAATGTATGAGGAATGGAAGAAAAACTATATTCAAAAGACAATTTGGTAATACTGAAACATGTAAGGAAGTTAGGTGACTTCAAAAGTAATGAGAGATGGTAAAAGGAAATGAATGTGAGTCTGAAAAAGGCACAATTCTGAAGCTCTCCATTGTCTTATCATACAGATACTGAGAGATAGGATTTCATGGTAGTTATATTCATAATCTCTGGACTTAATTCATGGCTTTGCTACATGCTAGTTATGTGACTGGTAGTTCTCATAATGCCAGCTTTCTTGAATGTTAATGGAAAAGTAGTATTGAATTCATAGAGATGTTATAAGAATAAAAATCAAATACAGAGTAAGTACTCAATAAGCATAAATAGCCATGACAATGATTACTGTTAGTATCCATAATTCATACATATATATGTACATAATTACATTATGTACAACAGCATATTTTTATATTGATGATCATATTTTTATATTGATGATCTTGCCATGCTTTTTGTAATCATACTTCTATAAACCACATACATAGGCTTCAAAACCAGAACAAGTTCATCAATACCATTGGAGATGCAGATATAGAGGACAGACTTGTGGACATAGTGGGGGGAAAGGAAAGAGTGAGGTGAATGGAGAAAGTAGCATCATGCTATATTAATAGAGCACTGGCGAGAAGTTCTGGTGAGGAGATAGCTGGTGAGGAGACCAGCCTGGCACACTGTGATGTCTTAGAGAGGGGTAGAATGGAGGGAGGAGAGGGCAGTTCAAGAGGGACGTTTTATACATATATATGTAGTTACAGCTGATTTGCATTGTTGAACAGCTGAAACCAACGTAACATTGAATAGCAATTTTCTTCCAATTAAAAAATAGATTAAAAAGCAGAGCAAGTAATAGATTCTTATTATATAAAGAAACATACCTGACAGCCTGTAGATCTAAGCACACTAATTTCATTGTAAATAAACTTATGACACAGAACTAGCATTAACATTTCAAAATATCCCAGCTATTATTGTTTGTAAGATTTAAGTACACAATTATAATGAATACCAAAGATATCTTTATAGTTTCTCTATTCCTACTTTTACATTTCTAGTCATATTCCTTCTTTATGCAATTATTATAAAGTGATAAAATTTTAAATATTTTAAATTTACTATATATTCTATGAAAATGGAGACATAATACCAAAAAAATTAAAAAATCAGGTGATTAAGTTGCCAATGAACATTTAGCCTTGATTAAATAAAAGTTGACTCTTTTGCCATGACCCACTGCAGTTTGGAATCCTTTTTTTTATAACTGCATCTGTACCAAATCATGAATAAATATTAAAGAGACACTTGCTCTCTCGATGAACAGTTATAATTTCCATTTAAAGGAATGGAAAATGTATCTGCAAAGCCTTTGTCTTTGCCAGATCTCAGTGCCAAAGAACTAGATGTGTTCTGGTGATAAAGTTTCACATGAAAGAAAAAAAAAAAGCCTCATATTTGGAAATTGATTACAAAAAAGTACTACCGCTTTATATTTTTACAAATATACAAAGGTTGATCACTTCTCAGCCTTTTAGCTAAGATCAAGTATAAATATACAAAGGTTAATATACAAATATTAACAAAATGCTTTTTAAGAACCTCAAGATATATGTTCCTATGAAGTGGGGGATTTATTGTAGCCATTTTCCCCTAATAATTCTAAACAGCTTTATTCGTTTCAGAAGAAGCAGACTTTCTCAAGAAACAATGTTAATCTTATATCTCATATTATAAAAATTTCCTCTAGGAATATTTTGTATATTATTAAGTGTTTTCATTTCTTATTATACTTTTTATCTGAGCTTAGAGGATTCGACTGGTTTTGAATGTGTGTATAATTACTTATGATATATGCAATTACCACAGACATATTACCATATACATACTTAGAAGGGACTTTATACATATGAAGCTACTGTAATTCAGAAAGGTTAAGTGGTCTGTCTAAAGGGACAGAGTAAACAAAGGTTCCAAATTTTTATGGTTACTTGCAAACATAAAAACTGTAAAAACCAACTCTGAATAAAGACATACTACATTTCTAAGCAATATTCTTCTTATGCACGAACTAGCATTAACATTTCAAAATATCCCAGCTATTATTGTTTGTAAGATTTAAGTACACAATTATAATGAATACCAAAGATATCTTTATAGTTTCTCTATTCCTACTTTTACATTTCTAGTCATATTCCTTCTTTATGCAATTATTATAAAGTGATAAAATTTTAAATATTTTAAATTTACTATATATTCTATGAAAATGGAGACATAATACCAAAAAAATTAAAAAATCAGGTGATTAAGTTGCCAATGAACATTTAGCCTTGATTAAATAAAAGTTGACTCTTTTGCCATGACCCACTGCAGTTTGGAATCCTTTTTTTTATAACTGCATCTGTACCAAATCATGAATAAATATTAAAGAGACACTTGCTCTCTCGATGAACAGTTATAATTTCCATTTAAAGGAATGGAAAATGTATCTGCAAAGCCTTTGTCTTTGCCAGATCTCAGTGCCAAAGAACTAGATGTGTTCTGGTGATAAAGTTTCACATGAAAGAAAAAAAAAAAGCCTCATATTTGGAAATTGATTACAAAAAAGTACTACCGCTTTATATTTTTACAAATATACAAAGGTTGATCACTTCTCAGCCTTTTAGCTAAGATCAAGTATAAATATACAAAGGTTAATATACAAATATTAACAAAATGCTTTTTAAGAACCTCAAGATATATGTTCCTATGAAGTGGGGGATTTATTGTAGCCATTTTCCCCTAATAATTCTAAACAGCTTTATTCGTTTCAGAAGAAGCAGACTTTCTCAAGAAACAATGTTAATCTTATATCTCATATTATAAAAATTTCCTCTAGGAATATTTTGTATATTATTAAGTGTTTTCATTTCTTATTATACTTTTTATCTGAGCTTAGAGGATTCGACTGGTTTTGAATGTGTGTATAATTACTTATGATATATGCAATTACCACAGACATATTACCATATACATACTTAGAAGGGACTTTATACATATGAAGCTACTGTAATTCAGAAAGGTTAAGTGGTCTGTCTAAAGGGACAGAGTAAACAAAAGGTTCCAAATTTTTATGGTTACTTGCAAACATAAAAACTGTAAAAAACCAACTCTGAATAGCAGAGCATCTTCTGATGTATTAATATGTAGTGGAATAAGCCTGAATATTTCCTTCAACAAGCTCCAGAAGTTGCAGAGAAGTAGGGAGTTTCAACTGGGTCATCAGTGTTGCTCTGCCGTATTTCTGTTCTATCTAGGTTAAAAGCTGAACAAAAAAGTTAAAACAAAACATTTTCCAGCTTTACATTCTCCCTCAGTCATTGTCTTGTTTTTTGCCTCCTTTTCACAACCACCTTTTGTCTCCATTGTCTTGTCTCCCACTCACTTGTCATATTCAAAACAAAAATTCTCCCTGTACCTATCACTTGAGTAGATGGTTTTAACAAGCTTGACATTGCCATACCAACTGACCTTCTAACAACATTCTTACTTTATTTGAGCCCACAACATTATTTGATATGTTTGATCACCTCCTAACTCTCTTATTTGACTTCTTTTATAGCACACTACCAATTTTCCTTCAGTTATTCATGTTTCTTTTCTATGTCTTTCTTTTGAAGGCTGGTACACATCAATGTGCTTTCCTTTACAATGTTCAGTATTCAGTGTCACATATTGTATGATCTTAATTTTTACCTATATCTAAAAGGAGAGCCCAGAGATTCCAAAAATCCAATAATCTCTTAGATATTCTATAATTCAACATCTCCAAATCTGAACATAATGTCCTCAGTCAAAAAATCATCTTCCCTTTCATTTGTTTATTCTGTGATTCTCTCCATCTGCCCAATTGTTAATCCTACCTCTTCATTCTTTATGAATCAGTAAATACATGCATTGTACATATCCTAATAATCTCACCTCCACCCCCGCCATGCAACTAGTCTATTTCATGTATTACCACATCAAAATTATTTCTAAAGTTCTCATGTTTTCCCTTGTTATTTTTTTTTCTTTTCTTCACCATATTTTACACACAATAATAAGAATTATTTTTAAAAAACTCAAATTTATTTATACCATTCCTCTTCAGTGATACTCCATTGGCTTCCCATTAAAAACATAAAATCCAAATTCTTTAATAAAAGATGCCTGACACTGCTGATCTAGCTCTACATAATCTCTCCACATTCATCTTCTTTACCATCCTGCCAAACTACCCCCCACTTTAACTTTTATACATATTAAATAACTAGTCTTAATACAGAGACTAGGTTTTTGCTCACCTTTGCACATTGTCTCTTATCTTAGAATGTTTTTCCATTGCTACCATTCCTTCTCTCCTACCCATTCCTCATATGGATAACTCCTACTCATTTTATTCATTCTCTTACAGTTTCAGCTTCAGTTGAGTTCAGTCACTCAGTCATGTATACTCTCTGTGACCCCATGAAATGCAGCATGCCATGCTTCCCTGTCCTTCACCATCTCCCAGAATTTCCTCAAACTCATGTCCACTGATGCAGTCATGCCATCCAACCATCTTGTTCTCTGCTGTTCCCTTCTCCTTCTGCCTTCTATTTTCCCAACGTCAGGGTCTTTTCTATGTCTTTCTTTTGAAGGCTGGTACACATCAATGTGCTTTCCTTTACAATGTTCAGTATTCAGTGTCACATATTGTATGATCTTAATTTTTACCTATATCTAAAAGGAGAGCCCAGAGATTCCAAAAATCCAATAATCTCTTAGATATTCTATAATTCAACATCTCCAAATCTGAACATAATGTCCTCAGTCAAAAAATCATCTTCCCTTTCATTTGTTTATTCTGTGATTCTCTCCATCTGCCCAATTGTTAATCCTACCTCTTCATTCTTTATGAATCAGTAAATACATGCATTGTACATATCCTAATAATCTCACCTCCACCCCCGCCATGCAACTAGTCTATTTCATGTATTACCACATCAAAATTATTTCTAAAGTTCTCATGTTTTCCCTTGTTATTTTTTTTTCTTTTCTTCACCATATTTTACACACAATAATAAGAATTATTTTTAAAAAACTCAAATTTATTTATACCATTCCTCTTCAGTGATACTCCATTGGCTTCCCATTAAAAACATAAAATCCAAATTCTTTAATAAAAGATGCCTGACACTGCTGATCTAGCTCTACATAATCTCTCCACATTCATCTTCTTTACCATCCTGCCAAACTACCCCCCACTTTAACTTTTATACATATTAAATAACTAGTCTTAATACAGAGACTAGGTTTTTGCTCACCTTTGCACATTGTCTCTTATCTTAGAATGTTTTTCCATTGCTACCATTCCTTCTCTCCTACCCATTCCTCATATGGATAACTCCTACTCATTTTATTCATTCTCTTACAGTTTCAGCTTCAGTTGAGTTCAGTCACTCAGTCATGTATACTCTCTGTGACCCCATGAAATGCAGCATGCCATGCTTCCCTGTCCTTCACCATCTCCCAGAATTTCCTCAAACTCATGTCCACTGATGCAGTCATGCCATCCAACCATCTTGTTCTCTGCTGTTCCCTTCTCCTTCTGCCTTCTATTTTTCCCAACGTCAGGGTCTTTTCCAATGAGTTGTCTCTTTGCATCAGGTGGTCAAAGTATCAGCATCAGTCTTTCCAATGAATATTCAGGGTTGATTTCCTTTAGGATTGACTGGTTTGGTCTTGCAATCCAAGGAACTCACAGTTTAAAGGTATCAATTCTTTGACAATCAGCCTTCTTTATTGTCTCACTCTCACATCCATACATGAGTACTGGGAAAACCATAGCTTTTACTATACAGACCTTATTTGGCAAAAGATGTCTCTTGCCTTTTAATACACTGTCTAGGTCTGTCATAGCTATTCTTCCAAGGAATAAGCCTCTTAATTTTATGGCTGCAGTCACCATCTGCAGTGATTTTGGGGCCCAAGAAAATAAAGTTTGTGACTGTTTCCATTGTTTGCCCATCTATTTGCCATGAAGTGATGGGTTTCAGCTTACACATTCCTTTTTCTGGAAGGTTTCTCAAGTCAATTTTCAAAACTACAATTCTAAATTAAAAAAACCTGTCATGCATCCCCATAGTTCTCTGCTTCCCACAGTTGTATCTCAAAGAGAATATGTAATAATTTCCTAATTGCTTGCCTTTATTCCTCATGAGAGCATAAGTTCCACGAATGTAGACATTTTCTGTCTCTTTCACTGTTGTACCTCCAGTGTGTAGCAGAGTCAAGGGCCATCTGATAAATGCTAGTTTTATGAATCCATGAAAATGACAAAGCATATAACCATATTCACTAATTATAAACACAGTTCCTATCTACCATAATCTTGATAAAAGGCTGAATAGCTTATTCCATGTACACATTATCTTGTGTCTATACATTAAAAAGGCATCATTATGGAAGGAATGGATTACAATAAGTAATAAGAAAACTATGGGGACATCCCTTTTATTTATCAAATATATAATCTAAGAAGTGAGGTCAGTTCAGAATCTAAGCATAAACTCAGTTACCAACCAGAAATAAAAGCACTCTTTGTAAATAATTCTGCAGTGCTTGTTTTAAACTCATGTCCACTGATGCAGTCATGCCATCCAACCATCTTGTTCTCTGCTGTTCCCTTCTCCTTCTGCCTTCTATTTTTCCCAACGTCAGGGTCTTTTCCAATGAGTTGTCTCTTTGCATCAGGTGGTCAAAGTATCAGCATCAGTCTTTCCAATGAATATTCAGGGTTGATTTCCTTTAGGATTGACTGGTTTGGTCTTGCAATCCAAGGAACTCACAGTTTAAAGGTATCAATTCTTTGACAATCAGCCTTCTTTATTGTCTCACTCTCACATCCATACATGAGTACTGGGAAAACCATAGCTTTTACTATACAGACCTTATTTGGCAAAAGATGTCTCTTGCCTTTTAATACACTGTCTAGGTCTGTCATAGCTATTCTTCCAAGGAATAAGCCTCTTAATTTTATGGCTGCAGTCACCATCTGCAGTGATTTTGGGGCCCAAGAAAATAAAGTTTGTGACTGTTTCCATTGTTTGCCCATCTATTTGCCATGAAGTGATGGGTTTCAGCTTAAAATTCCTTTTTCTGGAAGGTTTCTCAAGTCAATTTTCAAAACTACAATTCTAAATTAAAAAAACCTGTCATGCATCCCCATAGTTCTCTGCTTCCCACAGTTGTATCTCAAAGAGAATATGTAATAATTTCCTAATTGCTTGCCTTTATTCCTCATGAGAGCATAAGTTCCACGAATGTAGACATTTTCTGTCTCTTTCACTGTTGTACCTCCAGTGTGTAGCAGAGTCAAGGGCCATCTGATAAATGCTAGTTTTATGAATCCATGAAAATGACAAAGCATATAACCATATTCACTAATTATAAACACAGTTCCTATCTACCATAATCTTGATAAAAGGCTGAATAGCTTATTCCATGTACACATTATCTTGTGTCTATACATTAAAAAGGCATCATTATGGAAGGAATGGATTACAATAAGTAATAAGAAAACTATGGGGACATCCCTTTTATTTATCAAATATATAATCTAAGAAGTGAGGTCAGTTCAGAATCTAAGCATAAACTCAGTTACCAACCAGAAATAAAAGCACTCTTTGTAAATAATTCTGCAGTGCTTGTAAACATATTTCATTGCTGATTATTCAGGTAATTTTATACTTTAAATATGGCTAGTTTTAGGAAAATATTTGGGTTCTCTGGTCTAACTTATTAGACCATGCATCTGTACTTGATAACTTCATTAGCTTGATTCTGAAAAGAAGGATTTAGGCTCCTGCAACAGTTGATATATTGTCAAATACTGAATTTACAATTTTTTTGGCATATAATTTAAAGTGCTTCCAAGTAATTCATTTCAAAATAAACATTAAGCATACAAATTTTAAAGATATAAGATTTTTATTACTAAAAATAAGACCTAATGTCAGGAAGAGATTTTGCCATGAGGCATTACATCATTTATTATATGTTATTTATACTGTATTGAATAGTTTAAGAGAAAATGTGCACTCGTTTCACGGTTTCCAATAAGATCAAAGAGGTTTTGAATGAAGCAGTGAAGATGACCTTACAGAGAAAACATATAAATAAAGATAAAAATAAATAACGTGAAGAATTATTTTTACCAAAAATAGAATATCAGAATTCACACATTAACGTGCTCTTAGCTAATAGCAGTGATTATTGAAAAATTCATTTAGAGAATGATACTGTCATAATCTGAAATATTAAATTTTGGAATGCTATCTACATCGTTCACAAGACCTAAAATGATTAGAATTGCGGGCAAGGCCAGCCCAAATGGTTTCTCTGAACTTTAAATCAATTAATTAACAATTTCCTAATTGCTTGCCTTTATTCCTCATGAGAGCATAAGTTCCACGAATGTAGACATTTTCTGTCTCTTTCACTGTTGTACCTCCAGTGTGTAGCAGAGTCAAGGGCCATCTGATAAATGCTAGTTTTATGAATCCATGAAAATGACAAAGCATATAACCATATTCACTAATTATAAACACAGTTCCTATCTACCATAATCTTGATAAAAGGCTGAATAGCTTATTCCATGTACACATTATCTTGTGTCTATACATTAAAAAGGCATCATTATGGAAGGAATGGATTACAATAAGTAATAAGAAAACTATGGGGACATCCCTTTTATTTATCAAATATATAATCTAAGAAGTGAGGTCAGTTCAGAATCTAAGCATAAACTCAGTTACCAACCAGAAATAAAAGCACTCTTTGTAAATAATTCTGCAGTGCTTGTAAACATATTTCATTGCTGATTATTCAGGTAATTTTATACTTTAAATATGGCTAGTTTTAGGAAAATATTTGGGTTCTCTGGTCTAACTTATTAGACCATGCATCTGTACTTGATAACTTCATTAGCTTGATTCTGAAAAGAAGGATTTAGGCTCCTGCAACAGTTGATATATTGTCAAATACTGAATTTACAATTTTTTTGGCATATAATTTAAAGTGCTTCCAAGTAATTCATTTCAAAATAAACATTAAGCATACAAATTTTAAAGATATAAGATTTTTATTACTAAAAATAAGACCTAATGTCAGGAAGAGATTTTGCCATGAGGCATTACATCATTTATTATATGTTATTTATACTGTATTGAATAGTTTAAGAGAAAATGTGCACTCGTTTCACGGTTTCCAATAAGATCAAAGAGGTTTTGAATGAAGCAGTGAAGATGACCTTACAGAGAAAACATATAAATAAAGATAAAAATAAATAACGTGAAGAATTATTTTTACCAAAAATAGAATATCAGAATTCACACATTAACGTGCTCTTAGCTAATAGCAGTGATTATTGAAAAATTCATTTAGAGAATGATACTGTCATAATCTGAAATATTAAATTTTGGAATGCTATCTACATCGTTCACAAGACCTAAAATGATTAGAATTGCGGGCAAGGCCAGCCCAAATGGTTTCTCTGAACTTTAAATCAATTAATTAAAATTTTTATGGGTCAATTAGCTACAGAAATTCTAAGTGTGTTTAAAACTATAAGGAGGAAATGAAGTATTAATTGACGAGTAAAAATAACAGTATACTCTTACATTTTATTCACGCATTCCACAGGTGCTCATTTAGCAACTACAAATCAAAGTATGTCTCTCAGAGTAGAAAAAAAATAAGACAAATAAGAAAGACCCCTTGTTTTCAAGAAATTCAAATCCTAGTTGGAGGTGGAAGATACAGGTAGACAGAAGACAATTTGATTGTACACACCTCCATTATTTGCTTGTTTAACTGATACATTTAAAGTGTGAACAGGTTTGAGAAAATTCCTCAAAAATTGACATTTTAAACTTCCTTTTCTTCTAAAGGGAAATAGCTTCACAAGATCTATTTGTATGATTTATTTCAAAGAAAACTAATAACATATTTTTTAAAAAATTCAGTCACCTCGGTTTTATATGTGGTGCAATTAGAAAGCCAGAACAGGATTATTAATTCTATGCTAAATCTTGACAATTTTCATCCTATAATATTTTGTCATCATTAAAGCTAGATGAAAAACAGTTTAGGAAATAACCCTTTTCAAAGTGATTGTATGTAGGTTAGTCGCTCAGTTGTGCCCGACTCTTTGTGAACCTTATGAACTGATTGTAGCCTACCAGGCTTCTCTGACCATGGAATTCTCCAGGAGAAAATACTGGGGTGGGTAGCCATTCTCTTCTCCAGGAGATCTTCCCAACCCAGATATGGAACCTGGGTCTCCTACATTGCAGGCAGACTCTTTAATATCTGAACCACTAGCAAAGCCCAAAGTGGTTGTATAATAATTAATCTGATCTGGTGTTTGAGACTGGAAAATTTTAAAGGGAATCACTTGGCCTATCTAAGAAAGTTTTTATATCATGTGAATTGTTCATATGGATTGGAAGAGAATCATTATTCTTAACTGCCTTCATGTCAAACTCTCAATGCAAGTGTAACTGGTGATAGAGAACAATTCATTCAGGCTCAGAAGTATGAGTTATTGATTTGAGAGTGACAGTTGTTACTGTATGAAAAGTTTTATTTTGAATAAAGTAAGAATTATAAGAGCCTGTATGCTTCTATTTATATAATTATTACTTAATTATTCCATGATATCTTTAATTATTTCCCTAAGATAGAGATCCATTGAAGAAGGAAATGGCAACCCACTCCAATATTCTTGCCTGGAAAATTCCAGACAGAGGAGCCTGGTGAACTATAGTCCATTGCTTCATAAAGAGTTGGACAAAACTGAGCAAATAACACACACAGACATCCATGCTTTTGTTTACTTTATTTTGCAGGAGGAGGAACAGACCCAGAGTTTAAGTAATTTAATCAAGGTCACAATGAATATTTGTATTAAACTTGTTAATTCAGGTGCAGATTTTTGCCTTAGATAATTTGCACGTCTCCATTCAAACTTCACACTCAATTAATGAATTACCTTATAACTTGAAATTACTTTTTTCTTTTCATTTATTGTGTTGAATATTCAGTGAGACTCTTCACTTTAACTCGTGGCCTTCAGTAGAGGGAAATTCTCCCTTAACTCTCTCTCCAGCCTCTCTCTTCTGTTTATAAGTGTTACCAGAATAGTCAAACACCTGTCATCATTTTTATAAATTTTCTGAGATATTTGTTAAATTTTATTACTGATTTTTACCATTTTTTCTTTTTTCTCATTGTAATTTTTAAATTTCCAAATAATCATTTTTGTTCTCTGGATAACCACTACCATACTATACTATTCTCGTTTCATGTCTTTCTAAAGGTATTTTTGAAATGTTTTCCTTCTTTGCAATCTTTTTTGCTTTCTGTAGTTTATTTCCCTTTTGCTTTATTTCATTTTATCTCTGAAATTCACCTTAGAGGTGAATTTCCTGTGACCCAGTGTTGTCTATAGTCAGGCAGTACAAATTGAGCTAACCATTTATTTGCCTGAATAGGGCCTATTGACCAGAAGGACAGTTGTGTGGCTGATCTGGATAACAGACGAATTTGGGTATCTAAATCCTCATTACATCAATTTTCAGCAAATCTGCTTTTCTGACATGTACAACAATTCATCTTCAAAAACCTCTCTTTTCAATCCCTGAGTCATAAAGAGGGAGCAAGTGTCAGACTAGGAAGAAAATGTACACAATGTTAAGCACTTTGGATTTTGTTCTAAAACAATGCATAGTCCTTGAAAGATGTTCAAGAGGGAGCTTTAAAACCTGTCAGACTAGAAGAAAATGTCAACAATGTTAAGCACTTATTTCCCTAAGATAGAGATCCATTGAAGAAGGAAATGGCAACCCACTCCAATATTCTTGCCTGGAAAATTCCAGACAGAGGAGCCTGGTGAACTATAGTCCATTGCTTCATAAAGAGTTGGACAAAACTGAGCAAATAACACACACAGACATCCATGCTTTTGTTTACTTTATTTTGCAGGAGGAGGAACAGACCCAGAGTTTAAGTAATTTAATCAAGGTCACAATGAATATTTGTATTAAACTTGTTAATTCAGGTGCAGATTTTTGCCTTAGATAATTTGCACGTCTCCATTCAAACTTCACACTCAATTAATGAATTACCTTATAACTTGAAATTACTTTTTTCTTTTCATTTATTGTGTTGAATATTCAGTGAGACTCTTCACTTTAACTCGTGGCCTTCAGTAGAGGGAAATTCTCCCTTAACTCTCTCTCCAGCCTCTCTCTTCTGTTTATAAGTGTTACCAGAATAGTCAAACACCTGTCATCATTTTTATAAATTTTCTGAGATATTTGTTAAATTTTATTACTGATTTTTACCATTTTTTCTTTTTTCTCATTGTAATTTTTAAATTTCCAAATAATCATTTTTGTTCTCTGGATAACCACTACCATACTATACTATTCTCGTTTCATGTCTTTCTAAAGGTCTTTTTGAAATGTTTTCCTTCTTTGCAATCTTTTTTGCTTTCTGTAGTTTATTTCCCTTTTGCTTTATTTCATTTTATCTCTGAAATTCACCTTAGAGGTGAATTTCCTGTGACCCAGTGTTGTCTATAGTCAGGCAGTACAAATTGAGCTAACCATTTATTTGCCTGAATAGGGCCTATTGACCAGAAGGACAGTTGTGTGGCTGATCTGGATAACAGACGAATTTGGGTATCTAAATCCTCATTACATCAATTTTCAGCAAATCTGCTTTTCTGACATGTACAACAATTCATCTTCAAAAACCTCTCTTTTCAATCCCTGAGTCATAAAGAGGGAGCAAGTGTCAGACTAGGAAGAAAATGTACACAATGTTAAGCACTTTGGATTTTGTTCTAAAAACAATGCATAGTCCTTGAAAGATGTTCAGAGAGTATTGACATGATTCAATTTGCACTTTAAGATTACTCTGTCTTCTGAGAGGAAAACAAATTAGAAGAAACAAAGCAAACATGCAGGGAGACATGTGGGAAGGTAATTTCAATGTCTTAGGCAAAATAGGTAACCTGGATGTGGTAATGGCACGTACAAGTTCTATGAGTTTGCAGGTAAATTGTATGTGGGCACAAAGGAAAGGTGTTTCACAATGACTTAAAACAGTGAAGCCTTCTAACTAAATGTGAGTTTGAAAGGACTACTTCTAACAGTGCATTATTCTGTCTAGGTTCTACTGAATATCATGTGGTACAGATTAGTTTGGATGTCATACCCTTTTTCCTTTTAAAGCCACCCCCTCAAAATCCTTTGGGGAAATCACCTCATTCTAATTTTACGAATTCATTTGATTTCAGCAACATGCTGCACCTTTGCTGATCAACAAATAGAACTGGACTACCTCTTTGAATTCTGACTCATTTTAGAATACTCAATAAAAGGAGAAAGTTTGGTTACTGATTTTTTTCAGCAGTAACTGCCTGATAAAACTACCAGTTAGCTTCATCCATTTGCAGCCTTAAGTCAGCTCTGATTCCAGCTATTTCCAAATTTGATTCCTCATTATTGCTTTAAGTATTCAGAACTGTTCTGTGCATTTACATTAAGTTTTAATTCTGCTAAGGCCAGTCTGATACTGTTTCTGTTGACTGCAATTGAAGTGACTAAGCAGATGTGTACTAAGTGATGAATATCATGTAGACTAAACTCAAGGACCTCCAGATAGAAATGCTGAAGATTTTGCTACAGGTGTAGGGGTACTTAACATTTTGTGGTTGTAAGATGGCCATGATCTTCTTCCTATCAAAATTCATTTACGCACAAATACCATGATACCTTGCAAAAAAATTTCAGGCAGTTCATGAACCTCCTGGATCCCTTTCTTGAAACTCCTAGGTGTCAATAGATCCCAAATTAAGAACATCTGTCCAAATACATAATTTTCTCCTCAAAGTAGTAAAATACTAAGATATGCTTCACATTTACTTAATTTTGAACTTTCCTTCACAACATAGGTGATGTAGAATGTGAATGAAACCATAAAACAGCAATTGACCTAAAGCACAATAGTTTTAGGGCACTATTCATTTCAAAGGAGAATTTTAAAAAGAATTATTAATAACATCTTTCTCCTTCTCCTTAAAATTTTTTTGAAATGCTTGGATTTATTTTACATGTTGTGCATGTAACCTTCACCTAAAAGAGAAATTATTCACATTGCTTAGGATTGTACCAAGGTCTTATAGTAAAAATGTCGAATGCACTTAGAAACCATATGAAAAACAATGAGTGTATGTAGAAACCTCTGTAAACATTCTCATCTTCCAAACAGAGAATTTTAAGTATAACTGTATTTTTAACACCACTATATCACAGAAAAGAAGCATTAAAGAGGAGAAAATTTCTTTCTAATTTTCCTGTGCAGTTTTATCTCAAAGCAAAAATTAAAGAGGACTGGTGTCGTAACACTATTACATTGCTAGGATTTCTGAGATACAACATATTGCATTAAAGTATTTAAAACATGAGCATTTATAATACTCAATAAAAGTAGAAAGTTTGGTTACTGATTTTTTTCAGCAGTAACTGCCTGATAAAACTACCAGTTAGCTTCATCCATTTGCAGCCTTAAGTCAGCTCTGATTCCAGCTATTTCCAAATTTGATTCCTCATTATTGCTTTAAGTATTCAGAACTGTTCTGTGCATTTACATTAAGTTTTAATTCTGCTAAGGCCAGTCTGATACTGTTTCTGTTGACTGCAATTGAAGTGACTAAGCAGATGTGTACTAAGTGATGAATATCATGTAGACTAAACTCAAGGACCTCCAGATAGAAATGCTGAAGATTTTGCTACAGGTGTAGGGGTACTTAACATTTTGTGGTTGTAAGATGGCCATGATCTTCTTCCTATCAAAATTCATTTACGCACAAATACCATGATACCTTGCAAAAAAATTTCAGGCAGTTCATGAACCTCCTGGATCCCTTTCTTGAAACTCCTAGGTGTCAATAGATCCCAAATTAAGAACATCTGTCCAAATACATAATTTTCTCCTCAAAGTAGTAAAATACTAAGATATGCTTCACATTTACTTAATTTTGAACTTTCCTTCACAACATAGGTGATGTAGAATGTGAATGAAACCATAAAACAGCAATTGACCTAAAGCACAATAGTTTTAGGGCACTATTCATTTCAAAGGAGAATTTTAAAAAGAATTATTAATAACATCTTTCTCCTTCTCCTTAAAATTTTTTTGAAATGCTTGGATTTATTTTACATGTTGTGCATGTAACCTTCACCTAAAAGAGAAATTATTCACATTGCTTAGGATTGTACCAAGGTCTTATAGTAAAAATGTCGAATGCACTTAGAAACCATATGAAAAACAATGAGTGTATGTAGAAACCTCTGTAAACATTCTCATCTTCCAAACAGAGAATTTTAAGTATAACTGTATTTTTAACACCACTATATCACAGAAAAGAAGCATTAAAGAGGAGAAAATTTCTTTCTAATTTTCCTGTGCAGTTTTATCTCAAAACTGGCACTTAGAAATGTAGTAGTCATCAATAGAGAAACTTCTGACATCTTGGTGTCGTAACACTATTACATTGCTAGGATTTCTGAGATACAACATATTGCATTAAAGTATTTAAAACATGAGCATTTATGAATTAAAATAAATGACATTAATTTGGAGAACTGGAGGAAAATATACGGATATTTTTCAGTTTTAGGAAAAACTGGAGAAAACACTGAGCAAAATATAGGTGGATATTATTTTGTTCCTGATTTAATTTAGAGAAAGATTTTTCAAACAATCTATCATCGACAAATTCAAATTGATAATCAACTGTGATTTCACTTGTAAAATTTCAGTGACATTTCGTTGTCATATTTACAAAACTACTATGAACAAAATGAAAAAAAAAATCCAAGTATCTCAAAGCTATACTTTTTAAATCTCAAATACATTTGATATTTATATAAATGCATAGATATACAAACAAAATACACTTAATTACATATTCATCTTTACAAAATTAAATACATTAGATTTAAGCATTTCTATCATGAAGATAGGCATTGCCATATGTTTAAAATGCATCCCGTTTTTTGAAGATCATGAAAGTTGTCAGTGTTGTAATTCTATCACATACTTAAAATAAATATGTGAAATGCATTTCATTAGACATGCAACATATGCGGCCAATGGAAAATAAAAATTGTTTCCGTATGGGACTTCGTATTCTGACTGCCTTCAAAAAGATAACTCAAATGAAATAGATTAGGATCATTTTACAGCCTGAATGGTAGCATTTGGATTTGAAACAGAAAAAAAAAAAAAAAAAACCTCCTATTGAAGTGACTACATTACTGCCACTGTAATTTGCACAAGAGATCTGAAAGCTTTGATGCCTAAGATTCTATACCTACTGTTTGAAAAGCTAAATGAAAATTAGGTTAATTATCTCCCAGACTGCATAATTTAGATGATCTGCAGGTTATCAGAAAACATCTAAGATTCATTTTCTTTTTATAGTTAAACCAAACTGTTTTCCAGAGATTCAAGATCTTGCAAATTAGCCCCTCCAGAGTCTGGGAAAAGCTTGTAAAGTTGTTTTTTTCTCCCCTTCACCTGTTTGAATTGAGAATGAGAGGCAAGTGTGAAAGTGCTTTAATATTTCAAATGTGAAAATCAGGGCTTTGATCAGAAAGAAAATCTAATCAAGATGCACAGAACTGAAAAACGGATAAAGGTATAATATTTATTTGAAGCAAATCTTGTACTAAAGTCTTACATATAGCCTAAGAACACATGAAAAACTATGAAAAGTAGGATACTTAAACTCCAGGCAATAGGCAGGCATTCTTAAATTTAACAGTTCTTCTCTAAGAGTTTTTTATTCTGTTGTTCTAAGGAAAAAGTCCTATCATTTTTGCAATAGATGTATTCCATATTTCACAAAGTTCTATGTTTCCATTGTGCTGCCTTTAATCACGGGAATGGTCTCAGCTCTAGTCTGGAATTTCAGGAAATTGCACAAGTAATTGTCATCACCGACATGGCTTAATTTCTAGTGTAGTGATGACACAACAATTTGCCCAAGGCCAAACTGAAACAGAAAAGTCTTTTATAAAATGATGGGTGGTTTGTTCTATAGCTTGATGGTTTGCTATAATAAGACTAGAGAATATAAGAAATGAAAATTTAAGTTTATGTTGAGCTTCAAAACCTTAATGAAACTGATTGCTTGAGAATTAATCAACATTATTTTGAAGAAATAAATCTATCCTCCTTTACACATATGAACTTTATTTTTGAAAAATGTAGATACTACATGGAAAAAAATAAAGAGAGAGCATATACATGAAAGCAAGAAATGAAAATTAATTAGTATCTAGAGAATTACAATTTTATTCATATTCAGAAGTTAGAGGTACTTGTTTCAAGTACTGCTCTGCTACTATTTAGTTGTAAAATATTGATAAATTTATGAATTTTGGGCTCTAAACATCAAACTTGCTAGGTTCTCATGATTAAAAATGAGATTAAAGGAAAAAATATAGGTTTGTAAGATATTTAGTATACCTATCACATATTAGGAACATAGTAAATGACAGCTATTAAATGTTTATCAGAAAGTGTTTCAAGTAGGTTTTTGAGCTATTCTTACACTTAGCAGAGTTTAGAGCCCTGGGACTGCTAAAATTGGAAGTAAATAAGATCCAAAGAGCAATTTCACAGAAAAAAAAAAAAACTAAATTATAATATATAATTAACAACCTAATATATTTTTGGGACAATGAGAAAATTGTGTTCTTTAAACAGGAACTAATTCTGCTTTGTATCAGGTAACTGCAAACCTTTCTTTTTCTTCAAAGTCCTAACTCTGGAATTTCATTCCAATGTATATTTTGGAAACATGAATAATGTAGATGATCTCTTTCAAACCAAGTCACATAGATTAAAACAAATATACAAAGGATAACAAAAAAAAAATAAAAAACACTGGGAGAAAACTTATCAAAATCTTATTTAGTATAAAGCACTTGAAAATATTACAGGAGAGATAGCTTTTCAAAGTTGGAGCTTACAAAAGGAAATGTCTATTAAAAGATTTTTGAAATCTAAAAGAATTATAGGCTAGAGAAAAAGGCTGGAGGTAATTTGTCTCACCTTTCTACCTTAAATTAGAACTTCCTCTAAATAATATGTATCTATCTACCCTATCTTAAAAGACCTCCAAGTAGAACATTTCAATAAACTGAAATTTCACAATTTCAGTAAATAATTGGTTATTTTATATAGTAAGGTTTACATATATTTTATGATAAATTTCAGTCCATTTGTTAAATGACTTAGATGTGATAAAATGATGCTTTTTTTTCTCCCGAAATGGGGTGATAATCTTCCCATAACTTTGAGGGTTACCAGCACTTAGTAAGTTCATTACAAATAATGACATTCTACCTTTTAAGAAGGAATTGCCTGTTGACTGCATGTGGGGGTAGAGTAGTAAAGAGGTATATAAAAGTATGCAAAGAGTCTAATAAAACTTTAGAAAGGAGACAGGATGGTTACATAATGAGTTAGTTTTGAACACATTAATTGTGAATATCACTCAAGAGGCAATGTTCCCTAGACAGTTGTATATACTGTCTGAAACTCAAAAGAAAGAACTGCATTGAGGATAGCAACTTGGGAGCAGTCATGATGCAGAGGGCAATCAAAGCCATTGAATCAGTAGAACAAAAAGAAGAACAAGCGTGATTAAAAGAATAGCAACCTTGAGCCCTAAGGTATCAGAATGCTGAAAGTAAAGGAGTATGAGAAGGAAATTCAGGAGAGGTAGAACCCAAACTATCAAAGTTTAGTATCTGAGAAGGCAAAGAGAAGATTGTTCCAAGATGGAAGAAATAGTTGAGTATATTGGAGGAAGCTGAGAGGCAAGTAAGGTAGTGAGTACACTTCTATTGGAAATTACTTGTAAACAATTCAAAGTCAGTTTTATGGAAAAGTTTCTGATTAGGGTTGAAGACAGTTGGAAAATAGGTTGAGAAATGAATAGGAGGTGAAAGGAAGATGGTAAATCTACTACCAGAGAAAAGGTTTTAGTGGAAGGAAAAAGTAGAAGATACCTAATAAAGACAATAGAAAAAAAAAAAAAAAAACTGGGGAGGAATGTAATCCCAAGGGAACCTGCAAAAATGGCCTGTGATGAAATGAGCAATGTTTCCTCCACGATTTAATATTAGCAGTTGGAATGAGAGATATAGATGACTCACCTCAGAAACTGGAAGATATAAGTGGCTAGAAAAAAAAATTAAGATGTCTTGTAAGTGATGAGGAACCTGATACACTCTGATGGCTAGCCAGTTTCTATCAGATATATTTTATATAGTAAGGTTTACATATATTTTATGATAAATTTCAGTCCATTTGTTAAATGACTTAGATGTGATAAAATGATGCTTTTTTTTCTCCCGAAATGGGGTGATAATCTTCCCATAACTTTGAGGGTTACCAGCACTTAGTAAGTTCATTACAAATAATGACATTCTACCTTTTAAGAAGGAATTGCCTGTTGACTGCATGTGGGGGTAGAGTAGTAAAGAGGTATATAAAAGTATGCAAAGAGTCTAATAAAACTTTAGAAAGGAGACAGGATGGTTACATAATGAGTTAGTTTTGAACACATTAATTGTGAATATCACTCAAGAGGCAATGTTCCCTAGACAGTTGTATATACTGTCTGAAACTCAAAAGAAAGAACTGCATTGAGGATAGCAACTTGGGAGCAGTCATGATGCAGAGGGCAATCAAAGCCATTGAATCAGTAGAACAAAAAGAAGAACAAGCGTGATTAAAAGAATAGCAACCTTGAGCCCTAAGGTATCAGAATGCTGAAAGTAAAGGAGTATGAGAAGGAAATTCAGGAGAGGTAGAACCCAAACTATCAAAGTTTAGTATCTGAGAAGGCAAAGAGAAGATTGTTCCAAGATGGAAGAAATAGTTGAGTATATTGGAGGAAGCTGAGAGGCAAGTAAGGTAGTGAGTACACTTCTATTGGAAATTACTTGTAAACAATTCAAAGTCAGTTTTATGGAAAAGTTTCTGATTAGGGTTGAAGACAGTTGGAAAATAGGTTGAGAAATGAATAGGAGGTGAAAGGAAGATGGTAAATCTACTACCAGAGAAAAGGTTTTAGTGGAAGGAAAAAGTAGAAGATACCTAATAAAGACAATAGAAAAAAAAAAAAAAAAACTGGGGAGGAATGTAATCCCAAGGGAACCTGCAAAAATGGCCTGTGATGAAATGAGCAATGTTTCCTCCACGATTTAATATTAGCAGTTGGAATGAGAGATATAGATGACTCACCTCAGAAACTGGAAGATATAAGTGGCTAGAAAAAAAAATTAAGATGTCTTGTAAGTGATGAGGAACCTGATACACTCTGATGGCTAGCCAGTTTCTATCAGATATATTTTGATGACATGTAGAAAGAAAATGTTTTGACTTAGAATTTTAGAAATTAGGATTTAGTCACGCTGGGTTAGGTGTTCTTTTCATTTTTTTGGCCACTTCTATCGGTCTTTCATTTATTTATTTTCATCCATCTTTGCTCTTTGGCCTTAGGTCTGTGTGGGCCTCCCATCGCAGTGGTCTCTCTCCTTGCAGAGTATCAGCTCTGGGCGCATGCACTTCAGAGCTCTGGCTTGGTAGTTGGACACATCGCTCCAGTGGCTCTGCAGCACATGGGATCTTCCCAGGCCAGGGCTTGAACCAGTGCCACTTGAACAACAAGGCAGTGTCTTTACCCACTGGACCACCAGGGAAGCTCGTAGGTATTTGTATACAGTGAATCCCAGCTTAAAAGCAAAGTGGATGTAGCAAGAGCACAATGGATATGGACCATAAGTACCAGTGAGAAGGAATACTATTAACAGTGAAAGAAGATCAAGGAAGCTGAAGTTTGTAGTCAGAGACTGGGTTTATATGTACACATTTACAAAATTGGGATCATGCTTAATATAGGGTCTTTACCTTGTCACGAAAAATTCTTTGAACATATTTTAATGGCTGAAGTATCCACCATGTTGGTGTATTTAACCACTTCCCCTTTGTGGTTTTTTTCTGTTCTTGAAATTCTAAATAATGCTGTGATGAACATTCTTATACATAAATTTAAGAGCCAGTAAAAGTAAAGTCACCTTTGTTCCATAAAAAGTGGTTTGCCAAACCTTTTTAAATGAGCATTGCTCTCAAATGTGACTCTCCCATCAATTTGCTCAAAAACATCCTGGTGAAAAGGAAGACAGATTCTTATTAACCTATGCAAATAGTTATTTTGCTATGAAAAGTGACTTAGTAAGAGTTTTTGAACACAGGGAATCAGTTAAGTATCTGATAGTTTAAAATGTTTTATTTCAAAAAAGCAGAGTTTATGAATTACTCGGAAAAGTAGAAGAAAGAAAGAAGCTTTTTTTAATAGAACAAGAAGGCATAATATTAAAACAATGTGAACACTATCCCAAACAAACAAACAAAAACACAACTAAATAAAATTTCACTCATTAATTCACTATCATATAATTAATTCTTGTGCATTTTTGTTCAACAGTTTTCTTTTTTGAAGCTGTCTGCTAAGTAAAAGTAGTTCTAGAAATTCTGCCTCAGTCTGAAAGCTGTCTAAGAGAAATGTGTTCAGAAATCTGTACCCACGGAATCTCCTGTAAGCCTGTTCTTTAAAGGGTTAACAGTTTAGAACACCTTTCACAGTCCTTTTCCATAAGGCTCAGAGACAACCACTATTTTGTGGAAGACAGAAATTCTGCATGTAGCATGTTCAGCACATGGTGGAGCTTTCAGGCAAGTATGAGAATGAAACTAAAACTATCTGTAGATGATAAAGAAGTAATGGCTATAGTTAATTTATGACTGGTATTTTTTCATGAACAGTCTGATGAGGAATTAAAATAAGAATAATGTAATAAGACTTTTTATTGTTAGAATAACAATAACAGAGATCAGAGTTTGTATGTAGGAATTAAAATGGCTAATTAAAAGTGTTGGATGAAAGGAAAACCACTGTTATAATTATTGATAAGAACTGATTCAATAAAGTGATTATTTTGTGTAGCTATCAATAGTTTTTATTTATACATATATATATATATATTTATTGATTTATCAAATAATAACAATAGTTTGTGATTAGGTAAAAGAATAGAAGCAGTCTAAGTCATGATTTCTGTTATTGTATCATTTGGTTTATCTCTTCCTGAGATTACCACTTCTATAGTCTTAGCTATTATCTTAAGGAATGCCATGTCACATATATGATAGTGTTTTAAGAGATATGCTAAAATTCTATGGGTTTTAGAGAGTCAGTTCATTAAAGGAAAAGAGATGCAATTTCACTTAATCATCCCTAAACCATCCGGACACAATAACTTAATTATAATTACTAAGTCCTCCAATCTTAAAATCAATGGAACAGGAAAGATATGGAAGATTTTGATCTTCAGTTTCATTAGTTAGCTTCTAATTAGTCTAACATAACACTTATTTGATTTTTTAAATTATTAATTACACTAATTACATTATTTTGACTTCATTTTTTAAGAGCAGTTTTAGGTTTATGGCAAATCTGAAGGGAAGGTACAAAGGCTACCCTTATATTCCCTTCTTCCAGAAATGCATCACCTCCTCCATCATCAACTTCACTCAACAGAATAGCACACTTTTCACCAAGGATGAACCTGCAGTGACAAAGCAAACCACCCAAATCCACAGAATATATTATATTCCACTCTTCATGGGCTCGTAATGTGTTCAGAAATCTGTACCCACGGAATCTCCTGTAAGCCTGTTCTTTAAAGGGTTAACAGTTTAGAACACCTTTCACAGTCCTTTTCCATAAGGCTCAGAGACAACCACTATTTTGTGGAAGACAGAAATTCTGCATGTAGCATGTTCAGCACATGGTGGAGCTTTCAGGCAAGTATGAGAATGAAACTAAAACTATCTGTAGATGATAAAGAAGTAATGGCTATAGTTAATTTATGACTGGTATTTTTTCATGAACAGTCTGATGAGGAATTAAAATAAGAATAATGTAATAAGACTTTTTATTGTTAGAATAACAATAACAGAGATCAGAGTTTGTATGTAGGAATTAAAATGGCTAATTAAAAGTGTTGGATGAAAGGAAAACCACTGTTATAATTATTGATAAGAACTGATTCAATAAAGTGATTATTTTGTGTAGCTATCAATAGTTTTTATTTATACATATATATATATATATTTATTGATTTATCAAATAATAACAATAGTTTGTGATTAGGTAAAAGAATAGAAGCAGTCTAAGTCATGATTTCTGTTATTGTATCATTTGGTTTATCTCTTCCTGAGATTACCACTTCTATAGTCTTAGCTATTATCTTAAGGAATGCCATGTCACATATATGATAGTGTTTTAAGAGATATGCTAAAATTCTATGGGTTTTAGAGAGTCAGTTCATTAAAGGAAAAGAGATGCAATTTCACTTAATCATCCCTAAACCATCCGGACACAATAACTTAATTATAATTACTAAGTCCTCCAATCTTAAAATCAATGGAACAGGAAAGATATGGAAGATTTTGATCTTCAGTTTCATTAGTTAGCTTCTAATTAGTCTAACATAACACTTATTTGATTTTTTAAATTATTAATTACACTAATTACATTATTTTGACTTCATTTTTTAAGAGCAGTTTTAGGTTTATGGCAAATCTGAAGGGAAGGTACAAAGGCTACCCTTATATTCCCTTCTTCCAGAAATGCATCACCTCCTCCATCATCAACTTCACTCAACAGAATAGCACACTTTTCACCAAGGATGAACCTGCAGTGACAAAGCAAACCACCCAAATCCACAGAATATATTATATTCCACTCTTGGTGTTGCACATTCTATGGATTTGGATAAACATACAAAGATATATAGCGATCATTATAATATCATACATAGTGTCTTCACTGTTCTAAAATTTCTCTGTTCTCTATTTGTCTCTCTCTCTCTCAACCTTCTGCTTACTAGCAGAAAGTCATGTGTTTTCTTATTTCCAAATTATCATCATTCATTTATTCTCTACTAATGAAATATCAATATTTACCCACAGTCTTATTGATATTTTCTCTATTCCAAATGTAACAGCATTCTTTTTATATAAAATTCAATGACTGCATGCTAAGTCACTTCAGTCATGTCCAACTCTTTGAGACCCTATGAACTGTAGCCTGCCAGGAGCCATCAGGAAAGAATACTAGAGTGGGTTGCCATTTCCTCCTCCAGGAGAATTCAGTTATTAGTAAGGTAAATATTTCACATAGTCAAGAGAAAGTAATATACCTTCTTTCCCAATGGTCATTATACATATGTATGATTAAATATCAGTGACCATTAGGAATTTTAGCTTCTTAGGCAAAGAAAACTAAGATTTTTCAACTAATGGAGTTCACTAAATTCCACAGATGTTTTCACACCACTCAAAGTAATTCCAGAAAGATAAACCAGCTCTTTTTATTGATGGTAAATAACTCAATTAATTGTTAAGTGATTGTTGTGTGGCAAGCCCACAGTATGGTTTGCCAACCATTTGGTTTCCTCCTTCATTTATGGCTATAAATAGTTTAAGGAAATTTAATCCATATGTTTCTGATTCATTTACACTTAACTTGTTTTACAGAAGTATACCAATTCAAGGAGGACTTTTACATCTTTTATTTTTGAGAATGAGAAATCTATATATCTGTATTCTCTAAGCTATAAATTAATTCAAGAAAAATTTAAGTATTTTAGACATGGCATAAGACATTTCTGTCCTTGGAATCCCCAATAATCAGATAGTTTGCTTTTCCTTCTGTTCTTGAAATCCAACTACTGAGTTCTCTCTAAAGATTGAGTTTGTGCTACTGCTTCATAAACAACCATAAATCTGGAAGGATTTAGAACTATCTTAAAACAGGTAGAAATTAAAAAATGAAAGTATTAAGTTACATAAGAAAAATGACAGAATACTACCTTTTTCCAATTTTAAATACTTCATTTTTTATCTACATAGGAAATATGTCCTCTCAATGTGAATATGTATTCAGACTCATCCTTAGATCATAACTTATTTGGTCTTTTCACCCAAATCTTGTGATGTCAAAGGAGAGGAAGTATGAAGACTATTCTGCAAAAAGGAGTTGCTAAAGAAGGAAATCTAAGTGGCAAACACAGCTTTAAAAAGACCTACAGGTGATACCCACTCTGAAAACTCTTGAATTAAACAATTATAAAGAGTGAATTATAAAGTGGAGAACTGTGTAGGGATAAGCATCTAAAAGTCTCACATATATGTGGACAAAATCGTCTAGTTATTACTGCATTGTGATATATGAACTTATTTCAAAAAGGCAATTATAAACTTTAATTCATTTGTTCATGTTTTCTTTAAATGCATATTTAAAAATTCCAATTAAGTTAAAACACATATTCACTAAAAAAAAAAATAATAAGTATTATATTGTTCCTGTTTGTGAGGAAAACATGGTCTGGCAGGAATAAAAAAAATAATACTTTTGATTATGTAACAAAAATAGTAATAGTAAAATAAAACCCTTGTGGCTAAATGGAATAATTTTCACTCAAGGAATTAATTTTAATTTCAATATTTCTTTGCTGAAGTTACCCAAACATGATGCCAATGGAACTTTGTATATGAACAGAAATTTAGGTATAAGCATTTATCTGGTAGGAAATAATCAGTTTCACTTGGCTTTCTAAGTACTCTTCAGTGACCTTTAGTCATCCAGATGGAATTGAGTGCCAAGATGCTTTTCTATTTCATGGGATAATGAGCATTTAGTTAAATGAGCTGTAAAGTACAGAGCAATTGTGCCAGAACAAATTTTATTCTTTAATGACTCTTGATATATTTCTGTCCTTGGAATCCCCAATAATCAGAAAATCCAACTACTGAGTTCTCTCTAAAGATTGAGTTTGTGCTACTGCTTCATAAACAACCATAAATCTGGAAGGATTTAGAACTATCTTAAAACAGGTAGAAATTAAAAAATGAAAGTATTAAGTTACATAAGAAAAATGACAGAATACTACCTTTTTCCAATTTTAAATACTTCATTTTTTATCTACATAGGAAATATGTCCTCTCAATGTGAATATGTATTCAGACTCATCCTTAGATCATAACTTATTTGGTCTTTTCACCCAAATCTTGTGATGTCAAAGGAGAGGAAGTATGAAGACTATTCTGCAAAAAGGAGTTGCTAAAGAAGGAAATCTAAGTGGCAAACACAGCTTTAAAAAGACCTACAGGTGATACCCACTCTGAAAACTCTTGAATTAAACAATTATAAAGAGTGAATTATAAAGTGGAGAACTGTGTAGGGATAAGCATCTAAAAGTCTCACATATATGTGGACAAAATCGTCTAGTTATTACTGCATTGTGATATATGAACTTATTTCAAAAAGGCAATTATAAACTTTAATTCATTTATTCATGTTTTCTTTAAATGCATATTTAAAAATTCCAATTAAGTTAAAACACATATTCACTAAAAAAAAAAATAATAAGTATTATATTGTTCCTGTTTGTGAGGAAAACATGGTCTGGCAGGAATAAAAAAAAAAATAATACTTTTGATTATGTAACAAAAATAGTAATAGTAAAATAAAACCCTTGTGGCTAAATGGAATAATTTTCACTCAAGGAATTAATTTTAATTTCAATATTTCTTTGCTGAAGTTACCCAAACATGATGCCAATGGAACTTTGTATATGAACAGAAATTTAGGTATAAGCATTTATCTGGTAGGAAATAATCAGTTTCACTTGGCTTTCTAAGTACTCTTCAGTGACCTTTAGTCATCCAGATGGAATTGAGTGCCAAGATGCTTTTCTATTTCATGGGATAATGAGCATTTAGTTAAATGAGCTGTAAAGTACAGAGCAATTGTGCCAGAACAAATTTTATTCTTTAATGACTCTTGATATAGCAAAATTATTCACCATCTCTCCTCTTATCCCAGTCAATTTAAAACTTCGTTAGTTCAAGAAGGAAATTTAACACTGATGTGAACAAAGATAGCCTGTTTTCCTATTTTTTTTTTTTTCCAGTTTGTAACATTACTGCACTGAACCCTTCACAGCACGGTAATGGCCCTGTAACTTCATGCATAGCTGAGAGACCTGCTATGGCCAGCATGACAACAAGTAGTCATGTGTAGTTATTTTAAATTAAATAAAAATTCAATTTCTCACTCATATTAGAGACATTTCAAGTGCTAAAATGAATCAGAGTTTTAAATTGATTAAGTCACTATTTTCATTCCACTTTCAAACACATTCAAATTTTGAATTCTATGACTCATTTGTTGGTTGAATTAGTCTCCCCAAAAGACATGATGAAGTCCTAAACTCCAGTACTTGTAAAAGTGATCTTATTTGCAAATAGGTTCTTTGCAATTATAATCAAGGTTAAGGTGAGGTCTTACTGGGTTGGAGCGGGCCCTAAGCCTTATGCCTGACATCCTTATAAAATGAGGGTACTTTGGACACAAGCAGATATGCTGCAAGCAGAAACAGATTACGATGGTTGTGTGAAGATGAAGGTTGAGATGTGGGTTTTCTGCCACCAGCCAAAGAATTTCAAGGATTGCTGACCATCACTAGACTCTAGAAATAACAAAGAAGGATTCTTCCTTGTAGCCTTCTTGGTTTTTGACTTCTAGGTTCCAGAACTATGAGACAATAAATGTTTGTTCCTGTTAAGTGATGGATTTGTGCTTAATTTGTAATGGTGGCCCTAGGAAACTAATAGAGACCTCCAATAGATTATAAAGACTTATTCACTGAGAATCAGTTTTGAAAGCCCCAAATCCACAAGCTTTGTCTCCATAAAGGCTCACTACTGATGAAGCATATATAACTAGGAATATTTTCTTGATCAGTCCTAGTAGCCCTTCTGCCCTTATGATGTAGGTAAAGCATAACCTTGTTTTTTCTCATGGTCATTACTGTAATAAACTTAATGAATATTAAAAACCTTAATGAAATTAACTGACTTTGATACTACCTTAATGTCTTTATTATTTTCATTTCTATATAGCTTAACAGATTTGGAATCATTTTAATGTATATGTTCATTTGATCATCACAAGAACCATTGAAGCTGGCTAGACAGTACTCATAAAAAATAATAAATGTGCATTCCTTAAGGACAGGAGCAGTGCTTTATTTTATTATCAGTGAAAGACATTATTAAGTACTAAGAAAATGTTTTCTTTTGTTTTGAATGAATCTCCATTTCCAAAAATAGAGAAGTAGACTTTGAGAAACTAAGTCTATAATGGTGGACATGAAATTTGGAATCTGCCTATCTGAGCCTATTTTATTTTTCTGTTTATTTTTATTTTCCTGCACTGCACTTGAGAGTAAAAGTGGTAATCTCTCATTGATTAAGTCACTATTTTCATTCCACTTTCAAACACATTCAAATTTTGAATTCTATGACTCATTTGTTGGTTGAATTAGTCTCCCCAAAAGACATGATGAAGTCCTAAACTCCAGTACTTGTAAAAGTGATCTTATTTGCAAATAGGTTCTTTGCAATTATAATCAAGGTTAAGGTGAGGTCTTACTGGGTTGGAGCGGGCCCTAAGCCTTATGCCTGACATCCTTATAAAATGAGGGTACTTTGGACACAAGCAGATATGCTGCAAGCAGAAACAGATTACGATGGTTGTGTGAAGATGAAGGTTGAGATGTGGGTTTTCTGCCACCAGCCAAAGAATTTCAAGGATTGCTGACCATCACTAGACTCTAGAAATAACAAAGAAGGATTCTTCCTTGTAGCCTTCTTGGTTTTTGACTTCTAGGTTCCAGAACTATGAGACAATAAATGTTTGTTCCTGTTAAGTGATGGATTTGTGCTTAATTTGTAATGGTGGCCCTAGGAAACTAATAGAGACCTCCAATAGATTATAAAGACTTATTCACTGAGAATCAGTTTTGAAAGCCCCAAATCCACAAGCTTTGTCTCCATAAAGGCTCACTACTGATGAAGCATATATAACTAGGAATATTTTCTTGATCAGTCCTAGTAGCCCTTCTGCCCTTATGATGTAGGTAAAGCATAACCTTGTTTTTTCTCATGGTCATTACTGTAATAAACTTAATGAATATTAAAAACCTTAATGAAATTAACTGACTTTGATACTACCTTAATGTCTTTATTATTTTCATTTCTATATAGCTTAACAGATTTGGAATCATTTTAATGTATATGTTCATTTGATCATCACAAGAACCATTGAAGCTGGCTAGACAGTACTCATAAAAAATAATAAATGTGCATTCCTTAAGGACAGGAGCAGTGCTTTATTTTATTATCAGTGAAAGACATTATTAAGTACTAAGAAAATGTTTTCTTTTGTTTTGAATGAATCTCCATTTCCAAAAATAGAGAAGTAGACTTTGAGAAACTAAGTCTATAATGGTGGACATGAAATTTGGAATCTGCCTATCTGAGCCTATTTTATTTTTCTGTTTATTTTTATTTTCCTGCACTGCACTTGAGAGTAAAAGTGGTAATCTCTCATTATAAATGGACCACTTCTGCCATGAATTCATGGGTATAAGAAACACCTCGGCTTCTTCCTCAGTCATTTCTAAAATTTCTTTTAAATTTACTGATGCAAATATAAGGTGTAAAGGTCCATTAACCTGAATAAATCAAAAATATTTTAAGTATAATAATTCCAACTTTCTTTTATTAATAAAAGATCCACCCATATAAAGTAGGAGAGTACAGCGAAGACTAGATTTGTACTTTGATTTGCTTTTATAATGTTCTAGAACAGGGATTACTAACTCTGGTGTTGGAACCTAAGGAAATTCAAAACTGAGCAAAATTAAATTTCCTTAAATATTTAAGATAATCCCACACGGTGTTGTTAGTGTTGTTTAACAAAAGGGTAATTTTTATGTACAACAAATAATTTATTCAATAAGGGCAAGAATTATTATTCTAGGCATCTCTACCACCCAGGCTTGATCAGGATATGATCAAATAATGTATAGTTTGTTTATTTGCCTGAGAGAGATTTCCTACCCTAATAGTAATCATAGATATAGTCATATAAAGGGCATAAGTGCATACTCTATGCAATATAAAATTATACAAAACTAAAGCAAAGCTGTCTTATTACTACAGTATATGGCAAAGGGTAGAGACATAAAATAAACGTCTAGTAGCCCTTCTGCCCTTATGATGTAGGTAAAGCATAACCTTGTTTTTCTCATGGTCTTAAAACTTAGATATTAAACCTTAATGAAATTAACTGACTTTGATACTACCTTAATGTCTTTATTATTTTCATTTCTATATAGCTTAACAGATTTGGAATCATTTTAATGTATATGTTCATTTGATCATCACAAGAACCATTGAAGCTGGCTAGACAGTACTCATAAAAAATAATAAATGTGCATTCCTTAAGGACAGGAGCAGTGCTTTATTTTATTATCAGTGAAAGACATTATTAAGTACTAAGAAAATGTTTTCTTTTGTTTTGAATGAATCTCCATTTCCAAAAATAGAGAAGTAGACTTTGAGAAACTAAGTCTATAATGGTGGACATGAAATTTGGAATCTGCCTATCTGAGCCTATTTTATTTTTCTGTTTATTTTTATTTTCCTGCACTGCACTTGAGAGTAAAAGTGGTAATCTCTCATTATAAATGGACCACTTCTGCCATGAATTCATGGGTATAAGAAACACCTCGGCTTCTTCCTCAGTCATTTCTAAAATTTCTTTTAAATTTACTGATGCAAATATAAGGTGTAAAGGTCCATTAACCTGAATAAATCAAAAATATTTTAAGTATAATAATTCCAACTTTCTTTTATTAATAAAAGATCCACCCATATAAAGTAGGAGAGTACAGCGAAGACTAGATTTGTACTTTGATTTGCTTTTATAATGTTCTAGAACAGGGATTACTAACTCTGGTGTTGGAACCTAAGGAAATTCAAAACTGAGCAAAATTAAATTTCCTTAAATATTTAAGATAATCCCACACGGTGTTGTTAGTGTTGTTTAACAAAAGGGTAATTTTTATGTACAACAAATAATTTATTCAATAAGGGCAAGAATTATTATTCTAGGCATCTCTACCACCCAGGCTTGATCAGGATATGATCAAATAATGTATAGTTTGTTTATTTGCCTGAGAGAGATTTCCTACCCTAATAGTAATCATAGATATAGTCATATAAAGGGCATAAGTGCATACTCTATGCAATATAAAATTATACAAAACTAAAGCAAAGCTGTCTTATTACTACAGTATATGGCAAAGGGTAGGCTCTCTCTAGACATAAAATAAACAGAAGTTGAAATATATGAAAAACAGCTGGATTTAGAGTTATACGGAGTCTTTATTTCCATGCACCTTTAGGTGTGATGTTATTTTGACTAGATGTTAGTATCCTCTAGGAGCTTTCAGGTGCTTGGACAAATAAGTAGCTACAGAATCATCACAAAACTGCACCAAGAAGGAATATGCTCAGACCCAAAACTAAGTGCCACAAATTCAAACAGTTTATTATGCCAGAATGACTTACAAATAAAACATAAGTTCAATTTTATAAGGCAACATAAAAGACTATTACTTAAGAAGCAAACTCATCTAGAAAGCTTTATTGCTCCCATAATTTATTATGAGATTAATCCATTGCATGTTTGCACCAGGTCAGTTCACTGAAGAGAACCAGCATGTTATCCAAATCAGACTGAGAGGTATAAATTGAGAATTCCAAATGGAGTACTAAGCACACTCCAAAAAGCCAACCATATGGACTGTGTTTCTGAATGTTTTTACTTGAGTCATAAGATTAGCCAAAGGGGAAAAAAAATCAACCAGGGCTATTTTTCTGACTAGTCTGTGAATAATCTAGAAAGAAAAAAACCTGTTTTTTGTTACAATACAAAAATAAGTGCTTTTGTTTCAAAATAAAGAACTCTTCAGGAAGAGTTCTTGCTCTCTTTCTCTTGTGTTCCTCATAAAATTACATAAAATATGTCAGAGAAAACATGCTAAGGTATTGATTCTTAGATATCTGGAAAGCTTCAACTTTTTTCTGCAGAGATAGTTCTGATCAATTCTTCTTGATTCCAAATCTATGGTATTCCAAAAGGAACTCTACCTTAAATTTTCTAAACGGTGTTGTTAGTGTTGTTTAACAAAAGGGTAATTTTTATGTACAACAAATAATTTATTCAATAAGGGCAAGAATTATTATTCTAGGCATCTCTACCACCCAGGCTTGATCAGGATATGATCAAATAATGTATAGTTTGTTTATTTGCCTGAGAGAGATTTCCTACCCTAATAGTAATCATAGATATAGTCATATAAAGGGCATAAGTGCATACTCTATGCAATATAAAATTATACAAAACTAAAGCAAAGCTGTCTTATTACTACAGTATATGGCAAAGGGTAGGCTCTCTCTAGACATAAAATAAACAGAAGTTGAAATATATGAAAAACAGCTGGATTTAGAGTTATACGGAGTCTTTATTTCCATGCACCTTTAGGTGTGATGTTATTTTGACTAGATGTTAGTATCCTCTAGGAGCTTTCAGGTGCTTGGACAAATAAGTAGCTACAGAATCATCACAAAACTGCACCAAGAAGGAATATGCTCAGACCCAAAACTAAGTGCCACAAATTCAAACAGTTTATTATGCCAGAATGACTTACAAATAAAACATAAGTTCAATTTTATAAGGCAACATAAAAGACTATTACTTAAGAAGCAAACTCATCTAGAAAGCTTTATTGCTCCCATAATTTATTATGAGATTAATCCATTGCATGTTTGCACCAGGTCAGTTCACTGAAGAGAACCAGCATGTTATCCAAATCAGACTGAGAGGTATAAATTGAGAATTCCAAATGGAGTACTAAGCACACTCCAAAAAGCCAACCATATGGACTGTGTTTCTGAATGTTTTTACTTGAGTCATAAGATTAGCCAAAGGGGAAAAAAAATCAACCAGGGCTATTTTTCTGACTAGTCTGTGAATAATCTAGAAAGAAAAAAACCTGTTTTTTGTTACAATACAAAAATAAGTGCTTTTGTTTCAAAATAAAGAACTCTTCAGGAAGAGTTCTTGCTCTCTTTCTCTTGTGTTCCTCATAAAATTACATAAAATATGTCAGAGAAAACATGCTAAGGTATTGATTCTTAGATATCTGGAAAGCTTCAACTTTTTTCTGAAGAGATAGTTCTGATCAATTCTTATTGATTACAAATCTATGGATGTATTCTCTATTATGATTGAACATGTAAAAGTTGCCTTTTTGGACTAGTAAGTTCTCATGATAAAGGGGAAAAAACATTAGGTTAGAGATTCAGAAATATTGAATTTGGATACTTTTCCTACCTTTTATTAATCATTTGAATAACCAAAAAAATTCATTATTATCAACTCTGAATTAGGAAATATGAGGACAGTAAGCCAAATGAAGATTAAACATTACTGAGAGAATCAAATAAGATGATATCTGTGAAAAACATTGAAATATCTAAGTTGCATTAATGTTTGATATTTTTATTAATAGATATGTTTAATTATGAATGATTTATGCAGGAAAATTCAATATCACTTACAGTTTTCCAAAAAAATACACATTCCTAGTTAACAGTGATATCTTTCTTATAATTCAATAATACCTAAAGTAAATCATGAATGTTAATAATATATAACATTTATAATTCTATTATCATTATTAATTATAATTAATATTATACAATAAATTTATATAATATCTAAGTTAGGTGGTTAATATACTTAAATATGTGCATTATATACATAACACTAATATTAATCATTAATACACAATAAATGTTACTCCATTAATGTCTAAATATACATATATAGATACATACATATACATATTTATAAATAAACACATCTCCATATATACATGTTTATTTTAATTAAGATACTCTAGTAGCATCAAGAAGTCACACTTATATGATAAATATACTATATTTATAAGAAATTTATGTATATGATAATCAGACCAGCATGTTATCCAAATCAGACTGAGAGGTATAAATTGAGAATTCCAAATGGAGTACTAAGCACACTAAAGCCAACCATATGGACTGTGTTTCTGAATGTTTTACTTGATTAAACTTATTTCTGACTAGTCTGTGAATAATCTAGAAAGAAAACCTGTTTTTGTTACAATACAAAATAAGTGCTTTTGTTTCAAAATAAAGAACTCTTCAGGAAGAGTTCTTGCTCTCTTTCTCTTGTGTTCCTCATAAAATTACATAAAATATGTCAGAGAAAACATGCTAAGGTATTGATTCTTAGATATCTGGAAAGCTTCAACTTTTTTCTGAAGAGATAGTTCTGATCAATTCTTATTGATTACAAATCTATGGATGTATTCTCTATTATGATTGAACATGTAAAAGTTGCCTTTTTGGACTAGTAAGTTCTCATGATAAAGGGGAAAAAACATTAGGTTAGAGATTCAGAAATATTGAATTTGGATACTTTTCCTACCTTTTATTAATCATTTGAATAACCAAAAAAATTCATTATTATCAACTCTGAATTAGGAAATATGAGGACAGTAAGCCAAATGAAGATTAAACATTACTGAGAGAATCAAATAAGATGATATCTGTGAAAAACATTGAAATATCTAAGTTGCATTAATGTTTGATATTTTTATTAATAGATATGTTTAATTATGAATGATTTATGCAGGAAAATTCAATATCACTTACAGTTTTCCAAAAAAATACACATTCCTAGTTAACAGTGATATCTTTCTTATAATTCAATAATACCTAAAGTAAATCATGAATGTTAATAATATATAACATTTATAATTCTATTATCATTATTAATTATAATTAATATTATACAATAAATTTATATAATATCTAAGTTAGGTGGTTAATATACTTAAATATGTGCATTATATACATAACACTAATATTAATCATTAATACACAATAAATGTTACTCCATTAATGTCTAAATATACATATATAGATACATACATATACATATTTATAAATAAACACATCTCCATATATACATGTTTATTTTAATTAAGATACTCTAGTAGGATCAAGAAGTCACACTTATATGATAAATATTCTATTTTTATAAGAAATTTATGTATATGATAATCAGATCCTTCCTATAAAATTTCATTGTAAAAAGAGTCGAATAAATGTATTTCCTCTTACTATATTTCCTTTAAATGTTTAATTTTCTTTTGAATAACTTGAACATATGAATGAGAAGACAGAATGACAAAATTAAATTATCACCCTCCAGGGTATTCAGGTAAGTAAGATGCAAATGTGTTTCCCTCTCTGCTCATGTACACATCCTGCTTTATCTTTCATGTGCCTTTGATATCCATCTCTCAATTATTTCTTTTGCCATTATTTTATTGACAAAAAACTGTAGGAGTTTTAACTTTCCTTTAATAACACTTCTTACTTATATTAACTTATAAAACAGAGCTTAGCTTTCAATCATACCATGAAGTATTTCATGTCCATATATACTTGAAGGTCCAGCAATTTATTTTTCTCTGTCTGCTATGTGCTACTGCAAGCCTGGAGTCTGACCCATAACTTCAACTCAAGATCCCACTCACCTATCAGTTTTTGAAATGCTTAACCAAACACTCCTAACTAGTCAAAAGTCAGATATAGGAGAGCCTCCTACTGGGCATCCTCAGAGCTGTGTGGCTCACTGACAGCTAGCGAGAAGGCTCTAGTTAAGCATATCTGATTTGCCCTGGTTTATGTCTCCTCTGTTTCACTGGAAAAGCCGTCAGCAGGTCACTGGCTGGTCTCCACAGCTGAGCACTAAAGATGGGAAGTGTAAATGATGATTAAGTGTTTGCACAATTCTCAGATTTCCAGAGCTCCAGCCTCACAGGTGTGCATATTGCATCTGGAACTAAGGTCTTATTTTTATCAAAAGTTACCTGTCTATTTAAATTGTGGCAAGTGGAAGGTACTGACTGGTGTACACTGCAATAAATTTATATAATATCTAAGTTAGGTGGTTAATATACTTAAATATGTGCATTATATACATAACACTAATATTAATCATTAATACACAATAAATGTTACTCCATTAATGTCTAAATATACATATATAGATACATACATATACATATTTATAAATAAACACATCTCCATATATACATGTTTATTTTAATTAAGATACTCTAGTAGGATCAAGAAGTCACACTTATATGATAAATATTCTATTTTTATAAGAAATTTATGTATATGATAATCAGATCCTTCCTATAAAATTTCATTGTAAAAAGAGTCGAATAAATGTATTTCCTCTTACTATATTTCCTTTAAATGTTTAATTTTCTTTTGAATAACTTGAACATATGAATGAGAAGACAGAATGACAAAATTAAATTATCACCCTCCAGGGTATTCAGGTAAGTAAGATGCAAATGTGTTTCCCTCTCTGCTCATGTACACATCCTGCTTTATCTTTCATGTGCCTTTGATATCCATCTCTCAATTATTTCTTTTGCCATTATTTTATTGACAAAAAACTGTAGGAGTTTTAACTTTCCTTTAATAACACTTCTTACTTATATTAACTTATAAAACAGAGCTTAGCTTTCAATCATACCATGAAGTATTTCATGTCCATATATACTTGAAGGTCCAGCAATTTATTTTTCTCTGTCTGCTATGTGCTACTGCAAGCCTGGAGTCTGACCCATAACTTCAACTCAAGATCCCACTCACCTATCAGTTTTTGAAATGCTTAACCAAACACTCCTAACTAGTCAAAAGTCAGATATAGGAGAGCCTCCTACTGGGCATCCTCAGAGCTGTGTGGCTCACTGACAGCTAGCGAGAAGGCTCTAGTTAAGCATATCTGATTTGCCCTGGTTTATGTCTCCTCTGTTTCACTGGAAAAGCCGTCAGCAGGTCACTGGCTGGTCTCCACAGCTGAGCACTAAAGATGGGAAGTGTAAATGATGATTAAGTGTTTGCACAATTCTCAGATTTCCAGAGCTCCAGCCTCACAGGTGTGCATATTGCATCTGGAACTAAGGTCTTATTTTTATCAAAAGTTACCTGTCTATTTAAATTGTGGCAAGTGGAAGGTACTGACTGGTGTACACTGCTTTGGTTGATTGGTGATCATGTAGAGACTGATGCTCAGGTAGAGAAAACTAATAAGCTGATCAAAATATTTTATAGACCATCTTCTGAACCCAGGTGAAATGTAAAGAAAATGACATATTGTCTAAAACAGATTAATACACTAATTTAGTTATGTCATGCTGTAGCATGTTGAGCAGTCTGAATAACTGTGAAAGATATGAACACTTTATTCAATGATTTAGATAACTGAAGATGCTGCATTTGAAATATACATTTGATGGCCATTTTTATCTTTGAAAATGTGTCTGTGGAACAGAGATACATGTTCTTCCATGTAATTTTAGAGAGCAGTGTTACAGTATCATGGCTAGAGAGAGAAAGTTACAGGGCAGCAGGTTTCAATTCAAAATAAGGACAAACTTCCTAGTCACTGGAACATACAAAAATTTAAAGTGGAGTTTATGAAGTCTCCTTTACTGGAAATGATCAAGGAGCAATGAACATTTTCTATGGTGGTTGCAGTGACTCTTCCCACACAGAACTGCAATTTTGAATTAAAGGAGATGTTTAATCTTTTTGATGCTAAGATTTAATGATTATAGCATCAAATGAGATTTGGGCATCCAAAAGAATGCACTATGCCAAGTGCCCAAGTCTTTGGTTTCATATGCTAGAAAGAGTGTAGGTTTTGAAGTTAAAAAGACCAGGAGTTAAATTCTACTATTTACTGATTACGTTAGCAAGTCACTTAAATGCTATTACAGCTTCCTCATCTCTAAACAAGATTATGCAATGTTATTGTGCGAACTGAATTAATGGAAAACCCCAAAGTCAGTGTCTGGCATTTACAAATTCATTGAACATATACTCGATGCTAACTAGCACTACTACTATCATCACATATGTTTAGATATTTGATATGACTTTTAAAGCCTCACTACAAATGAAATGCATCTCATGCAGCTGGGGGTGTGTGGGTATGTGTGTTTGTGTGATATTAACTGGATCTGTCTAGCTTCTCTTACCTCTACCATTAAATTCAATGTCTGACTAGGCTATGCAGGCAATACTATAACAGTCTAGTCACCTAGACTCCTCCTTTTTCCCTTAAGCTTGTTTTTTATCTTTCAGCCAAATTACAAATCAAACTCTATAATGTAATTTCTTTTTCAAATCTTCAGAGCTGATTTATACTTTGAACATGAAAAATAATACTACATTGATATTAGACAATTATTTTACCTTGAAGAATAAACCCAGCTGCTTAAACACACACTTAAGGATCCTCATTGTGATTACTCACAACAAGGAATATCTTCTGCAGCTATATTAGCTGATTTTTTTCCATTTACAGTGAGTATGCATGTTTGCTTACCTACCATTAGTCCTCTGCTTTCAGTCCTGAAGTCTTTTGCTATACTATTCAGAGGATGATCTTCTTTTATTCTCTCAGGCAAATCCTCTCATACTGTTAATATTTTCTTTTCCCAAACAAAGGTTTTCCAAGGAGACTTCTTAGATGAATATCAAACCTATGGACCATCTTGCTCATGAGTTGACATGTATCTTGCTTTATTGAATTTGTTTCTACTGTTTGATATCTGCATGATGTTCCCTAGAAATGTATGCTCTATATTCCATATAATTCTTATTATTGGAGTATGCATGTAATAAATACTGAAAACACACATGAACCCAAGTCTTCTAAATATTTCCTAAACTTTTATTTGTGAGAAACAACTAGTTTTACAATTCACTAAATGATTAGAAAATATAAGCCCATTTTAAAAAGCAATTATGAATAAATGAAGTTGATGGAAAATTTATTAACTGGGAATGTAACAAAATAAGAACTTACAAACTTATGTACAAGTGTATCTAAAAAAAGTGATCATTCATATTGTATAGAAAGAACATGTATGCATCATTAGCATTAGCTTTTATGCCTTCCTTAGATAGAAAGCAAAGCTTATTTCATACATGTTAACAGATGATGTTTGATGTAAAATGATACTCCTGCCTGGAGAAAACAAATAGATGGCTTTCTTAGCTTACACTAAATTTGGCATCCAATTAACTAGAAGTCTAGGAAAAATTAATTATTTAGATAAATTTTAAGTCAGAAAACTTTGAGATGAATATATGACATTGCCCATAGAATTATAATAACTAGCAAATGTATTTGTACAAAGAGAACTACCGAGGCAGACAGCACTCCAAAGATATTTATAACCTAACCTTACACATACAAATAACCTAACCTGTACATTTGTTAGTTTATTAAAAGAGGGCTTTGCACATATGACCTTAAGATGGGAAACTGTACTATCTAGGTGGCCCAGTGTAAACTACACAGTTCTCAAAAGAGTTAGAGGAAGATACATGATGATGAAAGCAGACTGCCAGAGTAGTGTGATATAGATTTAAAGATGCTAGGTTATTGTTTTTTTTTTTTTTTTTAATTCTTTATTTTAAAGATTTTACAGAGTTTTGTTGTTCACTGACATGTATGTTCGCAGATCAGTCATATGCATATCCCTGTCCCCTCCTCCAGATCCCCCCCTCCCACCCCTCCGGACCATCGCCCCAAGTGATTGTAGGCACTCCTATTCCCTTAGCACAATGACAATAGCTATCTTTTCCACACGTGCCAGTATAGGTTTCGATGTTACTTCCTCTATGCCTCCCTCTCACTGTTTGTTCTCCACAATGTCCTTACGTCTATTCTTTGTTCCATGAGTTCACTGTGTGTGTTATCATGACCATCTTACTAGATTCCATATATGTGTGTTAGTATACTGTATTTGTCTTTCTCTTTTTGACTTACTTCACTTTTTATGATAGGTTCTAGAGCTAGCCACCTCATTAGGACTGAGTCTTCTGCATTTAACAGCTGAGTAGTATTCCATTGTATCATATTACAACTGAAAAATCATTTCACTTAGGATAAAAAAAAAAGAGATCTAGGTTGGATAGCTAGGTTTTTTTCTGGGTGGCTCTGGGCAAATCACTTCATATTTTTGGCTCTTAATCTATTTTCATCCAAACAGGAAGTCTGAACCAAATCACTTCTATGGTGATTTGGTTCAGAGTGTGTCCCAACTCATTTCTATGCTGCTTCTAAAGGAATTTTCCAAAGAAGAAGTTGTTGCTACTATTATTGATTTAAGAGTAAATGTTAATAAAACCCAGGTGGCTCAGTGGTAAAGAATCCCTCACAAATGCAGAAGATGCAGGTTCTATCCCTGGGCTAGGAAGATCTCCAGGAGAAGGACGTGGCAACCCACACCAGTATTTTTGCTTGAAGAATCCCATGGACAAAGAAGTCTGATGGGCTAAAGTTCATGGAGTTTCAAAGGGTCGGACACACACAATGAATTGTGAAACTGGGATCCTTGCTTTTTCAATGAGAATAAATGTTAATATTTCTCTCTTTAGAATAAGAATAAATGTTAACATTCCTCAAGTTCTGAAATTATCTAAAGGAAATGCTCTAAAATTTAAGATCCATAGAGATACTTGTGATGCTATACTCATTTGTACAAATCAAATTGCTGTCTTATAAATACAGTAGTAAGCAAAAAGTTGCTGTTATATCAAAAATAATTTCCCATTAAACTTTGAGAATAGTTTAATCATTTGCCTTTTCATATTAATATAACCTTAGTCTAAATATTATCATCACTGAAATCACAGAAAACTAGTGTCAAATTGACTGTCATTTATTTTTCTAAGCACGGGCAAGGAAGGATATTTCTAAATAAATTATACACAACATCATCTTAAATAAAATGTCTTTCTGCCAATTTAATATAACTCTTACAAAAATGTTTATTTGACTTTAAGCAGTAGTTTACAATCTCCCACTAAATAAAGCTCATACATTTTAACCTGTCACTCAAGAGCCTACACAACCTGATGCCAGCCTATCTTTACACCCTGTACTTATTGTTATGATTTAGTGTTTCTATTGGGACTTACTTCACTTTTTATGATAGGTTCTAGAGCTAGCCACCTCATTAGGACTGAGTCTTCTGCATTTAACAGCTGAGTAGTATTCCATTGTATCATATTACAACTGAAAAATCATTTCACTTAGGATAAAAAAAAAAGAGATCTAGGTTGGATAGCTAGGTTTTTTTCTGGGTGGCTCTGGGCAAATCACTTCATATTTTTGGCTCTTAATCTATTTTCATCCAAACAGGAAGTCTGAACCAAATCACTTCTATGGTGATTTGGTTCAGAGTGTGTCCCAACTCATTTCTATGCTGCTTCTAAAGGAATTTTCCAAAGAAGAAGTTGTTGCTACTATTATTGATTTAAGAGTAAATGTTAATAAAACCCAGGTGGCTCAGTGGTAAAGAATCCCTCACAAATGCAGAAGATGCAGGTTCTATCCCTGGGCTAGGAAGATCTCCAGGAGAAGGACGTGGCAACCCACACCAGTATTTTTGCTTGAAGAATCCCATGGACAAAGAAGTCTGATGGGCTAAAGTTCATGGAGTTTCAAAGGGTCGGACACACACAATGAATTGTGAAACTGGGATCCTTGCTTTTTCAATGAGAATAAATGTTAATATTTCTCTCTTTAGAATAAGAATAAATGTTAACATTCCTCAAGTTCTGAAATTATCTAAAGGAAATGCTCTAAAATTTAAGATCCATAGAGATACTTGTGATGCTATACTCATTTGTACAAATCAAATTGCTGTCTTATAAATACAGTAGTAAGCAAAAAGTTGCTGTTATATCAAAAATAATTTCCCATTAAACTTTGAGAATAGTTTAATCATTTGCCTTTTCATATTAATATAACCTTAGTCTAAATATTATCATCACTGAAATCACAGAAAACTAGTGTCAAATTGACTGTCATTTATTTTTCTAAGCACGGGCAAGGAAGGATATTTCTAAATAAATTATACACAACATCATCTTAAATAAAATGTCTTTCTGCCAATTTAATATAACTCTTACAAAAATGTTTATTTGACTTTAAGCAGTAGTTTACAATCTCCCACTAAATAAAGCTCATACATTTTAACCTGTCACTCAAGAGCCTACACAACCTGATGCCAGCCTATCTTTACAGCTTTATCACCTCTGACACAGTTTAACACATCCCAAACTGCTAAACTATTACTTTTCCTCAATATATTTTATGTTTTTCTGCTTATCTATTTTCGCTCAATTATTCATTCGTCTTTGAACTCCTTCTAAGCTGTTTTTGCATTTCCAAAATCTAACCTACTTCAAGGCTCAAATCTAGAGGTGGGTCATAAAAAGAAACACCCATATCCTTCTCTTGTATATGTCCATCTTGCCTTGCCACATCATTGTCCAACTAGCACTCTTTCTTCTGCAATTATTAAATCAACTTTTTGATAGTTTTTGAGTATTTAGCACATCCAAATATATGATAAGGACATTTGTATACATTTAGTTCTTTTATAAGGTTGAAAGACTCTTGAGGCCAGATACCATATTGTTTTGCTGTTGGTAATCTCCATACCATCAAGCGTATTGGTTGTAGTCTGAGAACATGTGCACATGCAAAATAATACCTGAAGGACTACATAATCAGTATAAAGGCAAGGGAGGGTGTTTTGTTATTTTAATTATAATGATATTATAGGCTTACATGGACAGTGTTTCAACATCATGGTTCAATTATAATTGCTTATACAGTATTAAATTACTCAATATAATTGTCTCTGGTAGTCTGAGAAGATTTTATATCATTGTAAGAAACAGTCAGTTAAAAAGCTCCACTCTTTGAAACCTTTACAATCCTAGAGGACAAGTCATCACTCTTTAACTCCCATCTCCTCTGAATTTATCCCAAGACTGTAATAATGTTTTATTATTTATGTAGAGATTTATATTTTCAAAGCACTTTACAGCCATTAATTTGTTAAGCCAAACAACATACATTAGAACAAGGTGAGTGTGATTAAATGCATGTGACAGATAAGAAAACAACAGTAACATCAAAGTGATCTTTTCACAGCCAGTGCTAGTCTGTAGTTTCTTTGAGAGCTAGAACTGTAATTTCCTGTTAAAAAAATAATAATAATAAAATAAAAGCCAAACAATGGACTTGCTGTTATTTACTTCATTTTCAATTACTCGTCATTTCTATAGCCAAATAGAGTTAGGAGCAAAATTTATGCTAATGATCTTTAGTTCAAATATATGGCTAATTGTAAAATGAACTTATAAAATTTCACCATTACAATTACTGAGGGAAAAATATTATTATCAGCTTTTAATAAATCTGTGGAAAAATTAAACCCACATCCCAAACTGCTAAACTATTACTTTTCCTCAATATATTTTATGTTTTTCTGCTTATCTATTTTCGCTCAATTATTCATTCGTCTTTGAACTCCTTCTAAGCTGTTTTTGCATTTCCAAAATCTAACCTACTTCAAGGCTCAAATCTAGAGGTGGGTCATAAAAAGAAACACCCATATCCTTCTCTTGTATATGTCCATCTTGCCTTGCCACATCATTGTCCAACTAGCACTCTTTCTTCTGCAATTATTAAATCAACTTTTTGATAGTTTTTGAGTATTTAGCACATCCAAATATATGATAAGGACATTTGTATACATTTAGTTCTTTTATAAGGTTGAAAGACTCTTGAGGCCAGATACCATATTGTTTTGCTGTTGGTAATCTCCATACCATCAAGCGTATTGGTTGTAGTCTGAGAACATGTGCACATGCAAAATAATACCTGAAGGACTACATAATCAGTATAAAGGCAAGGGAGGGTGTTTTGTTATTTTAATTATAATGATATTATAGGCTTACATGGACAGTGTTTCAACATCATGGTTCAATTATAATTGCTTATACAGTATTAAATTACTCAATATAATTGTCTCTGGTAGTCTGAGAAGATTTTATATCATTGTAAGAAACAGTCAGTTAAAAAGCTCCACTCTTTGAAACCTTTACAATCCTAGAGGACAAGTCATCACTCTTTAACTCCCATCTCCTCTGAATTTATCCCAAGACTGTAATAATGTTTTATTATTTATGTAGAGATTTATATTTTCAAAGCACTTTACAGCCATTAATTTGTTAAGCCAAACAACATACATTAGAACAAGGTGAGTGTGATTAAATGCATGTGACAGATAAGAAAACAACAGTAACATCAAAGTGATCTTTTCACAGCCAGTGCTAGTCTGTAGTTTCTTTGAGAGCTAGAACTGTAATTTCCTGTTAAAAAAATAATAATAATAAAATAAAAGCCAAACAATGGACTTGCTGTTATTTACTTCATTTTCAATTACTCGTCATTTCTATAGCCAAATAGAGTTAGGAGCAAAATTTATGCTAATGATCTTTAGTTCAAATATATGGCTAATTGTAAAATGAACTTATAAAATTTCACCATTACAATTACTGAGGGAAAAATATTATTATCAGCTTTTAATAAATCTGTGGAAATACTTATCAATAACCAAGCATAATAATTCCTTAAATACCACTGAAAGAAGCAATAGTACCTGGATAAATAAAATGAAATCTACCATTTTATGATGTTTGCCATTTATACTTGACTGCAAAACAATCTTCCCAAAAGAATTCTGATCGCCTTTTATTAGCTTTAAAATTATGAGGAAATCATATACATATATGATAAAAATATCACCTCTACAATATAATATGCATTTGTCTTCAGAGATATAAATCTTACCACAGATAACTTTTCCCACGAAAGATTTAGTTCCCCATGTGTCAATGAAAAATTGATTAGAAAGTAGATTTTCTTCTTTTATGCTCAAGGTTGTGATTTGGGGGAATATGACAATAAATTCTTTACAGTTATTTTCTCTCTACTCCTGGACCAAACAAATCTACAAATAAATTGTCTTTTCCATTTAGTATCTCAGGAATGTAATGTTATTTTATCCCAGTGGAGATGAGGGTTTTTCACCTTTATTTATGGCTGGCATTTTTATGCTTCTGACTCATGCAGCCACTTTCTCACTGTGAAGTCATTCGTATTTCATGAGAAAGGTTAAGATAATTTACTATTTTTGAATATATTTTTTGCTCATACTGATGCAAAGAATTAGACACATGACTCCTGTTAGTGTCAATCCTAGTGATCTATATGCAAAAATCATTACTTCGCATAAAAAAAAATCAACTTCTTTTGATTCAAAATCTTAAAACTGTTTGCATATGCCCATATACTCAGGCATACAGCACTACAAGAGGAAATGCAGACCTTGGGCAGAAAAGAGAACAGGCTCTGGAATTTCTATACCAAGTGGTCACCTGGGTGAAGAAGGATCTTTATTAGCTGCCAAATTGACATATTTGAAACCTTCTTTTTATTCTTAGTTTCGATTTATTATGTAAACTTAAAAAAAACACCGAGGGTTTATAAATAAATTAGCAATTTAAATATATAGATTTGATCTAAATTGATCCTACTATTTAAACTAACTTATTCTTCCCATTTCTATACATCATTTTCCTGTTAGTGTAAGTTCAGTCATTTTCACATAGTCATAAAAGAACTTACCAACACTTGGAACACTACTGCTGACCTCAGTGTCTAAGAGAACAACTTCCTCTGAAACGACTAAATACAGGCACCTCTGGGTAAAAAAGCTCATCTTCCAAAGCAACCAACACAGGTTAAACTTTTAAATGTCTTCAATCTACTCTCCTTTCAAGTACCTGGAGGGAAGTAGGAGTGCAAGGGTCAAACCTACATCTGAATTTAATTACAGGATACTGTATTGGGATACCACTTGAGACCTTTATTCCTTCAAGTTACAGCATATGTTATGCTTAAAAGTGGAAACACTGTCTTCTCCTTCACATCACTGAAAATCCAGGCCTCTTGCCTCATTCAGGTACTTTGATGTTTTCACTGGGGTTGGGGCTACTAGAGGAATTGATTTAAGAGAGCCTTCTGTTTTAACATTATGATTTCTTTAAGTGGAAAAATAGTTGACAAATGGCTGGCTCAAATGAAGTCTTTTAAAAGAGACATAAACCAATGCCAAATTTTTCAGTCATTGAAATGGCAGTGCAATTCTTCATATTTCTATTTCTAAAATATGTTAAAGAAAGTGAATTTAAGGATACTTGCAAATTCAGTCTGTTTACATGCAGCATAAATATGCAGATACATACATGTGTGTGACTATATATATATATGTATATATATATATATACACATACCTACACATATGTGTATAAATGCTTTCTAAATGTAAACTACATAAAATGTCCAAGTCTCTTGAAACTGCACATACTACCATGACTTTATTGTTTAACAGCTGCTTTCATTACATAGTAAAATCCATGAGGCACTAATCACTAAATATTACCTCAGAGCATACAGCACTACAAGAGGAAATGCAGACCTTGGGCAGAAAAGAGAACAGGCTCTGGAATTTCTATACCAAGTGGTCACCTGGGTGAAGAAGGATCTTTATTAGCTGCCAAATTGACATATTTGAAACCTTCTTTTTATTCTTAGTTTCGATTTATTATGTAAACTTAAAAAAAACACCGAGGGTTTATAAATAAATTAGCAATTTAAATATATAGATTTGATCTAAATTGATCCTACTATTTAAACTAACTTATTCTTCCCATTTCTATACATCATTTTCCTGTTAGTGTAAGTTCAGTCATTTTCACATAGTCATAAAAGAACTTACCAACACTTGGAACACTACTGCTGACCTCAGTGTCTAAGAGAACAACTTCCTCTGAAACGACTAAATACAGGCACCTCTGGGTAAAAAAGCTCATCTTCCAAAGCAACCAACACAGGTTAAACTTTTAAATGTCTTCAATCTACTCTCCTTTCAAGTACCTGGAGGGAAGTAGGAGTGCAAGGGTCAAACCTACATCTGAATTTAATTACAGGATACTGTATTGGGATACCACTTGAGACCTTTATTCCTTCAAGTTACAGCATATGTTATGCTTAAAAGTGGAAACACTGTTTTCTCCCTTCACATCACTGAAAATCCAGGCCTCTTGCCTCATTCAGGTACTTTGATGTTTTCACTGGGGTTGGGGCTACTAGAGGAATTGATTTAAGAGAGCCTTCTGTTTTAACATTATGATTTCTTTAAGTGGAAAAATAGTTGACAAATGGCTGGCTCAAATGAAGTCTTTTAAAAGAGACATAAACCAATGCCAAATTTTTCAGTCATTGAAATGGCAGTGCAATTCTTCATATTTCTATTTCTAAAATATGTTAAAGAAAGTGAATTTAAGGATACTTGCAAATTCAGTCTGTTTACATGCAGCATAAATATGCAGATACATACATGTGTGTGACTATATATATATATGTATATATATATATACACATACCTACACATATGTGTATAAATGCTTTCTAAATGTAAACTACATAAAATGTCCAAGTCTCTTGAAACTGCACATACTACCATGACTTTAGTGTTTAACAGCTGCTTTCATTACATAGTAAAATCCATGAGGCACTAATCACTAAATATTACCTCTAGGTAAAGTAATAATAACACTCTGACCTAAGTAGTTAGCCTTTCCACTCACTTGTACCATACAGTGATTGTGTTTTTAATGTAAGACAGAAGTGAAACTCAGCATCTGGGGAGCATCCCTGATCAGACTTTCCTTCTACCCTCTATGCAGCAAAGCACATTAAACTGAGATATAAATGTACCAACAGCCCTTGTCCTTCACTATTTATGATGTGGAAGTGTAGGGCACTGATGCTTTCCAAAACAGATTCTCAACTATATGGCAGTTGACTCCAAATAAAATAAACTACTATGAAAGAAACTCTTGCCTTCCCACTCCCTGAGATGGTTGAAAAATTTCAAGCACTTGGGCTTCCCTGGAGGTCCAGTGGGTAAAGAGTCTGCCTTGCACACCAAGGGCCACTGGTTTGATCTGTGGTACTAGAAGATCCCACAAGCTGCAGAGCCACTGGACCAGTGTGTCCAATTATGAGCCAGCACTCTGGAGCACATGTGCCCAGAGCTGGTGCTCTACAAAAGAGAGGTCACTGAGATGGGAGGTCCACACGGGCCAAAGAATTAAGATGCATGAAAATAAATATATGAAGGACCAATAAAAGAGATCAAAATTTTAAAAAAAAGTCCCAGCACTTAACAGAGAAACAATCACAAACATAACCAAATGTATATACATAGGATTTAATGTACTGGATTTTCTATTTCTTTTATTTTTAATAAATATATATTTTAATAAATATATATTTGATAAATATATATTTTAATAAATATATATTTAATTTTGGGATATATTTAGATCTATAGAAAAAAATACAAAAATGATACAGCGAATTCCTATCTATTCCACAGGTAGTTTCTCCATTTACATCTTAAATTGGCATAGAATGAACGTTATAATTAATGACCCTAAATACTGTTACATTATTATTAGCTCAAGTTCATACCATATCCAGCAATTTTATTTTTTAACCCAAGTGCTTTATTTTCTATTTCAGGATCTCCTCTATGATAACATACTAGGTTTAGTTATGTCTCTTTAGGCTTCTCTTGGTTGTAATGTTTTCCGAGACTTCGAGGAGCATGGCTTACATATTTTGTAGAATGTATCACAGGTGGGATTTGTCTAACGTTCTCATGATTAAACTGGGGCTGAGATTGAAGACCACAGGGGTCACTGTTCTCATCAAATCATATTAAAGGTAAATACTAGCAACAAGACTTATCACTGACTATGAATTTTATCACCTGGTGGAGGGAGTTTTTGACAACTTTCTGTTGTATAAAGTTACTCCTTTTCCCCTCTTTCCACATTGTACTCTTTATAGGAAGCCACTATTCACTATGTACAACCCATACCTAAGGAGTATGCTCCAGCTCCCTGAGACAGAGTATCTAGATAAGTTTTTAGACATTTTTCTTCATGAAATATTTTTTTCTCTCTCAATCATTTATTCAATCATTCATTTATATTATATGCATATATATATGTTAATTTTACCTTTGGATCATAATCTGGTACAACTTTATTTTTTGCTAAAATTCTTCCACCTTTATCCATTAAAACACTCTTTTAGTTAGCTTCAATGAACTTTTGACACATATGCATAGTAACATATATATATATATATATGTATATATATATATATATATATATACACACACATACACATATATATACACACCTGTGTGTGTATATATACACACTTACTTCCTAGTACTATTTAATACTTCAGGAGGCTCAACTTGTTCTTTTTTTTCCCCTAGAATGAGACATTCATTCAAGGTAGACTGGCTCATATTACTGGAATGTGGCTTAGAAACCACATTTAACCAGTAGGTAAGGATTTGCTTTAGGGATACAAAAATTATGAAATCTCAAGTACTTACACATTTGTTTTTCTGTTATTTATACTGAAAGAAAATATTCCACTTTACCTCCAGTTTAAAAATGATACTGTCATTTCCAAACATCAGAAAGCACAAATGATGATACTCTTTGTTGCCTTAAACACATTTAATATTCACAAGGTAATGGTAAGGAACATTTTCTGAGATCATACCTATGCAAATTAGCCTGGTCTTAAGACTATTTTAATCTGTAGTCATGATTTTTTTTTTTTTCTTAATTTCTTGTCCTCATGGAAATGAAACTCCTTTATGGAACTTCCTGATTTATGGAAAGTGAAGCAAAAAATAATTTTTTTAGAATGCTACATGAGTGGTGATTCTAAGGCAAAAATACTTTGAAATTTTCAATAATCAGGCAACCATTGAGAAATTGCAAATCATTTCAAGGTATATTATAAATAGTTTAAAACTACCATTTTCATATCTATATTTTTAAGAGATGAATTACTACCACCATCACCATAATTGTGAATTCAACAGAAAATGAACTGCTTTGAAAACATTCTTTTTACTACTAAGCACAGCAGGAAGGCAGGTAAAGAATAATATACAAAGATGAACTTATCCTTTTCAACAAAGTCTTCTCTACTGGCATCCTGTTTCCTACCTCATCTAATTTCTTTTCTAACCTTTTTAATTTATTTTAATAAAATATGCCATTCACACACAATTTCAAGTGGTAACTATTATATGCATATATATATGTTAATTTTACCTTTGGATCATAATCTGGTACAACTTTATTTTTTGCTAAAATTCTTCCACCTTTATCCATTAAAACACTCTTTTAGTTAGCTTCAATGTACTTTTTACACATATGCATAGTAACATATATATATATATATTATATATATATATATATATATACACACACATACACATATATACACACCTGTGTGTGTATATATACACACTTACTTCCTAGTACTATTTAATACTTCAGGAGGCTCAACTTGTTCTTTTTTTTCCCCTAGAATGAGACATTCATTCAAGGTAGACTGGCTCATATTACTGGAATGTGGCTTAGAAACCACATTTAACCAGTAGGTAAGGATTTGCTTTAGGGATACAAAAATTATGAAATCTCAAGTACTTACACATTTGTTTTTCTGTTATTTATACTGAAAGAAAATATTCCACTTTACCTCCAGTTTAAAAATGATACTGTCATTTCCAAACATCAGAAAGCACAAATGATGATACTCTTTGTTGCCTTAAACACATTTAATATTCACAAGGTAATGGTAAGGAACATTTTCTGAGATCATACCTATGCAAATTAGCCTGGTCTTAAGACTATTTTAATCTGTAGTCATGATTTTTTTTTTTTTCTTAATTTCTTGTCCTCATGGAAATGAAACTCCTTTATGGAACTTCCTGATTTATGGAAAGTGAAGCAAAAAATAATTTTTTTAGAATGCTACATGAGTGGTGATTCTAAGGCAAAAATACTTTGAAATTTTCAATAATCAGGCAACCATTGAGAAATTGCAAATCATTTCAAGGTATATTATAAATAGTTTAAAACTACCATTTTCATATCTATATTTTTTAAGAGATGAATTACTACCACCATCACCATAATTGTGAATTCAACAGAGAAAATGAACTGCTTTGAAAACATTCTTTTTACTACTAAGCACAGCAGGAAGGCAGGTAAAGAATAATATACAAAGATGAACTTATCCTTTTCAACAAAGTCTTCTCTACTGGCATCCTGTTTCCTACCTCATCTAATTTCTTTTCTAACCTTTTTTTTTAATTTATTTTAATAAAATATGCCATTCACACACAATTTCAAGTGGTATACCAACATAATCCTGCCTAGGGTCAATAAAATGTGTAATGAGCACTGAAGTAGAAAACCATCTAAGTGACATGTCATTTTTTGTCCAGTTCTAATTTTGTTACTGTTAAGTTGGGAAGCATCTCAGAATAATTGAAACATATATATTTTATGTAGAGCTTTTCTATTATTATTTGATCTTAGCATCTACAAGGCTATTTAATTTTTTTTTTTATTGAGGCCCTTCTTCCATATGAAGAAACCAAAGATCAGAGCTACAAAGCAATTTTTTAGAACTTTAAGTAGTATTGATGATAATTTTAAAGGTGTGTTCTCCTTGAGGATGAGGAGGGAGGGACAAATTGACATACATACAACAGGAGATATTGCAGTTCTTGGCTGTGAGAAAGGAGGAGGCAATTCCTTTGCTCTCAGAATCCATTCGAGAAGAAGGAAGAGATGGCTAAATCTAGAACAGGTGAAATCTGAGACTGGAAAACAATCAACATTTTCCCAGACAAGTTAGCAAAGCGATATATTACTGTAAGTGGTAGTATATTCAGAAGATGGAATACTTTGAGAAAATGGAGTGTGTATGTGAAAGGGGTTCAGAATGAAAGGGGTTCATAGGCAGAGTTGGTGAGGATGTTAGTGAGTCCCAAGGACAAAGAGGAAAAGAGGAGAAATAAAAGCAAAGATCTTCAATGTTAAAACTGAAAACTGGCCACCGCGCCGCCGTACCACGGAAGGACGTGCACTCATCTCTCCTGCAAAATCGCCTGAATTGCAATGAGCTCCTGAAAAACCATCGACAGGAGGAGGTTGGATCTGATCATGGAGAGGATACCCCTCATCGAAGAACAAAGGAGAAGCCGCATCAAGACACCGTGAAATCTTCATTCCCCGGTCAGGCAACAAGCCCCGGGGCTTTAGGGAGGGAGCACTGACTCCAAAACTCTACAATAATAGAGAACACCTAACACTATAGAGCAATATACAAGTGAGAACGCCAACAAGGGTAATCACTTGAATGCAAGTCCTGACATCACCCAATCACCAGTACCACGCAGAATAAGAAGCCCCATCCAAACAACAAATACCAACAGACATAACTCAAAGTCTGGGAAAAGGAAATCCCAAACAGAGTCAGTTAAAAAATTAATAATAACAATGAAGCAACAGAGAAATACCACACAAGTGAAGGAACAATCTACAAACACACAAGATCAAATCAATGAAGAGAATTTGGACAAACTTTCTGAAAGTGATTTCAGAAGAATGATAGTAAAGATGATCAAAGACACTGAAAAAATAATGTTAGAGAAATTGCAAGACACAACTAACACACTGAATAAAGAAATACAAGAACTTGTCAAAAAAGTAACAGAGACAAACAACCCAATTGCTGAACTGAAAAACACTGTAGAAGGAATCAAGAGCAGAGTATCTAAGACAGAAGACCGGGTAAGTGAGCTGTAAGATAGAATGGTGGAAGTAACTGCTGAAAAACAGACTCTAGCTCAAAGAATGAAAAGAGCAGAGGATAGCCTCAGAGACCTCTGGGATAATATCAAACGCACCAATATTCAAATTATAGAGGTTCCAGAAGAAGAAGAAAAAAAGAAAGGCTATGAGAAAATTTTTGAAGAGATTATAGTTGAAAATTTCCCCAACATGGGAAAAGAAATAGTCAATCAAGTCCAAGAAGCGCAAAGAGTACCATACAGAATCAATCCGAGAAGAAACACACCAAGACACATATTATGAAATAAAAGCAAAGATCTTCAATGTTAAAACTGAAAACTGGCCACCGCGCCGCCGTACCACGGAAGGACGTGCACTCATCTCTCCTGCAAAATCGCCTGAATTGCAATGAGCTCCTGAAAAACCATCGACAGGAGGAGGTTGGATCTGATCATGGAGAGGATACCCCTCATCGAAGAACAAAGGAGAAGCCGCATCAAGACACCGTGAAATCTTCATTCCCCGGTCAGGCAACAAGCCCCGGGGCTTTAGGGAGGGAGCACTGACTCCAAAACTCTACAATAATAGAGAACACCTAACACTATAGAGCAATATACAAGTGAGAACGCCAACAAGGGTAATCACTTGAATGCAAGTCCTGACATCACCCAATCACCAGTACCACGCAGAATAAGAAGCCCCATCCAAACAACAAATACCAACAGACATAACTCAAAGTCTGGGAAAAGGAAATCCCAAACAGAGTCAGTTAAAAAATTAATAATAACAATGAAGCAACAGAGAAATACCACACAAGTGAAGGAACAATCTACAAACACACAAGATCAAATCAATGAAGAGAATTTGGACAAACTTTCTGAAAGTGATTTCAGAAGAATGATAGTAAAGATGATCAAAGACACTGAAAAAATAATGTTAGAGAAATTGCAAGACACAACTAACACACTGAATAAAGAAATACAAGAACTTGTCAAAAAAGTAACAGAGACAAACAACCCAATTGCTGAACTGAAAAACACTGTAGAAGGAATCAAGAGCAGAGTATCTAAGACAGAAGACCGGGTAAGTGAGCTGTAAGATAGAATGGTGGAAGTAACTGCTGAAAAACAGACTCTAGCTCAAAGAATGAAAAGAGCAGAGGATAGCCTCAGAGACCTCTGGGATAATATCAAACGCACCAATATTCAAATTATAGAGGTTCCAGAAGAAGAAGAAAAAAAGAAAGGCTATGAGAAAATTTTTGAAGAGATTATAGTTGAAAATTTCCCCAACATGGGAAAAGAAATAGTCAATCAAGTCCAAGAAGCGCAAAGAGTACCATACAGAATCAATCCGAGAAGAAACACACCAAGACACATATTAATGAAGCTAACACAAATTAAACACAAGGACAGAATTCTCAAAGCAGCAAGGGAAAAGCAACTAGTGACATACAAGGGAAAGCCCATACGTTTAACAGCTGATCTTTCAACAGAAACTCTGCAGGCAAGAAGGCAATGGCAGGACACATGTAAATAGCTAGCTGAGAATAAATTGCAACCAAGAATCCTCTACCCTGCAAGGATCTCCTTCAAAATTGAGGGAGAAATCAAAAGCTTTACAGATAAGCAAAAATTAAAAGAATTTAGTAACACCAAACCAGCCTTACAACAAGTGTTAAAGGGACTTATATAGACAAGTATAAAAGGAGAAGATCCATGAAAGAAACACATCATAACATTTAAGAAGATAACAATAGGATCATTTGTATCAATAATTACTTTGAATGTAAATGGACTAAATGCCCCAACCAAAAGACACAGAGTGGCTGAATGGATTCAAAAACACGACCCATACATATGTTGCCTCCAGGAATCTCATTTCAGACCTAGAGACACTCATAGACTGAAAGTGAGAGGCTGGACAAAGATATTCCATGCAAATGGAAATCAAAAGGAAGCTGGAGTAGCAATCCTCATATCAGACAAAATAGATTTCAAAACAAAGAAGATTAGAAGAGACAAGGCAGGACACTATATCATGATCAAGGGATCAATCCACGAAGAAGACATAACAATCATAAATATCTATGCACCTAACACAGGCGCACCACAATACAAAAGACAAACACTTTCAGACATAGAAGAAGACATCAACACTAACACAATCATAGTAGGAGACTTTAACACTCCTCTCACACCAATGGACAGATCATCCAAACAGAAAATTAATAAAGAAACACAAGCCTGAAATGCCACACTAGAAGAAATGGACCTCATTGATATCTTTAGGACTTTCCATCCAAAAGCAGAAGAATACACTTTCGTCTCAAGTGCTCACGGAACATTCTCCAGGATAGACCACATCTTGGGCCTTGAAAATTTCCCCAACATGGGAAAAGAAATAGTCAATCAAGTCCAAGAAGCGCAAAGAGTACCATACAGAATCAATCCGAGAAGAAACACACCAAGACACATATTAATGAAGCTAACACAAATTAAACACAAGGACAGAATTCTCAAAGCAGCAAGGGAAAAGCAACTAGTGACATACAAGGGAAAGCCCATACGTTTAACAGCTGATCTTTCAACAGAAACTCTGCAGGCAAGAAGGCAATGGCAGGACACATGTAAATAGCTAGCTGAGAATAAATTGCAACCAAGAATCCTCTACCCTGCAAGGATCTCCTTCAAAATTGAGGGAGAAATCAAAAGCTTTACAGATAAGCAAAAATTAAAAGAATTTAGTAACACCAAACCAGCCTTACAACAAGTGTTAAAGGGACTTATATAGACAAGTATAAAAGGAGAAGATCCATGAAAGAAACACATCATAACATTTAAGAAGATAACAATAGGATCATTTGTATCAATAATTACTTTGAATGTAAATGGACTAAATGCCCCAACCAAAAGACACAGAGTGGCTGAATGGATTCAAAAACACGACCCATACATATGTTGCCTCCAGGAATCTCATTTCAGACCTAGAGACACTCATAGACTGAAAGTGAGAGGCTGGACAAAGATATTCCATGCAAATGGAAATCAAAAGGAAGCTGGAGTAGCAATCCTCATATCAGACAAAATAGATTTCAAAACAAAGAAGATTAGAAGAGACAAGGCAGGACACTATATCATGATCAAGGGATCAATCCACGAAGAAGACATAACAATCATAAATATCTATGCACCTAACACAGGCGCACCACAATACAAAAGACAAACACTTTCAGACATAGAAGAAGACATCAACACTAACACAATCATAGTAGGAGACTTTAACACTCCTCTCACACCAATGGACAGATCATCCAAACAGAAAATTAATAAAGAAACACAAGCCTGAAATGCCACACTAGAAGAAATGGACCTCATTGATATCTTTAGGACTTTCCATCCAAAAGCAGAAGAATACACTTTCGTCTCAAGTGCTCACGGAACATTCTCCAGGATAGACCACATCTTGGACCACAAATCAAACCTCAGTCAATTCAAGAAAACTGAAATTATATCAACCATCTTCTCGGACCACAATGCAGTGAGACTAGAGATCAACTACAGGAAAAAAACCGCTAAAAACGCAAACACATGGTGATTAAACAACACATACCTAAAAAACAAACTGATTACTGAGGAAATCAAAGGAGAAATAAAACAATTCCTAGAAGAAAACAACAATGAACACACGACAGTGCAAAAACAATGGGATAGTGCAAAAACCATGGGATAGTGCAAAAGCAGTTCCAAGAGGGAAGTTTATAGCAATTCAATCCTACATAAAGAAACAAGAAAAATATCAAGCAGACGACCTAAACCTATGCTTAAAACAATTGGAGAAAGAACAACAAAAACACCCCAAATCGAGTAGGAGAAGAGAAATCATGAAGATCAGAGCTGAAATAAATGAGATAGAAATAAAAGAAAGCAAAAGTAAAGATAAATAAAACAAAAAGCTGGTTCTTCGAAAAGGTAAACAAAATTGACAAACCACTGGCCAGACTCATCAAGAAAAAAAGAGAAAAGAACCAGATCAACAAAACCAAAAATGACAAAGGAGAGATGACAACAGATAATGCAGAAATCCAAAGGATTGTAAGAGACTATTATGAACAACTCTATGGCAACAAACTGAACAACCTGGAAGAAATGGACAGTTTCTTGGGGAAGATCAATCTCCCAAGACTGAGCCAGAAAGAAACAGAAACTTTGAACAACCCAATCACAAGCTCAGAAATTGACTTTGTGATCAAAAATCTACCCCAAAATAAAAGCCCGGGGCCAGATGGTTTCACAGCCAATTCGACCAAACATTTAAAGAAGAGCTAATGCCTGTCCTTCTTCCGAAAAAATCAACCCTAGGAGACTTTAACACTCCTCTCACACCAATGGACAGATCATCCAAACAGAAAATTAATAAAGAAACACAAGCCTGAAATGCCACACTAGAAGAAATGGACCTCATTGATATCTTTAGGACTTTCCATCCAAAAGCAGAAGAATACACTTTCGTCTCAAGTGCTCACGGAACATTCTCCAGGATAGACCACATCTTGGACCACAAATCAAACCTCAGTCAATTCAAGAAAACTGAAATTATATCAACCATCTTCTCGGACCACAATGCAGTGAGACTAGAGATCAACTACAGGAAAAAAACCGCTAAAAACGCAAACACATGGTGATTAAACAACACATACCTAAAAAACAAACTGATTACTGAGGAAATCAAAGGAGAAATAAAACAATTCCTAGAAGAAAACAACAATGAACACACGACAGTGCAAAAACAATGGGATAGTGCAAAAACCATGGGATAGTGCAAAAGCAGTTCCAAGAGGGAAGTTTATAGCAATTCAATCCTACATAAAGAAACAAGAAAAATATCAAGCAGACGACCTAAACCTATGCTTAAAACAATTGGAGAAAGAACAACAAAAACACCCCAAATCGAGTAGGAGAAGAGAAATCATGAAGATCAGAGCTGAAATAAATGAGATAGAAATAAAAGAAAGCAAAAGTAAAGATAAACAAAAACGAGAAGCTGGTTCTTCGAAAAGGTAAACAAAATTGACAAACCACTGGCCAGACTCATCAAGAAAAAAAGAGAAAAGAACCAGATCAACAAAACCAAAAATGACAAAGGAGAGATGACAACAGATAATGCAGAAATCCAAAGGATTGTAAGAGACTATTATGAACAACTCTATGGCAACAAACTGAACAACCTGGAAGAAATGGACAGTTTCTTGGGGAAGATCAATCTCCCAAGACTGAGCCAGAAAGAAACAGAAACTTTGAACAACCCAATCACAAGCTCAGAAATTGACTTTGTGATCAAAAATCTACCCCAAAATAAAAGCCCGGGGCCAGATGGTTTCACAGCCGAATTCGACCAAACATTTAAAGAAGAGCTAATGCCTGTCCTTCTAAAACTCTTCCAAAAAATTGCACAGGAAGGAACACTTCCAAACACATTCTATGAGGCCACCATCACCCTGATACCCAAACCAGGCAAAGACAACACAACAAAAGAAAATTATAGGCCAATTTCACTGATGAATCTAGACGCCAAAATCCTCAACAAAATCCAGACAAACAGAATTCAACAACACATCAAAAAACTCATACATCATGATCAAGTTGGGTTCATCCCAGGCATGCAAGGCTTCTTCAACATCCTTAAGTCAATCAATGTGATACACCATATCAACAAATTGAGAGACAAAAATCACATGATCATCTCAATAGATGCAGAAAAAGCCTTTGACAAAGTAGAGCATCCATTTATGATAAAAATTCTTTAGAAAATGGGCACAGAAGGAACCTATCTCAACATAGTGAAAGCTATATATGAGAAGCCCACAGCGAACATTATCCTCAACGGTGAAAAACTGAAAGCACTTCCTCTAAGATCAGGAACAAGACAAGGGTGTCCACTTTCACCAGTTTTATTCAATATAGTCCTGGAAGTTCTAACAACAGCAATAAGAGAAGAGAAAGAAATCAAAGGAACCAGATTGGAAAAGAAGAAGTCAAACTCTCTCTATTTGCAGATGACATGATATTATACAGAGAAAATCCCAAAGACACTATTACACAACTACTAGAGTTTGCAGATGAAAAAAATACAGAAATGACTGCTTCTTCGAAAAGGTAAACAAAATTGACAAACCACTGGCCAGACTCATCAAGAAAAAAAGAGAAAAGAACCAGATCAACAAAACCAAAAATGACAAAGGAGAGATGACAACAGATAATGCAGAAATCCAAAGGATTGTAAGAGACTATTATGAACAACTCTATGGCAACAAACTGAACAACCTGGAAGAAATGGACAGTTTCTTGGGGAAGATCAATCTCCCAAGACTGAGCCAGAAAGAAACAGAAACTTTGAACAACCCAATCACAAGCTCAGAAATTGACTTTGTGATCAAAAATCTACCCCAAAATAAAAGCCCGGGGCCAGATGGTTTCACAGCCGAATTCGACCAAACATTTAAAGAAGAGCTAATGCCTGTCCTTCTAAAACTCTTCCAAAAAATTGCACAGGAAGGAACACTTCCAAACACATTCTATGAGGCCACCATCACCCTGATACCCAAACCAGGCAAAGACAACACAACAAAAGAAAATTATAGGCCAATTTCACTGATGAATCTAGACGCCAAAATCCTCAACAAAATCCAGACAAACAGAATTCAACAACACATCAAAAAACTCATACATCATGATCAAGTTGGGTTCATCCCAGGCATGCAAGGCTTCTTCAACATCCTTAAGTCAATCAATGTGATACACCATATCAACAAATTGAGAGACAAAAATCACATGATCATCTCAATAGATGCAGAAAAAGCCTTTGACAAAGTAGAGCATCCATTTATGATAAAAATTCTTTAGAAAATGGGCACAGAAGGAACCTATCTCAACATAGTGAAAGCTATATATGAGAAGCCCACAGCGAACATTATCCTCAACGGTGAAAAACTGAAAGCACTTCCTCTAAGATCAGGAACAAGACAAGGGTGTCCACTTTCACCAGTTTTATTCAATATAGTCCTGGAAGTTCTAACAACAGCAATAAGAGAAGAGAAAGAAATCAAAGGAACCAGATTGGAAAAGAAGAAGTCAAACTCTCTCTATTTGCAGATGACATGATATTATACATAGAAAATCCCAAAGACACTATTACACAACTACTAGAGTTAATCAGCGAATTCAGCAATGTCACAGGATACAAAATCAATATACAGAAATGACTGGCATTCCTATACACAAACAATGAAAAATCAGAAAACGAAATCAAAGAGGCAATCCCCTTCACCATCGCAACCAAAAGAATCAAATATCTAGGAATAAACCTACCCAAAGAAACAAAAGAACTGTACACAGAAAATTACAAGATACTCATGAGAGACATTACAGAAGACTTAAACAGATGGAGAGATATTCCATGTTCCTGGATTGGAAGATCAATATTGTGAAAATGACCATACTACCAAATGTCATCTATAGATTCAATGCGATCCCTATCAAACTTCCAATGTCATTCTTCTCAGAACTAGACCAAAGAATAACACAGTTCATATGGAAACACAAAAGACCTCGAATAGCCAAAGCAATCCTGAGAAAGAATGGAGCTGGAGGGATCAGCCTCCCCAACTTCAGACTCTACTACAAAGCAACAGTCATCAAGACAGTATGGGTACTGGCACAAAAACAGAAATATAGACCAATGGAACAAGATAGAGAACCCAGAGATCAACCCACACACCTATGGGTACCTTATTTTTGACAAAAGAGGCAAAACTATAAAATGGGACAAAGACAGCCTCTTCAACAAATGGTGCTGGGAAAATTGGACAGCTACATGCAAAAAAATGAAGTTGGAACATTCCCTGATACCATACACTAAGATCAACTCAAAATGGATTAAAAACCTAAATGTAAGACCAGAAACCATCAAACTTTGGAGGACAATATAGACAAAACCCTCAAGGACATCAATCAAAGCAAGATCTTCTCTGACCCACCTACTAAAATAGCGGAACTGAAAAGAAAAATGAACACGTGGGACCTCATGAAATTTAAAAGCTTTTGCACAGCAAAAGAAATCACCAAAAAGTTGAACAGACAGCCCACAGAATGGGAGAAAATCATAGTAAATGAAACAACAGACAAAGAATGAATCTCCAAAATCTACAAGCAACTCAGACAACTCAGCACCAGAAAAAATGAACAACCCAATCAAAAAATGGGAAAAGGACCTAAACAGACACCTCTCCAAAGAGGACATACAGATGGCCCAAAAGCACATGAAACGACGCTCAATTTCACTTATAATTAGAGAAATGCAAATCCAAACTACAATGAGATATCTCCTCACACCCATCAGAATGGCCATTAACAAGAAATCGAGAGACAATAAATGCTGGAGAGGGTGTGGAGAAAAGGGAACACTCCTGCATTGCTGGTGGGAATGTAGATTGATGCAGCCTCTATGGAAGACAATATGGGGATTCCTTAAAGAACTAAGCATAGGAGCACCATACAACCCAGCAATCCCACTATTAGGCTTATATCCTGATGAAATCAAATCTGAAAGAAGCACCTGTACTCCAATGTTCATTGCAGCTCTCTATACAATAGCCAGAACATGGAAGCAACCTAGATGTCCATCGACAAATGAATGGATCCAGAAGCTCTGGTACATATATACAATGGAATACTACACAGCTGTAAAGAGAAATGCAGAAGAATCACTCCTAATGAGGTGGCTGGATCTAGAACGTATCATCAAAAGTGAAATCAGTCAGAAAGAGAAGGACAAATACAGTATAATAACACATATATATGGAATCTAGCAGGATGGTGATGATGGTGCACAGTGAAGCAAGGGAAAGACAAACATGGATAGTGGACATATGGACATTGTGAGGAAGGAGCAGAGGGAGTGAGGCGTAAAGGAAGTAAAGGGGCATGAGATATTGGAACATTAGAATACCATACACTAAGATCAACTCAAAATGGATTAAAAACCTAAATGTAAGACCAGAAACCATCAAACTTTGGAGGACAATATAGACAAAACCCTCAAGGACATCAATCAAAGCAAGATCTTCTCTGACCCACCTACTAAAATAGCGGAACTGAAAAGAAAAATGAACACGTGGGACCTCATGAAATTTAAAAGCTTTTGCACAGCAAAAGAAATCACCAAAAAGTTGAACAGACAGCCCACAGAATGGGAGAAAATCATAGTAAATGAAACAACAGACAAAGAATGAATCTCCAAAATCTACAAGCAACTCAGACAACTCAGCACCAGAAAAAATGAACAACCCAATCAAAAAATGGGAAAAGGACCTAAACAGACACCTCTCCAAAGAGGACATACAGATGGCCCAAAAGCACATGAAACGACGCTCAATTTCACTTATAATTAGAGAAATGCAAATCCAAACTACAATGAGATATCTCCTCACACCCATCAGAATGGCCATTAACAAGAAATCGAGAGACAATAAATGCTGGAGAGGGTGTGGAGAAAAGGGAACACTCCTGCATTGCTGGTGGGAATGTAGATTGATGCAGCCTCTATGGAAGACAATATGGGGATTCCTTAAAGAACTAAGCATAGGAGCACCATACAACCCAGCAATCCCACTATTAGGCTTATATCCTGATGAAATCAAATCTGAAAGAAGCACCTGTACTCCAATGTTCATTGCAGCTCTCTATACAATAGCCAGAACATGGAAGCAACCTAGATGTCCATCGACAAATGAATGGATCCAGAAGCTCTGGTACATATATACAATGGAATACTACACAGCTGTAAAGAGAAATGCAGAAGAATCACTCCTAATGAGGTGGCTGGATCTAGAACGTATCATCAAAAGTGAAATCAGTCAGAAAGAGAAGGACAAATACAGTATAATAACACATATATATGGAATCTAGCAGGATGGTGATGATGGTGCACGCAGTGAAGCAATGGAAAGACAAACATGGATAGTGGACATATGGACATTGTGAGGAAGGAGCAGAGGGTGGGAGGCGTAAAGGAAGTAGCATGAAGGCCTGTACTATCATAAGTGAAGAAAATAGCTCTAGTCATTGCTCTGTGAGAAAAGGGGATCCTTCAGGGGTGCTGTGCGATGGTTGGGAGGGGTCAGAAGGGGGGATATACATGTGACTGATCTGGGAACATGCATATCTGTAAACAACAAAACTCTGTAAAAGTTAAAAGTAAAATAAAGGTTTAAAAAAAAAAAAAACTGAAAACTTCTAGTCTTATGTTAATTTGGGCGTTTACATTACAATGTCTCACCTAGCCCTGAGACCTGGAGTTAGGAGTACTAGTTAATCTCATGTTAATGCTGTGGATGTGGGCCTAGAGGGCCTTTATAACCTTAAGATATTCTTTCAATTTATTGTTTCGGTAACTGACTGGAAGATACAAATTGCCATGCTTCAATTGGCAAAGGGTGATACCCTTCTACTCCCCTTCCAGTGTCTATGCTGGAAACTTTTCCCTATCCTTTCTTACTCTAATAAACTTTTCACTGCATGAAGCTCTGAGTGACCATCACTGAGTCTTTTGATCCCAATGTGAATTCTTCTCCATTGGAGATTAAGAATCTGACACCATTCATGGTAACCTACTGTCATCTATCACCTATCATCTGGGGGTTCGTCCGGGATCCTCAAGACAAGGTAAGGAACTCAGAGCTTCATCTCTTCTGTCCTCTCAGCATTAGTCTTCTGTTTTACTTTACTAACCCCCAGTATGCCAATGTATGAGTGCAATTTGCTTGAAACATATGAAAACCTGTATGAAATGAATATGGAGTCCAGCTTTGCACTTCTGTGTACATGTCTTGTAAGGCAGACCCAAGTCCTGCCAAGGTCAAGAGGTGACCACCTCTGTAAGAACCTAGTAAAAATGAACAAAGTCTGTGGACTGAATTCTCCTTTCTCAGTCAACTTTTCCAGGTCCCTTTGACTATTTAATAATTGTCTAGAAATTGGAATTTTTTTTTTTTACATATTTATTATTTATTTGAGGGGGGGCAGGTTGGGGAGGGAGGGGGCAGGCCGGGCACTTCTATTGGTCTTTCATTTATCTATTTTTATCCGTCTTTGTTCTTTGGCCTGTGTCGGCCTCCCATCGCGGTGGCCTCTGTTGTCGCAGAGCACCAGCTCTGGGCACATGCACTCCAGAGCTCCGGCTCTGTAATTGGACACATTGGTCCAGCCGCTCTGCAGCACATGGGATCTTCCCAGGCCAGGGATCGAACCAGCACCCCTTGCACTGCAAGGCGCTGTCCTTACCCACTGGACCACCAGGAAGCCCAGAAATTGGAATTATTAACCTAATCTGTCCATTTGTGGATTTTCAAAGAATTTACAATTTGTGCTATTCTCGTATACTTATGTTCAGACTTCAAATGTGCTTTGACAGATTGATGGCTTTTTTGGTTCTTTGTATAGTAATAGATGGTTGTTCTTAGTTGGTGGATCTCTAGCTCCAGGAATGTCTCCTAGGTTGAAAGATGTTAAGGATTCTCCATCGTAGGGAATTGAATCATCCTGGCTGAGTGGGTAGGAAGAGGCTGATCTGACACTTTTCCTCAATTCATCTGCTTTATAGAATGTGTCAGGAGAAAAATGAGCAAAATATGAGAGCTTTGCTCCTAAGAAAAAGGGGCATGACTCCTCCTGGCGGTTACGGTTTTCTCAGGTGACTGAGAAGTTTACAGGAGGGGTGGAGGTCTTGGCCTCATACCGTGCAGTGGTCCCATAGGAAATTCATTCATTAGTTAAAATATTTGCTCGTCCGGGGATTGCAGATAATTCATCTCTTCTGTCCTCTCAGCATTAGTCTTCTGTTTTACTTTACTAACCCCAGTATGCCAATGTATGAGTGCAATTTGCTTGAAACATATGAAAACCTGTATGAAATGAATATGGAGTCCAGCTTTGCACTTCTGTGTACATGTCTTGTAAGGCAGACCCAAGTCCTGCCAAGGTCAAGAGGTGACCACCTCTGTAAGAACCTAGTAAAAATGAACAAAGTCTGTGGACTGAATTCTCCTTTCTCAGTCAACTTTTCCAGGTCCCTTTGACTATTTAATAATTGTCTAGAAATTGGAATTTTTTTTTTTTACATATTTATTATTTATTTGAGGGGGGGCAGGTTGGGGAGGGAGGGGGCAGGCCGGGCACTTCTATTGGTCTTTCATTTATCTATTTTTATCCGTCTTTGTTCTTTGGCCTGTGTCGGCCTCCCATCGCGGTGGCCTCTGTTGTCGCAGAGCACCAGCTCTGGGCACATGCACTCCAGAGCTCCGGCTCTGTAATTGGACACATTGGTCCAGCCGCTCTGCAGCACATGGGATCTTCCCAGGCCAGGGATCGAACCAGCACCCCTTGCACTGCAAGGCGCTGTCCTTACCCACTGGACCACCAGGGAAGCCCAGAAATTGGAATTATTAACCTAATCTGTCCATTTGTGGATTTTCAAAGAATTTACAATTTGTGCTATTCTCGTATACTTATGTTCAGACTTCAAATGTGCTTTGACAGATTGATGGCTTTTTTGGTTCTTTGTATAGTAATAGATGGTTGTTCTTAGTTGGTGGATCTCTAGCTCCAGGAATGTCTCCTAGGTTGAAAGATGTTAAGGATTCTCCATCGTAGGGAATTGAATCATCCTGGCTGAGTGGGTAGGAAGAGGCTGATCTGACACTTTTCCTCAATTCATCTGCTTTATAGAATGTGTCAGGAGAAAAATGAGCAAAATATGAGAGCTTTGCTCCTAAGAAAAGGGACATGACTCCTCCTGGCCGGTTACGGTTTTCTCAGGTGACTGAGAAGTTTACAGGAGGGGTGGAGGTCTTGGCCTCATACCGTGCAGTGGTCCCATAGGGAAATTCATTCATTAGTTAAAATATTTGCTCGTCCGGGGATTGCAGATAAGAACTGGCCATTCAGCGACCTGAGCAGCCACGGTGGTCTTATATCACTGGAGGTAGGTTCCAAGATATGTAAGACAGCTGAAACGACTCTGGGGTGACTTCTGGAGGAGTTAAGCTCACAAGCAGCACATAGCCCATGACACAATGTCACTAGTAATTTTATCCCTGATAAATTCCACTTAAAATGGAGAAATGAATCTCTCATAAACAGGAATGAGGGGCGTCAGAAAGCCAAAGTCAATGTCTGACTAACATTGTCTGCTTCATGTAAAATATGTATGGAACTTATGCTTACAAGGACTTAGTAAATTGGGAAACTATACTAAAAAAGGTCTAACCTAAAATACTAAATTGGGGCTCTTGCCATTCCAAAATTAATACTTTTGTGTGCACAATTAAAAATGCTGGCCATGCTTACTTTGCTATCTTGAAGCTTCAAAAAAGCAAAAACAAGAGTAACTTAACTAAAATGGTTTCCAACAGTGACTCTGCCAGGTCACAGGTCTAATGAGAGACTGAAAGGTCAATACTTGGCATTTATACCATTTGGACTTTATTTCGCTTCTCTTTATCTTTTGTTTTAGCTAGTGAGTTTCTGGAAAGTTCTTCCTCTAAGGTTCCACATTTCATTTGGGAACCTCCTAGAAATTTTAATTGGCTGGTCAACCTATAGCTAAACTCTGGTAGCTTAAAACATTCTCTTGGTAGAATCTGTGGCAATGCATTAGAAAGATTCACTCTGGCTCTGATAGCTCAAGAATGCAAAAGGTTTCTGCTATCATACTTTCTGGGGTAATGATACTCAGAAGAGACGTTTTGAGTTATTTGTTTGCTACCTTTTGGTTTAACGCTTCTGTGGTCAGAAATGTATTGTATGCTGTATGCACACAGAGATGTAAGAAGAAGGTGTTTCCCTTCACAGTGCTGGCATGCGAAACATTCTAAAAAGATAATCTGTTGTATGCTGGGTGGCATCAGAGGTAAAGGGAAAACCAAGTGTGTGGTTTGGCGGTGAGAAACTTTAAATTCGGGTTGAAGACAGGTCTATCCCTGGGTGCTGCATCGCCTCGTCTTCTCAGGGGTAGGACTGAGGGAAAACTGTGGGTTACTGTGTCAGTAAGGGGCAGACTAAGTTCAAGCAGGGAGAGAAGCTCAGATGAACGGTCTGTCTTCACTACCATCAAGAGCAGTGAGGGACATCAGAAGCCTGGTCTTATATCACTGGAGGTAGGTTCCAAGATATGTAAGACAGCTGAAACGACTCTGGGGTGACTTCTGGAGGAGTTAAGCTCACAAGCAGCACATAGCCCATGACACAATGTCACTAGTAATTTTATCCCTGATAAATTCCACTTAAAATGGAGAAATGAATCTCTCATAAACAGGAATGAGGGGCGTCAGAAAGCCAAAGTCAATGTCTGACTAACATTGTCTGCTTCATGTAAAATATGTATGGAACTTATGCTTACAAGGACTTAGTAAATTGGGAAACTATACTAAAAAAGGTCTAACCTAAAATACTAAATTGGGGCTCTTGCCATTCCAAAATTAATACTTTTGTGTGCACAATTAAAAATGCTGGCTGTGCTTACTTTGCTATCTTGAAGCTTCAAAAAAGCAAAAACAAGAGTAACTTAACTAAAATGGTTTCCAACAGTGACTCTGCCAGGTCACAGGTCTAATGAGAGACTGAAAGGTCAATACTTGGCATTTATACCATTTGGACTTTATTTCGCTTCTCTTTATCTTTTGTTTTAGCTAGTGAGTTTCTGGAAAGTTCTTCCTCTAAGGTTCCACATTTCATTTGGGAACCTCCTAGAAATTTTAATTGGCTGGTCAACCTATAGCTAAACTCTGGTAGCTTAAAACATTCTCTTGGTAGAATCTGTGGCAATGCATTAGAAAGATTCACTCTGGCTCTGATAGCTCAAGAATGCAAAAGGTTTCTGCTATCATACTTTCTGGGGTAATGATACTCAGAAGAGACGTTTTGAGTTATTTGTTTGCTACCTTTTGGTTTAACGCTTCTGTGGTCAGAAATGTATTGTATGCTGTATGCACACAGAGATGTAAGAAGAAGGTGTTTCCCTTCACAGTGCTGGCATGGGAAACATTCTAAAAAGATAATCTGTTGTATGCTGGGTGGCATCAGAGGTAAAGGGAAAACCAAGTGTGTGGTTTGGCGGTGAGAAACTTTAAATTCGGGTTGAAGACAGGTCTATCCCTGGGTGCTGCATCGCCTCGTCTTCTCAGGGGTAGGACTGAGGGAAAACTGTGGGTTACTGTGTCAGTAAGGGGCAGACTAAGTTCAAGCAGGGAGAGAAGCTCAGATGAACGGTCTGTCTTCACTACCATCAAGAGCAGTGAGGGACATCTCTGGTGGAAAAAAGCAAGGTGGGAGAATTCACCTCCACAGATGGGAGCTTCACAAAGTTCCAAAACCCCCAACCCCTTGGACTGTATTCTGAAAAATTGGGATAGATTTGACACTCAGAGCTTAAAAAAGACACACCTGACTTTCTTTTACAAACCTACATGGCTACAATATCCACTAGAAAATGGTGAACGTTGACTAGTTAAAGGGGCTCTCAATTACAACACTGTTTCACAATTAGACTTGTTCTGTAGAAAGCAAGGAAAATGGGTAAAAGTGCCATATGTATTGCCATATGTAAACTAAAAAGTTCCCCTTTCTAAAGTAGCTTTGAAATTGGAAATCTAGGGTACTGGTGTGTCAGCTACCAATTGGCACTTGCCATCTTCCTCAGCAAGGACTAAATCGTGTGCTGCTGTAGCTGCTGACCTTCAACACCCCTTGAAAGGAGTTCAGGGTGAAGAAGAAAATGAGGCATTCTGAACTCAGGGAAAAAGCGTCAGGAAAGGTCTTCAGATAGATATTTTCAGGAGCCAGTTTCACGAGTCCAATTTTTCCATCTCTTCATATCTAGAAAAGCACTAAAGTCCTTCATGGTGACCTGTTACTTGTGGCTAGCAAAAGGTTCATGAGACTAGTAGAAACTTTCTGGAAAAATATATACTTGATCGCACGTATTCCTCCTTCACCCAAATCACATATATACTGACCTTCCCCCGACCCCCCTACCTCTTTGAAGTAGCTTCTCACAGCTATCTGAGGCACTGTCTCCTGGGCTGCAGTCCTCATTTTGTCCCAAATAAAACTTAACTTGCCACTCTCATGTTGTGCATTTTTAAAGTCGACAGATGAATGAAGTATTGGCATAACACATTCGTGTGCAAGGTGGGGGGCATCAGAGGTAAAGGAAAACCAAGTGTGTGGTTTGGCGGTGAGAAACTTTAAATTCGGGTTGAAGACAGGTCTATCCCTGGGTGCTGCATCGCCTCGTCTTCTCAGGGGTAGGACTGAGGGAAAACTGTGGGTTACTGTGTCAGTAAGGGGCAGACTAAGTTCAAGCAGGGAGAGAAGCTCAGATGAACGGTCTGTCTTCACTACCATCAAGAGCAGTGAGGGACATCTCTGGTGGAAAAAAGCAAGGTGGGAGAATTCACCTCCACAGATGGGAGCTTCACAAAGTTCCAAAACCCCCAACCCCTTGGACTGTATTCTGAAAAATTGGGATAGATTTGACACTCAGAGCTTAAAAAAGACACACCTGACTTTCTTTTACAAACCTACATGGCTACAATATCCACTAGAAAATGGTGAACGTTGACTAGTTAAAGGGGCTCTCAATTACAACACTGTTTCACAATTAGACTTGTTCTGTAGAAAGCAAGGAAAATGGGTAAAAGTGCCATATGTATTGCCATATGTAAACTAAAAAGTTCCCCTTTCTAAAGTAGCTTTGAAATTGGAAATCTAGGGTACTGGTGTGTCAGCTACCAATTGGCACTTGCCATCTTCCTCAGCAAGGACTAAATCGTGTGCTGCTGTAGCTGCTGACCTTCAACACCCCTTGAAAGGAGTTCAGGGTGAAGAAGAAAATGAGGCATTCTGAACTCAGGGAAAAAGCGTCAGGAAAGGTCTTCAGATAGATATTTTCAGGAGCCAGTTTCACGAGTCCAATTTTTCCATCTCTTCATATCTAGAAAAGCACTAAAGTCCTTCATGGTGACCTGTTACTTGTGGCTAGCAAAAGGTTCATGAGACTAGTAGAAACTTTCTGGAAAAATATATACTTGATCGCACGTATTCCTCCTTCACCCAAATCACATATATACTGACCTTCCCCCGACCCCCCTACCTCTTTGAAGTAGCTTCTCACAGCTATCTGAGGCACTGTCTCCTGGGCTGCAGTCCTCATTTTGTCCCAAATAAAACTTAACTTGCCACTCTCATGTTGTGCATTTTTAAAGTCGACAGATGAATGAAGTATTGGCATAACACATTCGTTCCTCCATGTAGAAAACCACAGCCTAATCACTGAGTACAGTGGTACACTAGTTCTCCAAAATATTTCTCTTCTATGAACAGGGCCACTGAAGCACCAGATCACAAGGCATAATGATGGCTCATGTTTTGGTCCACATTATCCAACATGTACATAATGAATCATAGAAGTAAAACCGGATCACCTATGTTACAATGCATATATGTACCATATACAGATAATATAAATTTTAATTTGTTTAAAGAATACCTGTGAAACCAAATTAACATGTCAAGTTACATCTCAGAAGTATAATAAAGTTCCCTGCTAAGCATCTATATTAAGATTAAACTTTACCCTTCAGGATAATAGAAATTAGAAGAGAAATAAAGATACTAGAGAGTAGAAAAGATCATAGTCTGAATAGATAGAGAGAAACAGATTTGTTAACTCAGCCTGAGGCTTATAATCTTATTGACGTGTTAAAAACATATATGTTCTTTACTATGTTCATGTTAAATCACTTCAGTCATGTCTGTCACTTTGTAGCACTATAGACTGCAGCCCACCAGGCTGCTCTATCCATGGGATTCTCCAGGCAAGAATATTGGAATGGGGCTTCCCTGGTGGTTTAGTGTGTAAGGACACCACCTTGCAGCACAAGGGGTGTCAGTTTGACCCCTGACCTGGGAAGATTCCACATGCCCTGGAGCAGCTGGACTGATGTGTCCAACCACCGAGCCGGAGCTCTGGAGTGCCTGTGCCCAGAGCCGGTGCTCTGCAGCGACAGAGGCCACTACGAAGGGAGGCCCACAGGGCACAAAGAATGAGGAAGCATGAAAATAGATAGATGAAAGACCAATAGAAGTGGCCAAAAGAAAAATGAAAAAAACAAAAAGAGAATACTGGAATGGGTTACCATTTCCTTCTCCAGGGGATGCTCCCTACCCAGGGATCAAACCCATGTCTCTTAATATCTCCTGCATTTGCATGAGACTAGTAGAAACTTTCTGGAAAAATATATACTTGATCGCACGTATTCCTCCTTCACCCAAATCACATATATACTGACCTTCCCCCGACCCCCCTACCTCTTTGAAGTAGCTTCTCACAGCTATCTGAGGCACTGTCTCCTGGGCTGCAGTCCTCATTTTGTCCCAAATAAAACTTAACTTGCCACTCTCATGTTGTGCATTTTTAAAGTCGACAGATGAATGAAGTATTGGCATAACACATTCGTTCCTCCATGTAGAAAACCACAGCCTAATCACTGAGTACAGTGGTACACTAGTTCTCCAAAATATTTCTCTTCTATGAACAGGGCCACTGAAGCACCAGATCACAAGGCATAATGATGGCTCATGTTTTGGTCCACATTATCCAACATGTACATAATGAATCATAGAAGTAAAACCGGATCACCTATGTTACAATGCATATATGTACCATATACAGATAATATAAATTTTAATTTGTTTAAAGAATACCTGTGAAACCAAATTAACATGTCAAGTTACATCTCAGAAGTATAATAAAGTTCCCTGCTAAGCATCTATATTAAGATTAAACTTTACCCTTCAGGATAATAGAAATTAGAAGAGAAATAAAGATACTAGAGAGTAGAAAAGATCATAGTCTGAATAGATAGAGAGAAACAGATTTGTTAACTCAGCCTGAGGCTTATAATCTTATTGACGTGTTAAAAACATATATGTTCTTTACTATGTTCATGTTAAATCACTTCAGTCATGTCTGTCACTTTGTAGCACTATAGACTGCAGCCCACCAGGCTGCTCTATCCATGGGATTCTCCAGGCAAGAATATTGGAATGGGGCTTCCCTGGTGGTTTAGTGTGTAAGGACACCACCTTGCAGCACAAGGGGTGTCAGTTTGACCCCTGACCTGGGAAGATTCCACATGCCCTGGAGCAGCTGGACTGATGTGTCCAACCACCGAGCCGGAGCTCTGGAGTGCCTGTGCCCAGAGCCGGTGCTCTGCAGCGACAGAGGCCACTACGAAGGGAGGCCCACAGGGGCCAAAGAATGAGGATGGATGAAAATAGATAGATGAAAGACCAATAGAAGTGGCCAAAAGAAAAATGAAAAAAACAAAAAGAGAATACTGGAATGGGTTACCATTTCCTTCTCCAGGGGATGCTCCCTACCCAGGGATCAAACCCATGTCTCTTAATATCTCCTGCATTTGCAGGCAGATTCTTTACCACTAGTGCCACCTCGGATGTCCATTCTTTACAATATTATTATTCTAATTCTACCAACAATTTGAATAATAATGGTAGTAGGGACATTAGAATAATTATTTATATGACTCTGAAAACTTTAAACTGATTAAACAGAAATTCATGTACCTGGGAAGATACAACTGTTGCTAAAATTAAAACAAAGCGTGAAAACACCTTAAATGTCCACTGATTGATAAATGAGATAAGGAAGATACACATACACACACACATCATGGAATATTACTCAGCCATACAAAAGAATGAAATCTTGCCATTTGCAACAACATGGATAGACCTTAAGGCTATTACAGTAAGTGAAATAAGTCAAACAAAAAAGGACAAATACTATATGATTTCACTTATTTGTGGAATTTCAAGCAAACAAACAAAATAAAACAAAATCAAATCCATAGATACAGAGAGCAGATCAGTGGCTATCAGAAGGGAGGAGGCTTTGTAGCAAAATGGGTGAAGAGGGTCAAGTATATGGTCATGGATGGCAATTAGGCTTGTGGTGCTGATCATTCTGGTGTATAGAGATGATGAGTTGTAATACTATACAACTACAACATATAAAAAAAACTATATGAAAGCTGATTTTTTCCTCTGTGGTAGCAGTGTAATTTTTTCGACAAATTTAAAATTGGATTTCCTAAAATTATTAGTTTTTATTCACAAAATCTCTCAACAAAAAAATATACTAAACCAGGGCTTCCCTGGTGGCCCAGTGGGTAAGGACACTGCCTTGCACTACAACGGGCGCTGGTTTGATCCCTGGCCTGGGAAGATCCCACGTGCTGCAGAGCAGCTGGACCGATGTGTCTTATGACCAAGTCGGAGCTCTGGAGCGCATAAGCCCAGAGCCAGTGCTCTGCGACAACAGAGGCCACCATGATGGGAGGCCCACACAGGCCAAAGAGCAAAGATAGATGAAAATGGACAAATGAAAGACCAATAGAAGTGGCCCGCCTGCTCCCCTCCCTCCCCACCCCACCCCCATCAAAATAAATAAATAAATAAATCTTTTAAAAAAATACATATATATATACTAAACCAAATATATATATATATATATATACACAATATCATGTTAAGCAATGCCCAAAACATAGCAATAAATGAGGCAACACAATTATTCACAAAGAGATTGAGACTAATGGGATTGGACAATGCAAAAACATCAGTCACAAGTGTGAATGTAGGTATAATCAAAGAATAACTTGGAGGAAAATTTCAGGATTTGGAGCCAGACCAACGTCAAGTCCAAGTCCAACCAATCACTACTTTTCAATCATGCAATCATTAAGGCTCTTTGAATTTCAGTTTACTCAGCTGTCTTATAAAACAGAACTTTTATGAGGAGTCAAGGGAATCCTTTTTATGCAGTCTAATGTAAATTGCAAAATGCTGCAGAAACGCAAGTTGATAGGGTTTCAAAAGATGGGCGAAATGACCATATTCATTTGTTATAATCAGGAATGTATTCTCTCTTCACAGAAGAAAGAAGGAAGCTAGGGAAGCAGTACTGAAGGTTAGATGAACTACACCTCTACAAAACAAGAAAAAAAGGCACTTCCAAAGGAAGAAACAGCATGGAAAAACCATAAAGACTGTTAAATTCAGGTTGTGTTTGATAAGCATGAAGGGATAGTATTTGTCTACAGAATGTGGATCAGGGATACAGGATTAGTGGGAAATCAGGGTGAAAAATAGGGTAGGGTCTTAAATGCCAGAAAGAAGTAATATAAATGGCATTTTAAATATAATAGATAGCAGGGAAATGATTTATGAAATAGTGACAGGATTTGTTCTTAATGAATGGAAGACACACCTGATGGCAGCACAAAAGACGGACTAGAGCTTAGAGCAGTTAGCAGGTGGAAGTGGAATCTGGGCGAGCTCAACTAGTGTAGGAATGGCATGAAAGGAACAGTGACAGAGTAAGAGCTCCTGATAACGACTAAATCCAAATCCTCAGCTAAGGCCTCACTTCAGATCTCAAGCATCTGTGTTTAATTATCAAATAAAATTTCCAACTCATAATCCTAAAGGCATCTTGAACTCAATAGAAGTTTTTCATTGCCCCCTCTAAATTTGCTTCTCTTCCTTACAACCAACAATAGTGCCCATCCCCAAATTATTCATTGCTTCATCCCTGCACCTTTTGAGGTTATTTCTTAATTTGACTGAAGACATCCGCAGTCTGCTCAGCTATCTTAGAACGATTGTAGTCATTCATACTAACTTTCTGAACTTTATTTTTAATATTCAGTAATTTGCCAAGTCTGATCAATTCCTTCTTGTCTTTCCCATCTGGTCCTCATCTCTCCTTTAGGCCACAATCTTAAATTTAAACCTTGATCTCTTTCTTGCATTATTACAAGTGTTTTCTTGCCATCATTTCTTCTTCAAAAACTCCTTTGTAAACCACTAGCCATGGGAAGCACACTAAAAATCCCATGTTTCAGAATTATACTTTTTATCCTAAAAGATGATACAAGAGTCTGTAAATGTACTTTTGTTCTATATATTTATTTTTGGTCTTCACTTAGCAAATATTCCAATGCATTGTGTTATGAAAAGCTTAAGTGTTTAATAATGAAAAATGCCTTCCAGTAATGTCTCAATGATTTCAATCTGATTATAACAAGAATGTTTTTCAGCATTTTAGGTTTTATCCATATATATTTAGTATGGCTATAGAATTCATCTAAACTCTACCACAGTATATGTCTCCATCAATTTTGGTTCTGCTTTTAAGGGATTTCCAGACTTGTTAACAGATCTTAACAAAATTATGCTCAAACAAAATAAATATACTTTCTCCCTCCAATTACAGCCTTAAGAGCTTACGTTAACTCTAAATAAAAATATACTGATGTCTAACTTGGACTGTTCCAAATTAAATAGAAATTCCTAGCAGGAAAAATATACATCCAAAATAACTCAATTTTATCCAAGCCTTGTGACTAAAAGTGCAGTATATGTTGTGGACATGCATATTCTTAGAAATTTAGATTTGAGATTTTTAAATGTAAATTAACTGCAAAGAACCATGCAACCAAATATGAAAGCTGTTCTTAAGCTCAGGTTAATCATTTTACACCTTATAATCCTAAAGGCATCTTGAACTCAATAGAAGTTTTTCATTGCCCCCTCTAAATTTGCTTCTCTTCCTTACAACCAACAATAGTGCCCATCCCCAAATTATTCATTGCTTCATCCCTGCACCTTTTGAGGTTATTTCTTAATTTGACTGAAGACATCCGCAGTCTGCTCAGCTATCTTAGAACGATTGTAGTCATTCATACTAACTTTCTGAACTTTATTTTTAATATTCAGTAATTTGCCAAGTCTGATCAATTCCTTCTTGTCTTTCCCATCTGGTCCTCATCTCTCCTTTAGGCCACAATCTTAAATTTAAACCTTGATCTCTTTCTTGCATTATTACAAGTGTTTTCTTGCCATCATTTCTTCTTCAAAAACTCCTTTGTAAACCACTAGCCATGGGAAGCACACTAAAAATCCCATGTTTCAGAATTATACTTTTATCCTAAAAGATGATACAAGAGTCTGTAAATGTACTTTTGTTCTATATATTTATTTTTGGTCTTCACTTAGCAAATATTCCAATGCATTGTGTTATGAAAAGCTTAAGTGTTTAATAATGAAAAATGCCTTCCAGTAATGTCTCAATGATTTCAATCTGATTATAACAAGAATGTTTTTCAGCATTTTAGGTTTTATCCATATATATTTAGTATGGCTATAGAATTCATCTAAACTCTACCACAGTATATGTCTCCATCAATTTTGGTTCTGCTTTTAAGGGATTTCCAGACTTGTTAACAGATCTTAACAAAATTATGCTCAAACAAAATAAATATACTTTCTCCCTCCAATTACAGCCTTAAGAGCTTACGTTAACTCTAAATAAAAATATACTGATGTCTAACTTGGACTGTTCCAAATTAAATAGAAATTCCTAGCAGGAAAAATATACATCCAAAATAACTCAATTTTATCCAAGCCTTGTGACTAAAAGTGCAGTATATGTTGTGGACATGCATATTCTTAGAAATTTAGATTTGAGATTTTTAAATGTAAATTAACTGCAAAGAACCATGCAACCAAATATGAAAGCTGTTCTTAAGCTCAGGTTAATCATTTTACACCTTAGCTAAGTCTTTATGCTTTGAAGGCCTTTTAGAAATATTGAGATATTTCATTTATTTTCAATTTTTTACAACTCCATAAAATAATAAAGTAGATATGAAATGTCTAGAGATTAAGTGTTTTGTGGTGAAAATTAAAAATACGAAATCTGTGTCTTTTAAAGTACTCAAACTATGAAAATAAAATGGTAAATCAATATGAACACTGGTGAGAATTTTCTAGAGAACAAACATGAACACAAATAAGAAGACACACACCTGGCTTTCTTTTTTTATTTTCTTTGACTATTGCAAGTAAAAGTATCTTATCAGTTTGGCAAGTAATGATGACAACAAAGGCTCAGATGTCTGCTCAAATAATGAATAGTTTTTCCAGATTTAGCATTTCCAATAAAGTTATAATACTTTAATAGCTGTGAAATGTCACTGCTGAAAAATCATTTGACATGTCTGCTCAGAAAACAATTTTTTTTAAGCAAGTTAAATCAATTAAAACAGAATGAATCAAATTGTTACTGCTTTTAACTTTAAAGAGAAATGAACTACATATTTTCCTTTACTGTGAATTGTCCTTAGTTAATCAAGAAATTTAAACTTAAAAATATTTTTAAGTAGAACTCTGCAGGCCAAGGTAAAATTGTAATATTCTTAAAGAAACACCAAACCTTTTACTTTTAGTAATTGTTATTATGTAGAAATGATTTCATACCACCTAGTCTATCGATCACTCAACAAAAGGGAACTAGGTAGGGTGAAATCCATCCCATCTCAAGGAAGTCAACTCACAAAATGTACATGCCAGGTGAGACAAATGCAGAATAAATACAAAGTAGACTTCTGTCTGAGTCTGAAAGAAGTGACTTGTCTTATCTTCTAGTAATCACTGTTTCATTTGAAAAATCAGCTCCCTGTTCGATGTATTAATTAAGGAAATGGCCAAAAATTCAACCTAATATTTTTGGGAACAGCACAGATGTCCCTATCCAAGCCTTGTGACTAAAAGTGCAGTATATGTTGTGGACATGCATATTCTTAGAAATTTAGATTTGAGATTTTTAAATGTAAATTAACTGCAAAGAACCATGCAACCAAATATGAAAGCTGTTCTTAAGCTCAGGTTAATCATTTTACACCTTAGCTAAGTCTTTATGCTTTGAAGGCCTTTTAGAAATATTGAGATATTTCATTTATTTTCAATTTTTTACAACTCCATAAAATAATAAAGTAGATATGAAATGTCTAGAGATTAAGTGTTTTGTGGTGAAAATTAAAAATACGAAATCTGTGTCTTTTAAAGTACTCAAACTATGAAAATAAAATGGTAAATCAATATGAACACTGGTGAGAATTTTCTAGAGAACAAACATGAACACAAATAAGAAGACACACACCTGGCTTTCTTTTTTTATTTTCTTTGACTATTGCAAGTAAAAAGTATCTTATCAGTTTGGCAAGTAATGATGACAATAAAGGCTCAGATGTCTGCTCAAATAATGAATAGTTTTTCCAGATTTAGCATTTCCAATAAAGTTATAATACTTTAATAGCTGTGAAATGTCACTGCTGAAAAATCATTTGACATGTCTGCTCAGAAAACAATTTTTTTTAAGCAAGTTAAATCAATTAAAACAGAATGAATCAAATTGTTACTGCTTTTAACTTTAAAGAGAAATGAACTACATATTTTCCTTTACTGTGAATTGTCCTTAGTTAATCAAGAAATTTAAACTTAAAAATATTTTTAAGTAGAACTCTGCAGGCCAAGGTAAAATTGTAATATTCTTAAAGAAACACCAAACCTTTTACTTTTAGTAATTGTTATTATGTAGAAATGATTTCATACCACCTAGTCTATCGATCACTCAACAAAAGGGAACTAGGTAGGGTGAAATCCATCCCATCTCAAGGAAGTCAACTCACAAAATGTACATGCCAGGTGAGACAAATGCAGAATAAATACAAAGTAGACTTCTGTCTGAGTCTGAAAGAAGTGACTTGTCTTATCTTCTAGTAATCACTGTTTCATTTGAAAAATCAGCTCCCTGTTCGATGTATTAATTAAGGAAATGGCCAAAAATTCAACCTAATATTTTTGGGAACAGCACAGATGTCCTTATTCTGCCCTATCTCACCTAGCTCCCTTTTATCTTCCTTTTCTATTCTCCCAAATAGAGGAAATTATTCACTCTCATTGAAGCACATTAAAGTTGATCTTAAAAAAAAATCTACACACAAATCCGCACAAGACCATTAAGAGTATAAAATAAATTTACCTTTGCTTATAAATACCTTACGTTATAAGAAAATGAAGAAATGGAAAGTACTGAATACCATTAATTGCCCTTGACCAATTATGATATGCTTTTCTCTCAAATTCAACAGGCATCTAGGAATTCATTTTTAATTTCCACATAATTAAAAGTTGTGGTCATTTATTTCTAATTATTTGAATTTCATTAAATAAATTGGCCTCTAATTTTTAAAATTTAATCAACATTAAAGTGTTATTTACAATCAGGTACAGTATTATTTGCTATAAACATGTATAGATATACAGTTTACATTTGAAGGATACAAATTTATCTTTTTGTAAATTTTTATTTAAATGAGTTTATTAATTATTCAGCATTGATGTCATAAAATAAATTTGGGGAGCCATTAGTTCTAAAAATTTCAGCCAATACACAATATAACAAATAGATCGTGTTGTCTTAAAGACCTACATTTTTTTATTCGATAATATTTACATACTCAAGTTATGAGTGACTCAAGGGAGCTGCATAAAGTCTTAAAGGGTATACTCCCTTTACTAATGAAATTTAACTCATCCTCAATTAAATTAGTAGTAGTACACTTTTGAATTAAATCCCTGTGTCTAGCATCAGATCTCTATGAAATCTAATTGTACTGATGTTTTTATTCCAATATTCACATGTTTTAGCAATGTATTTATCTGATCCAATGTCTGGTTTTAGTCATTTTCATATGCTGCATTTAATTGAGCTGTATTTTTAGCATAGAATTATTATGTTAAAGATTCATGGGACAAAACTTCTGTCTGAGTCTGAAAGAAGTGACTTGTCTTATCTTCTAGTAATCACTGTTTCATTTGAAAAATCAGCTCCCTGTTCGATGTATTAATTAAGGAAATGGCCAAAAATTCAACCTAATATTTTTGGGAACAGCACAGATGTCCTTATTCTGCCCTATCTCACCTAGCTCCCTTTTATCTTCCTTTTCTATTCTCCCAAATAGAGGAAATTATTCACTCTCATTGAAGCACATTAAAGTTGATCTTAAAAAAAAATCTACACACGAATCCGCACACGACCATTAAGAGTATAAAATAAATTTACCTTTGCTTATAAATACCTTACGTTATAAGAAAATGAAGAAATGGAAAGTACTGAATACCATTAATTGCCCTTGACCAATTATGATATGCTTTTCTCTCAAATTCAACAGGCATCTAGGAATTCATTTTTAATTTCCACATAATTAAAAGTTGTGGTCATTTATTTCTAATTATTTGAATTTCATTAAATAAATTGGCCTCTAATTTTTAAAATTTAATCAACATTAAAGTGTTATTTACAATCAGGTACAGTATTATTTGCTATAAACATGTATAGATATACAGTTTACATTTGAAGGATACAAATTTATCTTTTTGTAAATTTTTATTTAAATGAGTTTATTAATTATTCAGCATTGATGTCATAAAAAAAATTTTGGGGGAGCCATTAGTTCTAAAAATTTCAGCCAATACACAATATAACAAATAGATCGTGTTGTCTTAAAGACCTACATTTTTTTATTCGATAATATTTACATACTCAAGTTATGAGTGACTCAAGGGAGCTGCATAAAGTCTTAAAGGGTATACTCCCTTTACTAATGAAATTGAACTCATCCTCAATTAAATTAGTAGTAGTACACTTTTGAATTAAATCCCTGTGTCTAGCATCAGATCTCTATGAAATCTAATTGTACTGATGTTTTTATTCCAATATTCACATGTTTTAGCAATGTATTTATCTGATCCAATGTCTGGTTTTAGTCATTTTCATATGCTGCATTTAATTGAGCTGTATTTTTAGCATAGAATTATTATGTTAAAGATTCATGGGACAAAAACTATATATTCATATTTTTTATAGAGAGTAAAACATAGTTATAAGTATTCCTGTAATTGACTGACACGGAAATTGCAATGTTAAGTACAAGAATGTAGAGTGATCTTCACTGGAACCTGTAAAGATCAGTCCCAGAAACAGAGAGAAGAGCATAAGAAGAACAATGAGGGGTCTAAAGGGGTTTGAGGGGTCTAAAGCTCTAACTATTTAATAGAATTCAATGATATAGCCACATGATCTATTTTACCTGGTTTACTGTCACTTCTTAGGGCTACTGAACTCCCTTGGCAACCTTTCTTACTTTGTTGTTTTATTCTTGCTTTGGAGTTTCTGCCTCAAATATTGTTCCAAAGGCGTGGCAGCCAGTTGACTATGAGTCTACCTCAGAGGTGTTAAGAATCCTGTAGGCCCTTTTTATCATAGTTCTCAGGAGTAGCAGAGATTCCACCCCTCAGGAAGAGCCTCGTTATCTTTCTTGGTACCAGAGGCCCCTCTTTATCACAGAGACTTATATGAGCCTCTCCCCTGAGCATCCATGAGCCTATCAGATTCTGATTTCATTTCAGGGCTGTGCAGTATGTTGACTAAACTCCTGACCAGTCTACCAGTAACCCAAGAAATCCAAATGCTTCATTCCCACTTAATTGCCTGCGAACCCCAGCAAGAGTTTGTCTCTACAGAAGCAGATAGATTGGAGTTAGGGGTAGATGGGAAAGCAACAGCTATTCAGAAAGACATCTTTCCAGAAACCTCTCCTCCTAATTTTAAAAGGATTTTCTAACAAAACTGACATATAATAAATCTAGTTTTGTGGTCCATCATTTTAAAGACTGATCACAAATAATTTTTAGGGCACAAGTCATATCAAACATTTCTTGAAATAAATTTCCTGATTTCTTAGTTAGACATTAAACCAGCCAAAAGGTGAGCTTAAAGAAGTTATTACAAAGCAATTTAAATTTTGAAATGGAAAATACTAACAATAGAAGACTTTTTGAGTACAAAAGTAGGCCTTATTTCTTATTTTCAAAGTAAAATCTCTCCTAAAGGGATATAGAGCATGAAAAAATCAAAGGCATCATTTTGTTTAATCCTGACACATGATTTTAGCAGGTGTAGAAAAGCTCAGAGTACAGAGTACTAGACCTTGAACAAAACTTAGCATGTGTGTGCCAGCAATAGGCTGTAGCACACCCTGAGACCACAAGCAGATGCAGCCAAGGCAAGAATTCAATAATAGGGAAAAGAGGATCGATCTGTAAAGGTTTTGTAGGTGTTAGCAAGGAAAGCATTATTTGCTGCTTTTAAATTTGCAGGTAATTTAATTCCATATCCATTCAGAGCATTATGGAGGGTCTATATTTAAAGTCTTCATGACAAAGGGGAAATGGTAATTAAGAGAGCTTGAAAATGTTGGAGGTAGACAAACAAACCACAAATAAGACCCTCTGACTGTGGCTGTCACTACAGTAAACTGCTAAACCGCCTAAGAAAACAACAAATGCTGTTCTCTGAGAGCTGAGAAATTATGTATGCATAAATGGTTATTTTCCCCAGATAAGGTAAACGAACAGTGCCAAGTTTTTCTCAACTCAACCTTGGTTCTCAAGTTAGTGGATTTTGGACAACTATCATAAACAACCAAGCATCCTGGTGAGACTAAACACAAGAATATATTCTGTATCTGCATTTCGTCATCCAGAGAGCATGTAACTCTTACTATGATCTTTATTAACTGTAATGGGAACAGAACATGATTTTGCCAGGAACAACTGCTTTCAGAGCAGTATAGGCTTGTTTTCTAAATTTGACAGTGGTTGGGCCAGTGCTGTGTTAATCATGTATGCCCTATCAAATTTGTAACACTTTAGGGGGCTTCCCTGGTGGTCCAGTGGGTAAGGACACCGCCTTGCAGTGCAAGGGAAGCCAGTTCCATCCCTGGCCTGGGAAGATCCCACGTGCCGCGGAGTGGCTGGACCGATGTGTCCAACTACAGAGCCGGAGCTCTGGAGCGCATGCGCCCAGAGCCGGTGCTCTGCGACGAGAGAGGCCACTGCGATGGGAGGCCCACAGGAGCCAAAGAACAAAGATGGATGAAAATAGACAAATAAAGGACCAATAGAAGTGGCACGCCCACCCTCCTCCCTACCCACCCCTCCAAAATAAATTTGTAACACTTTAAAATAAAGCTCAAAAGAGATTTAGAATTGAAAAAACATAGCTTCTGAGCTTTCGAAGGAACTAAGCGATGAGCAAGGAAAGAATTGCTAGGCTGTAGCACACCCTGAGACCACAAGCAGATGCAGCCAAGGCAAGAATTCAATAATAGGGAAAAGAGGATCGATCTGTAAAGGTTTTGTAGGTGTTAGCAAGGAAAGCATTATTTGCTGCTTTTAAATTTGCAGGTAATTTAATTCCATATCCATTCAGAGCATTATGGAGGGTCTATATTTAAAGTCTTCATGACAAAGGGGAAATGGTAATTAAGAGAGCTTGAAAATGTTGGAGGTAGACAAACAAACCACAAATAAGACCCTCTGACTGTGGCTGTCACTACAGTAAACTGCTAAACCGCCTAAGAAAACAACAAATGCTGTTCTCTGAGAGCTGAGAAATTATGTATGCATAAATGGTTATTTTCCCCAGATAAGGTAAACGAACAGTGCCAAGTTTTTCTCAACTCAACCTTGGTTCTCAAGTTAGTGGATTTTGGACAACTATCATAAACAACCAAGCATCCTGGTGAGACTAAACACAAGAATATATTCTGTATCTGCATTTCGTCATCCAGAGAGCATGTAACTCTTACTATGATCTTTATTAACTGTAATGGGAACAGAACATGATTTTGCCAGGAACAACTGCTTTCAGAGCAGTATAGGCTTGTTTTCTAAATTTGACAGTGGTTGGGCCAGTGCTGTGTTAATCATGTATGCCCTATCAAATTTGTAACACTTTAGGGGGCTTCCCTGGTGGTCCAGTGGGTAAGGACACCGCCTTGCAGTGCAAGGGAAGCCAGTTCCATCCCTGGCCTGGGAAGATCCCACGTGCCGCGGAGTGGCTGGACCGATGTGTCCAACTACAGAGCCGGAGCTCTGGAGCGCATGCGCCCAGAGCCGGTGCTCTGCGACGAGAGAGGCCACTGCGATGGGAGGCCCACACAAGCCAAAGAACAAAGATGGATGAAAATAGACAAATAAAGGACCAATAGAAGTGGCACGCCCACCCTCCTCCCTACCCACCCCTCCAAAATAAATTTGTAACACTTTAAAATAAAGCTCAAAAGAGATTTAGAATTGAAAAAACATAGCTTCTGAGCTTTCGAAGGAACTATACTTATTTGAGTTAGAGACAGCCCAGGGTGCTGCTAAAGGAATTCTAGTAGATCTGAACTGAGACCCTGATTAGTGAATTATTCCTGGTTAGGGCTCCCTGGTGGCTCACATGGCAAAGAATCTGCCTGCAATCCAGCAGACCTGGATTTGATCCCTGGGTCAGGAATATCCCTTGGAGAAGGGAATGGCTACCCACTCCAGTATTATTGCCTGGAGAACTCCATGGACAGAGTAGCCATGGGGTCGCCAAGACTCAGAGGTGACTAACAGTTTCACTTTTCAAGGACTAAACTATGCTCCCTCCCAATCCCAATTCATGCATTGAAATGTCAACCCCAGTATCTCAAAAAAAAAAAAAAAAAAAAAAAACACACACAAAAACCCACAGTCTTTATAGGCGTGATTAAGTTAAAATTAAATCATTAAGGTGGAATTAATTCAATATTACTGATGTCCTTGTAAGAAGAAATTTGGACACAGGCATGGATTGAGGGAAGATGATTTGAAGACACAGGAGAAAATCACCATCTACAAGCCAAGTGGAGAAGCCTGGAATAGACTCTTCCCTCACGGCTCTTAGAAGGAACTGATTCTAGTAACACTTTGATCTTGAATTTCTAGCCTCCAGATCTGCAGAAAGTAAATACATTTCTCTTGTTTGAGCCAGCCAATCCGTGGTACTTTTTATGGTAGCCTTAGCAAACTAATAAATAGGCACTGATCTAGTTTCCTTTTAGTGGAAAACAATAATATGAATAAATCTGTATAAATATAATTGGTCTTTTTTTTTTTTTTTTGACCATCCTTTCCACTTGACCAGTCAGAGGCAGAGTTTAATTTTTCTTCTTAGAAAACTCACAGTTTCCAAGTGAGTTGTTCTGCATCCTCCTCTGGAAGTAGATTATAGAAAGCCCCCTTTCCACTAATTTTCAGGTGTATTTTTCCAACAATATTAGAGTCATTATAATTCTTCACCTATTGATTCTTTTGTTATTTTTTTTCAATTTGTTCAGAAATTGCATGAGGAAGAGAGGTGCTATGTAGTGGCCCCACAATGGTTCCAAAAGTGAGACTGGATGATAATGAAAGTTTCTGTAATGATCACAAATTCTTTTTATTTTTTTCAAACTTAAAAAACCTCTTCTTTCTCTGCTTTGCCCACTTTCCTGAGACAATGCCTAGTTCTAGTTGAAGTGACCGTGATAAACAGCAGATTTAAGGATATCACCCTGACTAGCCATGCCCTAGAGCTATTATTGTTTCCAAGACTTTCTTTTGATATATATTATACCAGGAACAGATGAACAAACCACATTTGGAATTGTTGAGCTATTTCTCAAAATATTTTTCAAAATTTTAAAAACCAAAATGCATTCTCATAAACACTTTTCCCATTAAAGCAGTGTGTGTTGTAATGCAAACTCTCTCCATATGGTTCTGATTCATTTACACTTAACTCATCAAAAAGTTGTTTAGGGAAAAATTACTTGATTGCCCAGTAAATTGTTTTGATCTTTTTTAATTTCAAAAACAGGACATGTTATCCAAAGTAAACAAAATTCAAAGTGGACAGCTGATGTCTAATTCTGTCCTGTTGTTTTAAGATTCAGTGTTCTATACTTAAACATTCACATAGCCACTTCTCAGCCAATCAATCACTAAAATACAAATGCATATGGCTCTATAGCAAAATGTGAAGATGTTGTCCTATATAACTTTGACATAATAATTACATACTGAAATTTTACCTCAGTTAAAATGCAGCATTATAAAGGCCTTAGGTCAAACACATTGCTAAGACATATGTCAATGACTATTGGAATGAAAAATTGGTTGTATTAGATTCTATAGGGATTTAGAATGAAATCATAGTAATTTATTGTCCAAAACTGCACTTATTTTGTACTTAAGCCTGAGCTCAGGTTTTCTAGTGGGTAGAGTATTCTACAAGGACTTAAGCTTCCTTGAATAATTCATAACTTGGAAATGGAAATGTGCTGCATTAGAAATATATACACAAAACTTTGAAAGAAAATCAAAACTGGATATTAAGGTATACATCTAAAATTAATGATGATTTTAATACATTTCTAAAGTTTGATGTATCTAATCAAAGAAGCCTCATTAACTTTGTGAGTTATCACCTTGTCATTGCTATAAAATATTATGGAAGACTCAAATTGAAATGAGTTGTTCTAATAATTTTTAATATTTAATCACAATTAAATAAGTTTATGTGTATATAACTATAAACTTTCATCTATAAATTGAATCAATTTATATATCAATTATGTTATGCTGAAATAATTTGTCATATTGAGATGATTACTATAGTACAGGTATATTGCCCATGAGTTATTAAAAAATTTACATTCAGGTTGTTAAACATTATTTGCCTCCTTGATAGCTATGAATTACTAAGTGAGCTTACATATATTATTTTAAATCCTCACAGTTAGCTTGCATTTTTAAAATGTACTCGAATTCTACATAATGCAACAGAGAATTAGAGAGGTGGCAAGATTTTAAAACTAGTAAGAAACCAGGATACATATAATCAAGTTTGATTTGCTCTTATAAACTAGTTTTTCCACTGCAATATTCTTTCTTTTAAATTTCATAAGAAGAGTCTGTAATAATGTTTTGTTTTGCAGAAACTACCGAATACTTTATTTTAGAAGTCTTTGTAAATACTGAATCAAAAATCTGATTTTTTCTGTAAAAGTCTAGTTGTAGATTTGCTTATTATCAGTGTAAGAATTGACAAAGCACACAGCTTATGGATCAAATCCAGCCTTTTGTTTGTTTCTGCACAGGCTGTGAACTATACTTAAATGACAGAACAAAATTAAAAATAATATTTCATGACACATGAAACACATGAAATTTAAATTTCAGTGTTCATAAGCAATGTTTGATTAGAACACAGCTACATTTATTTGTTCATTGTCCATGTCAGCAACAAAGACTGTATGACATGCAAAGTCTGAAATATTTACTAACATTTGAAACATCATGAAATCATAGTAATTTATTGTCCAAAACTGCACTTATTTTGTACTTAAGCCTGAGCTCAGGTTTTCTAGTGGGTAGAGTATTCTACAAGGACTTAAGCTTCCTTGAATAATTCATAACTTGGAAATGGAAATGTGCTGCATTAGAAATATATACACAAAACTTTGAAAGAAAATCAAAACTGGATATTAAGGTATACATCTAAAATTAATGATGATTTTAATACATTTCTAAAGTTTGATGTATCTAATCAAAGAAGCCTCATTAACTTTGTGAGTTATCACCTTGTCATTGCTATAAAATATTATGGAAGACTCAAATTGAAATGAGTTGTTCTAATAATTTTTAATATTTAATCACAATTAAATAAGTTTATGTGTATATAACTATAAACTTTCATCTATAAATTGAATCAATTTATATATCAATTATGTTATGCTGAAATAATTTGTCATATTGAGATGATTACTATAGTACAGGTATATTGCCCATGAGTTATTAAAAAATTTACATTCAGGTTGTTAAACATTATTTGCCTCCTTGATAGCTATGAATTACTAAGTGAGCTTACATATATTATTTTAAATCCTCACAGTTAGCTTGCATTTTTAAAATGTACTCGAATTCTACATAATGCAACAGAGAATTAGAGAGGTGGCAAGATTTTAAAACTAGTAAGAAACCAGGATACATATAATCAAGTTTGATTTGCTCTTATAAACTAGTTTTTCCACTGCAATATTCTTTCTTTTAAATTTCATAAGAAGAGTCTGTAATAATGTTTTGTTTTGCAGAAACTACCGAATACTTTATTTTAGAAGTCTTTGTAAATACTGAATCAAAAATCTGATTTTTTCTGTAAAAGTCTAGTTGTAGATTTGCTTATTATCAGTGTAAGAATTGACAAAGCACACAGCTTATGGATCAAATCCAGCCTTTTGTTTGTTTCTGCACAGGCTGTGAACTATACTTAAATGACAGAACAAAATTAAAAATAATATTTCATGACACATGAAACACATGAAATTTAAATTTCAGTGTTCATAAGCAATGTTTGATTAGAACACAGCTACATTTATTTGTTCATTGTCCATGTCAGCAACAAAGACTGTATGACATGCAAAGTCTGAAATATTTACTAACTGACTCTTTACAGAAAGGTTTGCTGATCCATGATATATACTAATAAAATAATAGCTATGAACCACTATTTGAATAATGTGAATTAAGGTACCTTCTTATATGTGGTAAAAATAAAGTTGCAGACAATGGATTACAGTTGTCCCTTGGTATTTGCAGGGAATGATTTTAGTATGCAATCTATGGTTGTTTGAGTCCACAGATGTGGGACCTGCACATGCTGTGGGCCAATGGTAATTTGAAAAAAATGGTAATTAAGACCAAACATAACTATACAGGTCTCTAAGGCAACATGTTATATGTTATTTAAATTAGTTTGCTCACATACTGCTTTAAAATATTATAACTTCTGATTGTCAAATATTACTATGTGATATCATTGGTAGTGTGGATAGTTTCCCAAAGAAATCTATTAATTTGGAGATTAAAACAATGAAAACAATTTAGACCTTTCTATAGGAAAAATGTCTTATATCCACATAAAAGAAAGTTGTCCTTAGAAAGATTTATAATGTCTGACAGGGCTTAGGTTCTACCGATAAAGTTATATGTGGGAAAATAACTAGAAATCAAATATGTGAAATTCATGGTAAAAATATAAAAGAACTGCAGAGAAAATATTCCAGTTAGAAAATAAACACTGTAGTCTTATGTGGCTCTTATAAACTAGTTTTCCACTGCAATATTCTTTCTTTTAAATTTCATAAGAAGAGTCTGTAATAATGTTTTGTTTTGCAGAAACTACCGAATACTTTATTTTAGAAGTCTTTGTAAATACTGAATCAAAAATCTGATTTTTTCTGTAAAAGTCTAGTTGTAGATTTGCTTATTATCAGTGTAAGAATTGACAAAGCACACAGCTTATGGATCAAATCCAGCCTTTTGTTTGTTTCTGCACAGGCTGTGAACTATACTTAAATGACAGAACAAAATTAAAAATAATATTTCATGACACATGAAACACATGAAATTTAAATTTCAGTGTTCATAAGCAATGTTTGATTAGAACACAGCTACATTTATTTGTTCATTGTCCATGTCAGCAACAAAGACTGTATGACATGCAAAGTCTGAAATATTTACTAACTGACTCTTTACAGAAAGGTTTGCTGATCCATGATATATACTAATAAAATAATAGCTATGAACCACTATTTGAATAATGTGAATTAAGGTACCTTCTTATATGTGGTAAAAATAAAGTTGCAGACAATGGATTACAGTTGTCCCTTGGTATTTGCAGGGAATGATTTTAGTATGCAATCTATGGTTGTTTGAGTCCACAGATGTGGGACCTGCACATGCTGTGGGCCAATGGTAATTTGAAAAAAATGGTAATTAAGACCAAACATAACTATACAGGTCTCTAAGGCAACATGTTATATGTTATTTAAATTAGTTTGCTCACATACTGCTTTAAAATATTATAACTTCTGATTGTCAAATATTACTATGTGATATCATTGGTAGTGTGGATAGTTTCCCAAAGAAATCTATTAATTTGGAGATTAAAAAAAAAATGAAAATAATTTAGACCTTTCTATAGGAAAAATGTCTTATATCCACATAAAAGAAAGTTGTCCTTAGAAAGATTTATAATGTCTGACAGGGCTTAGGTTCTACCGATAAAGTTATATGTGGGAAAATAACTAGAAATCAAATATGTGAAATTCATGGTAAAAATATAAAAGAACTGCAGAGAAAATATTCCAGTTAGAAAATAAACACTGTAGTCTTATGTGGCTCTTTTATTGTGCAGAATATGACTTATGGCAGTAGGTCATCTTGCAAAAATGAAAATAATTTATTTTAATAGAAAGTATTTTTTGGTCAAAACCGTATGCACACCAGCTTCCACAGTTCCTTTTGATTACAATGATATACTGCAATACAAATAATGAATACCATATAATACTTAGCATGATACTGTCAACTTTTATCCTTTAACTTTTATTTATAAACCACAAACATTTACAGTAAAAATGTATGAACTGATATAAAATCTGCTATTGTGATTTATCTAAAAGTCTGGGATAAGGCACACTTACAAAGCTAATGGTATCAATGTACAACAAAATGCCTTCACTTTATTTCCTAGGGCTACCTGTGTCTAACACAGGGATCTATACAGAAAGGAACTAAGTATATTCCAAATAATTGATGTATTAAGACCATTCATATTTAAAAGAACACCACTTGTACTCCTGCCACTTAAAAAAGAAATTCAGTTAAAGAAAAAAAAAAAAAATCTACAAACAAATGGAAAAATAAACCATACTTACGGACTGGAAGAAATAATATTGCTAATACGACCATACTGCTCAAGGCAATTTACAGATAAGGCAATCCCTATTAAAATACCAATGACATTTTTCACAGGATAAATGTTCTAAAGTATGCAAGGAAACACAAAAGATCCAGAATGGTCAAAACAATCTTCATAAAGAAGAGCAAAGTTGTAGGCATCCAAACTATACTACAAAACTACAGTTATCAAAATAGTCATTAAATTGGTGTACCATCCACTTTTCTATATTTATATAGAAAATATATATACACGTATATGTATACACAGTGGAATATCACTCAGTTACAAAAAAGAATGAACTCCTGTAATTTGCAACAATTTATGCTAAATGAAGAAAGTCAGGAAGACAAATATCATGATTTCACTTATAAGTGAAATATAAAAAAACAAAACAAATGAACGTGTTAAAAAAAGAAACAAAGTCACAGATACACAGAATAAACATGCAGTTTCCAGAAGGAAGAGAAAATAGGGAACCCGCCGCCGCAAGCAGCCGCCGGAACCCGCCACCGCGAGCAGCCGCGGGCGCCACCAGGAGCTGCGGCGCGGATGCTACTATGTGAACTAATATCACGGAACACCACAGCAAACCAGACATAGAGCCTCCACCCCCTGACCAATTATCAAACCAAGGATCCACTGATTCCAAGACCCCACACTATCAAAGAACATAGAACACTACAGATTATTCACCTGTAAACAAGGTCTTACACCACCCAAGACACAAACCACTGAACCCTTCTATAAGGATAGAAACCCAAAGGAAGGGAGAATTCAACCAAGAACCTGGTGGGAATAAGAACTCCATACACACAGACACACACAAAGAAACAAAAATTAACCTAATAATGAAACGTCAGAGAAACACTGCACAAATGAAGGACCAAGCTAGAGAAATACCACTTCAAATGACAGAGGAGAAGATAGACAAACTATCTGAAAGAGAATTCAGAAAAGCTATACTAATGAGGATGCAAAACACCGAAAACAGAATATTAGAGGAAATTAGTGCATTGAGAAGCGACATGCAAGAAATGAAAAATAAGCAAATGGAGACCACCAACTCAATTGCTGAACTCAAAAATAGTATAGAAGGTCTCAACAGTAGAGTGTCAGAGGCTGAAGAACGGATAAGTGAGCTGGAAGACAGAATGGTGGAAATAAGTGCTGAAGAACAGAACTAAGCCCAAAGAATTAAAAGAACTGAGGATAGCCTCAGAGATCGATGGGACAATATCAAACACACCAACATTAGAATTATAGGAGTTCCAGAAGAAGAAGAAGAGAAGAAAGACTATGAAAAAATTCATGCAGAGGTTATAGTTGAAAACTTCCCCAGCATGGGAAAGGAAATAGTCAACCAAGTCCAGGAAGCGCAAAGAGTTCCATACAGGAGAAACCCCAGAAGAAACACACCAAAGCACATTCTAATCAAACTAATGTAGACTAAATATAAAGACAGATTTAAATAAAAGCAGCTAGGAGCAAACAACAAATAACATATAAAGGAAACCCCATACGTTTAACTGCGGATCTCTCAACAGAAAACCTACAAGCCAGAAGAGAATGGCAAGATACATTTAAACGGCTAAAAGAGAACAATCTCCAACCAAGAATTCTCTACCCAGCAAGAATCTCATTCAAAATCGATGGTGAAGTCAAAAGCTTCACAGACAAGCAAAAACTAAAAGAATTCTGTACCACAAAACCAGCCCTACAACAAGTGTTAAACGGCCTGATATAGCCAATAAATACAAGAGTAGGAGAAGCCTTACAAATCAAACCCCAAATTTCTAAGAAGATGACAATAGGAGCATTCGTATCAATAATTACTTTGAACGTAAATGGACTAAATGCTCCAACCAAACGACACAGGCTGGCTGAATGGATCCAGAAGCAAGACCCATATGTATGCTGTTTACAAGAGACCCACTTCAGACCTAGCACAAAGAAACAAAAATTAACCTAATAATGAAACGTCAGAGAAACACTGCACAAATGAAGGACCAAGCTAGAGAAATACCACTTCAAATGACAGAGGAGAAGATAGACAAACTATCTGAAAGAGAATTCAGAAAAGCTATACTAATGAGGATGCAAAACACCGAAAACAGAATATTAGAGGAAATTAGTGCATTGAGAAGCGACATGCAAGAAATGAAAAATAAGCAAATGGAGACCACCAACTCAATTGCTGAACTCAAAAATAGTATAGAAGGTCTCAACAGTAGAGTGTCAGAGGCTGAAGAACGGATAAGTGAGCTGGAAGACAGAATGGTGGAAATAAGTGCTGAAGAACAGAACTAAGCCCAAAGAATTAAAAGAACTGAGGATAGCCTCAGAGATCGATGGGACAATATCAAACACACCAACATTAGAATTATAGGAGTTCCAGAAGAAGAAGAAGAGAAGAAAGACTATGAAAAAATTCATGCAGAGGTTATAGTTGAAAACTTCCCCAGCATGGGAAAGGAAATAGTCAACCAAGTCCAGGAAGCGCAAAGAGTTCCATACAGGAGAAACCCCAGAAGAAACACACCAAAGCACATTCTAATCAAACTAATGTAGACTAAATATAAAGACAGATTTAAATAAAAGCAGCTAGGAGCAAACAACAAATAACATATAAAGGAAACCCCATACGTTTAACTGCGGATCTCTCAACAGAAAACCTACAAGCCAGAAGAGAATGGCAAGATACATTTAAACGGCTAAAAGAGAACAATCTCCAACCAAGAATTCTCTACCCAGCAAGAATCTCATTCAAAATCGATGGTGAAGTCAAAAGCTTCACAGACAAGCAAAAACTAAAAGAATTCTGTACCACAAAACCAGCCCTACAACAAGTGTTAAACGGCCTGATATAGCCAATAAATACAAGAGTAGGAGAAGCCTTACAAATCAAACCCCAAATTTCTAAGAAGATGACAATAGGAGCATTCGTATCAATAATTACTTTGAACGTAAATGGACTAAATGCTCCAACCAAACGACACAGGCTGGCTGAATGGATCCAGAAGCAAGACCCATATGTATGCTGTTTACAAGAGACCCACTTCAGACCTAGAGACACTCATAGACTGAAAGTGAAAGACTGGAAAAAGATATTCCATGCAGATGGAAATCAAAAGAAAGCTGGAGTAGCAATCCTTATATCAGACAAAATAGACTTTAAAGTAAAGAAGATTCTAAGAGACAAGGCAGGTCACTACATCATGATTAAGGGATCTATCCAAGAGGAAGACATAACAGTCATGAATATCTATGCACCCAACACAGGGGCACCTCAATACATAAGACAGGTACTTTCAGAAATAAAAGAAGAAATCAACAATAACACAATAATAGTAGGAGACTTTAACACTCCTCTCACACCAATGGACAGATCATCCAAACAGAAAATTAACAAAGAAACACAAGTCTTAAATGCCACACTGGAAAAGATGGACCTCATCGATATCTTTAGGACGTTCCATCCAAAAGCAGAAGAATACACTTTCTTCTCAAGTGCTCACGGAACATTCTCCAGGATAGACCACATCTTGGGCCACAAATCTAACCTCAGTCAGTTCAAGAAAACCGAAATTATATCAACCATCTTCTTGGACCACAATGCAATGAGACTAGAGATCAACTACCGGAAAAAAAACCCTAAAAACACAAACACATGGAGATTAAACAATACATACCTAAAAAACCAACTGATCACTGAGGAAATCAAAGGAGAAATTAAACAATTCCTAGAAGAAAATGACAATGAACACACGACAGTGCAAAACCTATGGGATACTGCAAAAGCAGTTCTAAGAGGGAAATTTATAGCAATACAATCCCACCTCAAGAAACTAGGCAAATACAAAGCAGATGACCTAACCCTCCACTTAAAACAATTAGAGAGAGAAGAACAAAAACATCCCAAAGCCAGTAGAAGAAGAGAAATCATAAAGATCAGAGCAGAAATAAATGAGAAAGAAACAAAAGAAACAATAGTAAAGATAAATAAAACAAAAAGCTGGTTCTTTGAAAAGGTAAACAAAATTGACAAGCCACTGGCCAGACTCATTAAGAAAAAGAGAGAGAAGAACCAGATCAACAAAATCAAAAACGAAAAAGGAGAGATTACAACAGATCATGCAGAAATCCAAAGGATTCTAAGAGACTATTATGAGCAACTCTATGGCAACAAACTGGACAACCTGGAAGAAATGGACAGTTTCTTGGAAAAGATTAGTCTCCCAAGACTGAGCCAGAAAGAAACAGAAACTTTGAACAACCCAATCACAAGCTCAGGAATCAAATTTGTGATTAAAAATTTACCCAAAAATAAAAGCCCAGGGCCAGATGGTTTCACAGCCGAATTCTACCAAACATTTAAGGAAGAGCTAATGCCTGTCCTTCTAAAACTCTTTCAAAAAATTGCACAGGAAGGTTATATTTTGTAATCCAGTATAGAAAATACTAACAAAAACAGTATTTTGTATCTTTTTTATAAAAGCATTCTAGGACTTATTTAAACAGTATTTTGTATCTTTTTAAAAATGTTAGAAACACAAGTCTTAAATGCCACACTGGAAAAGATGGACCTCATCGATATCTTTAGGACGTTCCATCCAAAAGCAGAAGAATACACTTTCTTCTCAAGTGCTCACGGAACATTCTCCAGGATAGACCACATCTTGGGCCACAAATCTAACCTCAGTCAATTCAAGAAAACCGAAATTATATCAACCATCTTCTTGGACCACAATGCAATGAGACTAGAGATCAATTAACAGAAAAAAAACCCTAAAAACACAAACACATGGAGATTAAACAATACATACCTAAAAAACCAACTGATCACTGAGGAAATCAAAGGAGAAATTAAACAATTCCTAGAAGAAAATGACAATGAACACACGACAGTGCAAAACCTATGGGATACTGCAAAAGCAGTTCTAAGAGGGAAATTTATAGCAATACAATCCCACCTCAAGAAACTAGGCAAATACAAAGCAGATGACCTAACCCTCCACTTAAAACAATTAGAGAGAGAAGAACAAAAACATCCCAAAGCCAGTAGAAGAAGAGAAATCATAAAGATCAGAGCAGAAATAAATGAGAAAGAAACAAAAGAAACAATAGTAAAGATAAATAAAACAAAAAGCTGGTTCTTTGAAAAGGTAAACAAAATTGACAAGCCACTGGCCAGACTCATTAAGAAAAAGAGAGAGAAGAACCAGATCAACAAAATCAAAAACGAAAAAGGAGAGATTACAACAGATCATGCAGAAATCCAAAGGATTCTAAGAGACTATTATGAGCAACTCTATGGCAACAAACTGGACAACCTGGAAGAAATGGACAGTTTCTTGGAGAGAATTAATCTCCCAAGACTGAGCCAGAAAGAAACAGAAACTTTGAACAACCCAATCACAAGCTCAGGAATCAAATTTGTGATTAAAAATTTACCCAAAAATAAAAGCCCAGGGCCAGATGGTTTCACAGCCGAATTCTACCAAACATTTAAGGAAGAGCTAATGCCTGTCCTTCTAAAACTCTTTCAAAAAATTGCACAGGAAGGTTATATTTTGTAATCCAGTATAGAAAATACTAACAAAAACAGTATTTTGTATCTTTTTTATAAAAGCATTCTAGGACTTATTTAAACTAAGAATTATTGGACATCTGGTAAGAAAAAGTAACGTCTAGCAAGACAGTTATTGCTAGAAACTGTACATCTAACAAGAATTAGCTTTCTTTATCTACCATGTATCACTGGTACTTAGGCACAAGTTATACAAAGTAGATAAATAAAGCTTATTCATTATTGTCAAGGCATTTAGAGCCAAAAATTTGGAAAGGGGGTAAGGAGAGGTGACAAGGTATGTAAACAGATAGTTTTCTTTCTTTTTTTTTAAGACTTATTTATTTATTTACTTTGGTGGAGGTGGGGTGGGGAGGGAGGGGAGCAGGTGGGCCACTTCTATTGGTCTTTCATTTGTTCATTTTCATCCATCTTTGGTCTTTGGCCCGTGTGGGCCTCCCATCACGGCGGCCTCTGTTGTCGCAGAGCACCAGCTCTGGGCGCATGTGCTCCAGAGCTCCGGTTCGGTAATTGGACACATCAGTCCAGCCACTCCGTGGCACATGGGATCTTCCCAGGCCAGGGATCGAACCAGCGCCCCTTGCACTGCAAGGCGGTGTCCTTACCCACTGGACCACCAGGGAAGCCCCAACAGATAGTTTTCTTACCAAATCTCACTTTAATGACCTTTTACATGCTATATGAATTTTATTAAACTAATAATTTATTACATTAGATAAACTTATTAAGTTCATGACACAAATATTCCCTTTCATTTACTAATGAGAAACTTATGTTCTTTGCCATTGATTAGTTATCAGAACGTAAAATTTAACTGTAAATTCAAGGTAGGGTATTTATTTGCCACAGTGATAGAAAGGCTTAACTTCCTCTCAGTATACATTTCCCAGGTAGTATACAGTCTTATTGTATATAGGGTAAAACATCAGTTTTAAATTGTAGAGTAAAACTAAATGGGTTTCTAAAATATGTATTCACAAAGTCTATTTGAAATATAATAAGTTGCCCATTTTAGCACATGTGCAAGTTGAAGTTATGGGTTATATGTATATATAGAGAACAGATATAATAAGACACAATTTGCATATCAGATAAAATACAATGTTATTGATGAGTCACTTTACTTTAAAATTACTCAAACTCATTCAATATTAATTTACAATGGTACTTTTCAACTTTGTTTCATAACTTCCTTTAGGAAATTTTCCAATTAAAAGTACTTTGCAAATTAACTTAATAGTTAATGTCCCAGATATTACAAATATTTTGTTATTACAGTTTCATATAGTAGGTTGGGTTTGGGATACAAAGTAGATAAATAAGCTTATTCATTATTGTCAAGGCATTTAGAGCCAAAAATTTGGAAAGGGGTGGGCAAAAAATTTCTTCTTTTAAGACTTATTTATTTATTTACTTTGGTGGAGGTGGGGTGGGAGGGAGGGGGCGGGTGGGCCACTTCTATTGGTCTTTCATTTGTTCATTTTCATCCATCTTTGGTCTTTGGCCCGTGTGGGCCTCCCATCACGGCGGCCTCTGTTGTCGCAGAGCACCAGCTCTGGGCGCATGTGCTCCAGAGCTCCGGTTCGGTAATTGGACACATCAGTCCAGCCACTCCGTGGCACATGGGATCTTCCCAGGCCAGGGATCGAACCAGCGCCCCTTGCACTGCAAGGCGGTGTCCTTACCCACTGGACCACCAGGGAAGCCCCAACAGATAGTTTTCTTACCAAATCTCACTTTAATGACCTTTTACATGCTATATGAATTTTATTAAACTAATAATTTATTACATTAGATAAACTTATTAAGTTCATGACACAAATATTCCCTTTCATTTACTAATGAGAAACTTATGTTCTTTGCCATTGATTAGTTATCAGAACGTAAAATTTAACTGTAAATTCAAGGTAGGGTATTTATTTGCCACAGTGATAGAAAGGCTTAACTTCCTCTCAGTATACATTTCCCAGGTAGTATACAGTCTTATTGTATATAGGGTAAAACATCAGTTTTAAATTGTAGAGTAAAACTAAATGGGTTTCTAAAATATGTATTCACAAAGTCTATTTGAAATATAATAAGTTGCCCATTTTAGCACATGTGCAAGTTGAAGTTATGGGTTATATGTATATATAGAGAACAGATATAATAAGACACAATTTGCATATCAGATAAAATACAATGTTATTGATGAGTCACTTTACTTTAAAATTACTCAAACTCATTCAATATTAATTTACAATGGTACTTTTCAACTTTGTTTCATAACTTCCTTTAGGAAATTTTCCAATTAAAAGTACTTTGCAAATTAACTTAATAGTTAATGTCCCAGATATTACAAATATTTTGTTATTACAGTTTCATATAGTAGTTCTATTTTTTACTTTTTGGAGGGAGGCGGGTTGGGGAGGGAGGGGGGTGGGCGGGCCACTTCTATTGGTCTTTCATTTATCTATTTTCATCCGTCTTTGTTCTTTGGCCCGTGTGGGCATCCCATCGTAGGCTTCTGTTGTCGCAGAGAACTGGGTCTGGGCGCATGCGCTCCAGAGCTCCGGCTCGGTAATTGGACACATTGGTCCAGCTGCTCCGCGGCATGTGGGATCTTCCCAGGCCAGGGATCAAACCGGCACCCCTTGCACTGCAAGGCGGTGTCCTTGCCCACTGGACCACCAGGAAAGCCCCCTATTTTTAGTTTTTTGAGGAACCCCCTCTGTTTTCCCTAAATGCTGTACTAATTTACATTCCCACCAATAGTGCACATGGGTCCCTTTTCACCGCATCTTCTCTGATATTTATTTATCCCTTATCTTTTTGATAAGAGACATCCTTGCAGGTATGAGACATATCTCATTGTGCTTTGGATTTGCATTTGTCTAATGATTAATGATGTTGGATACATTTTCATGTACTTCATGGCCATTTGTAAGTCTTGTAAAAAAATATCTTTAGGTTCTTTGCCCAATTTTTAATTGAGCTATTTGGTTTTATGTTAGTGAGTCATATGACTTTCTTTTGTATTTTGGCTATTAACCCCTTATCACATCCGTGGCTTGCAAATATTTTCTCATTATATAAGCTGTCTTTTCATTTTGTTGATACTTTCTTTTGTTGTGCAGAAGTCAAACTTTGATTCATGCAATTATTGACTATGTCAACTACAAAATATTTATTTTGTAGGTAGATATTCTGTTTCCTTACTTTAAAGTGGGAATTAGGTAGATATCATAAACAATTTGAAATATAATAAGTTGCCCATTTTAGCACATGTGCAAGTTGAAGTTATGGGTTATATGTATATATAGAGAACAGATATAATAAGACACAATTTGCATATCAGATAAAATACAATGTTATTGATGAGTCACTTTACTTTAAAATTACTCAAACTCATTCAATATTAATTTACAATGGTACTTTTCAACTTTGTTTCATAACTTCCTTTAGGAAATTTTCCAATTAAAAGTACTTTGCAAATTAACTTAATAGTTAATGTCCCAGATATTACAAATATTTTGTTATTACAGTTTCATATAGTAGTTCTATTTTTTACTTTTTTTGGAGGGGGGAGGGAAGAGAGCAGGCGAGCCACTTCTATTGGTCTTTCATTTATCTATTTTCATCCGTCTTTGTTCTTTGGCCCGTGTGGGCATCCCATCGTAGGCTTCTGTTGTCGCAGAGAACTGGGTCTGGGCGCATGCGCTCCAGAGCTCCGGCTCGGTAATTGGACACATTGGTCCAGCTGCTCCGCGGCATGTGGGATCTTCCCAGGCCAGGGATCAAACCGGCACCCCTTGCACTGCAAGGCGGTGTCCTTGCCCACTGGACCACCAGGAAAGCCCCCTATTTTTAGTTTTTTGAGGAACCCCCTCTGTTTTCCCTAAATGCTGTACTAATTTACATTCCCACCAATAGTGCACATGGGTCCCTTTTCACCGCATCTTCTCTGATATTTATTTATCCCTTATCTTTTTGATAAGAGACATCCTTGCAGGTATGAGACATATCTCATTGTGCTTTGGATTTGCATTTGTCTAATGATTAATGATGTTGGATACATTTTCATGTACTTCATGGCCATTTGTAAGTCTTGTAAAAAAATATCTTTAGGTTCTTTGCCCAATTTTTAATTGAGCTATTTGGTTTTATGTTAGTGAGTCATATGACTTTCTTTTGTATTTTGGCTATTAACCCCTTATCACATCCGTGGCTTGCAAATATTTTCTCATTATATAAGCTGTCTTTTCATTTTGTTGATACTTTCTTTTGTTGTGCAGAAGTCAAACTTTGATTCATGCAATTATTGACTATGTCAACTACAAAATATTTATTTTGTAGGTAGATATTCTGTTTCCTTACTTTAAAGTGGGAATTAGGTAGATATCATAAACATATTTTATAAAGTTATAGTAAGTTAAGTAAGTATACTATTGGTAAAGAAAAGTGATGAGCAAAAAGTTTACTTTTCTTCCCATATTCAAACCTTTTACTTTTGCTAGAGAAAACTAATGTTGCCCCTCTAGCTACTCCTAATAGAATAAGAAAGAAGTAATTGATAATTCCCTTAAAGAAAGTGTAATGAAGAACCAAGGTACATTTAAAGGTCTGGGATTTATTTAAAAATGCATTTCCTTTACATTTAAACACATTTAAAAACTATAAGAAGAATATTTTGCTTATTTTATACTGAAAAAATTAAAGTACTATCAAGTTCTGCTTAAGACACAAAACTACATGAGCTTTAAAGAAAACAGATAATTTATAATCATACTGATTAATTTTATTACATGATTTATTTACTCATTTGTGATAGTGGATTCCCCTATTTTCTGGAGAGAAAGTATGGTTATGTGGTGATCCTAAGGCCTACCGATTAATTTTATCAACAATAGAAAATAAATTAAATATTATATATACACTAGAAATCTATATAGCCAATAAGTACTATGTTATGTGAGCATACTAACTGCCATTAGGCTTCTTTGGTGACTCAGTTGGTAAAGAATCTATTTGCAGTAAAGGGGATTCAGGAGACAGAGGTTCAATCCCTGGGTCAGGAAGATGGCTATCGACTCTAGTATTCTTGCCAGGAAAATCCCATAGACAGAGGAGCTTGGCAGGCTATAATCATTGGGTCACAACAGTCAGACACAACTTAGCAACTAAATCACCACTACCACAAATTGGCATTATGTTATATAAATATATTAATTGTCACTGAAATTAGCACAATGCATAATAAAATGATAAAAGCAGATTACAAAACATGTACATACAGATTTTTGTTTACTTATATCAAGACCATATATGAATAAACCCAAGGTAGTGAGGCATTCAGAAGCACATTCTTAAAAATCACCTGCCATTCTAATTTAAAATGTAATCCTGAAACCTGACTCACACTTGCTAAATAACTTAGGCGTGAAGCCCAGTAAATTTCATCCTAAGAGTCTACTATATTTTATACTTATAATACTTTTAATACACTGATTTAAGAAAGGAAAAATTATATTCCAAGATAGTATGTATTTTTGTTGTTCCTAATTAATAGATAAGTGATGGTAAAATATCAAGGACCCAAACATTTAGGCCAATTTTTAAAGTTTGGGTAAGGTTTTCTTTCTAATTCTTCTATTTGTAAGCATTCCATAGATGTACTAATATATTTTTAAAGTTAAAAATTGGGTTTTTATTTTATTTTAGCTAAAAATAGAAGCACCATATGACCTAGTAATCCCACTATTAGGCTTATAACCTGATGAAATTAAAACTGAAAGAAGCACCTGTACCCCAATGTTCATTGCAGCTCTCTATACAATAGCTAGAACATGGAAACAACCTAGATGTCCATTGACGAATGAATGGATACAAAAGCTCTGGTACATATATACAATGGAGTACTACTCAGTTGCAAAGAGAAATGCAGAAGAATCAGTCCTAATGAGGTGGATGGAGCTAGAACCCATTATAAAAAGTGAAGTAAGTTAAAAAGAGAAAGACAAGTATAGTATACTAACACATATATATGGAATCCAGTTAGGTGGTAATGATAACACACACATAGTGAAGCACTGGAAAAACAAACATAGAGAACAGATTTATGGACATTGTAGGAATGAACAGGGTGTGGGAGGTGCAGAGGGAGTAACATGGAAACCTGTACTATCATATATCAAAAAGATAGCTATTGTCATTGCGCTCTGAGGAGCTTGGCAGGCTATAATCATTGGGTCACAACAGTCAGACACAACTTAGCAACTAAATCACCACTACCACAAATTGGCATTATGTTATATAAATATATTAATTGTCACTGAAATTAGCACAATGCATAATAAAATGATAAAAGCAGATTACAAAACATGTACATACAGATTTTTGTTTACTTATATCAAGACCATATATGAATAAACCCAAGGTAGTGAGGCATTCAGAAGCACATTCTTAAAAATCACCTGCCATTCTAATTTAAAATGTAATCCTGAAACCTGACTCACACTTGCTAAATAACTTAGGCGTGAAGCCCAGTAAATTTCATCCTAAGAGTCTACTATATTTTATACTTATAATACTTTTAATACACTGATTTAAGAAAGGAAAAATTATATTCCAAGATAGTATGTATTTTTGTTGTTCCTAATTAATAGATAAGTGATGGTAAAAATATCAAGGACCCAAACATTTAGGCCAATTTTTAAAGTTTGGGTAAGGTTTTCTTTCTAATTCTTCTATTTGTAAGCATTCCATAGATGTACTAATATATTTTTAAAGTTAAAAATTGGGTTTTTATTTTATTTTAGCTAAAAATAGAAGCACCATATGACCTAGTAATCCCACTATTAGGCTTATAACCTGATGAAATTAAAACTGAAAGAAGCACCTGTACCCCAATGTTCATTGCAGCTCTCTATACAATAGCTAGAACATGGAAACAACCTAGATGTCCATTGACGAATGAATGGATACAAAAGCTCTGGTACATATATACAATGGAGTACTACTCAGTTGCAAAGAGAAATGCAGAAGAATCAGTCCTAATGAGGTGGATGGAGCTAGAACCCATTATAAAAAGTGAAGTAAGTTAAAAAGAGAAAGACAAGTATAGTATACTAACACATATATATGGAATCCAGTTAGGTGGTAATGATAACACACACATAGTGAAGCACTGGAAAAACAAACATAGAGAACAGATTTATGGACATTGTAGGAATGAACAGGGTGTGGGAGGTGCAGAGGGAGTAACATGGAAACCTGTACTATCATATATCAAAAAGATAGCTATTGTCATTGCGCTCTGGGAATAGGGGATCTGCAGGGGTACTGAGAGATGGCCTGGAGGGATGGGAAGGGGGGGACTGTGAGAGGGATGGAGGAGGGGATGGGAGCCAGGGATATACATATGGCTAACCTGGGATTATACATTATCTATAAACAAGAAAACACTGTAAAAGCAAAAAGTAAAATAATTTTTTTTTAAAAAAATTGGGTTTTTATGAAAGTGGTAAAATATATAGAAGCATCATAACTACAAGTAAAGCCAATCTAACAACACTGTATCAAAGCAGACTGCTTTTAACCATAAAATACTTTTTCAGCTACCTGTCAGACACACATGCATACACAATACACACAGGGTTGTTTTTACTTTCTTAGTTGTATGTCATTATATCAGTTTTACATGGAATAAGACTGAAAGCTTTACAATAGCTTCCTTGCCAGTATGAAACTGGTGAATTAAGCAAGGTTTTTAATTGTAAAATAAAAAAGCTATTAAATCTATTAAATCACAACTTAATAGCTATTTTCCCTAACAAAAACTATTAATTGCCTCCTAGCTTAATGAAAATTAATTGCTATTCTGCCGTGACAATTACATTGTGATCGATCAAGTTTAAAGGACCTGTATGGTTCATTTGCTGTAATTCTATTGCAATCCATTAAATCTGCAGCAGATGATAACCTTTAACTAATCCACATATTAAGGAATTCTAATAGCAGCTCTTGATGTCACTGTTTATACATAAAGTGATATATCAAATTGCTTCTTTCTCTTAGCTTAATTAGTGTGGTTTGTCTTTACTGATATGAGACATTTCCAATTCTACTGCAGTGCTTCATACCTAAAGCATTTACATCACATTTTTAATTCAGACAATAATAATTAAGGAAAAGTGATGAAGGTTTGTTGCCTAGAAATAGCAAATAAACTAAGTATTTTAATGTAACAAAAATTTTCCATAATAAAAATGATGTATCTCTTCAAACAAATTTTACTTCAAAAAACAAGGAAACAGAAATTTATAGCCAATAGAAGGACCAAAATGAAAAGTGTGAATATTTGAAAGAATAAAAGGAGACGGGATGAAGTGTACTATAGGTGAGAATTTAAACCTTAGGGTCATTCTGGAAAAGTGGTATATTTCCAGAAAATCTGGATGAAATTAAATATGGGTAAATATTCCAGACAATACATCCAAAATCCATATGGTGAGAGGTACAGAAAGGTTTGCTGAGCTACTATCTGAATCAATAGTCAGTCTTGGGACAACATCAGTGTTCATTACTAGGGGAATGGATAAGTACAGGATTACAGAGTGAATCAAGTATGAGACTTTAGATGGTGAAATATGAGAGAATTTTCAGTAATATACAGGCATAATAGTATATATCAATTTATTTATTATTATAAAATACATTACAAATTTTCTTTGCCCTTACATTTGGGTGAGCTTCCCTGGTGGCTCAGACAGTAAAGAATCTGCCTGCAATGCAGGAGACCCAGGATCGATTTCTCGGTCAGGAAGATCCCCCAAAGATGGAAATGGCAACCCACTTCAGTATTCTTTTTTTTTTTTTTTTTTTAAGATTTATTTATTTATTTTGGGGGGGGGGGGGGGGGGGGGGAGGGGAGCAGGTGGGCCACTTCTATTGGTCTTTCATTTGTTCATTTTCATCCATCTTTGGTCTTTGGCCCGTGTGGGCCTCCCATCGTGGCGGCCTCTGTTGTCGCAGAGCACCGGCTCTGGGCGCATGCGCTCCAGAGCTCCGGCTCGGTAATTGGACACATGGGTAAAGCCGCTCCACGGCACGTGGGATCTTCCCAGGCCAGGGATGGAACCGGCGCCCCTTGCACTGCAAGGCGGTGTCCTTACCCACTGGACCACCAGGGAAGCCCCACTTTAGTATTCTTGCATGGAGAGTTCCATGGACAGAGGTGTGTGGCAGGCTACAATCCTTGAGGTCCCAGAATCAGACACGACTGAGCGATTAACACTATATTTGGATAAATTCAGTATCCCATTAATGAGGGAAGTCACCAAAATGCGTGAATCTTCACATAGCACTTTGTTTTACTCTGAAACTTACTATATCATAAACATATCCTGTGCTGTCTCACCTAAATGAGTTTTCTGGATTTTTTTTTCCCTTTCAGTTTGTATGTGTTCTTATTCTTTTCTCTGAATAGGAGAATTTGTCTATCCAGTACAGTTAAGGTGAAGCCCAACCTCCCTTATGTCTTTTCTGATACTAATCCTTAATGACATTTCTTCTTTCTGAACATCTATGGCACTAATAGCCCCTGGGGAAAGAAACTGGCCAGCCACTCCAGTATCCTTACCTGTAAAATCCCAATTCACACAGTTGCAAAAGAGTCAGACACAACTGGGTGACTAAATAACAATAGGTTATAGATTACCTAATTTAAGTGGTCATAAAACTGCCCTTTTATGATTACCTCTTTTGTGCTCTGTAAGACTGCTGATGATTGGGACCAGACCATTTATTTTCTGAGTCCCCCAGTTACTGGCATAGGACTAAACACATTATTAAAAATTAAGAAATGCCGCTTCACTCACCAGTAAACATATCAGAACCAGCATTGTTCTAAACTCTACAGATATTTCAGCTAATAAGATAAAATGTCTGCTCTTTTGAACTCATATTCCAGAAACCCGGAGACAAAACAGATTCTATCACAAATTTCTTAACAAGTTTAAGGAGTAGCACATGACAAATATAATCTATGCCTGCGAAGTGATGGAAAGAACAAAGACATTAAAGGGAAGATTTAGCTCTGGAAATGTCCAAGGGTAAGGCAAAGAAACTGCTCCTCAACAGCTCCTGGAAACATGACCCTGTGCGACTAAGGAGACCATAGCTTAATGAGCTCCTTACATTCCTCATTACCATACTGACGTCTAGAATTTCTTTATAATAGAAATTGTCTTTTAATTTACCAAGGCAATATCTTAAAGCCAAAAATATGGTAGACGTTTTTTACTTAATTACACATTAACTATAAATGACCAACCATATAATTGTCAAGTATAAATAGTAGTGATGATACTAAAATACGTCTTTCAAATCAGGGCACTTTTAGGCCGATAGGTGACACTACTAATATTGTGGCTGGACAACAAGCATAAACCAAGCTCTTCCAGGAAAACTTGGGTAAAGTACAACTGTTACCATTCTGCTTTGTTACCTTTAAGAATAAAACCTATGTCCCTCCATGTGAGACAGCTCTTAAATTATTGTGAAACAGAGAAGTTATGCACTATGTTGTGTACTAAGATTTTAGAAATGTTTGATTAGAATGCATGCAACTTATTTTATATGATTTCTATAAAAGGAGTTTCATTCTTAAGAATTTGTTAATCAACATATCATCCATTGATAACAACTAGGAAATCTCTTACCAACAGATAGGTAAAAACCTTTGATGATTTGAAACAAGCCACTTCTCTTCTGATAAAGTCTAGGTTCCTAATATTTCTTAGCTATTCTTAAAATATGACCAATATTTTTATCCCAACTTTAGGGTTAAAAATAATTGATGGCAAATACACATTTTAATATCAAGTTAGAACTGACCCTGGTTTTTTCCCATGGCACTTTGCACATGTGAAGTACTTACTTCAGCCATATTGTAATTACTATTTCCTAACCAACATCTACTTTGTAAAGTCATTACCCTCCTCTAGGATAATGAACAGGATTTTGCACTGCTCATCCCTATCTCATCAGCATCTAACTTAAGCAAAACACAAACTAAGATAAATGTCTGCTCTTTTGAACTCATATTCCAGAAACCCGGAGACAAAACAGATTCTATCACAAATTTCTTAACAAGTTTAAGGAGTAGCACATGACAAATATAATCTATGCCTGCGAAGTGATGGAAAGAACAAAGACATTAAAGGGAAGATTTAGCTCTGGAAATGTCCAAGGGTAAGGCAAAGAAACTGCTCCTCAACAGCTCCTGGAAACATGACCCTGTGCGACTAAGGAGACCATAGCTTAATGAGCTCCTTACATTCCTCATTACCATACTGACGTCTAGAATTTCTTTATAATAGAAATTGTCTTTTAATTTACCAAGGCAATATCTTAAAGCCAAAAATATGGTAGACGTTTTTTACTTAATTACACATTAACTATAAATGACCAACCATATAATTGTCAAGTATAAATAGTAGTGATGATACTAAAATACGTCTTTCAAATCAGGGCACTTTTAGGCCGATAGGTGACACTACTAATATTGTGGCTGGACAACAAGCATAAACCAAGCTCTTCCAGGAAAACTTGGGTAAAGTACAACTGTTACCATTCTGCTTTGTTACCTTTAAGAATAAAACCTATGTCCCTCCATGTGAGACAGCTCTTAAATTATTGTGAAACAGAGAAGTTATGCACTATGTTGTGTACTAAGATTTTAGAAATGTTTGATTAGAATGCATGCAACTTATTTTATATGATTTCTATAAAAGGAGTTTCATTCTTAAGAATTTGTTAATCAACATATCATCCATTGATAACAACTAGGAAATCTCTTACCAACAGATAGGTAAAAACCTTTGATGATTTGAAACAAGCCACTTCTCTTCTGATAAAGTCTAGGTTCCTAATATTTCTTAGCTATTCTTAAAATATGACCAATATTTTTATCCCAACTTTAGGGTTAAAAATAATTGATGGCAAATACACATTTTAATATCAAGTTAGAACTGACCCTGGTTTTTTCCCATGGCACTTTGCACATGTGAAGTACTTACTTCAGCCATATTGTAATTACTATTTCCTAACCAACATCTACTTTGTAAAGTCATTACCCTCCTCTAGGATAATGAACAGGATTTTGCACTGCTCATCCCTATCTCATCAGCATCTAACTTAAAGAAAAACACAAACTAAAAGGAAATGAAAAAATTTAAAAGCCAAAATAAAAACAAAGTAATACAAGCTTTATTTGTACTAGTCAATGTTAGCAGATATAGCTCATCTATTTAAAAGAATAATAATGCAAAAGTATAGATAGATAAAAGTATAGATAAAAATCATAGCAGACAAATCAGAATTCAGACACCAAAGCATTAAATGTAGCAACAAAGATTCAAATATTAGGATTCACAATGAAGAGGGTCTATGCATCAAATAATACAGCCAACACTTTCATAAAGTAGAAATTAGGGAAATACATGAAGAAACAGAAACAAACCAAAAATAAGTACTTAACACATTATTTTCAGTCCAATTTAGGTCAGGCGAATAATACCTGAGTAAGTATATAGAAGTCCTAAATAACACAATAAAAAAAACTTTAAAATTTAATCATAAATATAAGCTTTATTCTCAACTGCACGTGAAACATTCAAAAAACTAACCATATTTTAGAAAAGTTTAAAAATTCTATGAAGCAGAACTAGTAAAAATATTATTTGATGTATAATATAGTTAATAAATGAATACAGTAAATGTAAAAATAAAGGAAACTCTGTCCACCTGGAAATGCTATTACCCCATTATACATCTTCTGGATAAATGGAATATTAACAACAAAATTGTAGAATTTCTAAAAACTAATGAAAAATCAAAAATACATATCAGAATCTATGGGATAAAAATAAGACACTGATAAGTATTTAAGACTATGGATTTTGTTGTGCTATGAATAAAAAGAAATAAATTTAGTTTCTCACTAAAAATACTGAATAAATAAGATGTAGTTAACAAACAGAAAACCACAGAATTATACCCCTCATGAAACACATGCAAAACTCTGTAACAAAATATAACCAAATTGAATTCAGCAGTCTATAAAATGCATAGTATATCTAGACCAAGTGGCTTTATTTCATGAATGTAAGTTTGTTTAACTATTGAAAATCAATAAACAATATTCTAGATATTCATAAAGAAAATGAATATACAAAATTTCATATTAAAATTTTACTTGAGAGATTTAACCTATTGATAAGAAAAATTGTTAGCAAACTATAAATAGAAGAGGACTTTCTGAACCTAAGAAAAGGGATCTATATGAAAGTTCTGGATCTACTATCATAGTGGTGAATAACTGAATACTTTTTGCTTAAGATCTGAAACAAAGTAAGGATTCTACTTTCATCACATATATGCAACATCATCTTAGACTTTTAGGGGTACATAAAGGTCCATGTGGTACAATAAAACAAGAGAAATAAAGATTAGAAAAATTAATTAAATCTGTCTTTTCAGATGATAGGATTATTTACATAGAAAACTCTGACCAATAAAAAGCTAATAAAATAATAAATGAATTTAGCATCTTGACCAGATAGAAGATTGATATGCAACAATAAACTGTATTACTAAACTGTAAATTACTAGACTGATATTAAAATAAACAATTGGAAAATGAAATTTGAAAACAATTATACTCACAGTAGCATTAGAATTGCGACAACTAGAAGAATAAATATAATAAAATATGTATAAGAGCTGTGCTATGAAAATTACAAAACATTTCAGGGAAAATTAAAGATGGCCTAAATAACTGAAGAGATAATAAATGGTTAAAAGATTGGAAGAGTAAATACTATCTGTATATTCATCTTTCCCAAACTGACTTATAAATTCTACATGATTCCAAACATAATCTCTACAAACACGTTTATAGAAATTGACAAGATAAATCTAAAAATTATATGGAAAAATATAGGATGTAGAATAACCAAAACTTAGAATACCTATATATATATACAGCCAGTTTGTTTTGGGCAAAGATGTCAAGGTATTTCCATCAGGTAAACAATATTTTTTTTCAAGAAATGGTACTAAAACAAGTAGATATCCATATAAAAGAACTAATATACCCATGTCTGATGCCACCACAAAAATTAACTTAAAGTGCACATGCAGACCTAATTAGATACGTGTGTAAGTGTGCATGCATGCATGTGTGGATATGTAATAAGATAAAGCAAATGTGGCAAAATGTTAAAATGAGTGACAGATGAAGATACAAGAGATGTACTTCTTTCAGCTTTATAGTTTTTTCAACTTCTCTGTAGCTTCAAAGTTTTTAAACTAAAAATTTTGAGACAAACTATAAATAGAAGAGGACTTTCTGAACCTAAGAAAAGGGATCTATATGAAAGTTCTGGATCTACTATCATAGTGGTGAATAACTGAATACTTTTTGCTTAAGATCTGAAACAAAGTAAGGATTCTACTTTCATCACATATATGCAACATCATCTTAGACTTTTAGGGGTACATAAAGGTCCATGTGGTACAATAAAACAAGAGAAATAAAGATTAGAAAAATTAATTAAATCTGTCTTTTCAGATGATAGGATTATTTACATAGAAAACTCTGACCAATAAAAAGCTAATAAAATAATAAATGAATTTAGCATCTTGACCAGATAGAAGATTGATATGCAACAATAAACTGTATTACTAAACTGTAAATTACTAGACTGATATTAAAATAAACAATTGGAAAATGAAATTTGAAAACAATTATACTCACAGTAGCATTAGAATTGCGACAACTAGAAGAATAAATATAATAAAATATGTATAAGAGCTGTGCTATGAAAATTACAAAACATTTCAGGGAAAATTAAAGATGGCCTAAATAACTGAAGAGATAATAAATGGTTAAAAGATTGGAAGAGTAAATACTATCTGTATATTCATCTTTCCCAAACTGACTTATAAATTCTACATGATTCCAAACATAATCTCTACAAACACGTTTATAGAAATTGACAAGATAAATCTAAAAATTATATGGAAAAATATAGGATGTAGAATAACCAAAACTTAGAATACCTATATATATATACAGCCAGTTTGTTTTGGGCAAAGATGTCAAGGTATTTCCATCAGGTAAACAATATTTTTTTTCAAGAAATGGTACTAAAACAAGTAGATATCCATATAAAAGAACTAATATACCCATGTCTGATGCCACCACAAAAATTAACTTAAAGTGCACATGCAGACCTAATTAGATACGTGTGTAAGTGTGCATGCATGCATGTGTGGATATGTAATAAGATAAAGCAAATGTGGCAAAATGTTAAAATGAGTGACAGATGAAGATACAAGAGATGTACTTCTTTCAGCTTTATAGTTTTTTCAACTTCTCTGTAGCTTCAAAGTTTTTAAACTAAAAATTTTGAGACAAAATTTTGTCTCTAAAAATTTGGAGTCAAATATGAAAAATATTAACTTTAAAAAAATGATTAATAGGAAGAAACATTTTATAACATAGCTAGCTATTAAGTTTTAACATTTAAGAGGTTGCATTCGTGAAGAATCTAACTGCTTTAATCAGTACCTAATACTCAAACTGTTGCTCAAGGCAGCTACCCTTTTTCTTTGTGATGGGGTTATATAACTTGTTTATATACAACTTCATAAATAGGTCACACTGGATGAACTTCAAACAGGCCTAAGTGGCTGTAAGTTTTTATCTCCTCAAAACCATGAATGTGGTAAGAAAAAAACTTCAATAGGTTTGAAATTAAGACAGCCCTTGATCCCCATTCAGATTCTGAGATTAGTATATCAGACTAAATCCCATGACATTCTAGTACAACATTCTACTGCAGTCTTGACAGAGATAAAGCCATTTATTACTCAGTAAAAATGTATCTGTTTTCCTTTCAATTACAAAGCAATACACTTTTTTGGTTATTATCTTTCATCTTTGAATCTCAAAATGTTTTAAGAAAGATAGTAGTCTTATCCATTATCAAGAGTAAGAGATGGGCTTAATCTGTTTCAGAGTGCTTCCCCCAAGGTCTGACACAAAGGCTTGAGAACTCAACAATCTCAGGTTCTCAGAAGCAGTGCAAGGTTACGTTCACTTGAGTTTATTTTTCTGTAAAGCAAAACACAAATCTGCCTTAACAAGGGCATTATGTTTTTCAGAAGTTTTTAAAACATTGATACGAGAACTGTAATAACAGTGCTAAGGTACACATTAAGAGAAAATATATGTGGGAAAAATACAAGTGAAACAATAAACAGGTAATAATGTGCCCAGTAATCTCCAAATCAGAGTTGTCCACTTTGAAATGACCATTATGTTTCACAAAATGATGATGAACAGAAAATCCCCAAGTGGATGTAAATTGTATTCAGCCATTAGAAACCTTTGAAATATAGCTCATCTGTGATTGTAAAGGGGCATGTTTGTAAAATGTCTTTGTAAATCATTTGTTTAGAACTCAGAAAGAATTTCCCCAAAAGCTATATAATTCAGGATGTCTTGTACATTAGGTTTCAGAGCAAAACCCCAAAAACCTGCTGTGTCCCAAATGGACTTAAAATAAGGTAAAACTGACTACTTTTTCCTCTGCCATTTGAGCATACTCAGTCCCTCTGGGGTTTCTTACAGAGTTACTGCAGGGAACAGTGGAAAGCCATGCCTGGAAAAATAAAATACCATGCCCTATATACTGGTCACCAGGGTCACAATGGGACTTTACAACAGGGATATCTGTGATGAAGTGAGAAGGTAAATATCAGATCTAGTTCCCATACAAGCCCATTTTCTGAGTTATGATTCTCACCCAAAATGTAGGAAAATCCAGGCTAAGGAAACTCAAGGTATGTGTCCAGAAAGAAACCGTCCACATGCAATTAATTCCACATTATCGCCTCCTCCCAAATCTTTGTAATATTGACTCACTGGAATTTTGTTTACAGTGGCTTTATTTTTGATTATTTTAATTATCAAAATGTTTTAAGAAAGATAGTAGTCTTATCCATTATCAAGAGTAAGAGATGGGCTTAATCTGTTTCAGAGTGCTTCCCCCAAGGTCTGACACAAAGGCTTGAGAACTCAACAATCTCAGGTTCTCAGAAGCAGTGCAAGGTTACGTTCACTTGAGTTTATTTTTCTGTAAAGCAAAACACAAATCTGCCTTAACAAGGGCATTATGTTTTTCAGAAGTTTTTAAAACATTGATACGAGAACTGTAATAACAGTGCTAAGGTACACATTAAGAGAAAATATATGTGGGAAAAATACAAGTGAAACAATAAACAGGTAATAATGTGCCCAGTAATCTCCAAATCAGAGTTGTCCACTTTGAAATGACCATTATGTTTCACAAAATGATGATGAACAGAAAATCCCCAAGTGGATGTAAATTGTATTCAGCCATTAGAAACCTTTGAAATATAGCTCATCTGTGATTGTAAAGGGGCATGTTTGTAAAATGTCTTTGTAAATCATTTGTTTAGAACTCAGAAAGAATTTCCCCAAAAGCTATATAATTCAGGATGTCTTGTACATTAGGTTTCAGAGCAAAACCCCAAAAACCTGCTGTGTCCCAAATGGACTTAAAATAAGGTAAAACTGACTACTTTTTCCTCTGCCATTTGAGCATACTCAGTCCCTCTGGGGTTTCTTACAGAGTTACTGCAGGGAACAGTGGAAAGCCATGCCTGGAAAAATAAAATACCATGCCCTATATACTGGTCACCAGGGTCACAATGGGACTTTACAACAGGGATATCTGTGATGAAGTGAGAAGGTAAATATCAGATCTAGTTCCCATACAAGCCCATTTTCTGAGTTATGATTCTCACCCAAAATGTAGGAAAATCCAGGCTAAGGAAACTCAAGGTATGTGTCCAGAAAGAAACCGTCCACATGCAATTAATTCCACATTATCGCCTCCTCCCAAATCTTTGTAATATTGACTCACTGGAATTTTGTTTACAGTGGCTTTATTTTTGATTATTTTAATTATCAAAATAGGTAATTAGAAATTACCATAATATGCAGATGATTAACAATAAGGCTTAATATTCTAAATCATTAATGATGTCATTAATAATATACAAATTTCTATTAATAATACTAATAACCTTTTAATGATAAGCTACACATGCCAAGCACTTAACTCATTTACTTCTTATCCTCATAAAAACACTAAAAAGGAGAACTCATTATCCCCAAAGTACAGAAGAGAAAACAGAGACTAAAACTAAAAACTTCGTCTTTCATCTCTAAACTACTAACTCTTCTGATCTTAACCATAATTCCTTAATTGATTGACCAATTCATTCATTCATTCAAAAATTGTTTGTTGAGGCCCTACTATGTGACATGCAGAGTTCTGAGAGAGGTTTAACTGGAAGAGAGTGCTGTAGGTGATTTAGTGTAGCCATAGAGGAAAGGAGCAAACCAAGGGGAGAAAGGAATATAAGGATAAGGTTTTAATTTAGAGAACTGGATACCTATAAAGTTATATATTACATATAGCTTATGTACTGTATATGATATATATTTATTACAGTCACTTTCATTTGCTGATGATAAATTCCATATCATATATTTACAGTTGTGGGGCTCTGAATTGAAAGAGGACTGTTTTAAGCATAAAGAAGCTTAAGCACATGTTTACAGTTTGGAGCTAAGATGGCGCCTACAGGGAGGGGTGTGGGAGTGAAAAGAAGCTTAAGCATTGTTTCAGCTTGGAGCTAAGATGGCGCCTACAGGAAGGGATATGGAAATGAAGGGAAGCTTAAGCGCATTGTTTAAAGAAGCTTAAGCACATGTTTGCAGTTAAGATGGCGCCTACAGGAAGAGGCAGGGCGTGATCTAAATTGTTAATTGATAGTCAAAATTTCTGATTGGTTCCCCTGGCTGCCACGCTCGTGAATGATTGCTTGGTCTTTAGCTTGATTGGTGTAATCTATAGGAAGTCCCGTGCAAAACCCCCTTCACTTGCCTATAAAAGCTGTGGATCTTCATTAATAAAGCGGAACTACTTCGATGGAACCCCTGTCGCGTCTGATTGTCCCTTGCCTCAGCCGAGGGGCTGCGGGGCGGACAGTTCAAGATTTGCCTCTCTCCGAGATCTCCCGGTTCTGCCGGGAGTAATCCCTGCTGCCTTCCCTTTCTGCGGAAGGTCCCCGCAGAGCTCCACTTGCTTTGATCAGCAAACTCACTTCTCCAACAGGGCATCAACCAGGAACAAATGGCAGTGTATATGTTTACACTATTTCACCTTTTATAAAGAAGTTAAGAATAGGCTGCTAGTCATATAAATATACAGTGTAATAAATACAATAACTTTATATGAGAGAAGAGGCTGAGCTTCTAACTAAAAATGGGATATAAATGAAAATATTAAATAAGGAAATTTCCAGATTTTAATATGATGGTGGTATACAACTGGAAGTTTCAAGAGCAAAAAAATATATTTCTGCCAATATAAGAGTAAAGTTTAGGATGATCTGGACCTGAGAGATAAGAACTACTTTGGAGAAGACAGAGAAGGTGGCCATTGAACTAGGTATGGAAATATTTTCTGTTCATTTGCATGGCTGCTAAGTTGCTTCAGTCATATCTGACTCTGTGCAACCCTATGGATGGTAGCCTATAAGACTCCTCTGTTCATGGGATCCTCTAGGCAAGAATACCGGAGTGGGTTTTCATGCCCTCCTTCAGGGAATTTCCCTGACCAGGGATTGAACTTGTGTCTTTTACATCTACTGCATTAGCAACCGGATTCTTTATCACTAGTGCTGCCTGGAAAGCCCACTTGTGTGTTATTAAAAAAGAATCTGATGAATATTTATAGAAAATTAGGGATATGTACGTCACAATATGAATACCACATTGCAAATATTTGTTGGGAGCATGACAATCTTGCTTTAGGAGTTCTTAGGAGCAATATGTGGTTATGTTTCCATAGGTGTGACGTGAGCTCTAGCCAAGTGAATGATAATTATAATACTTGTATGCCTTCCACGCCTATCTCAGCCACTTTTGTCAATGATATTTCCAGTGTGGAAATTATATACATATTAGACTGTTATGGCTCTAGAATTTCATTTTTTTAATTGAAATATAGCTGATTTATAATACTGTATTACTGTTAGGTATAGACTATAGTGATTCTGTTAATTTTTCTGATTATATTCCATTATAGGTTATCAGAAGATATTAAATATAATTCTATGCACTATACAGCAAATCTTACTGCTGATCTATTTTATACAGAGTAGTTTGCATCCATTAATCCCATACTCCTAATTTGTCCCTTCTCCCCTTTGGTAACTGTAATTTTTCTTTCCATGTCAGTGAGTCTGCTCCTATTCAGTGTGTAGGTTCACTTGAAGTACATTGTTAGATTCCACATACAAGTGATATCATATATCATATAGTATTTGTCTTTTTCTGTCTGATTTACTTCACTCAGCATAATATTCTCCAAGTACATTCATGCTGCTGCAAATGTTGAAATTTCAATCTTTTATAGTAATATTCCATTGCATATATATATTATTACATCTCTTAAACCAATCATCTGTGGATGGGCACTTGAGTTGTTTCCATGTCTATTTACAACTGTAAATAGTGCTGTTATGAACACTGAGGGTGCATATACCTTATCAAATTAGACTTTTTATATTTTTTGGGTATATACCAAGAAGAGAGATTGTTGGATCATATAATAGAAGTGTTGAGCATCTCCTCATTTTCCTTCTCTAGGAAAATATCTATTTAGGTCTTCATGCCCTCCTTCGGGAATTTCCTGACCAGGGATTGAACTTGTGTCTTTTACATCTACTGCATTAGCAACCGGATTCTTTATCACTAGTGCTGCCTGGAAAGCCCACTTGTGTGTTATTAAAAAAGAATCTGATGAATATTTATAGAAAATTAGGGATATGTACGTCACAATATGAATACCACATTGCAAATATTTGTTGGGAGCATGACAATCTTGCTTTAGGAGTTCTTAGGAGCAATATGTGGTTATGTTTCCATAGGTGTGACGTGAGCTCTAGCCAAGTGAATGATAATTATAATACTTGTATGCCTTCCACGCCTATCTCAGCCACTTTTGTCAATGATATTTCCAGTGTGGAAATTATATACATATTAGACTGTTATGGCTCTAGAATTTCATTTTTTTAATTGAAATATAGCTGATTTATAATACTGTATTACTGTTAGGTATAGACTATAGTGATTCTGTTAATTTTTCTGATTATATTCCATTATAGGTTATCAGAAGATATTAAATATAATTCTATGCACTATACAGCAAATCTTACTGCTGATCTATTTTATACAGAGTAGTTTGCATCCATTAATCCCATACTCCTAATTTGTCCCTTCTCCCCTTTGGTAACTGTAATTTTTCTTTCCATGTCAGTGAGTCTGCTCCTATTCAGTGTGTAGGTTCACTTGAAGTACATTGTTAGATTCCACATACAAGTGATATCATATATCATATAGTATTTGTCTTTTTCTGTCTGATTTACTTCACTCAGCATAATATTCTCCAAGTACATTCATGCTGCTGCAAATGTTGAAATTTCAATCTTTTATAGTAATATTCCATTGCATATATATATTATTACATCTCTTAAACCAATCATCTGTGGATGGGCACTTGAGTTGTTTCCATGTCTATTTACAACTGTAAATAGTGCTGTTATGAACACTGAGGGTGCATATACCTTATCAAATTAGACTTTTTATATTTTTTGGGTATATACCAAGAAGAGAGATTGTTGGATCATATAATAGAAGTGTTGAGCATCTCCTCATTTTCCTTCTCTAGGAAAATATCTATTTAGGTCTTCTACCCTTTTTTGATTTTTTTTTTTTTTTTTAATATTGAGTTCTATGAACTGGCAGTATATTTTGGATAGTAACTCCATGTTGATTTCATCATTTGCAAATATTTTCTCCCATTCTGATAGGCTGCCTTTTCATTTTGTGGGTGGTTTGCTTTGCTGTGAACAGAGTTTTAAGTTTGATTAGATATCGTTTGTTTATTCTTGCTTTTGTTTCCTTTGCCTTGAGGAACTCACCAAGGAAATTCTTGCTACAATTTGTGTCACAGGATGTTTTGTCTATGTTCTCTCTATCTTGCAACAGGCTTTGTATGGAACGAATGGGACTCCTTCAGACTGGGAACTGTAGGGAGGTGGCAGCCACTGGTGCGATGGTCTCTCCTTCCTGATTGTTAGCAAGACAGCATGTACATCTGGAGGGTGAACTTTTAACACTGACTTTTTCCTGACTGGATTCTGAACCAAGTAAGGTAGATGAATCAGAAGAGAAATAAAAATGTCAGCTTTATTACTGACAGAACAGATAGAGATCATTGCTTATGTAGAAACATCCTAGTCCTTAGGTGCTGCTCTCATCTGCACCCAAAAACTGGACAGACAGATCAGTACAGTCACAGGCAGAGCAGCAAAACCACAGGTCTTTTACTTCTTTTACCTTTCAGCCTTTACCTCCAAGGTTAACACCTGGCCACAGCTTAACTACCTGCTCTACCTACACTGAAAGATGTATCCCAAAATGCAATGGATAAGAAAAGTGTGTAGGTTCACTTGAAGTACATTGTTAGATTCCACATACAAGTGATATCATATATCATATAGTATTTGTCTTTTTCTGTCTGATTTACTTCACTCAGCATAATATTCTCCAAGTACATTCATGCTGCTGCAAATGTTGAAATTTCAATCTTTTATAGTAATATTCCATTGCATATATATATTATTACATCTCTTAAACCAATCATCTGTGGATGGGCACTTGAGTTGTTTCCATGTCTATTTACAACTGTAAATAGTGCTGTTATGAACACTGAGGGTGCATATACCTTATCAAATTAGACTTTTTATATTTTTTGGGTATATACCAAGAAGAGAGATTGTTGGATCATATAATAGAAGTGTTGAGCATCTCCTCATTTTCCTTCTCTAGGAAAATATCTATTTAGGTCTTCTACCCTTTTTTGATTTTTTTTTTTTTTTTTAATATTGAGTTCTATGAACTGGCAGTATATTTTGGATAGTAACTCCATGTTGATTTCATCATTTGCAAATATTTTCTCCCATTCTGATAGGCTGCCTTTTCATTTTGTGGGTGGTTTGCTTTGCTGTGAACAGAGTTTTAAGTTTGATTAGATATCGTTTGTTTATTCTTGCTTTTGTTTCCTTTGCCTTGAGGAACTCACCAAGGAAATTCTTGCTACAATTTGTGTCACAGGATGTTTTGTCTATGTTCTCTCTATCTTGCAACAGGCTTTGTATGGAACGAATGGGACTCCTTCAGACTGGGAACTGTAGGGAGGTGGCAGCCACTGGTGCGATGGTCTCTCCTTCCTGATTGTTAGCAAGACAGCATGTACATCTGGAGGGTGAACTTTTAACACTGACTTTTTCCTGACTGGATTCTGAACCAAGTAAGGTAGATGAATCAGAAGAGAAATAAAAATGTCAGCTTTATTACTGACAGAACAGATAGAGATCATTGCTTATGTAGAAACATCCTAGTCCTTAGGTGCTGCTCTCATCTGCACCCAAAAACTGGACAGACAGATCAGTACAGTCACAGGCAGAGCAGCAAAACCACAGGTCTTTTACTTCTTTTACCTTTCAGCCTTTACCTCCAAGGTTAACACCTGGCCACAGCTTAACTACCTGCTCTACCTACACTGAAAGATGTATCCCAAAATGCAATGGATAAGAAAAAGGTTGGCAAAGCAAACCCAGGTCCTACTCCCAAAGCCACATGTCAGCCACTTATTCCTTCACTCCTGCAAAGGCACAAATAGGAATGGAGAAAAATAGGGAGAGTTGCCCTACTGGATATCCCTTTAAATAAAAGGAGTCATCAGACCTCGGATTACTATCTTCTCAAAAGAAAGCAACATTGAACTAAACTGGGAACATACATATCTGTAAACGACAAAGCCCTGTAAAAGTTAAAAGCAAAATAAAAGCCAAAAAAAAAAAAAAAAAGAAAGCAACATTGAGTGGTAGTCAATCATGGACAGAGTGATTTATCATCAATGAATGAAAAATGCTTATCTTTCTATTAATTAATAAAATACTTATCAAATATCTGCTTTCTGTTAGCACTGTGCTAGCGTCTGAAGTATAAAGTTTATAAAGTATGGCTTCTAATCTCAGTTTGCATTTTATAACCATGCAATATATTGAAAAGAGAATCTCAGAAATAACTTGAGGTATTTGACACAAATTGGAGATTTATGCTATACTGTTAGAATCCTTAATGTAAATTATGAAATCATTGAGATAAAAATGTATATCAAATTTTATAGACAAAATATAGTCTTGGAAAACAATAAGTTACCTTAAATTCAATCAACTTCAATCTTTCAGTTCTTATCAGATGTCTTACCTCCTCAATTTTTTTAGTCCTAAAACTTCCAACTTTTTGTATTTAAATAATCTGCTTTTTGCTTGTTTGCGTCCCAGACACCCAATGCCTCTCTATCGGTGCCTACACTTTATTTATTTAGCATAAATACTTCATAAGTTCTATAAAAGTGAAGAAGAATCATGTTTTATTCCATTATTCTCTCAAAGATGGACGTCATTAAAAATGTCCTTTATTACTGACAGAACAGATAGAGATCATTGCTTATGTAGAAACATCCTAGTCCTTAGGTGCTGCTCTCATCTGCACCCAAAAACTGGACAGACAGATCAGTACAGTCACAGGCAGAGCAGCAAAACCACAGGTCTTTTACTTCTTTTACCTTTCAGCCTTTACCTCCAAGGTTAACACCTGGCCACAGCTTAACTACCTGCTCTACCTACACTGAAAGATGTATCCCAAAATGCAATGGATAAGAAAAAGGTTGGCAAAGCAAACCCAGGTCCTACTCCCAAAGCCACATGTCAGCCACTTATTCCTTCACTCCTGCAAAGGCACAAATAGGAATGGAGAAAAATAGGGAGAGTTGCCCTACTGGATATCCCTTTAAATAAAAGGAGTCATCAGACCTCGGATTACTATCTTCTCAAAAGAAAGCAACATTGAACTAAACTGGGAACATACATATCTGTAAACGACAAAGCCCTGTAAAAGTTAAAAGCAAAATAAAAGCCAAAAAAAAAAAAGAAAGCAACATTGAGTGGTAGTCAATCATGGACAGAGTGATTTATCATCAATGAATGAAAAATGCTTATCTTTCTATTAATTAATAAAATACTTATCAAATATCTGCTTTCTGTTAGCACTGTGCTAGCGTCTGAAGTATAAAGTTTATAAAGTATGGCTTCTAATCTCAGTTTGCATTTTATAACCATGCAATATATTGAAAAGAGAATCTCAGAAATAACTTGAGGTATTTGACACAAATTGGAGATTTATGCTATACTGTTAGAATCCTTAATGTAAATTATGAAATCATTGAGATAAAAATGTATATCAAATTTTATAGACAAAATATAGTCTTGGAAAACAATAAGTTACCTTAAATTCAATCAACTTCAATCTTTCAGTTCTTATCAGATGTCTTACCTCCTCAATTTTTTTAGTCCTAAAACTTCCAACTTTTTGTATTTAAATAATCTGCTTTTTGCTTGTTTGCGTCCCAGACACCCAATGCCTCTCTATCGGTGCCTACACTTTATTTATTTAGCATAAATACTTCATAAGTTCTATAAAAGTGAAGAAGAATCATGTTTTATTCCATTATTCTCTCAAAGATGGACGTCATTAAAACATGATTCACTGGGCATTTGCCAAGTAACTGAGATAAAGTAGTATAACAAGAACCTTCTGGTTCTTTCAGTAACAAGCACCAATCAATAGGATTATACTAAATTTCATGCTATAGCAGGTCATATTTTATCAAGGTTCCACTGCATTTACAATGAACAATAGCTCACTATATAGATTTCTTTATTAACTCTCATAGTAGTCCTTAGGTCTGCAAACTTTCTACCATAAAACTTTTAATATCAATCTTGAAAAATTAATATATTAGAAAAGCAAAATAAAATTATTTTCATATAACTTCAGAAATATGTTGAAATTATATATTCTCAAATAAAAAAGCTTATTGTTATATAAATAAATATTTGTACATAATAGAAATAAAATAGCTAGTATTTATTCATTGCTAACAGTCACTAGGTTTAGGGCCTTACATATAATACCCCAAATGTTAACTTCATGATGGCCCTTTGAAAAAGATACTGTTATCTCTATTTCATCATCAAAAAAATTAATATCAAGGGAACAAAATTTAGCCAAAACTAAAGCATTTAAGTAATTGCTCAAAAATCACAGCTAACAAGTATAAACATTGCTAGATATCAGACCATTGCTAGACCCAGACTTACAGAGTTCTCCCTCCAATAATCCAACCAAATGAGAGTATCTGTTTATATAGTTTCTTACATGCTATTAAATGCAAATATAAATAAACAAATAGTATGCCTACACAACATATAGTATCGATATAATATGACTACATAAATTATAGATACTTACCTTATTTATTAACATACTTGTCCATGTGGATGGATATAAAAATCACTATACAGATCTTCAGATATTTATATTATACTAGATGACTACTTATTCCAATTTAAGCAACCACACTGCTATAAATTAACAACTTAATACTTCATATATTTATATTAGAAAGCCAAAAACATTCTTGAAAGAAATTATATCATAATACATATATATATACATATGGCTTCTATATTAACATGACTAATGAATTAAATAAGTAAATCAGACCTTACCATGAAGTTGATTCTGTAGAAACTGGTATGTACTGTGAAGATACAAATTATATACACTTTTAAATATGAATTATAAAATAAATATGCAGTATAGTTTTTTTTTTTTTTATTCCAAATGGAAAAGCAGGCAACGGGTATAAATCCCTAACCTTGAGTTCTTTTGGCTTAAATAACACAAACACAGAATTACCAGGAGAGCTTGTTAAACTGCAGATCACTAGATTCCACTTTCTGTGTTTTTCAGAATTTGCATGTTTGGCCTATTCCCAGGTTGTTTCTAATGGTGTTGGTTTAGAGATTACATAGAGAATACTCTTAAGAACCTAAAGCTATACAATCAAAATTTAACCTCTCTGTTTATCCTCAAATCTCAGTCATTGACTGCTTTGTGAAGATGTAGACAAGCAAGGAATATGTCCATCAGCAGTCATTTAAGATGTTTCCTGAAAACACCAATATATTCAAGTCACCAGAGGAGCTTCTACAAATTCCATTGTTTGGTCCTATCCAAAGCTAATGAAATCAGAGTATGTGGGTATGAAATGCAGGCAACGCTAAAACTCTCAATGATTTTGTGTGCAGTCAAGACTGAGAATAATGCCCATACTCACTGATGACAAACAGCCACCTGCACGTTACAGATCTCAAAGACAAGAAAACTCAGTCTTTTGTCAAGCGCTATGTGTGTTTTTCTATCAAATACCTGCATTTTGATAGTCATTAATAAAATACATAATTAATATTGAAGCGGTCAAATTTTCATAAAGGCAGACAGTATTCATAACACAATTATGGTTTAATAATTATTGTCAAAAATTATGTTTACACCTTTAATAGAAATTAAATGAATATATGACAATTAAAATGTTTTCCTTATCTGGGATAATATTACTGATTACATGTTTATATTTAATAAAGTATTAAAGTCATAAAGTAAAGACATTTTTCCAAAGACACTTATTTGTTATCCTTTTGGAACATAAAACAAAATGAAAAGTAGCAGAAAATTAAATTGAATAATATTAGCATTTGACATATTTTGCTGAATACTAGTGAACAAGGGGCTGTAAAAGCAGTAATTATGGTGAGATGGCGAAGTGTAAGGATGAGATGCTAAACATGTTAGGACTTATAAGGCCACTGACAGTCTCTTTCATATTCTTCTTCTTCTTCAACATCCACTTACAAACATAAAAACATTTCTTGGCTTAGAAGGTATAACAAAACATACTATGAACTTGATCTGTGACCTAAAATGCTTTAAGAGTATAGTACCATTATTACAATTGTGGGTTTTGAACCAAGATTTGAGTAATATCATCTGAAAATTTGTAATCACATTTAGAGAGCATTCATGAAAGTGATCAAAAATTGAAAATGGTTACAAATTTGCAGAATTAATCCAGAATTAGGAGAGCTTGTTAAACTGCAGATCACTAGATTCCACTTTCTGTGTTTTTCAGAATTTGCATGTTTGGCCTATTCCCAGGTTGTTTCTAATGGTGTTGGTTTAGAGATTACATAGAGAATACTCTTAAGAACCTAAAGCTATACAATCAAAATTTAACCTCTCTGTTTATCCTCAAATCTCAGTCATTGACTGCTTTGTGAAGATGTAGACAAGCAAGGAATATGTCCATCAGCAGTCATTTAAGATGTTTCCTGAAAACACCAATATATTCAAGTCACCAGAGGAGCTTCTACAAATTCCATTGTTTGGTCCTATCCAAAGCTAATGAAATCAGAGTATGTGGGTATGAAATGCAGGCAACGCTAAAACTCTCAATGATTTTGTGTGCAGTCAAGACTGAGAATAATGCCCATACTCACTGATGACAAACAGCCACCTGCACGTTACAGATCTCAAAGACAAGAAAACTCAGTCTTTTGTCAAGCGCTATGTGTGTTTTTCTATCAAATACCTGCATTTTGATAGTCATTAATAAAATACATAATTAATATTGAAGCGGTCAAATTTTCATAAAGGCAGACAGTATTCATAACACAATTATGGTTTAATAATTATTGTCAAAAATTATGTTTACACCTTTAATAGAAATTAAATGAATATATGACAATTAAAATGTTTTCCTTATCTGGGATAATATTACTGATTACATGTTTATATTTAATAAAGTATTAAAGTCATAAAGTAAAGACATTTTTCCAAAGACACTTATTTGTTATCCTTTTGGAACATAAAACAAAATGAAAAGTAGCAGAAAATTAAATTGAATAATATTAGCATTTGACATATTTTGCTGAATACTAGTGAACAAGGGGCTGTAAAAGCAGTAATTATGGTGAGATGGCGAAGTGTAAGGATGAGATGCTAAACATGTTAGGACTTATAAGGCCACTGACAGTCTCTTTCATATTCTTCTTCTTCTTCAACATCCACTTACAAACATAAAAACATTTCTTGGCTTAGAAGGTATAACAAAACATACTATGAACTTGATCTGTGACCTAAAATGCTTTAAGAGTATAGTACCATTATTACAATTGTGGGTTTTGAACCAAGATTTGAGTAATATCATCTGAAAATTTGTAATCACATTTAGAGAGCATTCATGAAAGTGATCAAAAATTGAAAATGGTTACAAATTTGCAGAATTAATCCAGAATTATGGAAATCCAATGATTCAGAAACATTGAGTTATACAATAGTAACACTACTAGAATAAGCATGGAGAACACCTAAAATTTTAGGAGACAGCTGTGCATGATTTACTTTAATTTTAGTCATAAAATTCAATATCATGTGCCAAGAATCTGAACTATGAGACAAAGAATAAAAAGGCACAGACTTCTAGTAATGAACTCTCAACCACAGAAGAGTAAAATAAATACAAGTATTCCATGTGGTTGATTAAGAACATTATTCAGTAACATAGGACATAATTATTTGTCCATGAATCTATATCCAAAAGTATATGCATCATTTTCTTTCAAAAAGTATATATAATTATTCCATTTTTATGATGAAAACATTCTTTATATTTTCAAAATATATACCTTTAAGACACCTTTTAATTATTTAAGATAGATTAATTAATACTTTTTATACAAAATAAACATAATTTATGTATTTGATAGTATTTCATGAATAATGTTCAACAAGGGCATTCTAAAAACTGCTTAGCTACTTAAAAATCTTTGCTGTTGTTTTCTCTGGAAGACTTTTGAGAAAGTGATCATATGACATATATATACATATATGATCACTTCATATATATATATCTGTGTGTATAAATATATATATGTCATATGATCACTTTGTCCATTCATATGTTTTAAGAATCATAGAGTATAAAATAGAATATTTTTCTTAAAATCCTGTTTTTATTTTTGCTTGGAAGTCTTAGTAGTTATTAATTTTCTATCCCACAGAGGGAAAAAAATTGTACTAGAATCACCATTTCAAGACCAACTGACTTTATTGCCTACATACCGATTCTGCAGAGTTGTTTGGGAAATGAGGCAGAAGGAAGCTGCAGAGAAAGCACAACAGGAATCCATCTAGGAAAAAGAAAATTAATATGAACTAAATCACATCATCTTGGTATATTATAGAAGGTTGTGAAGACATATGAAAGAGTGACTATGTCTTAATTGAAAAAAGTCAGGAAAAGCAATTTATAAGAGACAATTTATATAATGTACAAATAAATAATATATATAATCTTATCATGAAGTCTTTTGATATATATATATATATATATATATATAAATTTTAAATGTACACTCAAATATTTACATGCATAAACATGTCTACCTTTTGCCTTTGAAACATTTCTTAATCATTTTATCTCTGTTCTTCAGGTTGTTTAATTGGAGAAATGCATCTTGTTGCTTGTTTTTTTTTTTTTTTTTAATTTATTTATTTATTTTTGTACATGTATGTTCCCAGATCAATCAGATGCATATCCCTTGACCCTCCCCCCACTCAGTTCCCCTCCCCATCCCTCCAGACCATCGCTCCAAGTGGTTGTAGGTACTCCTATTCCCCTAGCACAATGACAATAGCTATCTTTTCTACACATGACAGTATAGGTTCCCATGTTACTCCCTCCCATTGTTCGGTCTCCACAATGTCTTTATGTCTATTCTCTGTTTTTTCATGAGTTCACTGCATGTGTTATCATGACCATCTTACTAGATCCCATATATATGAGTTAGTATACTATACTTGTCTTTCTCTTTTTGACTTACTTCACTTTTTATGATAGGTTCTAGAGCCAGCCACCTCATTAGGACTGAGTCTTCTGCATTTCTTTTAACAGCTGAGTAGTATTCCATTGTATATATGTACCAGAGCTTCTGGATCCATTCATTTGTCGATGGACATCTAGATTGCTTCCATGTTCTGGCTATTGTATAGAGAGCTGCAATGAACATTGGGGTACAGGTGCCTCTTTCAGTTTTGATTTCATCAGGATATAGGCCTAAGAGTGGGATTGCTGGGTCATAGGGTGCTTCTATTTTTAGTTTTTAAAGGAATCTCCATATTGTCTTCCATAGAGGTTGTATCAATTTACATTCCCACCAGCAATGCAAGAGGGTTCCCTTTTCTCCGCACCCTCTCCAGCATTTGTTGTCTGTCGATTTGTTGATGATGGCCATTCTGACAGGTGTGAGGTGGTATCTCATTGTGGTTTTAATTTGCATTTCTCTAATAATAAGCGAGGTTGAGCATCGTTTCATGTATTTTTGGACCATTTGTATGTCCTCTTTGGAGAGGCGTCTCTTTAGATCTTTTTCCCATTTTTTGATTGGGCTGCTCATTTTCCCTGTGCTGAGTTGTCTGAGTTGCTTGTAGATTTTGGAGATTAATTCTTTGTCTGTTGTTTCATTTGCTATGATTTTCTCCCATTCTGTGGGCTGTCTGTTCAACTTTTTTGTAATTTCTTTTGCTGTACAAAAGCTTTTAAGTTTCATAAGGTCCCATATGTTCATTTTTCTTTTCAGTTCTGCTATTTTAGTTGGTGGGTCAGAGAAGATCTTGCTTTGATTGATGTCCTTGAGGGTTTTGCCTATATTCTCCTCTAAGAGTTTGATGGTTTCTGGTCTTACATTGAGGTCTTTAATCCATTTTGAGTTGATCTTAGTGTATGGTGTCAGGGAATGTTCCAATTTCATTTTTTTGCATGTAGCTGTCCAATTCTCCCAGCACCACTTGTTAAAGAGGCTGTCTTTGTCCCATTTTATAGTTTCTCCTCCTTTATCAAAAATAAGGTACCCATAGGTGCGTGGGTTGATCTCTGGGTTCTCAATCTTGTTCCATTGAACTATAGTTCTGTTGTTGTGCCAGTACCATACTGTCTTGATAACTGTTGCTTTGTAGTAGAGTCTGAAGTTAGGGAGGCTGATCCCTCCAACTCCATTTTTCTTCCTCAGGATTGCTTTAGCTATTCGAGGTCTTCTGTGTTTCCATATGAACTGTGTTATTATTTGGTCTAGTTCTGTGAAAAATGTCAGTGGTAGTTGAATAGGTATTGCATTGAATCTATAGATGATATTTGGAAGTATGGAGCCGCCGGAACCCGCCCGCTGCGAGGAGCCGCCGGAACGCGGACGCCGCGAGGAGCCGCCGGAACGCGGACGCCGCGAGTCTTCCATAGAGGTTGTATCAATTTACATTCCCACCAGCAATGCAAGAGGGTTCCCTTTTCTCCGCACCCTCTCCAGCATTTGTTGTCTGTCGATTTGTTGATGATGGCCATTCTGACAGGTGTGAGGTGGTATCTCATTGTGGTTTTAATTTGCATTTCTCTAATAATAAGCGAGGTTGAGCATCGTTTCATGTATTTTTGGACCATTTGTATGTCCTCTTTGGAGAGGCGTCTCTTTAGATCTTTTTCCCATTTTTTGATTGGGCTGCTCATTTTCCCTGTGCTGAGTTGTCTGAGTTGCTTGTAGATTTTGGAGATTAATTCTTTGTCTGTTGTTTCATTTGCTATGATTTTCTCCCATTCTGTGGGCTGTCTGTTCAACTTTTTTGTAATTTCTTTTGCTGTACAAAAGCTTTTAAGTTTCATAAGGTCCCATATGTTCATTTTTCTTTTCAGTTCTGCTATTTTAGTTGGTGGGTCAGAGAAGATCTTGCTTTGATTGATGTCCTTGAGGGTTTTGCCTATATTCTCCTCTAAGAGTTTGATGGTTTCTGGTCTTACATTGAGGTCTTTAATCCATTTTGAGTTGATCTTAGTGTATGGTGTCAGGGAATGTTCCAATTTCATTTTTTTGCATGTAGCTGTCCAATTCTCCCAGCACCACTTGTTAAAGAGGCTGTCTTTGTCCCATTTTATAGTTTCTCCTCCTTTATCAAAAATAAGGTACCCATAGGTGCGTGGGTTGATCTCTGGGTTCTCAATCTTGTTCCATTGAACTATAGTTCTGTTGTTGTGCCAGTACCATACTGTCTTGATAACTGTTGCTTTGTAGTAGAGTCTGAAGTTAGGGAGGCTGATCCCTCCAACTCCATTTTTCTTCCTCAGGATTGCTTTAGCTATTCGAGGTCTTCTGTGTTTCCATATGAACTGTGTTATTATTTGGTCTAGTTCTGTGAAAAATGTCAGTGGTAGTTGAATAGGTATTGCATTGAATCTATAGATGATATTTGGAAGTATGGAGCCGCCGGAACCCGCCCGCTGCGAGGAGCCGCCGGAACGCGGACGCCGCGAGGAGCCGCCGGAACGCGGACGCCGCGAGGAGCCGCGAGGCGGGTAAGTTCAGCCACTCCAACTGGAGGGCTTGCTGAACGAAGAGAGGAAGTCGTCCACGGGTTGCTGACCAGGGACCGGGCACGAGTTGGACGGGAAAGCTCGCGCCCACCTTTGGTACTTAGACACATAACCGGCAGTGGGAGGAGCCCGCGCTCCCCTAGAGCTGCAGCAGCAGCGGAGGAAGCCGGGGAAAGAGCAGGGATTGGAGACTACAGGCGGGCGCGCGGTAGAGCCGGGGCGCCGCCCTCCAATACGGGGCTGCGCGCGCCGCGGCCTCCGCCCGACTGACTGGGATCAGCCCACCGTCCCGGCCAGCACCCAGTATGGCAGCAAAGCCCTCATTTTGCTGAACACAAAAACAGAAAGCACAGCAACCGGCACTGTAAGGGAAAGACCACGCCATCAAGACACCACCATCAAGAGCAGATTGGTTTCCAACAGGCAGATATGAAGATAAAAACCAAGGACAGTATTTAACTTTTTTTTTTTTTTCTTTTTTCATTTTTTTCTGCTTGTTTGTGGTGGACTATTTTGCTTATTCAATTGTTGCTTGTTAAACATGACCAGTAACCACGGTTTAGTGTTTGGATCTCACTGGATTAGTGTCTTACTGAAACTCCAGGGGGTAGCCTTGAGGATGAGTTAGAGCATCACTAAAGAAGAAGAAAACAAATCTGTGTACAAAAATATTCTGCATTTAAGACCAGTTCTTTTACAGAGGGATTAACTAGGGCGATGTTGAGTCACTAGAGCAGCACAGGCAATGAAGCGGAAAATATGGAGTTGTGTGTACAAGCAATGACTACCTATTCCTAACCCTTGTTATGCAGGATTGTCAGCTCATGCTCTCCATAGGATTACTTTCACAAAACACATATCTAAACTGCAAAAAATTAAATATTTTAAATGTTAATGTTAGTTATTTTCTTAATTTGTTATTGTCAAATACACATTATTCAACACCCTCAGTGAAGTAATACTGAGTCAGTTTTTAGGCTTCCATGGCAATGGGCTCACAACTTCAACAATGGCCCCTGTTCAGGGAAGGTGCTACTTAGACCAATTATTTCCATTTGCTGTCATTTGTTAATATTTGGACGAACAAATATTTGAACAAACTTCCATTTTGTTTGCTAGAATTTGTGAAGAATTATTTAAGTATTTTCCTACCCTAAAGGTTTTGTGTGGAAAAAGCATTTAAAGCACAAAGACATGTGTTGCTATAACAGAATAATGTAAAACAATCACTGAAGGCATAATGTACTAGTAAATTTTACCCACATAGAGTAGTATAAATTTCAGAGCGAAGATACTGCTTCAGAGTAATCTTTACCAATTATTTTAAAGAATACCACATTCTAGATCAACTATACTTCAATAAAAATATTTTAAAGATATAATAACACAGTAAAAAGACAGAATGGAAGTTTAAAAGTAACAGATGATTAATATATTTGACTAATAAATATCAGATTATATGAAGATTTTTTTTTTTTCCTGTTCTGATATTTTTGTTTTTCTAGTAGGGAAGGAATAAAGTTTTTTCCAGTAAATACACTTAGGAAAACAGCACAGACATTTACGAAAATTAAATATCACTAAAGTTTACTTACCAGAAACCACAGTAAATCACAAATTACATAAACTCAATTACATATTTCTAATTCCTTCTGCCGGAACAAAATTTATTTTTATATAGAACATTTATACAAAGGTATTCAAAGGTATTGATGCTGCCAACACTGAAAAGCAGCAAAACTCAAAGGTGCTGGGATAACATATTTGCACTCTAAAACATGTATCGATATTAGATAGACTGTTTCATAGAAGAATAATTTCTCCAATTTACACTAAAAGGACATATAAAACACTCATATGAAAAAAGTTTTCCTGCTCCCAAAGCAAAACCTTCTCAATCTACAAAAAGTGTCAACAGGACAAATTTAGTGCAAATCAGTTACCTAACAAAAAACTTTCCTGATATAAGCTTGTTTTCACTGTTCATTCTCCACTCAGTAAAGTGCATGATAGAAATAAGGGAAGTCTGACCATTTTACATGTACCTATCATATTGAAAAAAATAAACATTCTGTATTATGAAAATGGTCTTTGGACTCATATTTTTACTTGCACATAAAAAATGGATAACTTAGCCTTAATGTTAATGTATTATTCCACAAAGCCCATAACCTCCACTGAAAGGAATGCTGTAAGTGTGATCTTTCTGGAATTAATACTCTAAAATACTCACGAACTCTCAAAGTGTGCCTTATTTTAAATAGAACAAATAAGTTCTGTTCAATATCAGCAACTCAGATTAAATAGCAGGCTTCCAGAAACTTCCCACTGTATTTAATATTCATCTGAATAGTAGACAACTATGATGAGTTAAGGGGTGATTGTGATGAATTAAGGTGACAACTGAGAATGAGACATGTTTCAAGAATTCTGTTGGATGCAAAGATTAACACTAGTTTTATCTTTAAATATCCCTTTTTTAATATGCTGATTCAGCCACGAACTAGCTATGGACAAGTCATTGAAATATTTTTCTCTTCTCTCAAAAATTGTTGCCTAGAATCTAAGAATGCAGCAAACAAATAAATTAAAAACAAAAGTCTTTTTAAGTTTAATAGAAGAGAAACACGTTGAGAAATATGACTGAATACTCTTCATGTAGTACGTTAAAGATTTTTTTTATTTTTCAAATTTGTATGGTTTTATTAACAAGTATACCTTTAAGTATACTACTAGAAATACAAACAATGATATTTTCCTCTGTATTTCAATAGAATCTCTTTAATGTTTTTATTAAATTCATTTTAAAGTAATAAGATATACCTAATAGTGAAAGATTATGAGGTTGCTTCAGAGTCAAATTCCATTAATGAGTCCATTTTGTAGAGCTGAAAACAGAAGCAATATGGTTGAAATGAATTAATCCACTTCACTATCTCTTTAAAGTCTTCATGATTTTTTGGAATGTTGACACTGATGTAATAAACTGCTTTTTAATTTCCAGAATTCATATCTGCTTACATTTTTCAACTGAAATATCATCATTTTGTGATTTTGTAGAAAGCATGCTATAACTTTTTTCTCTCAGAGACAAAATACAATAAGCTAAGCCAAAAAAAAAAAAAAAAGACACATTCTTAGTGGTACATCATAAAGTCAAGACTTCATAAAACACATTTGTAATTCTGGCCTTCTCTCCCAAAGTATAAATTACAACTTTGTAAAACTTACTTACACTAGTTGTTATAAATATAATGTTTTCTCTAAAATCCTCAAAGTCAGTAATTACTATTCAAACTAAAATGTACAATGAAGTAATTTAAATTATTAAGTATCTTATTGATTTATGAAAATGAATGATTTTATATTTGGAAACATGTCAAAAAATCAATTTTGAAGAGGAAAAATCAACTCGTAGCAAATATCAAAAGTATTGGTTAATATTTATTAGTGAACAATTTCAGAATAAAAGTTTCCAAAATTGTTATAAATACATTTTCTGTGAAAAATTACATAATCATCAGGCTTTATTTTTAGTTGTTCAGTCCTATATTTTCTATATCTTTCAATATAAAGGCAGCAATAGAAAATCACCCTACTCCAAATTGAGTAAATATTTGCTCTAAAGCAATCTTTGTAGAGACTATGTCAAATGCATTCTGAAATACTGTCATTTTGACCCTTACCTTAATTGTGTAATTAAGGATTTTTGCCTCTTACTGTCAGAATAAAAGATGAGTTTAGAAAAGATTTGCTCTTCTGCCTAAATCTATAGCTATTTTTTTTTCTGTAAAAGGCAAAAGATTTATACGATCTGAAGAGAAACCAGGGTATAATAAACCACCTGCGAAACTCAGTGGCTTACAAAGCATTGATTCTACCTGTCTCAGAATCTATAGGATGAGGTCTGATTGATCTTCAGCATAGATCTCTGCTTCAGCTTGCAGTAATGAGAAAGATCTCCTTCTCACTGCCTATCTTTGATTCGGTTCTGCCCCATAGGACTCTCATATTCTTCCTCATTGCAGTTAACTAGCCAGGGCACATTCTCCTCAGGGTAACAGAACAAGTACAGAAGAGAGCATGTCCTACTGCACAAGTGCTTTTAAAGACCTGCTTGTATCCTGACTACTCTCATCCAACTGGTTAAATAAACACACATGACTAAGCCTAGAGTCAAGGAGCAGAAAAGGATACTGTGCCCTTGGTAAAATGATTGGGAAGCTATAAGACAAACTATATGGATACATACATGGAGAATTTTGTCAATAGTATATAGTCTACCAACACAATATTGGAGGATATTACCTCAACCTATTTAAATTCAGCTGTAATTCTGAAGACGCTTCTTGATTATAAAGACACAGAAATTTATCAAAACATACAGATGCCCCATATAAAAATATTTACTTAAATTTTAAACAAAAGTCATTGAAAGAGATGAATGAATGATTCGAGTATATTTGATATTATAGATTATTTCAAACTAAAAACAAATATATGTATTTCAATTTAATCATCTTTCATATATATCTTTTCAAAAGTCTATCTTACAAAACTATTTCCTCAAAAAAGACTAAATATTTATTATTTGACTAAGTAAGAAAATCTAATTTACAATGTCCTAACCTACCTTCTATTAATCATTTCCTTTTTCTGTTCCCAGGAATGTTTTATTTCCAATTGCTCTTTTTCCCTGGATTCAGTGATCTTAAATTAGTCGTTCTGAAACACTATGACATATCAGAATCACAAGAGGAGCTTTAAGGTTTTAAAAAAACACTAAGGCCCAAGACACAACCCCAGAAACTTTGATTTAATTGGGCTGGGTGGGGATTGCATATCATTTTTCTTTAAAAATCTCATGGGTGATTCTGATGAATTGCTTGGACTGAGAACCAGTGATTTAAACTCAAATCAGGTATGTATAACTATAAATTTTATGATTAACTGACAGATTCTATTATTTCCAGCATGAAAACATGATATAATTATTTAAGTTGACTTAATCTAGATTTCATTCATACAGGCCTAGAAAAATTATAGTTATTATATTTACTCACATACTATATAGGAAGATCTTATATAAATATGCCTAGGTATGTATTTTCAGTGGTCATCTCAAGTTAAAATAGTATCTTCATTATGGAAATATGACTTAAGTTTATTTAATAAAGCTGACTCAAGCAAATAAGGTGATATGTTAAAAATCTGACACATTTATGAATATTTTAAAATTAACCATTTAAAATTAAATCAATAGTTTAAATCCTTCATTATGTCATAATATGACTACTCTCATCCAACTGGTTAAATAAACACACATGACTAAGCCTAGAGTCAAGGAGCAGAAAAGGATACTGTGCCCTTGGTAAAATGATTGGGAAGCTATAAGACAAACTATATGGATACATACATGGAGAATTTTGTCAATAGTATATAGTCTACCAACACAATATTGGAGGATATTACCTCAACCTATTTAAATTCAGCTGTAATTCTGAAGACGCTTCTTGATTATAAAGACACAGAAATTTATCAAAACATACAGATGCCCCATATAAAAATATTTACTTAAATTTTAAACAAAAGTCATTGAAAGAGATGAATGAATGATTCGAGTATATTTGATATTATAGATTATTTCAAACTAAAAACAAATATATGTATTTCAATTTAATCATCTTTCATATATATCTTTTCAAAAGTCTATCTTACAAAACTATTTCCTCAAAAAAGACTAAATATTTATTATTTGACTAAGTAAGAAAATCTAATTTACAATGTCCTAACCTACCTTCTATTAATCATTTCCTTTTTCTGTTCCCAGGAATGTTTTATTTCCAATTGCTCTTTTTCCCTGGATTCAGTGATCTTAAATTAGTCGTTCTGAAACACTATGACATATCAGAATCACAAGAGGAGCTTTAAGGTTTTAAAAAAACACTAAGGCCCAAGACACAACCCCAGAAACTTTGATTTAATTGGGCTGGGTGGGGATTGCATATCATTTTTCTTTAAAAATCTCATGGGTGATTCTGATGAATTGCTTGGACTGAGAACCAGTGATTTAAACTCAAATCAGGTATGTATAACTATAAATTTTATGATTAACTGACAGATTCTATTATTTCCAGCATGAAAACATGATATAATTATTTAAGTTGACTTAATCTAGATTTCATTCATACAGGCCTAGAAAAATTATAGTTATTATATTTACTCACATACTATATAGGAAGATCTTATATAAATATGCCTAGGTATGTATTTTCAGTGGTCATCTCAAGTTAAAATAGTATCTTCATTATGGAAATATGACTTAAGTTTATTTAATAAAGCTGACTCAAGCAAATAAGGTGATATGTTAAAAATCTGACACATTTATGAATATTTTAAAATTAACCATTTAAAATTAAACTTATCTATTTTATAAGTTTTAAAACCTCAAACAATTCAATTTAAAGTTAACTGAGCATACAAATAGAGTCATAAATTATATTTCTGAATATTTAGTTAAAAGTGGATTTCTAGTTTATTTTCCTAATCATAGGTTTACATTTTTAACAAATATTAAGATAATTAGATGGTTATGATAACTCTAAAAAATAGCAGAAGTAGTAATTAAATATAGGAATAAAGTCATATGTATTACAAGAGTGGAATGAAGCTTAAGGTGATGGAGGAAAGAAAAAATAAGGGAGGTTGGGGAGAGAGAGCAATAACTAGCCAAAGCAGCAGAGTATAGAAGAGTATAGGTTCTTACACACTTTAAAATTTCATAAGTAGAAAGTAAGCAACTGTTTATAATTTGTATGTAATTAATTTTAAAACTAAATTTAAAAAGTAGATGTTATAAACAAACAACCCAATCAAAAAATGGGTAGAAGATCTAAAAAGACCCAACCAGACACTTCTCCAAAGTAGACATACAGATGGACAAAAGGCACATGAAAAGGTGTTCAACATCGCTAATTACTACAGAAATGCAAATCAAAACTACAGTGATTAACACACTGGTCAGAATGGCCATCATCAAAAAAGTCTACAAATAATATATGCCGGAAAGAGTATGGAGAAAAAGTACCATCTGCATTATTGATGGGAATGTAAACTGCTACAGCCACTATGGAGAATAGTATGGAGTTTCCTAAAAATACTAAAAATAGTTTTTATGATATGATCACGCAAGCCCTCTCCTGGGCATAAGTACAGAAAAAAACAACAACAACAACAACAACAACAAACTCTAATCCCAAAAGGAACATCCAAATGCTCACAGTAGTACTATTTACAATAACTGAGACACGGAGGCAACCTAAATGTCCATGGACAGATGAATTTAAAGATGTGGTGTGTGTCTGTACATAATGGAGCATTAGTCATAAAAAATGAAATAATGCCATTTTCAGCAACTTGAATCAAACTAGAGATTACCATACTAAATTAAATCACACAGAGACAGACAAATATCACATGCTATCACTTACACGTGGAATATTAAAAGATGATACAAATGAACTTCTTCATGAAACAGAAATAGACTCACAGACCTAGAAAAGAAACTTATGGTTAACAAAGAGGAAACACAGAGGGAACTAGAGGCACTAGGAGGTGGGATAAACTATGAGTTTGAGATTAACTTATATACTACTACATATAAAATATATAAGCAGCAAGGACCTACTGTATAGCACAGGGAACCATATTCAATATCTTATAATAACCTATAATAGAAAAGAAAGTGAAAAGAAAAATATATATGTATCATGTATTAATGTATAAGCATATGTATATATCAGAACAATTTTATTGTACATACACCTGCAATTAATACAACATTATAAATCAACTATACTTCAATAAAGACAAACTCAGGCTGTTAATAAATGAAAGTACCTGAAAATCTGTGAGATCTAGTAGATGAAAAGAGAGATTCTAGATTTTTCTCTATGGGGAAACACTGAAAGAAAAAAAAAAAAAAGATTTCCCTAATTATACTCTCTCAAGATCAAACATTTTTAGAATGGATATATTAGTAACATATGGGTTTTTATATGTAATTAAACAGTCTTTATCTCTCCATTAAATCAATAAGTATGTTAATATAGAGCATCATGCTGGGTACAAACTGTATGAGCAATTTTAGATTGTTCCCTGTCATGACCATGCTCTCTCTCTCTACCCCTATCTCATGCTGATACAAAAAAAAAAAAAAAGACAGTTCTCTCAGTTTACAGAAGAAAGTTCATCGATGGAGAATATCCCTCTATAGGAAAGGAAATACACATTTTCCCATGCCCTAAACTGCTCCAAACTCACACTATATATTTTTAGTGTATGTTGAAATATATGCTGAAAATGCCAAAATTGCCTTAGGGGAAACAATAAATACAACTAAAAAAGGATGAAATAAAGGATTCTCTTCCCCTCCAAAACTGCAGCAATGAATCTCAGAGAATAATTTTTTCCAGAGTAGGGAAAGACTTGAATCCTTACAGTGGAAAAAGGACCTGCAGACCAAACATGTTGCTAGGTGAAACAGTTCACAGAAAGAATCTACTGCAACACACAAAAACAGACAAATATCACATGCTATCACTTACACGTGGAATATTAAAAGATGATACAAATGAACTTCTTCATGAAACAGAAATAGACTCACAGACCTAGAAAAGAAACTTATGGTTAACAAAGAGGAAACACAGAGGGAACTAGAGGCACTAGGAGGTGGGATAAACTATGAGTTTGAGATTAACTTATATACTACTACATATAAAATATATAAGCAGCAAGGACCTACTGTATAGCACAGGGAACCATATTCAATATCTTATAATAACCTATAATAGAAAAGAAAGTGAAAAGAAAAATATATATGTATCATGTATTAATGTATAAGCATATGTATATATCAGAACAATTTTATTGTACATACACCTGCAATTAATACAACATTATAAATCAACTATACTTCAATAAAGACAAACTCAGGCTGTTAATAAATGAAAGTACCTGAAAATCTGTGAGATCTAGTAAAAGAAAAAAGAAATTCTAAATTTTTCTCTATGGGGAAACACTGAAAGAAAAAAAAAAAAAAGATTTCCCTAATTATACTCTCTCAAGATCAAACATTTTTAGAATGGATATATTAGTAACATATGGGTTTTTATATGTAATTAAACAGTCTTTATCTCTCCATTAAATCAATAAGTATGTTAATATAGAGCATCATGCTGGGTACAAACTGTATGAGCAATTTTAGATTGTTCCCTGTCATGACCATGCTCTCTCTCTCTACCCCTATCTCATGCTGATACAAAAAAAAAAAAAAAAGACAGTTCTCTCAGTTTACAGAAGAAAGTTCATCGATGGAGAATATCCCTCTATAGGAAAGGAAATACACATTTTCCCATGCCCTAAACTGCTCCAAACTCACACTATATATTTTTAGTGTATGTTGAAATATATGCTGAAAATGCCAAAATTGCCTTAGGGGAAACAATAAATACAACTAAAAAAGGATGAAATAAAGGATTCTCTTCCCCTCCAAAACTGCAGCAATGAATCTCAGAGAATAATTTTTTCCAGAGTAGGGAAAGACTTGAATCCTTACAGTGGAAAAAGGACCTGCAGACCAAACATGTTGCTAGGTGAAACAGTTCACAGAAAGAATCTACTGCAACACACAAAAAACAGTGAAAAAAAATAGGTATCTGGATGTAGCAGAAGTTAGCAATCAAAATAAGCTTCAGTGATGATTTGTGTGATTTGGGGATTGCAGCTGCCCATTCTGCCAACAAACTCAGGAAAGGTAGTCCAGCTGTTCCCAGCGAAGAATTGCAACAATAAGAATTCTGTTTTCTGGGAGACATGAGGATTAGCTGCTAAAGATCCCAGTTGTGTGTAGGACCACACACAACTCAATTCAAACCGAAACCCAAAGCACAGTTTTTGAGTGTCTTGATATTTGCAAAAATCTGAAGTAATCCTTTAATAGAACACATCACTCACAAAATAATTACAGAGAAGTACCACTATAGAGCCTTTTAAGAAAGATTACTTCAAAATTGTTCACTGGTCTCTAAGGTGTTTATATAAATGCCAATTTCATTATCTATATTGACAATAAAATATTTTGTATCATTTGCCCTGAAGATATGTTTAGAAGTAAAAATTATAGGAATAATGTCTGCTTTGACTTTTGGCAGTCCATGTGTGTGCCCATCACATTCTTTGTTTTATACTCAGACTTTTTTTGAATAGACACTTTTTCTCACTCATTCCTTTAAAAAATAAAATAAAATATAAAATGTAGACTTTTGATCAGCAGTGTACCTCTGTAAAGAAGAAAATGTAAAAACAAAACCTTTTTGGAAAAACAAAAATTATTCAATAGAAAAAATGGAAATTAACAATGCTAAAAAGGAAACGGGGCTGATCTTTGATTTGTTTATATTGTGTCCCTGGCTCTCCATGATCCATGGGAGAAAGCTCAAATTTTTCAGGGCATAAATATTCTCATCCTCATATCTCACCTTCAGTCACATCTCCAGCTGCTACCTGCTTTGGTTCCTGTAATCTGACTGAGAAAGTAACTTTTCAAGTCTCCAAAAAATGTTATTTTTTCATTTCTCTCACTTGTCAGATGCAATTGCCTTCAGAAACAATAAATACAACTAAAAAAGGATGAAATAAAGGATTCTCTTCCCCTCCAAAACTGCAGCAATGAATCTCAGAGAATAATTTTTTCCAGAGTAGGGAAAGACTTGAATCCTTACAGTGGAAAAAGGACCTGCAGACCAAACATGTTGCTAGGTGAAACAGTTCACAGAAAGAATCTACTGCAACACACAAAAAACAGTGAAAAAAAATAGGTATCTGGATGTAGCAGAAGTTAGCAATCAAAATAAGCTTCAGTGATGATTTGTGTGATTTGGGGATTGCAGCTGCCCATTCTGCCAACAAACTCAGGAAAGGTAGTCCAGCTGTTCCCAGCGAAGAATTGCAACAATAAGAATTCTGTTTTCTGGGAGACATGAGGATTAGCTGCTAAAGATCCCAGTTGTGTGTAGGACCACACACAACTCAATTCAAACCGAAACCCAAAGCACAGTTTTTGAGTGTCTTGATATTTGCAAAAATCTGAAGTAATCCTTTAATAGAACACATCACTCACAAAATAATTACAGAGAAGTACCACTATAGAGCCTTTTAAGAAAGATTACTTCAAAATTGTTCACTGGTCTCTAAGGTGTTTATATAAATGCCAATTTCATTATCTATATTGACAATAAAATATTTTGTATCATTTGCCCTGAAGATATGTTTAGAAGTAAAAATTATAGGAATAATGTCTGCTTTGACTTTTGGCAGTCCATGTGTGTGCCCATCACATTCTTTGTTTTATACTCAGACTTTTTGAATAGACACTTTTTCTCACTCATTCCTTTAAAAAATAAAATAAAATATAAAATGTAGACTTTTGATCAGCAGTGTACCTCTGTAAAGAAGAAAATGTAAAAACAAAACCTTTTTGGAAAAACAAAAATTATTCAATAGAAAAAATGGAAATTAACAATGCTAAAAAGGAAACGGGGCTGATCTTTGATTTGTTTATATTGTGTCCCTGGCTCTCCATGATCCATGGGAGAAAGCTCAAATTTTTCAGGGCATAAATATTCTCATCCTCATATCTCACCTTCAGTCACATCTCCAGCTGCTACCTGCTTTGGTTCCTGTAATCTGACTGAGAAAGTAACTTTTCAAGTCTCCAAAAAATGTTATTTTTTCATTTCTCTCACTTGTCAGATGCAATGTCCTTTTCCAGTAATGAATCTAACTAACTAACCTCTATTCATTTTTTAAGATCCATCTCAAATTTCACTTTAAGTAAGTCTTTCTTGAGCGATTTTATGGAGAGATCCAGTGCTATCCCTTGTACTTTTATTGATACATGTTTTTATAATGACTTTATGACACCACATTACAGCAAAACGTTCAGGTGAGTGTCTCTCTTCAGTAGACTGTGAGTTCTTTGAAGATCAGGGATTGTCATATTAATATCTCTATCCCTTAGGATTGTTTGCTTGTTATATAACAGACACAAATTAATATGCCCGTTGAGTCCATTTATTATCTCTTGGCACTAACCATAAGGTGCCAACTCTGAGCCTAAGACTGCACCAATATTGCCCTTACGATCAAGACTGAGAGGATAGTCATGCCTTTTGACGAACTTAGTCCCTAACCGAGTGTGTAAAGTTAAAAGCTAAGGTGAACTGTTCCAGGGCACCTCAATATTCCACTATTGACACATGCCTATAACAATGTCCTAACAACAAAAAGGTAAGTCATTACTCAAACCCAAATCCACGTTGAAAGAAAAAGAGAATTTTTTTTTTTTTTGTAGATACTATGACAAACTATGATAAACAGACTAAATGTATGTTACTTCTGGCCCTTTCTTTTTCAAGGTCTTTTTCCTTTTATGCAAATGTTATACTTTTATTGTATCAGTCAAAATGCTACAGAGATATATAAGAAACATATGTCTCTCAATATACATTTAATTCCACTTTCTAAAGGAATGAAGATTATCAATTTGGTACATATTCTTCCACAGATACCAAATTGTGTGTGTGTGTGTGTGTGTGTGGTGAGTGTGTATATGTGTGCCTGTTTATGTGTGGGTATGTGTGCCTGTAGGTGTGCATGTAGATGTACTGCTTTTTTTTTTTTTTACAATATTGAGATCAAATTTTTTTTATGTATCCTTCTTTTTTAGGTTTAACTTTTCTCTTTCTTTTCCATTTTTTACCAAAGCCTGAAACATGTCAGGACTAGAAATCCTCAAGGGTAATGTTTGTTCTTCCTCCTTCACTAAACAATGAACATGACATATTTTGCCCCATGTTACAGTCATTCAGTCAACTAGGAAATCAAATAGGATTATCATATCTGTACTTCAAAGGGTGCCATTTTACACAGTGACCATGTACAACACCCAGGCAAGCCTGATTAGGTGCTCTCTCTTCCCCCACATCCTGACACCCATCCTCTTCCTGTCCCTTAGTCTTCCTCTGTCTCCTTCCTTCTGCCTCTCTCCTCTTCTGCACATGCAAAACCCACACATTTCCATGGAGAGGTGTAAGCAATGTCTCTATTCTGAACACTGTAAGTGCCAAATAATATTTTTAGAATGAACAAATAAATGGATGGATGAATTTCACACTACATCCATCCTGTTTCGTCTTTCTTTGCAAATTATGAAGCCCATGGTGTTTAGATAAATCTACATTTTCTTCCTTTGATGATGGGCAGTGCTTAAAATACTTCTACTCAAACTCCATATTATGACATGACCAATATTGCCCTTACGATCAAGACTGAGAGGATAGTCATGCCTTTTGACGAACTTAGTCCCTAACCGAGTGTGTAAAGTTAAAAGCTAAGGTGAACTGTTCCAGGGCACCTCAATATTCCACTATTGACACATGCCTATAACAATGTCCTAACAACAAAAAGGTAAGTCATTACTCAAACCCAAATCCACGTTGAAAGAAAAGAGAATTTTTTTTTTTTTTGTAGATACTATGACAAACTATGATAAACAGACTAAATGTATGTTACTTCTGGCCCTTTCTTTTTCAAGGTCTTTTTCCTTTTATGCAAATGTTATACTTTTATTGTATCAGTCAAAATGCTACAGAGATATATAAGAAACATATGTCTCTCAATATACATTTAATTCCACTTTCTAAAGGAATGAAGATTATCAATTTGGTACATATTCTTCCACAGATACCAAATTGTGTGTGTGTGTGTGTGTGTGTGGTGAGTGTGTATATGTGTGCCTGTTTATGTGTGGGTATGTGTGCCTGTAGGTGTGCATGTAGATGTACTGCTTTTTTTTTTTTTTACAATATTGAGATCAAATTTTTTTTATGTATCCTTCTTTTTTAGGTTTAACTTTTCTCTTTCTTTTCCATTTTTTACCAAAGCCTGAAACATGTCAGGACTAGAAATCCTCAAGGGTAATGTTTGTTCTTCCTCCTTCACTAAACAATGAACATGACATATTTTGCCCCATGTTACAGTCATTCAGTCAACTAGGAAATCAAATAGGATTATCATATCTGTACTTCAAAGGGTGCCATTTTACACAGTGACCATGTACAACACCCAGGCAAGCCTGATTAGGTGCTCTCTCTTCCCCCACATCCTGACACCCACTCCTCTTCCTGTCCCTTAGTCTTCCTCTGTCTCCTTCCTTCTGCCTCTCTCCTCTTCTGCACATGCAAAACCCACACATTTCCATGGAGAGGTGTAAGCAATGTCTCTATTCTGAACACTGTAAGTGCCAAATAATATTTTTAGAATGAACAAATAAATGGATGGATGAATTTCACACTACATCCATCCTGTTTCGTCTTTCTTTGCAAATTATGAAGCCCATGGTGTTTAGATAAATCTACATTTTCTTCCTTTGATGATGGGCAGTGCTTAAAATACTTCTACTCAAACTCCATATTTATGCCACATGAAACCATACAATTTACAATACAATTTAAATTTTACCCAACAGACTCTCATGAGTCTTCTGTAGCACCATAATTCAAAAGCATCAATTCTTCAGTGCTCAGCCTTCTCAAAAGTGACAGATTTTATTTTCTTGGGCCCCAAAATCACTTTGAACAGTGACTGCATGAAATTAAAAGATGCGTGTTCCTTGAAAGAAAAGCTATGACAAACCTAGACAGCATAATTAAATGCAGAGACATCTTTTGCCAACAAAGGTGTATATAGGCAAAGGAATGGTTTCCCTAGTAGTCATGTACAGATGTGAGAGGTGGACCATAAAGAAGGCTGAGCACTGAAGAACTGATGTTGTTGAAATGTAGCACTGGAGAAGACTCTTGAGAGTCCCTTTGGCAGTAAGGAGATCAAATTAGTCACTCCTAAAGGAAATCAAACCTGAATATTCATTGGAAGGATTGATGCTGAAGCAGAACCTCTAATACCTTGACCACATGATGCAAAGAGCCAACTCAATGGAAAAGACCCTGATGCTGGGAAAGACTGACAGGAGTAAGAGAATGGGGGGACAGAGGTTGAGATGGTTAGATAGCATTACTTTCTCAATGGATATAAGTTTGAGCAAACTCTTGGAGATATGTAGGGGCAGGGAGAACAGACACACTACAGTACATGGGTCACAAAGAGTCATATATGAATTACTGACTGAATAACAACAGCCTTCTTTATGGTCCAACTGTGACATCATTACATGACAACTGGAGAAACCATAACTTTGACTATAGTGACCTTTGTTGGCAAAGTGATGTCTCTGTTTTTTAATATGCTGTCTAGGTTTATCATACCTTTATTTCCAAGGAGCAAGTGTCTTTTATTTCATGGTGGCAGTCACCATCTACAGTAATTTTGGAGCCCAAGAAAATAAAATCTGTCACCCCTTCTGCTTTTTGCCTTTCTAGCTGCCATGAAGTTGATGGGACTAAATACAGTGATCTTAGATTTTTTTTAATGCTGGGTCTAAAGCCAGTGTTTTCAGTCTCCTCTTTGACCATCTTCAAGAGGTTCTTTAGTTTCTTATCACTTTCTGCCACTAGACTGGCATTATCTGCATATCTCTAAAATGCTCCATTCTGCTTTTACAACCATTCTGCATTCTGCTGATTTATTACTCCTCAAAATAATAATTATTTAAAAATAATAGTAAGTTAAGCCACTACCTAATATCCACTTTCATAATATTGACATGACATTCATTTTTTCTCCTTTTTAAATGTTTACCTACATCTTTGCAATTCAAATAAAGGTGGCAGTAGAGAACACAAAGAGATTTACTCCTTTTTATAAAATTTTATTTTATAGCTAAGGAAACTGAGACCCCACAAAACCCAAATATATTATGGACAATTAAACAGCTATGTACACTTGGAGTAAGGAGATCAATTAGTCACTCCATAAAGAAGGCTGAGCACTGAAGAACTGATGTTGTTGAAATGTAGCACTGGAGAAGACTCTTGAGAGTCCCTTTGGCAGTAAGGAGATCAAATTAGTCACTCCTAAAGGAAATCAAACCTGAATATTCATTGGAAGGATTGATGCTGAAGCAGAACCTCTAATACCTTGACCACATGATGCAAAGAGCCAACTCAATGGAAAAGACCCTGATGCTGGGAAAGACTGACAGGAGTAAGAGAATGGGGGGACAGAGGTTGAGATGGTTAGATAGCATTACTTTCTCAATGGATATAAGTTTGAGCAAACTCTTGGAGATATGTAGGGGCAGGGAGAACAGACACACTACAGTACATGGGTCACAAAGAGTCATATATGAATTACTGACTGAATAACAACAGCCTTCTTTATGGTCCAACTGTGACATCATTACATGACAACTGGAGAAACCATAACTTTGACTATAGTGACCTTTGTTGGCAAAGTGATGTCTCTGTTTTTTAATATGCTGTCTAGGTTTATCATACCTTTATTTCCAAGGAGCAAGTGTCTTTTATTTCATGGTGGCAGTCACCATCTACAGTAATTTTGGAGCCCAAGAAAATAAAATCTGTCACCCCTTCTGCTTTTTGCCTTTCTAGCTGCCATGAAGTTGATGGGACTAAATACAGTGATCTTAGATTTTTTTTAATGCTGGGTCTAAAGCCAGTGTTTTCAGTCTCCTCTTTGACCATCTTCAAGAGGTTCTTTAGTTTCTTATCACTTTCTGCCACTAGACTGGCATTATCTGCATATCTCTAAAATGCTCCATTCTGCTTTTACAACCATTCTGCATTCTGCTGATTTATTACTCCTCAAAATAATAATTATTTAAAAATAATAGTAAGTTAAGCCACTACCTAATATCCACTTTCATAATATTGACATGCCTTTCATTTTTCTCCTTTTAAATGTTTACCTACATCTTTGCAATTCAAATAAAGGTGGCAGTAGAGAACACAAAGAGATTTACTCCTTTTTATAAAATTTTATTTTATAGCTAAGGAAACTGAGACCCCACAAAACCCAAATATATTATGGACAATTAAACAGCTAGTTTGAGCAGCTTATGACCTAGAGACATATCTGCTGTACTGACATTCAGCCTGTGTTCTTTCTACTACACTTCATTATTTTTCAAACAAAAACCAGTATTTTTCCAGGACAACTTAATTTGGCACTATAGTTTAAGTTGGTATTAAGTTAATATTAAATATTTATTATAAAAGAAAAATAAATGAATATCAGCTTATTAAAAGTTGAATGTAAGGTAATAGTTCCACCCTGTGCATCATCTATGATATTGATATCTTTATATTTTGAAAAGTAATCTAAGCAATATATAATAACTGCAATTACTGTTTTCAACTGACAGACTAATAGTAATATGTTTCTCATTGAGTTTATAAAACATGCTGTGAAAATAATAAGAATTCTTGTTAAACATGAAGGAAAGTAATAAAATACTTTAAACATATTCTTATAACCTACAATGGAAAGAACCACACACGTACAGTAATACTTTTAAATTAATTCGCAGAGGTGCACTAAAAGTATTTTTATTATATAAAGATTCCAAATATTGACACAAAAGAGAGGTCAACTATAAAAATAGATAGTTTGTTATAGATACCACTGGCAGTTTTGTTACTGACCAAATAGTCTAAGTGATCTAAAAGAAGTAATTTATTTTATCATCTACTGTGTAACAAGTATGCTGGCAATTCTATTCTAAATAATTTTTCCAATAGCCTGACTGACCCTCTATAAACATAATTAAATGTTTGCATTTCTAGCTGCCATGAAGTTGATGGGACTAAATACAGTGATCTTAGATTTTTTTTAATGCTGGGTCTAAAGCCAGTGTTTTCAGTCTCCTCTTTGACCATCTTCAAGAGGTTCTTTAGTTTCTTATCACTTTCTGCCACTAGACTGGCATTATCTGCATATCTCTAAAATGCTCCATTCTGCTTTTACAACCATTCTGCATTCTGCTGATTTATTACTCCTCAAAATAATAATTATTTAAAAATAATAGTAAGTTAAGCCACTACCTAATATCCACTTTCATAATATTGACATGACATTCATTTTTTCTCCTTTTTAAATGTTTACCTACATCTTTGCAATTCAAATAAAGGTGGCAGTAGAGAACACAAAGAGATTTACTCCTTTTTATAAAATTTTATTTTATAGCTAAGGAAACTGAGACCCCACAAAACCCAAATATATTATGGACAATTAAACAGCTAGTTTGAGCAGCTTATGACCTAGAGACATATCTGCTGTACTGACATTCAGCCTGTGTTCTTTCTACTACACTTCATTATTTTTCAAACAAAAACCAGTATTTTTCCAGGACAACTTAATTTGGCACTATAGTTTAAGTTGGTATTAAGTTAATATTAAATATTTATTATAAAAGAAAAATAAATGAATATCAGCTTATTAAAAGTTGAATGTAAGGTAATAGTTCCACCCTGTGCATCATCTATGATATTGATATCTTTATATTTTGAAAAGTAATCTAAGCAATATATAATAACTGCAATTACTGTTTTCAACTGACAGACTAATAGTAATATGTTTCTCATTGAGTTTATAAAACATGCTGTGAAAATAATAAGAATTCTTGTTAAACATGAAGGAAAGTAATAAAATACTTTAAACATATTCTTATAACCTACAATGGAAAGAACCACACACGTACAGTAATACTTTTAAATTAATTCGCAGAGGTGCACTAAAAGTATTTTTATTATATAAAGATTCCAAATATTGACACAAAAGAGAGGTCAACTATAAAAATAGATAGTTTGTTATAGATACCACTGGCAGTTTTGTTACTGACCAAATAGTCTAAGTGATCTAAAAGAAGTAATTTATTTTATCATCTACTGTGTAACAAGTATGCTGGCAATTCTATTCTAAATAATTTTTCCAATAGCATGACTTACCCTCTATAAACATAATTAAATGTTTGCATGACCTCTCCTGCAAAATAATCTAGGTTTACTGGAATACTTACCAGGGTTGTTGGTATCTTAGGAAAAGATAAAGTGTCATAGCAGAGAATTGTTTAGAATTATAAGAATTAATTTGAAAATCAGTTGCTAAAACTTCAATAAGAATTTGATGCCCACTTTAAGAAATGAAAGCAAGCTCTTATTGAGATTTAATACATATACACATGTATTTATATGGATATGCTCATCATTTATATATGTATAAATATGATGCTGATGCAGCAGTCCCCAACAATAGTCCTACAGCTTTCACACCAAGCCACCACTTCCTTCTGCTGTACTGTGCTCTCCTTTTCTTTTGAACATTCTCAATGTTTTACACTTTCTCTGTAACTGTTTTGACCTTGTCTTTATCTTTTAAATCAGCATGCACACAAAAACTAGTAAGAACCACCACAAACCAGAATTTTTTTCCTCGTGATTTAAAAATTAAACTCACTTACATAACATACAAGTAAAGCATAGCTTTGAGAATTCCAGATGGCAGTAGTGGTAAAGAACCCATCTGCCAATGCAGGAGACATAAGAGACATGGGTTCAATCCCTGAGTTGAGAAGATTTCCTGGAGGAGGGCATGGCGACTCAATCCAGTATTCTTGCCTGAAGAGGCCCATGGTCAGAAGGGCTGGTGGGCTATGATCTATAGGGCTGCAAAGAGTCAGACTTGACTGAAGTGACTTAGCACATACACGGATTATAGGCTTACTGTACAGATCCTTGATATTAATGAGTTTGCAGAAAATCATGCAAAAAAATATTTGTCAGGATGAGGAAATATGGAAGGGTATAAATTAAGTACATATTGTAATCTCCTGCAGACACTCCAGTGTCTTTTTCTGATTTAGAAGTAATAAAATCTCTTTTACTAGTCTATAAAATAAACTGATAGAAATGTCTTGCACTTTATTAATTTATATGTTTTATGATAGGTCTAAGAAAGTTTCATTGCTATATACATTTATTTGGGCATTTTAAAATATGGTGTACAAACTATTTATTATAGATACTCAGTAACTCCTTTAGAATCAATAAAAACAACATGGCAGTTTTGATGACTAGTAGAGATTTAATTTACATGTAAAGCAAATGTTTCTGAGAACATTTTTTAAAGAAGAGAGTGATAGTTCTAAGAAAATTAAATTTATTCATTAAGTTATTCAGGAGGGGTACCTCAATAATTTGACAGATGTGCATAATCAAAGTTAAATGCTCTTCAAACTGTGTTTACATACTTAGAGAATGAGACATGGTACTTATTTGCTGGAAAGCTTCTAAGTTTGGATTTGAGGTGAGAGCAGGGCAAACGGTCATTGATTTGAGTGTATCCTGAAATCTGACAACATATGTCACATACCAGCTCAAATTCATAGTTGTTGTTCAGTCACCCTGTCATGTCCGACTCTTTGTGACCCCATGGGCTTTAGCACACCAGGCTTCCTAGTCTCTCACCATCTCACAGAGTTTTCCCAAGTTCATGTGCATTAATTTTAAGATGGCTTTTTCATTCTCCTCCTTCACACTCATCAAGAAGCTCTTTAGTTTCTCTTCCCTTTCTGCCATCAGCATATCTGAGGTTCTTGATGTTTCTCCCACCTACTTTGATCCCAGTCCGGGCATTTCTCATGATGTGCCAATGCAGGAGACATAAGAGACATGGGTTCAATCCCTGAGTTGAGAAGATTTCCTGGAGGAGGGCATGGCGACTCAATCCAGTATTCTTGCCTGAAGAGGCCCATGGTCAGAAGGGCTGGTGGGCTATGATCTATAGGGCTGCAAAGAGTCAGACTTGACTGAAGTGACTTAGCACATACACGGATTATAGGCTTACTGTACAGATCCTTGATATTAATGAGTTTGCAGAAAATCATGCAAAAAAATATTTGTCAGGATGAGGAAATATGGAAGGGTATAAATTAAGTACATATTGTAATCTCCTGCAGACACTCCAGTGTCTTTTTCTGATTTAGAAGTAATAAAATCTCTTTTACTAGTCTATAAAATAAACTGATAGAAATGTCTTGCACTTTATTAATTTATATGTTTTATGATAGGTCTAAGAAAGTTTCATTGCTATATACATTTATTTGGGCATTTTAAAATATGGTGTACAAACTATTTATTATAGATACTCAGTAACTCCTTTAGAATCAATAAAAACAACATGGCAGTTTTGATGACTAGTAGAGATTTAATTTACATGTAAAGCAAATGTTTCTGAGAACATTTTTAAAGAAGAGAGTGATAGTTCTAAGAAAATTAAATTTATTCATTAAGTTATTCAGGAGGGGTACCTCAATAATTTGACAGATGTGCATAATCAAAGTTAAATGCTCTTCAAACTGTGTTTACATACTTAGAGAATGAGACATGGTACTTATTTGCTGGAAAGCTTCTAAGTTTGGATTTGAGGTGAGAGCAGGGCAAACGGTCATTGATTTGAGTGTATCCTGAAATCTGACAACATATGTCACATACCAGCTCAAATTCATAGTTGTTGTTCAGTCACCCTGTCATGTCCGACTCTTTGTGACCCCATGGGCTTTAGCACACCAGGCTTCCTAGTCTCTCACCATCTCACAGAGTTTTCCCAAGTTCATGTGCATTAATTTTAAGATGGCTTTTTCATTCTCCTCCTTCACACTCATCAAGAAGCTCTTTAGTTTCTCTTCCCTTTCTGCCATCAGCATATCTGAGGTTCTTGATGTTTCTCCCACCTACTTTGATCCCAGTCCGGCATTTCTCATGATGTGCTCAGCATATAGGTCAAATGGAGTGACCATAGACACTCTGTTGTACTTCTTTCTCAGTCTTGAACCAGTCAGTTGTTCCATACAGAGTTCTAACTGTTGTTTCTTAACCTGCATACAGGTTTCTCAAGAGACAGGTAAGATGGTCTGCTATTCCCATCTCCTTTTTTTTTTAAATTTCTTTACAGAGTTTTGCTGTTTACTACCACACATTGACCCAGATCCTTCATAGGTATACACATGTCTTTCTTTCTATAAAAGCTTTCCAAGTTTATCATGATCCACACAGTCAGAGACTTTTGCATAGTTGATGAAACAGAGGTAGATGTTTTTTCGAAAATCCCTTGTTTTCTCTATGATCCAGCAAATGTTGAAATTTTGATCTGGTTCCTCTTCCTTTTCTAAACCCAGCTTAGACATCCGGAAGTTCTTGCTTCACATAATGACACAGCTTAGTATGTAAGATTTTAAGCATGAACTTACTAGAATGTGAGATGAGTGCAATTGTCTGATGTTTAGCACATTATTTAGTACTACCCTTCTTAGGATTTGGGATGAGAACTGACCTTTTCCAGTTCTGCTGGGTCTTCCAGATTTGCTGACATAATGAATGCAACACCATGACAGCATCCACCTTCAGGGTCTTGAATAGCTCTACTGGAATTCTATCACATGCTTCCTAAGGCCCACTTGACTCCACTCTCCAGAATGTCTGGCTCTATGTGACTGACCACACCATTTCAGCAATCTGGTTCATTAAGATCTTTTCTGTATAATTCTTCTATGCATTCTTTGCATTTCTTTTTGATCTCTTCAGCGTCTACTAGGTCTCTGCCATTTCTGTGCTTTATTGTGCTCATCTCTGAGCAAAATGTTCCTTGATATGTCCAACTGTCCTGAAAGACATTTCATTCCTCTTCTTTTAGTTTCTTCTAATTGTAAGCACTGATCACTGAAGAAGGCCTTCTTGTCTCTCCTTGATATTCTTTGGAACTCTGCATTTAGAGGTGAATGTACCTTTTCCTCTCTCTCTTGCTTTTTACCTTCTCTTCATTCTTCAGCTATTTGTAAAGCCTCCTCAGATAACCACTTTGCCTTCTTGCTTTTCTTTTTCTTGGGGATGGCTTTGTTCACTGCTTCCTGTACAGTATTATAGGACTTCTTCAGGCACACAGTTAACCAGATCCAATCACTTAAATCTATTAATTACCTCTCCTGAAAATTCATAGGGAATTTGATTTAAGTCATACCTGACTGGCCTAGTGGTTTTCTTCTGAATTTTGCTATAAGAAGCTGTTGATCTGAGCGACAAGTCTTGTGTTTGCTGACTGTATACAGCTTCTCTGTCTTAGGCTTCAAAGAATATAATCAATTTGATTTCAGTATTGACCATTTGGTGATGTCCACGCGTAAACTCATCTCTTGTGTTGTTGAAGAAGGGTACTGGCTATCACCAGTGCATTCTCTTGGTAGAATTCAGTTAGCCTTTGCCTTACTTCATTTTGTTCTCCAAGGCCAAACTTGCCTATTACTCCAGGTATTTCTTGACTTCCTACTTTTACATTCCAGTCCCTGATGATAAATAGAACATCTTCTTTTTAACTAGTAACAGCTACCATTTTTTTTTTTTTTTTAGTCTGCTGATCATGATGTTATACTGCTCCCATGGGATTATCCTGTTCAATTTTCACAACTCTTGACAAGGAAGTTTTACATGAGAGAAATCTACTTCATATACAACAAAACCAAGATTCAGAATATACATATATATATATATATATATATACCAATGTCACATCTTGAGTGGTAACAAAGAAATATAATTACAGGGCTCATAAACTCCCAATAGCAGTATTTACTGAGAGAAAAACATGGGGGGAAGTGTTAAAGCCCAACCAAATTGAAAAAGACGGCTAAAATATGTGACTGTCTTAGAGCATGAGAATAATAAAAAATAATTCAATTAATTCAATCAATTAATTCATAGTATTAATGGGGAAAGATGGTGAAGCCCCTTTTCAAAGAATTCTATCTAGCTGTCTGTTTTGTGCTAAAGATTTTGGCTTCTTATAGCAGAAACTATCTTTTCTTATTGCAATTTTCATTCATGCAGGGTTGCAATGATTAGTTAAATGACAAATATACAGAGGGTGCATTCTTCTAATTAAAGATATAAAAAGAGTCAATCTATATATGAATTTTTGAGTCTATAATAATAAAGACTATTACTTGCATAGAAAAGTTAAAAGAGTTTTCAGGTTCATCTTAAAATTATTATGAAGTCCAAATGTATGATTATAATTCCTTTGTATGAAAAGAATCATACAACTTTTTAGATGCAAACATGTTGTTTATAGTCCACTGTATAATACAAGGATTTCTATGTTACTCTCAGAGTCTTTATCTGCCTTAGATTATAGAATTAAGAAACTGTAAATATTCATTTTTTATTTCTTCATTATTACTCTTATTTCTCAAATAAAAACTAATATAAATTCTTAAATATCTAGAGGCTTGTGAGGAAATAATCACTGTATTGAGAAGGCAGCTCTATGTAAAATAACTCATTTTCTCTCCAATTCTAGACAGCAGTAATCATTAAATCATGCAGAAGCTATTTGAAATGGTATAAAATATTGACCTATATATATCCTTACCTTTAACTATCTATGACCAATTTCATTGCTCTTTTATGGATAACTGTATAAAACTCTCAGACCACAAAAATAATTTCATATATATTTTGCTCAGAAATGTTTTCTCAACAATGACTAGATGGTATGTATTATGCTTGGTTAAGCATTCCCTTCTATTTCTATTTTTAATATTTTGACAATTAAGCTTTACTAGTTGACATATGGAATTTACAATCAAAACTACCTCAGATGGGCTCTTTCAGTGATCATTAATAAAGAGCAATGAAACCGAAGAAGTACAAAAAACAAGTCAACTCGTTATTTTCCTCTTTAAAAAACTATCAAAATATCAGCATTTAATGTAATGATAATTCTTTACTACTATAAGTGAAATTAACTTACAGACATTAACAGAAATATCAGGGCTTAAAGAAATTCTAACACTGACATACAATGGTTTCCATACTGGGTGGTAAGGCATTTAAAACCACTGCTACCATGTAAGTGCTTACATTCCACTTTTATGCAATGGAGAATCTGTTACTTGTTTAGAACTTGGAAGATGATAAAATCTTTTTGCTTTTCTTGAATACCCATGATTAAAATATAATGAATTGGCTGATTTTTATCAGGCAAGTGAACTCCTTCACAGTACAGGTAAAATATACATGTATACACATTCACCTAAACTGTGTACACAAAGAGAGAGCGAGCAAGCAAGCTATGTGTTTACTTACATTTGGAAACACTATACATTAGAATAGAGTAACACCTCAGATCTATGTATTTTAAAACACATTTACCTCATCTTATTTGGGATAATTTGAGCAATGATACAGAAATTATTTCTCAGTACAAGAGTCACACATAATTAAAATAGGAACTGTAAATATTCATTTTTATTTCTTCATTATTACTCTTATTTCTCAAATAAAAACTAATATAAATTCTTAAATATCTAGAGGCTTGTGAGGAAATAATCACTGTATTGAGAAGGCAGCTCTATGTAAAATAACTCATTTTCTCTCCAATTCTAGACAGCAGTAATCATTAAATCATGCAGAAGCTATTTGAAATGGTATAAAATATTGACCTATATATATCCTTACCTTTAACTATCTATGACCAATTTCATTGCTCTTTTATGGATAACTGTATAAAACTCTCAGACCACAAAAATAATTTCATATATATTTTGCTCAGAAATGTTTTCTCAACAATGACTAGATGGTATGTATTATGCTTGGTTAAGCATTCCCTTCTATTTCTATTTTTAATATTTTGACAATTAAGCTTTACTAGTTGACATATGGAATTTACAATCAAAACTACCTCAGATGGGCTCTTTCAGTGATCATTAATAAAGAGCAATGAAACCGAAGAAGTACAAAAAACAAGTCAACTCGTTATTTTCCTCTTTAAAAAACTATCAAAATATCAGCATTTAATGTAATGATAATTCTTTACTACTATAAGTGAAATTAACTTACAGACATTAACAGAAATATCAGGGCTTAAAGAAATTCTAACACTGACATACAATGGTTTCCATACTGGGTGGTAAGGCATTTAAAACCACTGCTACCATGTAAGTGCTTACATTCCACTTTTATGCAATGGAGAATCTGTTACTTGTTTAGAACTTGGAAGATGATAAAATCTTTTTGCTTTTCTTGAATACCCATGATTAAAATATAATGAATTGGCTGATTTTTATCAGGCAAGTGAACTCCTTCACAGTACAGGTAAAATATACATGTATACACATTCACCTAAACTGTGTACACAAAGAGAGAGCGAGCAAGCAAGCTATGTGTTTACTTACATTTGGAAACACTATACATTAGAATAGAGTAACACCTCAGATCTATGTATTTTAAAACACATTTACCTCATCTTATTTGGGATAATTTGAGCAATGATACAGAAATTATTTCTCAGTACAAGAGTCACACATAAAAACAAACCACATATTGAGATAAAATATTTGGGAAACACACTTCTGATAGAGAACTAGTATACACTCTATGTAAAAGAAAAGCTTCAAATTTTAGAAATGAAAAAACTAGCAAACCAATTAAAACATGGGCAAAAAATATGAGTATTAACAATGATACACAGTAGACAAATAATCAGATGAAAAGATGTTCAATATGATCTTTCATTAGGGAAATAAAAATTAAAACAATGACATAGATCTACACACCAATTGAAGTTGCTAAAATCTAACAAACTGGCAATTGCAATGCTGACAAGGACATGGAGCAGCAAGAACTCTCATCCAGTACTGGTGAGAATGAAGAATGGCACCATCCACTTTGGAAAATAATTTGGCAGTTTCCTACAAAACTACACATATTCTTATCATACAATTCTGTGCTTCTGACTATTGAACTAAGTGACTTGAAAACATATTTTCACAAAAATCTGCATATGAATGTGTATAACAACTTTATTCATCATTTCCCAAAACTGGAAGCCACAAAGATCTTCCTCAATATATGAGTGGGTAAACAAAATATGATATATCTATAAAATAGAATATTATTTACCAATAAAAGTAAATGAATTAATCAGTTATAAACACAACACAGATGAACCTTAAATTCCTATTGAAATTGAAAGAAGCCAGACTAAGAAGGAAACTACATATACTGTGGTTCGAATTACATGCATTTCTGGAACCTTAAAATTCTAGGGAAAGTGAACAAGAAGATTCAGATTTAAAACCACTGCTACCATGTAAGTGCTTACATTCCACTTTTATGCAATGGAGAATCTGTTACTTGTTTAGAACTTGGAAGATGATAAAATCTTTTTGCTTTTCTTGAATACCCATGATTAAAATATAATGAATTGGCTGATTTTTATCAGGCAAGTGAACTCCTTCACAGTACAGGTAAAATATACATGTATACACATTCACCTAAACTGTGTACACAAAGAGAGAGCGAGCAAGCAAGCTATGTGTTTACTTACATTTGGAAACACTATACATTAGAATAGAGTAACACCTCAGATCTATGTATTTTAAAACACATTTACCTCATCTTATTTGGGATAATTTGAGCAATGATACAGAAATTATTTCTCAGTACAAGAGTCACACATAAAAACAAACCACATATTGAGATAAAATATTTGGGAAACACACTTCTGATAGAGAACTAGTATACACTCTATGTAAAAGAAAAGCTTCAAATTTTAGAAATGAAAAAACTAGCAAACCAATTAAAACATGGGCAAAAAATATGAGTATTAACAATGATACACAGTAGACAAATAATCAGATGAAAAGATGTTCAATATGATCTTTCATTAGGGAAATAAAAATTAAAACAATGACATAGATCTACACACCAATTGAAGTTGCTAAAATCTAACAAACTGGCAATTGCAATGCTGACAAGGACATGGAGCAGCAAGAACTCTCATCCAGTACTGGTGAGAATGAAGAATGGCACCATCCACTTTGGAAAATAATTTGGCAGTTTCCTACAAAACTACACATATTCTTATCATACAATTCTGTGCTTCTGACTATTGAACTAAGTGACTTGAAAACATATTTTCACAAAAATCTGCATATGAATGTGTATAACAACTTTATTCATCATTTCCCAAAACTGGAAGCCACAAAGATCTTCCTCAATATATGAGTGGGTAAACAAAATATGATATATCTATAAAATAGAATATTATTTACCAATAAAAGTAAATGAATTAATCAGTTATAAACACAACACAGATGAACCTTAAATTCCTATTGAAATTGAAAGAAGCCAGACTAAGAAGGAAACTACATATACTGTGGTTCGAATTACATGCATTTCTGAAAAAGGAAACACTAAACAGAGACACCAAAAAGATCAGTAGATGTCAAGGATTCTGGAGAAGAGGGGGCACCCAAGCAGGTGAAACAGAGGGAATGTTATTTCAGGATGGTGAAACTATTCTCTGTAATGCTATAATTGTGGATAATGACACTGCATTTGTCAAAATTAAATGAACTTCAAGGAGTGAACCCTAATGTATATAAATTTTAAAAACAACAGAAGACTGAGTGCATCTCAGGATGAAATGTAGGGTGTGACAAAATCATCTGTCTTACAAACAACTTCACTGAAGGAATATGAAAGACAGCTGCTTACCTAAGTAACCTTGAAAATAAATGGAGTCTTTAAGAATTAAAAGGAAAAAAAAGTGCACTGTATTATAACCGACAAAGCTATTTACCACAGGAGTATAGATTAAAAATGTTTATACAGTTTTATACATACATAAACATATGAGTATATAAATGTACATGTATAAAATATTGTATTATTTTATTATATATATCATATATATTATATTGTCATTTCCATTTAAAAGAATGTGTAATAGAATCCAGGGTCTAGATAATGAAATAATCACAGTGTCTGCAATAGTCTAACATTACCCAACATATGAAGAACCAAAAAGTTGCATCCCAGTTTTAGGAGATCCAGATGTTGAATTACTAAAAATTAAGTTAACTTTAAAGCAGTTATTTTAATTATGCTCAATGAAGTAAAGAAAATTATGCCTCCGTGAATAAAAAGATACCAAATCTCAGCAGAGAAATGGAAACAATAAAAAAGAACTAATGTAAACTCTAGAACTAAAATGTACAATATATAAAATCAGTAAAGGTATAGATTATGTGAATCACAGTATCAATTACTTTCCTATACACCCTATTTTTCAGTGAACGTGATTAATCATCAAAATTGATCGTACCTTGGGTCATAAAACAATTTTCAAGAAATTTAAGAGTAAATGAATTACATCGTTATAAACACAAAAAAAAAAAAAACAGATGAACCTTAAATTCCTATTGAAATTGAAAGAAGCCAGACTAAGAAGGAAACTACATATACTGTGGTTCGAATTACATGCATTTCTGAAAAAGGAAACACTAAACAGAGACACCAAAAAGATCAGTAGATGTCAAGGATTCTGGAGAAGAGGGGGCACCCAAGCAGGTGAAACAGAGGGAATGTTATTTCAGGATGGTGAAACTATTCTCTGTAATGCTATAATTGTGGATAATGACACTGCATTTGTCAAAATTAAATGAACTTCAAGGAGTGAACCCTAATGTATATAAATTTTAAAAACAACAGAAGACTGAGTGCATCTCAGGATGAAATGTAGGGTGTGACAAAATCATCTGTCTTACAAACAACTTCACTGAAGGAATATGAAAGACAGCTGCTTACCTAAGTAACCTTGAAAATAAATGGAGTCTTTAAGAATTAAAAGGAAAAAAAAGTGCACTGTATTATAACCGACAAAGCTATTTACCACAGGAGTATAGATTAAAAATGTTTATACAGTTTTATACATACATAAACATATGAGTATATAAATGTACATGTATAAAATATTGTATTATTTTATTATATATATCATATATATTATATTGTCATTTCCATTTAAAAGAATGTGTAATAGAATCCAGGGTCTAGATAATGAAATAATCACAGTGTCTGCAATAGTCTAACATTACCCAACATATGAAGAACCAAAAAGTTGCATCCCAGTTTTAGGAGATCCAGATGTTGAATTACTAAAAATTAAGTTAACTTTAAAGCAGTTATTTTAATTATGCTCAATGAAGTAAAGAAAATTATGCCTCCGTGAATAAAAAGATACCAAATCTCAGCAGAGAAATGGAAACAATAAAAAAGAACTAATGTAAACTCTAGAACTAAAATGTACAATATATAAAATCAGTAAAGGTATAGATTATGTGAATCACAGTATCAATTACTTTCCTATACACCCTATTTTTCAGTGAACGTGATTAATCATCAAAATTGATCGTACCTTGGGTCATAAAACAATTTTCAAGAAATTTAAGAGAACTGCAGGGGTTCTCAGGTGGTGAAGAACCCACCTGACAATGCAGCAGACATAAGAAATGTGGGTCCGGTTCCTGGGTCAGGAGGATACCCTGGTGAAGGGGACTGCAACCCACTCCAGTATTCTTGCCGGAAGAATTCCATGGACAGGGGAGCCGGGTGGGCTACAGTCTATAAGTTCACATAGAATTGGACACAATTGAAGTGACTTACCACAACACGTCAAGAGAAGTGAAATTTAAAGGATTATGCAGCTATAATCAAATTCAGTTAGAAATCAGTCACACAAAGATGCCTAGAAGATACCAAATTTATAAAACTAAATAATACTCCTCTAATTTGTGTGTTAAAAATATCACACAGGTAATTAAAAAATACTATGAGCTGAGCAATAGTAAAAATTAACATATCAAAATAACAATAATATTTAGAAGGAAATTCACTGCTTTAAATGACTACAGTAAAAAAAGAAGCATAGTCTCAAAGTCTATAGAACGAGTAGGTCATAAATAAGACCAATCAGATGACTGCAATCACCTCGTGGTGGTTTAGGAGAGAAATGTAATGACAGAGGCAGTTAAGAGTTGGGTCAAAATCTAGAGATGCATGTTGAAGGCAGACCTAACAGAACTGATTGAGGAATTTGATGTGGAACATGAGTTACAGCAATAAGCAGGGATGACTCCAGGTGTTTTACTCTCCCATATCAAGGTGATACACTAAAGGTAGCCGCAATTGAATGTATAAAAAGGGACGTGTCTTAAAAATAAATGAAGCTGTGGCTAATGACACACTGAAATTACTAAAAATAAAACCTATATTAAAAGGTTACAGTTGCCATTACCCACATACAGAGGACTGTGGCTGAAGCAAACTTGAGGGAAAATAGTGGCTCACTTTGGGAGAGATCAGGTTAGAAATGCCAGTTTAAGATCAAAGGAAGTAAGAAATCAGGGAAAAAATAGTGGCCACTTTGGAATTTAGAACATTAGTAAGTAAGAACTAGTATATATGTAATCACAGTATCAATTACTTTCCTATACACCCTATTTTTCAGTGAACGTGATTAATCATCAAAATTGATCGTACCTTGGGTCATAAAACAATTTTCAAGAAATTTAAGAGAACTGCAGGGGTTCTCAGGTGGTGAAGAACCCACCTGACAATGCAGCAGACATAAGAAATGTGGGTCCGGTTCCTGGGTCAGGAGGATACCCTGGTGAAGGGGACTGCAACCCACTCCAGTATTCTTGCCGGAAGAATTCCATGGACAGGGGAGCCGGGTGGGCTACAGTCTATAAGTTCACATAGAATTGGACACAATTGAAGTGACTTACCACAACACGTCAAGAGAAGTGAAATTTAAAGGATTATGCAGCTATAATCAAATTCAGTTAGAAATCAGTCACACAAAGATGCCTAGAAGATACCAAATTTATAAAACTAAATAATACTCCTCTAATTTGTGTGTTAAAAATATCACACAGGTAATTAAAAAATACTATGAGCTGAGCAATAGTAAAAATTAACATATCAAAATAACAATAATATTTAGAAGGAAATTCACTGCTTTAAATGACTACAGTAAAAAAAGAAGCATAGTCTCAAAGTCTATAGAACGAGTAGGTCATAAATAAGACCAATCAGATGACTGCAATCACCTCGTGGTGGTTTAGGAGAGAAATGTAATGACAGAGGCAGTTAAGAGTTGGGTCAAAATCTAGAGATGCATGTTGAAGGCAGACCTAACAGAACTGATTGAGGAATTTGATGTGGAACATGAGTTACAGCAATAAGCAGGGATGACTCCAGGTGTTTTACTCTCCCATATCAAGGTGATACACTAAAGGTAGCCGCAATTGAATGTATAAAAAGGGACGTGTCTTAAAAATAAATGAAGCTGTGGCTAATGACACACTGAAATTACTAAAAATAAAACCTATATTAAAAGGTTACAGTTGCCATTACCCCACATACAGAGGACTGTGGCTGAAGCAAACTTGAGGGAAAATAGTGGCTCACTTTGGGAGAGATCAGGTTAGAAATGCCAGTTTAAGATCAAAGTGAAGATATCAGGTAATCAGTCTGGAAATAATAGAAGGACCAGCTCAGGTTGGCCACTTTGGAATTTAGCACACACATTGTAGTTTAAGGTAAGAGACTAAATGAAGTCACCAAACTAGGATTGAGCATGAAGTGGCAGGGGAGTCAAAGACTAGGAATGAATTTATCAATGTTCAGAGGTTAGGGAGAGAAGGAAGAACTGAAAAAGTAACGAGGAGCAGTCACAGATGTGGAAGGAAAACCAGTAGTTTGGCATACAGAAGACTAAAACTAACCTTGGAAATATATTTATGTTTATAAATTCATAAACAATTTTGGTTATATCATCATGTTCTACAACAAAATACAAAGCTATTATATTTTATTCATTATGTTTTTGAACAAATGTTGAAATGTTAGTCATTCAGTCATGATGCTTCTATGCAACTCCTTGGACTGTAGCCCACCAGGCCCCTCTGTCCATGGGATTCTCCAGGCAAGAATACTAAAGTAGGGGACTTCCCTGGTGGTACAGTGGCTCAGACTCTGTGCTCCCAATTCAGGGGTCTGGGGTTTGATCCCTGGTGAGGGAACTAGATCCCACATGCCATGACTAAGACCCAGTGCAGCCAAAGAAATAAACGAATTAAAAAAAAAAAGAAATAGAAAAAAAAAAATTTTTTTTAAAAGAATACTGAAGTAGATTGCATTTCCTTTTCCAGAGGATCTTTCCAAGGCTCAGATGATTTAGAACAAATGCATAACCACAATTTTACTATTCTAACCAATATTTTTCACACTGAATGTATTTTAAAATTCTAAAATGATCATTTGATTTTCGGTATATATATATATATATACACATACATGTATCTGTGATGCATACAGCCTTATCTGTTTCAAATCTTTATTTCCTTTTCAACACAATCCAAGACTCAGCACTTTCATATAAGAAAAAAACTATCATGTCAGATTGTGTTATAAAATAAAATTTTAGAAATCCTGTAAGTGATTCCAAGTTTTATCCAATTTCCATCGCCCACAGCTCCAGCCCCACAATAAATTTATACAATTATTTAAAACAAATTGTAATTCAAGAGGAATAAATTATTCAAATAGATTAGAAATTCTCTAGAATCATATGAATAGGAGCAGTTAGATAAGTCATGTATCTGCATTTAGATTAGTTTAAATTTTAAACAATTTTAACAATAGTACAGAAATTATAGTGATAGAAGTACCTCAAGAATTGCAGAGAAATGTTAATCTTAGTTGTTCTCTCTAAACTGTATTTTGGGTTCTTCCCTATTTAGCATTTTTATTTATATATTTATTAAAGAGGAAATATAATTTTTAAATTTTTTATTTATATACTTTTAAATTATAGCCTCTTTTATTGATTCTCCATCCATTCATTTTCATCCATCTTTACTCTTTGGCCTGTGTGAGCCTCCCATTGCAGTGATCTCTCTTGCAGAGCACCAGCTCCGGGCGCATGAGCTCCAGAGTGCCAGCTGGTAACTGGACACACTGGTCCAGTCGCTCTGTGGCACATGGGATCATCCCAGGCCATGGATCGAACCAGTGCCCTTGCACTGCAAGGTGGACCCTTTAGCCACTGGACCACCAGGAAGCCCTAGCATTTTTAAATAAGCGAGATCTATCACCTCTGTGCTCCCAATTCAGGGGTCTGGGGTTTGATCCTGGTGAGGGAACTAGATCCCACATGCCATGACTAAGACCCAGTGCAGCCAAAGAAATAAACGAATTAAAAAAAGAAATAGAAAAAAATTTTTTAAAAGAATACTGAAGTAGATTGCATTTCCTTTTCCAGAGGATCTTTCCAAGGCTCAGATGATTTAGAACAAATGCATAACCACAATTTTACTATTCTAACCAATATTTTTCACACTGAATGTATTTTAAAATTCTAAAATGATCATTTGATTTTCGGTATATATATATATATATACACATACATGTATCTGTGATGCATACAGCCTTATCTGTTTCAAATCTTTATTTCCTTTTCAACACAATCCAAGACTCAGCACTTTCATATAAGAAAAAAACTATCATGTCAGATTGTGTTATAAAATAAAATTTTAGAAATCCTGTAAGTGATTCCAAGTTTTATCCAATTTCCATCGCCCACAGCTCCAGCCCCACAATAAATTTATACAATTATTTAAAACAAATTGTAATTCAAGAGGAATAAATTATTCAAATAGATTAGAAATTCTCTAGAATCATATGAATAGGAGCAGTTAGATAAGTCATGTATCTGCATTTAGATTAGTTTAAATTTTAAACAATTTTAACAATAGTACAGAAATTATAGTGATAGAAGTACCTCAAGAATTGCAGAGAAATGTTAATCTTAGTTGTTCTCTCTAAACTGTATTTTGGGTTCTTCCCTATTTAGCATTTTTATTTATATATTTATTAAAGAGGAAATATAATTTTTAAATTTTTTATTTATATACTTTTAAATTATAGCCTCTTTTATTGATTCTCCATCCATTCATTTTCATCCATCTTTACTCTTTGGCCTGTGTGAGCCTCCCATTGCAGTGATCTCTCTTGCAGAGCACCAGCTCCGGGCGCATGAGCTCCAGAGTGCCAGCTGGTAACTGGACACACTGGTCCAGTCGCTCTGTGGCACATGGGATCATCCCAGGCCATGGATCGAACCAGTGCCCCTTGCACTGCAAGGTGGACCCTTTAGCCACTGGACCACCAGGGAAGCCCTAGCATTTTTAAATAAGCGAGATCTATCACCTCTTGTCTAGCTCTCATTTTCAGAGTGAATCCCCTCCAGCTATCTAAACATTTCTAAAGGATTTCAATTTTCATTTTACGATTTTCTCATTCAGAAACAGAAGTACAAGAACTGTTATTTTATTTACAGTATAAGGCCAAATTATATGATTAAATGATTATACATACTGTACAAAAAAAATTAAAGCTTGAAATATAAAAAACCTGTACCCAGAGATTCAATTTTAGTAAGCATATTTCTATTTCATGTATAAAATGATCTTTTAAGAAATATAGCAGCAGAGCAGCGTAACGCTGGATGCTACTGGAATTTTATTGCCATCTTTAAGATAAAATAGAGTGACCTAAACTTTTGGATTGGATTTCTATAGTATCTAGTGCTACAAAAACACCAGTCTGGAAGAATAGCCTTTATTCTTCAATTTATATACTAGATTATGTTTCTCCAAGGGCAAAAAAATCATATTGCTATACATTTACAAACTTTTGAATTATTGAAATACATTTTAAAAGATGGTTCAAGGGCAAAAAGGAACTTTTCTGGTCTTACTACAAAAATGGAGGAAGGATTACTGCTTTTCCAGTCAAACTAAATGGCACAACAGGGAAAATATTTCAGGCAGGAGAGCTTATCTGAAGAAACAGCTCTCTGATTAGAAGCAGTAGTGATAAATCAGTCATACAATGTTCTACAGTGCAGCTCCCTGGTTTAGTCACTCAAACAAATGGAAACCCCATTAGACCTGAAGAAGCAGCAAATGGTACAGTGAAAGGGAATTGTGTAATCCACAGAGGTTAATGTATATGTGATTACTTTCTTTTTTCTAAAGTTTTTTGAAAAATAGTTCCTTCCCAGAGAAGTTTTCAACAAAGGACTTGTAGTTCACTCAAACACACCTCAATATTTGATCTTAAATATTTGTGAATTTATTGTTTTTAATATAAGTGATTGGCAGCACAAATCCTCATCCTTTGAACAGTTTTTCCAACAGAACCAAATGATCTTCTAATAGGAAACATAAAGTTTACCACGGAAAATCTTTTGGCTGAGATTAAAATAATCAGGCCATGTCTACATATACAAAAGGAAACTGAAATTCAGGAAATTATCCAGTTGATTCATACATCATTCTCTGGGAGAAATATTTTTCTAATTGCCTATCAATTTTATTTTGTGTATGTGGGCAAGGGGGAAAAATGAGGCAAAAGTAAGCACCGTGTTCATCAATTTGAGAATTTTTTTGAGCAATTAGATAGAGCTAAATTTATACCTACTTCTCATTATGAAGTAAAGGCCAAAATGGCATTCCTTGATTTTGACATGATAATCAAATGTTTGATATTAAAAATTTGATATCAAGTGTTTGATATTAAAAATTAAAAGGTATGATTTTCCCTTGTTTTTACTTCTCACTCATTCATTAACAAGTGTGAAGTTGTTGCCTGCAGAGAGAAAAGTCAACCTATCAAATGCACTACTGCAGAAGACACTCTTCTACAGAGGGGATGACAGAGTATTCTCCCCAGTCAATTAGCTCTTTGTGTACTTAATGCAGAATCCACAATTTCCACCATCATCCTTACTGCTGACCCATCTTTTTAATGAGATATGATCAATTTCACTGAAAAACAATTATGTTTCCCAAGTGAAATAAAATCTTGATAGATTCTGGCTATGGTATTTACATATTAGAAAGTAAATCTTTAAAAGCTATAGAAACAAGCTAGGATTGCAAAAAGAGAAATAAAGAGGAAAATGAACTCTGAGGCAACTCTGGCCCATCACACACAGAAAATTAGACATTGAGGGTCAAATTGGTAGCATTATTAAATAAAGGAGAAAATTCACACTGAGATACTTTTCTCTTAACAATCGCTGGAGTTTGCATTTTACTGTATGAAGTAAGTGAATTCATGACAGCAGTTTATAGATGGATGTCTATTACTAGAAAGAAATAGCTGTTACTTAGTATAGACTACGGGCTTCCCTGGTAGCTCAGTAGTAACGAATCTACATACAATGCTCGAGACTCAGGAGACAGAGATTTGATCCTTGAGTCAGGAAGATCCCCTGAAATGGCTACCCACTCCAGTATTCTTGCCAGGAAAATTCCATGGACAGAGGAGCCTAGGAGGCTACAGTCCACCCATAGGTCACAAAGAGTCAGACATGACTGAGCAACTGAGCACACACAGCACACTATGCTCCCCTAGGCTGGAGTGGCCTCAGCATTGTGCAATTTAAAATAAGTAACTTACGCAACTTAAAAATAAATCTTGAATTGTACTTAAAAACTGTCATTCCTAATTATTTGCTCTTCTTTTCACCGTAAGAAGTTCATCTGTTTCCACAAAGTTGAATGACATGCACTACCTTCCCTTGGAAGAAGTATTCTTTCTAGCAGCATGGAAAGGCTGTGCATGATACTTACTTTAGTCAGTAAAATGTGAGCCTATTCATAACATATTCCTGGTTAGAGCAAAAGCTTTTTTTTTTTTTTTAAGATTTATTTATTTATTTATTTTGGGCGGGGGTCGGGTTGGGGAGGGAGGGGAGCGGGCGGGTCACTCCTATTGGTCTTTCATTTCTGTTTTCATCCGTCTTTGTTTTTTGGCTCCTGCGGGCCTCCCATCGCGGTGGCTTCTGTTGTTGCAGAGCACCGGCTCTGGGCGCATGCGCTCCAGAGCTCCGGCTCGGTGATTGGACACATCAGTCCAGCCGCTCCACGGCACGTAGGATCTTTCCAGGCCAGGGATCGAACCGGCGCCCCTTGCACTGCAAGGCGGTGTTCTTATCCACTGGACCACCAGGGGAAACCCTCAAGCAAAGGTTTTAAGAACCACTAATAGGTCTTTCTGCTAGATCTCTCTCTCTTCTTTCATTTCTTTTCTGTTCTGAGAATACTATGTCTCAAATAGAAGCTAAATCACTCAGCTTGGATTCTGAAATGAAGCCATAATAACCTCACCCCACACCTTCAATATGTAGTCAAATATGATTTAAGTGGTGTAAGCTTGAAAAATGTGGTAACTATTTGTCTCCACCATATAACCAAGCAAAGTCTTCCACTACAGAGCAGATTCATCTGTTGGGTAAGAGGTTGGATTTAGTAACCTTTATGATTTCACTTCTACAAATCTGTTATTCTCTTATCTTTCCATGGAAAAAACCATCACAGAGTATTATCACAAATAATAGGCTATTATTTTTAGCGAAAATGTCAGTGGTTACATTATGCATATGAATTCCTTATTTAAAGTAAAAAATGGGTCTCTGCTCATTTTTGGCAGTAGTATGTATATAAATCATATGATAACACATAAAATAGGAGTAGAATCTCAACATTCAAAAAATTATTTTTATAGCTAGTCACAATCTTCTGAATGACTCAAAAGAGTTATTATGAATTATTTTCCACTTTTATATAAATAAATGGATTTTCTTTTCTCTTGTTCTTCATGGAAGGAATTTTTGGGAATTAGGAGGGACTCGAAGGCATGGGAATAACAGTTTTAGCTGCCAGTTTTGTTACTACAGTTTGTATGTCCCTGTAATCATGTCACCAGCAAAGAACAAATAAAGACATTTTGAGTGTATTCCTATACATAACAAAATGGGATTTTTTGAGAAGGATTTTTAAAGTGTTTACATCTACTTCCTGATCTATCTTTTTCTTTTTTTTTGGCTCCTGCGGGCCTCCCATCGCGGTGGCGTCTGTTGTTGCAGAGCGCCGGCTCTGGGCGCATGCGCTCCAGAGCTCCGGCTCGGTGATTGGACACATCAGTCCAGCCGCTCCACGGCACGTAGGATCTTTCCAGGCCAGGGATCGAACCGGCGCCCCTTGCACTGCAAGGCGGTGTTCTTATCCACTGGACCACCAGGGGAAACCCTCAAGCAAAGGTTTTAAGAACCACTAATAGGTCTTTCTGCTAGATCTCTCTCTCTTCTTTCATTTCTTTTCTGTTCTGAGAATACTATGTCTCAAATAGAAGCTAAATCACTCAGCTTGGATTCTGAAATGAAGCCATAATAACCTCACCCCACACCTTCAATATGTAGTCAAATATGATTTAAGTGGTGTAAGCTTGAAAAATGTGGTAACTATTTGTCTCCACCATATAACCAAGCAAAGTCTTCCACTACAGAGCAGATTCATCTGTTGGGTAAGAGGTTGGATTTAGTAACCTTTATGATTTCACTTCTACAAATCTGTTATTCTCTTATCTTTCCATGGAAAAACCATCACAGAGTATTATCACAAATAATAGGCTATTATTTTTAGCGAAAATGTCAGTGGTTACATTATGCATATGAATTCCTTATTTAAAGTAAAAAATGGGTCTCTGCTCATTTTTGGCAGTAGTATGTATATAAATCATATGATAACACATAAAATAGGAGTAGAATCTCAACATTCAAAAAATTATTTTTATAGCTAGTCACAATCTTCTGAATGACTCAAAAGAGTTATTATGAATTATTTTCCACTTTTATATAAATAAATGGATTTTCTTTTCTCTTGTTCTTCATGGAAGGAATTTTTGGGAATTAGGAGGGACTCGAAGGCATGGGAATAACAGTTTTAGCTGCCAGTTTTGTTACTACAGTTTGTATGTCCCTGTAATCATGTCACCAGCAAAGAACAAATAAAGACATTTTGAGTGTATTCCTATACATAACAAAATGGGATTTTTTGAGAAGGATTTTTAAAGTGTTTACATCTACTTCCTGATCTATCTTTTTCTTTTTTTTTCCTAGGCCTTAAGGGCAATTTATTCCCAAACTTTAATGAGATCCTCTGACCACACTTTGAGTAGCAACGTTATAGGTAATAAGTTAAAAAGGCATGCTAGTTTAGTTAAAGTTCTGCATCAGTCTAAGAAATAATTCATTCAGTTTCAGCCTGCAAATGGAATCAAGGAAGTAGACAATATAAATTAGAAAATAGTAACAATAAACAAAGGCTAAAAAAAAAAGTAAAAAATAAACAAAGGTTATAAACTTTGCCTTCTTTTACTGGGAAAAAATGGTACATCTACATATTTTAATATGTCACTTCAAAGACAAATCCCAGTGCTAATTTAAATGTTTTTATATTTTTAAATAAATTGTAGGAAGATGGGAGAGAAATTTAAGAGGGAGGAAAAATATTTACACATATCGCTGATTCATGTTGATGTTTGACAGTTGACAACAAAACTCTCTAAAAAAATAAATGAAATTAAAAAATAAATTGTAGGGCTTCCCTGGTGGTCCAGCGGGTAAGGACACCGCTTTGCAGTGCAAGGGGCTCCAGTTCGATCCCTGGCCTGGGAAGATCCCACATGCCCCAGAGCGGCTGGACCGACGTGTCCAATTACTCAGTCGGAGCTCTGGAGCGCATGCGCCCAGAGCCAGTGCTCTGCGACGACAGAGGCCATCGCGATGGGAGGCCCACATGGGCCAAAGGACAAAGATGGATGAAAAATAGACAAATGAAATACCATTAGAAGTGGGTCTCTGCTCATTTTCATATATTTTCATATGATAACACATAAAATAGGAGTAGAATTCAATTTTTTGGCCGAATTAAAAGGAATTATTTTCCACTTTTATATAAATAAATGGATTTTCTTTTCTCTTGTTCTTCATGGAAGGAATTTTTGGGAATTAGGAGGGACTCGAAGGCATGGGAATAACAGTTTTAGCTGCCAGTTTTGTTACTACAGTTTGTATGTCCCTGTAATCATGTCACCAGCAAAGAACAAATAAAGACATTTTGAGTGTATTCCTATACATAACAAAATGGGATTTTTTGAGAAGGATTTTTAAAGTGTTTACATCTACTTCCTGATCTATCTTTTTCTTTTTTTCCTAGGCCTTAAGGGCAATTTATTCCCAAACTTTAATGAGATCCTCTGACCACACTTTGAGTAGCAACGTTATAGGTAATAAGTTAAAAAGGCATGCTAGTTTAGTTAAAGTTCTGCATCAGTCTAAGAAATAATTCATTCAGTTTCAGCCTGCAAATGGAATCAAGGAAGTAGACAATATAAATTAGAAAATAGTAACAATAAACAAAGGCTAAAAAAAAAAGTAAAAAATAAACAAAGGTTATAAACTTTGCCTTCTTTTACTGGGAAAAAATGGTACATCTACATATTTTAATATGTCACTTCAAAGACAAATCCCAGTGCTAATTTAAATGTTTTTATATTTTTAAATAAATTGTAGGAAGATGGGAGAGAAATTTAAGAGGGAGGAAAAATATTTACACATATCGCTGATTCATGTTGATGTTTGACAGTTGACAACAAAACTCTCTAAAAAAATAAATGAAATTAAAAAATAAATTGTAGGGCTTCCCTGGTGGTCCAGCGGGTAAGGACACCGCTTTGCAGTGCAAGGGGCTCCAGTTCGATCCCTGGCCTGGGAAGATCCCACATGCCCCAGAGCGGCTGGACCGACGTGTCCAATTACTCAGTCGGAGCTCTGGAGCGCATGCGCCCAGAGCCAGTGCTCTGCGACGACAGAGGCCATCGCGATGGGAGGCCCACATGGGCCAAAGGACAAAGATGGATGAAAAATAGACAAATGAAATACCATTAGAAGTGGCCTGCCTGCCCCTCTCCCTCCCTCCCCAACCCACCCTACCCAAAAATAATAAATAAATAAATGTTTAAAAAAAATAAATAAATAGGAGGGAGCCAAGATGGCGGAGGAATGAGGGGACGATTTCACCAGCTCCCCCACAGAATCACCAGAACCAATCAAGAAAAGAACCACCACCAACAAATCAGCCGCTAGATGACAGAAGAATTCTATAGGTCAGCAAGAGTAGAAGAATGAACAGCCCGATTTCTCCCGGAGCTACTGTTCTAAGAATCCACTATCCTAACCCTCACGCCGGACCGCACCCCTGGAGAGCGTGCCAGCAAGTGCCCTAAAAGGGGGTCTAAGCAGAGCCTCGGGGGAGAGAAGGCAGCGCTCTGCGTGAAAACTCCAAGAATCTGCCTGATCGTCAGCAGAAATTAAGACACTGCGAAGATAGGATACCAGAGCAGGGCCGAGCAGAGCGCGCTTGCTGTCTAGCGACCTGAGACCGGACATAACGCGGGGAGTGCTGCCTAGCGACTAACAGGGAGACGGGAGGGAGAGCCCAGTGTGAAAATCATGCCACTCGGCCGGGCGAAAATCGCGACTTTCCGCCTGGTACCAGGTGAGTTCAAACACTCCTAGTGGGGGACTGGCTGAAGGGGAAGTCGCCCACAAATTGCTGACCAGGGAATGGGCTCGAGCCAGACAGGGAAGCTTGTGCCTGGAGGCGTAACCGGCAGTGCACGCGCGCCAGTGGCGGAGGAGCTCGTGCATCCCCATAGCTGCACCCCCATAGCTACACCATGAGCGGTGGAAGCCGGGAGAAGGGCAGGTATCAGAGGCTACCGGCAGGTGCGCGGCAGAGCCAAGACGCCCCCAACCAACACGGGATTGCGCGCACGCAGCGGCCCCCCCGCCGGACGGACTAGGATCAGCGCGCTGTCCAGGCCAGCACCTGAGCTTGCAGACCGGTGCCATAAGGGAAAGGCTACATCATCAAGACACCACCATTGAGAGCAGACTGGCTTCCACCAGACAGACGAGAGGATAAAAACCAGGGACAGTATTTAGCTTTTTTGCTTATCTGTTGAGGACGGTTCTGTTTATTCATTTGATCGGTCAGGTTTGGGGTTTTTGTTTTTGTTTTTTTTTTTCTCTTTTGTCTCTTCTTACTAAGTTTCTCTTCCCTTTTTTATTTTTTAATTTCTTCTTTTTTTTTTTTTGACTTCTAATTATTATTATTATTATTTTAAATTTTAATTCTTGAACTTCTAATTTTCTTTCCTCTTTCCCACTCCATCCTCCCTCTATGTTCTAAATCTAAAGCTTTCTCCTATCTACCACCATTCACTAGATAAATATTTCCTACCTTCCTGTCTCCACTATTCTCTTCCAGCTGCACTAAACAATACAACACACTAATCTTGGCTACGTAACCCTATAAAATCCTTCCAAGTCGAATCTCTTCCTTCTCATTACCCGTACACTCTCCACCTCCTCACCCCCAACACGTATTAGTTAAAAATTGCTTTCAATGAAATAGTCCAAGCCAGGACCTTACCCAAGATCTATTTTTCCAGGCACTATTTTAATTAATTCAGAGCTTAAAGGGCAAGTACCATCTTTGACTATGTCATTTGCCAGAAAAATTTCCTATGCTTTGTCACTGTAAGACTGGTTAGATGTGGTTATTGCTGTGTATGTATGTATATCTTATGACTATGTTAGAAAACATCTGCATGCTTTTATGACTGTCACCCATTAGGGACACACCTCTTGCTCCTCAGATGCTAGTATTTGAACTAATATCACGGAACACCATAGCAAACCAGACATAGAGCCTACACACCCTGACCAATCATCAAACCAAGAATCCTCGGAGTAGAAGCCCTGATTCTAAGACCCCACACTATCAAAGAACATAAAACACTAGAGACTGTTAACCTTTAAAAAAGACCTAACACCGCCCAAGACACAAACCACTGAACCCTTCTAGAAGGACAGAAACACAAAGGAAGGGAGAATTCAACCAAGAAGCCTGGTGGTGAAAAGAACTCCGTACACACAGATACCCATAAAGAAACAAAAACTAACCTAATAATGAAATGACAGAGAAACACTGCACAAATGAAGGACCAAGCTAGAGAATCACAGCTTCAAATGACAGAGGAGGAGACAGACAAATTATCTGAAAGAGAATTCAGAAAAACTATACTAATGAGGATGAAAAACACCGAAAACAGAGTATTAGAGGAAATTAGTGGATTGAGAAGAGACATGCAGGAAATGAAAAATAAGCAAATGGAGACCACCACCTCAATTGCTGAACTCAAAAATACTATAGAAGGCCTCAACAGTAGAGTATCGGAGGCTGAAGAACGGATAAGCAAGCTGGAAGATAGACTGGTGAAAATAACTGGTGAGGAACAGAACAAAGCCGAAAGAATTAAAAGAACTGAGGATAGCCTCAGAGATCGATGGGACAATATCAAACACACCAACATTAGAATTATAGGAGTTCCAGAAGAAGAAGAAGAGAAGAAAGACTATGAAAAAATTCTTGAAGAGGTTATTGTAGAAAACTTCCCCAACACGGGAAAGGAAATAGTCAACCACGTCCAAGAAGCACAAAGAGTTCCATACAGGAAAAACCCCAGAAGAAATACACCAAGGCACACTCTAATCAAACTAATGCAGACTAAATATAAAGACAGATTACTAAAGCAGCTAGGAGCAAACAACAAATAACATATAAAGGAAACCCCATACATCTAACTGCGGATCTCTCAACAGAAACCCTGCAGGCCAGAAGAGAATGGCAGGACACATTTAAACGGCTAAAAGAGAATAAACTGCAACCACAAATTCTCTACCCAGTAAGAATCTCATTCAGAATCGATGGAGAAGTCAAAAGCTTCTCAGACAGACAAAAACAAAAGAATTCTGTACCACAAAACCAGCCCTACAACAAGTGTTAAAGGGCCTGATATAGCCAAGAAATACAAGAGTAGAAGAAGTCCTACAAATCAAACCCCAAACTTCTAAGAAGATGACAGTAGGAACATTTGTATCAATAATTACTTTGAATGTAAACGGAATAAATGTTCCAACCAAATGACACAGGTTGGCTGAATGGATCAAGAAACATGACCCATATATATGCTGTTTACAAGAGACCCACTTCAGACCTAGAGACACCCATAGACTGAAAGTGAGAGGTTGGAAAAAGATATTCCATGCAAATGAAAATCAAAAGAAAGCTGGAGTAGCAATTCTAATATCAGACAAAATAGATTTTAAAGTAAAGAAGATTCTAAGAGACAAGGCAGGTCACTACATCATGATCAAGGGATCCATCCAAGAGAAAGCCATAACAGTCATGAATATCTACGCACCCAACACAGCGGCACCTCAATACATAAGACAGATACTTTCAGACTTAAAAGAAGATAACAATAATAACACAATAATAGTAGGAGACTTTAACACTCCTCTCACACCAATAGATAGATCATCCAAACAGAAAATTAATAAGAAACACAAGCCTGGAATGCTACACTAGAAGAAATGGACCTCATTGATATCTTTAGGATGTTCCACCCAAAAGCAGAAGAATACACTTTCTTCTCAAGTGCTCATGGAACATTCTCCAGGATAGACCACATCTTGGGCCACAAATCTAACCTCAGTCAATTCAAGAAAACTGAAATTCTATTAACCAACTTCTCGGACCACAATGCAATGAGACTAGAGATCAACTACAGGAAAAAAACCACTAAAAATACAATCACATGGCGATTAAACAACACATACCTAAAAAAAAAACAACTGATTACTGAGGAAATGGCTAGAAGAGAATGGCAGGACACATTTAAACGGCTAAAAGAGAATAAACTGCAACCACAAATTCTCTACCCAGTAAGAATCTCATTCAGAATCGATGGAGAAGTCAAAAGCTTCTCAGACAGACAAAAACAAAAGAATTCTGTACCACAAAACCAGCCCTACAACAAGTGTTAAAGGGCCTGATATAGCCAAGAAATACAAGAGTAGAAGAAGTCCTACAAATCAAACCCCAAACTTCTAAGAAGATGACAGTAGGAACATTTGTATCAATAATTACTTTGAATGTAAACGGAATAAATGTTCCAACCAAATGACACAGGTTGGCTGAATGGATCAAGAAACATGACCCATATATATGCTGTTTACAAGAGACCCACTTCAGACCTAGAGACACCCATAGACTGAAAGTGAGAGGTTGGAAAAAGATATTCCATGCAAATGAAAATCAAAAGAAAGCTGGAGTAGCAATTCTAATATCAGACAAAATAGATTTTAAAGTAAAGAAGATTCTAAGAGACAAGGCAGGTCACTACATCATGATCAAGGGATCCATCCAAGAGAAAGCCATAACAGTCATGAATATCTACGCACCCAACACAGCGGCACCTCAATACATAAGACAGATACTTTCAGACTTAAAAGAAGATAACAATAATAACACAATAATAGTAGGAGACTTTAACACTCCTCTCACACCAATAGATAGATCATCCAAACAGAAAATTAATAAGAAACACAAGCCTGGAATGCTACACTAGAAGAAATGGACCTCATTGATATCTTTAGGATGTTCCACCCAAAAGCAGAAGAATACACTTTCTTCTCAAGTGCTCATGGAACATTCTCCAGGATAGACCACATCTTGGGCCACAAATCTAACCTCAGTCAATTCAAGAAAACTGAAATTCTATTAACCAACTTCTCGGACCACAATGCAATGAGACTAGAGATCAACTACAGGAAAAAAACCACTAAAAATACAATCACATGGCGATTAAACAACACATACCTAAAAAAAAAACAACTGATTACTGAGGAAATCAAAGGAGAAATTAAAAAATTCCTAGAAGAAAATGACAATGAACCTACGACTGTGCAAAACCTATGGGATACCGCAAAAGCAGTTCTAAGTGGGAAATTTATAGCAATACAATCCCACCTCAAGAAACTGGGAAAATATGAAGCAGATGACTTAACCGTCCGCTTAAAACAATTGGAAAAAGAAGAACAAAAACATCACAAAGCCAGCAGAAGAAGAGAAATTATAAAGACTAGAGGAGAAATAAATCAGAAAGAAATGAAAGAAACTATATATGGATAAATAAAACAAAAAGCTGGTTCTTTGAAAAGGTAAACAAAATTGACAAGCCACTGGCCAGACTCATTAAGAGAAAGAGAAGAACCAGATCAACAAAATCAAAAACGAAAAAGGAGAGATTACAATAGATCATGCAGAAATCCAAAGGATTCTAAGAGACTATTATGAACAACTCTATGGCAACAAACTGAACAACCTGGAAGAAATGGACAGTTTCTTGGAGAAGATTAATCTCCCAAGACTGAGCCAGAAAGAAACAGAAACTTTGAACAACCCAATCACAAGCTCAGAAATCGAATCTGTGATTAAAAATTTACCCAAACATAAAAGCCCAGGGCCAGATGGCTTCACAGCCGAATTCTACCAATCATTTAAAGAGGAGATAATGCCTGTCCTTCTAAAACTCTTTCAAACAATTGCACAGGAAGGAAAACTTCCAAACACATGCTACAAGGCCATCATCACCCTGATACCCAAACCAGGCAAAGACAACACAAAAAAGGAAAACTATAGGCCAATTTCCCTGATGAACTTAGATGCCAAGATCCTCAACAAAATCCTAGCAAACAGAATTCAACGACACATCAAAAAACTCATACATCATGATCAAGTTAGGTTCATCCCAGGCATGCAAGGATTCTTCAACATCCGCAAATCAATCAATGTGATACACCATATCAACAAACTGAGAGACAAAAATGACATGATCATCTCAATAGATGCAGAAAAAGCCTTTGACAAAGTACAACATCCATTTATGATAAAAACTCTTCAGAAAATGGGCATAGAAGGAACCTATCTCAACATAGTGAAAGCCATCTATGAGAAACCCACAGCGAACATTATCCTCAACGGTGAAAAACTGAAAGCATTCCCTCTAAGATCAGGAAAAAGACAGGGTTGTCCACTTTCACCACTACTATTCAACATAGTCCTGGAAGTTCTAGCAATGGCAATAAGAGAAGAGAAAGAAAGAAAAGGAATCCAGATTGGAAAGGAAGAAGTCAAGCTCTCTCTCTTTGCAGACGACATGATATTATACCTAGAAAATCCCAAAGACACTATTACAAAGCTACTAGAGCTAATCACCGAATTCAGCAAAGTGGCAGGATACAAAGTCAACACACAGAAATCACTGGCATTCCTAACAATGAAAAATCAGAAAACAAAATCAAAGAGGCAGTCCCCTTCACCACTGCAACCAAAAGAATCAAATAGCTAGGAAGAAACTTACCCAAAGAAACAAAAGAACTGTACACAGAAAATTACAAGACACTCATGAAAGAAATTAAAGAAGACTTAAAAAGATGGAGAGATATTCCATGTTCCTGGGTCGGAAGAATCACTAGTATGAAAATGACCATACTACCAAATATCACCTACAGATTCAATGCAATACCTATTCAACTTCCATTGACATTTTTCACAGAACTGGACCAAAGAATAACACAGTTCATATGGAAACACAAAAGACCTCGAATAGCCAAAGCAATCCTGAGAAAGAAAAACGGAGCTGGAGGAATCAGCCTCCCTAACTTCAGACTCTACTACAAAGCAACAGTCATCAAGACAGTATGGTACTTCCAAACATGCAAGTCCCCGATCCAAGGGTTAGGAATTTCCCTGATGAACTTAGATGCCAAGATCCTCAACAAAATCCTAGCAAACAGAATTCAACGACACATCAAAAAACTCATACATCATGATCAAGTTAGGTTCATCCCAGGCATGCAAGGATTCTTCAACATCCGCAAATCAATCAATGTGATACACCATATCAACAAACTGAGAGACAAAAATGACATGATCATCTCAATAGATGCAGAAAAAGCCTTTGACAAAGTACAACATCCATTTATGATAAAAACTCTTCAGAAAATGGGCATAGAAGGAACCTATCTCAACATAGTGAAAGCCATCTATGAGAAACCCACAGCGAACATTATCCTCAACGGTGAAAAACTGAAAGCATTCCCTCTAAGATCAGGAAAAAGACAGGGTTGTCCACTTTCACCACTACTATTCAACATAGTCCTGGAAGTTCTAGCAATGGCAATAAGAGAAGAGAAAGAAAGAAAAGGAATCCAGATTGGAAAGGAAGAAGTCAAGCTCTCTCTCTTTGCAGACGACATGATATTATACCTAGAAAATCCCAAAGACACTATTACAAAGCTACTAGAGCTAATCACCGAATTCAGCAAAGTGGCAGGATACAAAGTCAACACACAGAAATCACTGGCATTCCTAACAATGAAAAATCAGAAAACAAAATCAAAGAGGCAGTCCCCTTCACCACTGCAACCAAAAGAATCAAATAGCTAGGAAGAAACTTACCCAAAGAAACAAAAGAACTGTACACAGAAAATTACAAGACACTCATGAAAGAAATTAAAGAAGACTTAAAAAGATGGAGAGATATTCCATGTTCCTGGGTCGGAAGAATCACTAGTATGAAAATGACCATACTACCAAATATCACCTACAGATTCAATGCAATACCTATTCAACTTCCATTGACATTTTTCACAGAACTGGACCAAAGAATAACACAGTTCATATGGAAACACAAAAGACCTCGAATAGCCAAAGCAATCCTGAGAAAGAAAAACGGAGCTGGAGGAATCAGCCTCCCTAACTTCAGACTCTACTACAAAGCAACAGTCATCAAGACAGTATGGTACTGGCACAAAAACAGAAATATAGACCAATGGAACAAGATAGAGAACCCAGAGATAAACCCACGCACCTATGGGTACCTTATTTTTGACAAAGGAGGAGAAACTATAAAATGGGACAAAGACAGCCTCTTTAACAAGTGGTGCTGGGAGAAGTGTACAGCTACATGCAAAAAAATGAAGTTGGAACATTCCCTGACACCATACACTAAGATCAACTCAAAATGGATTAAGGACCTAAATGTAAGACCAGAAGCCATCAAACTCTTAGAGGAGAATATAGGCAAAACCCTCAAGGACATCAATCAAAGCAAGATCTTCTCTGACCCACCAACTAAAATAGCAGAACTGAAAAGAAAAATGAACACGTGGGACCTCATGAAACTTAAAAGCTTTTGTACAGCAAAAGAAATTACAAAAAAGCTCAACAGACACCCCACAGAGTGGGAGAAAATCATATCAAATGCAACAATAGACAAAGAATGAATCTCCAAAATCTACAAGCAACTCAGACAACTCAGCACAGGAAAAACAAACAACCCAATAAAAAATGGGAAAAAGATCTAAAGAGATGCCTCTCCAAAGAGGACATACAGATGGCCCCAAAACACATGAAACGATGCTCAACCTCGCTTATTATTAGAGAAATGCAAATCCAAACTACAATGAGATACCACCTCACACCCCTCAGAATGGCCATCATCAAAAAATCTGCACACAATAAATGCTGGAGAGGGTGCGGAGAAAAGGGAACCCTCTTGCATTGCTGGTGGGAATGTAAATTGACACAGCCTCTATGGAAGACAGTATGGAGATTTCTTAAAAAACTAAAAATAGAAGCACCCTACAACCCAGCAATCCCACTATTAGGCCTATATCCTGATGAAATCAAATCTGAAAGAAGCACCTGTACCCCAATGTTCATTGCAGCTCTCTGTACAACGGCCAGAACTTGGAAGCAACCTAGATGTCCATCCACTGAATGAATGGATTCAGAAGCTCTGGTACATATATACAATGGAATACTCCTCAGCTGTTAAAAGAAATGCAGAAGACTCAGTCCTAATGAAGCGGCTGGCTTTACAACCTATCATAAAAAGTGAAGTAAGTCAAAAGAGAACCCAGAGATAAACCCACGCACCTATGGGTACCTTATTTTTGACAAAGGAGGAGAAACTATAAAATGGGACAAAGACAGCCTCTTTAACAAGTGGTGCTGGGAGAAGTGTACAGCTACATGCAAAAAAATGAAGTTGGAACATTCCCTGACACCATACACTAAGATCAACTCAAAATGGATTAAGGACCTAAATGTAAGACCAGAAGCCATCAAACTCTTAGAGGAGAATATAGGCAAAACCCTCAAGGACATCAATCAAAGCAAGATCTTCTCTGACCCACCAACTAAAATAGCAGAACTGAAAAGAAAAATGAACACGTGGGACCTCATGAAACTTAAAAGCTTTTGTACAGCAAAAGAAATTACAAAAAAGCTCAACAGACACCCCACAGAGTGGGAGAAAATCATATCAAATGCAACAATAGACAAAGAATGAATCTCCAAAATCTACAAGCAACTCAGACAACTCAGCACAGGAAAAACAAACAACCCAATAAAAAATGGGAAAAAGATCTAAAGAGATGCCTCTCCAAAGAGGACATACAGATGGCCCCAAAACACATGAAACGATGCTCAACCTCGCTTATTATTAGAGAAATGCAAATCCAAACTACAATGAGATACCACCTCACACCCCTCAGAATGGCCATCATCAAAAAATCTGCACACAATAAATGCTGGAGAGGGTGCGGAGAAAAGGGAACCCTCTTGCATTGCTGGTGGGAATGTAAATTGACACAGCCTCTATGGAAGACAGTATGGAGATTTCTTAAAAAACTAAAAATAGAAGCACCCTACAACCCAGCAATCCCACTATTAGGCCTATATCCTGATGAAATCAAATCTGAAAGAAGCACCTGTACCCCAATGTTCATTGCAGCTCTCTGTACAACGGCCAGAACTTGGAAGCAACCTAGATGTCCATCCACTGAATGAATGGATTCAGAAGCTCTGGTACATATATACAATGGAATACTCCTCAGCTGTTAAAAGAAATGCAGAAGACTCAGTCCTAATGAAGCGGCTGGCTTTACAACCTATCATAAAAAGTGAAGTAAGTCAAAAAGAGAAAGACAAATACAGTATACTAACACACATATATGGAATCTAGTAGGACAGTCTTGATAATACACGCAGGGAACTCATGGAAAAACAGACAGAGCATAGACATAGGGACATTGTGGAGAAGAAATAGGGAGGGGGAAGCATGGAGGGAGTAACATGGAAACCTATACTGTTATGTGTGGAAAAGATAGCTAGTGTCATAGTGCTAAGGGAATAGGAGTGCTTACAATGGCTTGGGGCGAAGGTCTGGAGGGGTGGGATGGGGGGAACTGGGGGGGTGGGGACCATGGATATGCATATGACTGATTTGGGAACATACATGTCTGTGAACTGCAAACTCTGTAAAACCTTTAAAATAAGGAATAAAAATAAATAAATAAATAAATAAATAAATTATAAAAGGATCTAGTCCTCATAAACACACAGAAACGATAATTAGTTAATAAAACCCACATGCATAAGTGGCTTGATTCTATTATCTTAATTATACTTACATAACACTGAGAATGAAATAAATTTCATACTCAAGACATGGCAAAATAAAAATCCAACAGATTCCTCTCTCCCTCATCAGTTATCTGGATGTTCTAGGTAATATTGGTTCATGGCTCAATTCACTCAGGTAATTCACATTTTATATTTGATTCAGTAACTCCCATTTAACTACTAAAGACCAACTGCTTAGACATGCCTTCACCCCTACATGATCTGTTACCCTATAATTTCAGCATAAGTAGGGTTCCCATGAACTGAATGAATCTTGGTTTCACAGTTCAAATGAAATGGGTACTTTCTTTGTCCTTAGAGGGGAACACTAGTTTTATGTCCACATGGTCATATGTTATTTGAAAATTTGCAAAATTAAGATATTTTAATGACAATTGGTTAAGACATTTGTATTTTTCTGCTCCTTCCCTCTATCCTACATCTGATCAGGTTGAATGGCATAGACTAGCTAAAGGTATTTTTCTTTTTGTGATATTCTATTCTTCATTTAAAAAGCATTCCCCACACTCTTTATGCCTCAATGTAAAACTAAAATGTATTTCTTAGAAAAATCTCTATAGTTCTCCATTTATAGATTTTATATAACTGATAATATTATGTTTTCTCTGAAGAAAATATCTCATCATAACTGACCTTTTAATTCTTTGTAGCACCTAGTAGAGCAACTATTGTTAGATAGTTGATAAGTATTTACTTTAAAAAAAGGAAATAAATATACATTCATAGTTCTATCTCTGTCAACAACCTGAATTAAATTGGAAGATCATTCATTAGTTGAGTCTTTGGATGAGGGCAACCCAGCTTACACCTTGACTTAAGCCTTGGGAGATCCGAAAAGTCTAAAATAACAATATTGAGGTTGTTCGATATGATGGGTTTTTTCAAATTTTAGATGTATACCATGATGATCTGATACCCATATACAATGTGAAAAACTATCACAACCAAATTCACTAACACATCCATCATGTCTTACATAGTTATCGTTTTTATCTTGTGGCAAGAACAGTTAAGGTCTACCCTCTTAGCAAATTTTAAGTATGTAATTCAGTGTTATTAACTATGGCCAGCATGAATAAGTTCTGGAGATCTGATGTACCACGTGGTTAAAGACATTTTTAGGGGAGAGCTAGGTGGAAAGAATGGCAAAAATAGAGTAATATCAAGACTAAGGGAATGAATGCAGGGAAAGAGTCTTCAAAAGGACACTGAGAATGCCATGAAGCAATTAAGCCTGTGCATCACAACTATTGTGCCTGTGCTCTAGAGCCTGTGCTTGAAGTCACTGCAATGAGAAGCTCGTGCATTGCAACTAGAGAGTAGCCCCCACTTGTTTTCAACTAGAGAGAAGCCTGTGTAGCAACACAGACCAAGAAAAGCCATAAATAAATAAATAAAATTATTTAGAAAAAAAAAAAAAGGACACTGAGAAAGTGAAGTCAAGACTTGAGAGAAAGACCATACAAGATTGGTGTTCTGGAAACTAACAGAGGATGTTTCAAGAAGGAGAGAATGCTGCTCATATAACAGAATTATTACAGCAATTGAATGAAATAGATGTTGAATATTTTATTCAACATTTTATTTTATTCACTGAGGATGCCATTGGTAATTATCATAGTATAGATTCCCCAAGACTCAGAAATGAAAACTCTCAGATTTGCTTGTCAAAGGGTCATTGGAGAGTACTACAGAAAAAAATACCTGTGAGGGGTGAGGAAATAAGGATTGAATAAAGGAAGACAGTGATCTGTAACCATGATTACAACTGGAGTTGTAGGGAGTCCTAACAGTGGGATGATTTTTCATAGTTGGCCACCTTGAAGCAAGGGAGCCTGGTTTCTAATACCAGCCTTTTGATCCATTGGTACAGAAGGTAGGAGGATCCTGAGGAGACAATATGATGTGGAACCAGATTGCTCTGAGCTCTGTTTGAGGGAGGACAATTCCTCCTAATGAAGGTGACCTACTTAAGAATTACCTGTTGCCAGTAAGAGTATATCTGCCCCCAAAGATGGGAGAATGAATGCCTCAGAACTGAAGGGAAGATCTGGGTGAGGCACTAGAGCATCCTGCACTGAAGTGCTTTTGCCAAATGTGCCTCATATCAGACTCACTTGGAGGATTTTCTAAAACAAAAAAATATTGGACCATTCTGATGCAGAATAATTTCTTGGGTGGTGACGGCAAAGTTTTATTTTCACAGTGTCCAGGTGATGCTGATATATTTGCTGTTTTGAGAAACACACATTGAGCATCAGTATGCTACAGCAGTAACTGCAAGCAAATTAGTGAAGGAGTGCAACAGAGGCCAAAGTATAAGAAGCTATAATATATCTGTATCTCTAAAACACTAATCATTTTTTTCAGAAATGAAGTAAAAAGAAAAAATAAGAGAAATAGCATGACTGAGACAGACTTTCATGTTGTTTTGGTTTAATATTGAAAAAAGAGTTAGCATTTAATATGATGAAGTGATGTCACAAAGGGATTCTTTAGTCTTCACCCCAGTCTCAAATCTGTTCTTACTTAGGCTCCTCTTTCAGTAAATAGTACCACTCATTGCTCAAGTGGAAATCATTGGCCATCTCTGATTATCCTCTTTTCAGTTCCTTCTATTAATAGTTATCCCCCCATTTAATTGTGCAAGATATATCTCAAAACATATTTCAAATCAACTGATTTCTTTCCATTGGTGCAGCTACTACCTCCGTGATATAGTCACCACAGTTCTTGAATAGATTACTGCCAAAGCTTTCTAACAATTTTTAGCTTCTGCTCTTGCCCTTACAACTCATTCTCCCACTTCAATCAGAATGATCTTTTAAGGACAAAATCAAATCATATGATTCTCCTACTCGAAATGCATCATAGTATTCTCCTTAGCAATTAGTCTATGGGATGATTTTTCATAGTTGGCCACCTTGAAGCAAGGGAGCCTGGTTTCTAATACCAGCCTTTTGATCCATTGGTACAGAAGGTAGGAGGATCCTGAGGAGACAATATGATGTGGAACCAGATTGCTCTGAGCTCTGTTTGAGGGAGGACAATTCCTCCTAATGAAGGTGACCTACTTAAGAATTACCTGTTGCCAGTAAGAGTATATCTGCCCCCAAAGATGGGAGAATGAATGCCTCAGAACTGAAGGGAAGATCTGGGTGAGGCACTAGAGCATCCTGCACTGAAGTGCTTTTGCCAAATGTGCCTCATATCAGACTCACTTGGAGGATTTTCTAAAACAAAAAAATATTGGACCATTCTGATGCAGAATAATTTCTTGGGTGGTGACGGCAAAGTTTTATTTTCACAGTGTCCAGGTGATGCTGATATATTTGCTGTTTTGAGAAACACACATTGAGCATCAGTATGCTACAGCAGTAACTGCAAGCAAATTAGTGAAGGAGTGCAACAGAGGCCAAAGTATAAGAAGCTATAATATATCTGTATCTCTAAAACACTAATCATTTTTTTCAGAAATGAAGTAAAAAGAAAAAATAAGAGAAATAGCATGACTGAGACAGACTTTCATGTTGTTTTGGTTTAATATTGAAAAAAGAGTTAGCATTTAATATGATGAAGTGATGTCACAAAGGGATTCTTTAGTCTTCACCCCAGTCTCAAATCTGTTCTTACTTAGGCTCCTCTTTCAGTAAATAGTACCACTCATTGCTCAAGTGGAAATCATTGGCCATCTCTGATTATCCTCTTTTCAGTTCCTTCTATTAATAGTTATCCCCCCATTTAATTGTGCAAGATATATCTCAAAACATATTTCAAATCAACTGATTTCTTTCCATTGGTGCAGCTACTACCTCCGTGATATAGTCACCACAGTTCTTGAATAGATTACTGCCAAAGCTTTCTAACAATTTTTAGCTTCTGCTCTTGCCCTTACAACTCATTCTCCCACTTCAATCAGAATGATCTTTTAAGGACAAAAATCAAATCATATGATTCTCCTACTCGAAATGCATCATAGTATTCTCCTTAGCAATTAGTCTAAGGTTTAAACTCTTTCATAGTTTGCATGGCTATACTAACTTTGATCTTTGCTGAAACTATAATAATTTCTTTCTTGCCACAAACAATTGATATATTGATTCTTGCTTTTTCTTCTGTCCAGAATTTCTTTCTGCCAACACTGAATTCTACTGGAAATTTACAAATGAGGTTTGTGATTTAGCTATAAGATCTAAGTTCTAACTCCACAATAAAAGCAAATATAAAATATCAAAACCTGTCAAGGAGTAGCAACTGATGAGCTCACAAAATGAAACATACTAAACTGGACTCCAGCTTTAGTTTGCTTATTTTATTTTTGCTCTTTGTAGGTTTAAATACTTTTCCTCACCCTCAGAATGACTCAAACATCCAGATATGAGTGAATGAAAAAATAGGAAATATAGGAGGGAAGGAAAGACTAAAGGAAGATGTAAGCAAGTCTGAGGGAGCACTGTTGGACCACCCTAACATCCACCCTGACATCTGCATGTAAGATAACCAAGTGGGACCATCGAAAACTGAGAAAATATGATGGTATTTTTACTTGCAGATCAGAGTCTAGGATAATATGATTTTATTATTAAAATGTGTCTTATCAGGGTTAGATTTATGTTATGGAAAAAAATTGTTCCACCCTACTTCATGATCATGTGAACTATTTCTGAAGGGCCTGACCACCAGCACATCTGTCCTCTTGCTGCCTTTTAGATCAGTAGACCAGAATGTAATAAATCCTTCAAGACTAAAGTATTCTGGGTTAATCTCTGGCAATGCAGTGTGTCACCATAGAATATAAGTTTACTAACATATTATAGGCCTCTTCTGAGGTTAAGAAAAAACTGGATTCCTTCAAGTCTTCATCCAGAGAAAGATTTATTCTTGGTACAGTGAAATTTACATGACTGCACTTTACTTGGCTATAATCACAAACATTCAAGTTTTCTTTTATAATTTTTTTATATTTTTCAGCTTTGAAAACCTTCCATGATTATGGGTCAGCTAATTTAATATTTTAGTTCTTATTACATACTGGGAAAAAGAAGCTTCTAAGGTAACTGTTTCAAAAGCAGAATGCTTATTTTCAAGATGAGAAATAAATAATAAAATCAGTGACCCATGTTTTAAAAGTATGTGGTAATGAGAAATTTTGATATTGTTAATGAGCCCTATGTTAAGATCTAATAGTTTTAGTCAGAAATTTATTTTCCTTCCAGACTAAAATTAGATACAGTCTATATATGTTAGACATTTTGATGATGTTGGTTATTAAAAACATAAAGCTGGCAATAAATTAACTGTACAATAATAATAATTTTTTGGTAACACCACTGTAACAATTTTCTGTAGTATATAAGAGGTAAAAATTTCACTATAGGTCATTTGATATGAATTAAATATAAATTAAAAGTGAATTTACTGTGATACTTTTGCTTTTTAGATTGCTATGGTAGTCTGAAAAATGGCCCCATCAGAGCATGAAGAGGAGACATAGTTTAAATCTTTTCCAAAGGTAAATGTGCAAAATATTACTTATTCTGTACTAAGTAAGAAACCATATGAAAGGTCTCATCACTTACCAGTAGTTTAGCATTCACTGAACAAGTAGATTTTTACGTCTACCACCTAATCAGGAAGTTTTAAACCGAACAATTCAATTTAAAAGAAAAAAAGAAACACACAACTTTTCAAATTTGGAGATCATTTCAGCAGAGTAAAAGCTTCCCTGGTGATTCTGGGGCAATTTATACTTCTACAGTGGCAATTTACAAGTACTTTTTCCTCTAACTTTTTTGATATCCACCTCCATAAAAAACATGCAAATATAAAGTTTAAATAACATTAATAAAACACTTATCTCTTCAAACAGCATCAGAAAAAAAAAGTTTAAAACCCTAGGCATTCCCTCCTAAATGAATCTCCCGCTGTCTCCTAGTCCCTACACTGATTTTGCCTTCTTCATCAGTCTTTTTCTTTTCTTTATCCATAATAGCTTTAGAAAATTTTACTGTGAAATGTTTCATGTTAAAGAGTATATGCCTTAAATGTTATAATCTATATGTACATGTAAATGTGTGTATACTGTAAGCAAGATATAAATGCTATTTATATAAACACAAAATAGTACATTTACATACAGAGTAACAATGATTGACAAGCATTAGACTTAGTTAAAAATAAGGCCATAAACTAAGAGAAATTAAGTAAACCAACCTAACTTTATTTATTCAAAATTAAAAGAGGACTTGAATCCAAACTTTTAATTCTAAATCTATGACTCTTTCAAAAGATTGTCTATTATCTTTAAGGGTTATCTTTAGTAAATAAATATTTAATAAAATATTACTAAAAATTCAGTTATTATCTTGAGCAAATTTCTACATTACTAAACACAAACTATTTTTACATATCTGTGCTAAATATTTCATTTATTCAGACTATGAACAATGCCTGGTATATACCTGAATTTAGTTATCTCTTCCAATAAATCCAAAATTCCTCACCCTAAATTGGGGATGTGACACTAGTCTAAATTGCTTAGTTTTGTGTTACTCTGGCATTACAGTGCAGTAGTTATTTTGTTCTTTGTTTATAAAAGGAATCAATCCTTTGAGAAGATAGTCTCTTTGTAATAAAGTTAAAAGTGGGATGTCATATTCTGTTTCATATGGAAAATGCATTTTACAAAACACTGTATGTGTGCATAAATCAGAGTAGCCCACAACTAATCAAGAAAATAGTTTCAAGTCAAAGGTCTACCCAGAGTTTCTAATCTGCCTTTCTAAAAACAAAACACAAAGTTGCTCTACTTTTGGCAACTTTCTAAACTGGAATTTTCTCTTAATAAGGGGCTGTCATAGACCTCTAACTTTTTTGATATCCACCTCCATAAAAAACATGCAAATATAAAGTTTAAATAACATTAATAAAACACTTATCTCTTCAAACAGCATCAGAAAAAAAAAGTTTAAAACCCTAGGCATTCCCTCCTAAATGAATCTCCCGCTGTCTCCTAGTCCCTACACTGATTTTGCCTTCTTCATCAGTCTTTTTCTTTTCTTTATCCATAATAGCTTTAGAAAATTTTACTGTGAAATGTTTCATGTTAAAGAGTATATGCCTTAAATGTTATAATCTATATGTACATGTAAATGTGTGTATACTGTAAGCAAGATATAAATGCTATTTATATAAACACAAAATAGTACATTTACATACAGAGTAACAATGATTGACAAGCATTAGACTTAGTTAAAAATAAGGCCATAAACTAAGAGAAATTAAGTAAACCAACCTAACTTTATTTATTCAAAATTAAAAGAGGACTTGAATCCAAACTTTTAATTCTAAATCTATGACTCTTTCAAAAGATTGTCTATTATCTTTAAGGGTTATCTTTAGTAAATAAATATTTAATAAAATATTACTAAAAATTCAGTTATTATCTTGAGCAAATTTCTACATTACTAAACACAAACTATTTTTACATATCTGTGCTAAATATTTCATTTATTCAGACTATGAACAATGCCTGGTATATACCTGAATTTAGTTATCTCTTCCAATAAATCCAAAATTCCTCACCCTAAATTGGGGATGTGACACTAGTCTAAATTGCTTAGTTTTGTGTTACTCTGGCATTACAGTGCAGTAGTTATTTTGTTCTTTGTTTATAAAAGGAATCAATCCTTTGAGAAGATAGTCTCTTTGTAATAAAGTTAAAAGTGGGATGTCATATTCTGTTTCATATGGAAAATGCATTTTACAAAACACTGTATGTGTGCATAAATCAGAGTAGCCCACAACTAATCAAGAAAATAGTTTCAAGTCAAAGGTCTACCCAGAGTTTCTAATCTGCCTTTCTAAAAACAAAACACAAAGTTGCTCTACTTTTGGCAACTTTCTAAACTGGAATTTTCTCTTAATAAGGGGCTGTCATAGACTATGAAAACAATAAAGTACTTCATAGTAATCCTATGCTGACTAGGACTAGATAAAGTGGGTAGACAATCTTTATATGGAAAAGACTTCTATAAATTAATAACTAATATGCAATAAACTTATTACCTAGAATATATATATGCATGTAAAATCTAGAATTTTGTAAATTTTTCCTCATATTTTACTAAACCAATTACTATTGGAAAAATTTTCCCCTTATAATGCGGTGGTGAATTTTGCATGAATTTGCCTAAATTTTCATGATATTAATTTCATAGTTGTAGATTAACTTAAAAGGAGTAGACCACATTGATTCTGTAACTTTTAACTCCTTGACCCATCAGGTTCACCTACAGTAGTGGCAGATTGTTTCTGGTTAAGCTGTAAGCTTCCCTCTTAAATACCTATGTCTCTCTATTCTTTGCACCAGAAACCCTTGAGAATAACCCCAAAGGCAACCTTAAATGAATGGGTCATGATGTCAGTAAACAAATGCCCTTTTTTTTTTCTTATTCCCTTCCCTCTCCTTTCCACAGTCCACTGGGATGATTCTAAGGCATGTTCTTCTTACAGTGTCCTCAACAGGATTGGGCTCAAACTGCCCCTACTAAAACCCATTTCTAATGTACTCTTTACCATCTTATCTCTCTTAGAGGTCTTACTTTTCCCTACCTCATTGTAATCAATCCCAGAAACATCCTCTTTGCAATAACTAAGCCTTTGTCTTAGTGTCAGACTATGAACAATGCCTGGTATATACCTGAATTTAGTTATCTCTTCCAATAAATCCAAAATTCCTCACCCTAAATTGGGGATGTGACACTAGTCTAAATTGCTTAGTTTTGTGTTACTCTGGCATTACAGTGCAGTAGTTATTTTGTTCTTTGTTTATAAAAGGAATCAATCCTTTGAGAAGATAGTCTCTTTGTAATAAAGTTAAAAGTGGGATGTCATATTCTGTTTCATATGGAAAATGCATTTTACAAAACACTGTATGTGTGCATAAATCAGAGTAGCCCACAACTAATCAAGAAAATAGTTTCAAGTCAAAGGTCTACCCAGAGTTTCTAATCTGCCTTTCTAAAAACAAAACACAAAGTTGCTCTACTTTTGGCAACTTTCTAAACTGGAATTTTCTCTTAATAAGGGGCTGTCATAGACTATGAAAACAATAAAGTACTTCATAGTAATCCTATGCTGACTAGGACTAGATAAAGTGGGTAGACAATCTTTATATGGAAAAGACTTCTATAAATTAATAACTAATATGCAATAAACTTATTACCTAGAATATATATATGCATGTAAAATCTAGAATTTTGTAAATTTTTCCTCATATTTTACTAAACCAATTACTATTGGAAAAATTTTCCCCTTATAATGCGGTGGTGAATTTTGCATGAATTTGCCTAAATTTTCATGATATTAATTTCATAGTTGTAGATTAACTTAAAAGGAGTAGACCACATTGATTCTGTAACTTTTAACTCCTTGACCCATCAGGTTCACCTACAGTAGTGGCAGATTGTTTCTGGTTAAGCTGTAAGCTTCCCTCTTAAATACCTATGTCTCTCTATTCTTTGCACCAGAAACCCTTGAGAATAACCCCAAAGGCAACCTTAAATGAATGGGTCATGATGTCAGTAAACAAATGCCCTTTTTTTTTTCTTATTCCCTTCCCTCTCCTTTCCACAGTCCACTGGGATGATTCTAAGGCATGTTCTTCTTACAGTGTCCTCAACAGGATTGGGCTCAAACTGCCCCTACTAAAACCCATTTCTAATGTACTCTTTACCATCTTATCTCTCTTAGAGGTCTTACTTTTCCCTACCTCATTGTAATCAATCCCAGAAACATCCTCTTTGCAATAACTAAGCCTTTGTCTTAGTGTCTGGTTTTGGATGGACTCAAGCTAAAATATCATTCTAGTTGGTTTTCATCACCTATACCACCTGTCCCACCATGATGATGATGATGATGATGATGATGATTATCATCATAAGGAATACTGATTAAGCTCTAAGTTATCAAACATGTTTCTAAATAGCTGACATTTACTAATAATATATTTTTCCCCTCTCTAAAAACTCTTGACAGTTTTTTTTATCAATCTTTGTTTAAGGACTGAAAGGACCCAAGCACACAGCAATTTAACACCTAATTTAAGTTCTGACACCAGAACTTGCTCTGAAATGGTATAGTATACCAATTTAAGCTTTTCTTTTTTTGTCAGTATATCTGTATAGTTTTCCAAATCACAGCCTTTTCCTTAAGTGGCACTGGTATACAAATTTTCTTCAATTTTCACAGCTAAACTCACTGTGGTATTCACTCAGGAATCCAAACAAACCTTTCTACCACACATTTGCAACACTCCAAGTTCATGTGTGCACAAGACCTATTAGATGTGGGGATGGCAGGTTTTTCCTGAAATGACTAGTCACACCTTATACATTGGTCTGATAAGCAGATTGTGCAAGAGAGGAAATACAACTTAAATGTCCTTATAAGATTCTACATTCCAAAAATTTATAAGACACTAAGCAGGTCTTTTTCATAGGTCACATAGGCTTCTCACTTAGTAAATTTATTAAAATAATCTATATTTTAAGATAATTGCTTGGCAAAAATAGTTCTTTTTCTGTTCTTAAACTGCTATCTTCTTCCTTTTTTTTTTCATGCAGGAAATGTTTTATTAAAGAAAAAGTGATAGAGAAACCTTCCAGCACTGGAAGGGGGACAGCAGCAACAAGGATTAAGTGCAGTATCAATAAGTAATAGTTACCATTGATTCAGTATCAATGTATTAAGTGCTGTTACAATATTATGTTAAATGTTATCATAATACATATAAAATCTATATGTATGTATTATCAGATACACGAATTATAATCTTAAGAACACATGTTAAACTGTTAATAATACAAACACTACTCCTGTCTTTTGCCTTTCTATACCTTGCTTCCAACTATGGTCTTTGGTACATCTGAAAAGTCATTAAAAACATGTGTTTAAACTGTTATGATATCCCAACAGGATATACATATGGTTAATCAGGGATTATACAAATCTGTAAACAACAAAATTCTAAAAGCAAAAAAGCAAAAAAAAAAAAAAATAATACTTAAAAAAATTGTTGCAATAAAAACTAACTTTATTGATAGGGCACATATTCTGATACTATTCAGAATACATATAATGCTGTTTTAAAATGAACACAAGCTAAAACAGCAAAATATTTGTCAGGGTTTGAAGTATTAAGTCATGATGTTTGCATGTACATTTGGTGGTTTATATGATGCCAAAATAGATGCTTGCTGTCAGGAAGATTCTTCAAGTGATAAAACCCTGGCTTTGCTTCTCTGTGAAAATTATAACTTTCAGTGGAAAAAATGTGCTAAAGTATATGTTTTCACATCTCTAAACTGATATATTTTTCTTCAACTACCAAATAGCTTAAGAACTTACATGTATCACAAAGATATACAGTGACTTAGGGGTGCTAAAGAAATAGCTAATTTATTCCACATATTCTGAATTCTCCAACAGATGGCATATTTTCAATAAATAACACCTAAATTATTATCTCTTAGATGATCAACACCTGATAATTGGTGGCTAGACACATTTCTATTTGAAACAGGGAATTCAACATATAGATAATGTAGTACCTTTAAACTTTTATAAATTTTCCATTTTATAATTTTATTATAATAATAGTTATTTAAAGTTTATAAATTATCTTTATATGATATACTTTTATTTGTTAGTTATATATAATATATTTTGTTGCTAGATGAAATACTTCCTATTAGTCTTTTTTTTTTTTTTTTTTTTGGCCACTTCTATTGATCTTTCATTTATCTATTTCCATCCATCTTTGTTCTTTGGCCTGTGTGAGCCTCCCATTGCAGTGGCCTCTCTCATTGCAGAGCCTTGGCTCTGGGCACATGCGCTCCAGAGCTCCAGCTTGGTAGTTGGACACATCGGTTCAGTCACTCCACAGCATATGGGATCTTCCCAGACCAAGGATCGAACCGGCGCCCCTTGCACTGCAAGGTGGTGTCCTTACCCACTGGACCACCAGGGAATTCCCCATTAATCTTCTTTAACGGCATCATTTGCTTTGACTTAAATGGTAAACATGATAGAGACTGGATTCAATTTATTTAATTAGTAGTTTATTTAATTTAGCTTATTGGATATTTATATTTTAATCTTAAAATGATCAACATTGATGTCTTGGATTTCTTTCCAATGCTGTTATGACAATTTTTTTCTGATGTAGTAATTTGTATTCAAAACTCGCCATGACATAAAATGAATATTTAAATCTTCCACATAAATGCATAATGGAGTCAACAACTTATAGCATGTGAAATACCATATTAAATAATATCAAAATTAAACCTGATACTGAAATTACAAAACTATCTAGGTCATCTCACTGTCAGTAAGAAGGACTGGGTCCTATTTTGGGTTTGGGGACACAATTTCCAGCCTGAGGATGATGTGTGTGCTCATGCATGCACAGGAGATTGCAGGGGGGTTCCCCCACACATTCAAGCAAGCTCTGACACCATACTCTAGAAGATAACATCAGATTCCACAGGTTGAGAGCTCAGCCGTATAGAACTATGTGCACTTCTCCCATCCCCAGATGCCAGAAGCAAGTCCAAGTTGTTATCTGTATTTTGACTGACTGGCTATAAATCAAGAGGTTCCTATGACCCTCTTCTTAGGTCAGATTAATTTGCTAGACTGGCTCACAGAACTCAGAGAAACTTTTACTTACTGGATTACTTGTTTATTATAAAAGGAATAGCCTTTTATAGGATAGGGCCAGGTATGGGGAAAGGGCACAGAAATATCATGCCCTTTCCAAGTATGCTGCTCTTCCCAATGCTCACATGCCCAGCAACCCTAAGCTCTCCAAACTCTGTACTTTTGGGATTTTATTGAGGCTTCAGTCCATAGGCATGATTGATTAATTAACTGTCCATCAATGATTGATTCAGTTTCTAGCCTCTGACCTTTGAACATTCCAATCCTCCAATCATTTGGTTGGTTTTAAAGGCAACCAGTCCCTAATCTTAGATGCAATCAAAAGCAACCTTTTAAACATAATGAAAGACATCATTGTGACTCATCACTTAGAAAAGTCTAAGGGTTCCCAGAACTCTGTGCCAAAAATAGGGACTAGTCCAAATATACATTTTTATTATGAACCACGAGATCAGTTTCCAATAAATTAAGTAATGCTTTTTACAGCAAAAAATTAGATAAAATATCTTAGCAATAGTGGAAATATCTACATTTTATTTCTTTCACTTCTCCATTGGACTAAAGTTTGAAATAAAACCAATTTTGGCATAAAATATTTGTCCATTTAAAAATGCACATGTTTTATAATGTATGCATGTATTTTTGATTATAGCTAAAAATACAGCATTCTGTTGAGAACTAAAAGAAACATTTTAAGTTAACGTTTTTAAACGTAAAATAAATTAGATAACTAGCATCAATTTGAAAAATTGGTGTTTTCTAAATGTGAGTTTTGTTTTGTTTTGTTGTTGTGAATAGGAAGCAGATATTTCTACCAGAACACCTAAAGCTATGATTGGCCCTTGTCATTTTAGGTTTCTCATGACAACAGAGCAATAAGAAAATAAATAACTTTTACAATGGCAGGCGTGTTAGATCTCAAGTATCATAAGAGGATAGGGCTGCCAAATCCAGACAAGGACAGGACATTAAATGTGTTGATTAACCACAATGGAAAACTTTATTATATGCCTCTATATAATTTATCTTTAGCTATCAACATATCCATCTATAATCATTAAAGTGGTAAATTTCCTGCAAGATCCTCTGCATCTCCGATTTGAGTCTTGCTAAGTTTAGTGCAAGTCAAATAGAATATAACGTCAAAAATACCAAAAATGCAGTTTGGCATTTATCTAATGTTATAAATTGTAGAATGTAAAACTCAGCCCAAAGTCTTTGATTTCTATTCTTTGATTAATAAATTACTATTTATACTAGCTAACCATAGGCATGATTGATTAATTAACTGTCCATCAATGATTGATTCAGTTTCTAGCCTCTGACCTTTGAACATTCCAATCCTCCAATCATTTGGTTGGTTTTAAAGGCAACCAGTCCCTAATCTTAGATGCAATCAAAAGCAACCTTTTAAACATAATGAAAGACATCATTGTGACTCATCACTTAGAAAAGTCTAAGGGTTCCCAGAACTCTGTGCCAAAAATAGGGACTAGTCCAAATATACATTTTTATTATGAACCACGAGATCAGTTTCCAATAAATTAAGTAATGCTTTTTACAGCAAAAAATTAGATAAAATATCTTAGCAATAGTGGAAATATCTACATTTTATTTCTTTCACTTCTCCATTGGACTAAAGTTTGAAATAAAACCAATTTTGGCATAAAATATTTGTCCATTTAAAAATGCACATGTTTTATAATGTATGCATGTATTTTTTGATTATAGCTAAAAATACAGCATTCTGTTGAGAACTAAAAGAAACATTTTAAGTTAACGTTTTTAAACGTAAAATAAATTAGATAACTAGCATCAATTTGAAAAATTGGTGTTTTCTAAATGTGAGTTTTGTTTTGTTTTTTTTTGTTGTTGTGAATAGGAAGCAGATATTTCTACCAGAACACCTAAAGCTATGATTGGCCCTTGTCATTTTAGGTTTCTCATGACAACAGAGCAATAAGAAAATAAATAACTTTTACAATGGCAGGCGTGTTAGATCTCAAGTATCATAAGAGGATAGGGCTGCCAAATCCAGACAAGGACAGGACATTAAATGTGTTGATTAACCACAATGGAAAACTTTATTATATGCCTCTATATAATTTATCTTTAGCTATCAACATATCCATCTATAATCATTAAAGTGGTAAATTTCCTGCAAGATCCTCTGCATCTCCGATTTGAGTCTTGCTAAGTTTAGTGCAAGTCAAATAGAATATAACGTCAAAAATACCAAAAATGCAGTTTGGCATTTATCTAATGTTATAAATTGTAGAATGTAAAACTCAGCCCAAAGTCTTTGATTTCTTTTCTTTGATTAATAAATTACTATTTATACTAGATTCAATAATAATTCATGATATATTCAGAATAACTCAACATACTGTGATTTAAATAGTCCTCTTCTAATAATACATAATCAGTGATTTTAGACTTAAAAGTAAGCATGTCTCAGGTTTGAGAAGTTCTACTTAAAAAAAAAAAAAAATGGAATATCTAAAGAGAATTTTTACTTACATTTGCTTTTTATGCCCTTCCCACTGTTCCCTTATTTTATTTTATTTTTTTAAACATTTATTTATTTATTTATTTTGGTGGGGGTGGTGTGGGGAGGGAGGGGGGTGGGCAGGCCACTTCCACAGGTCTTTCATTTGTCTAGTTTCATCCATCTTTGTTCTTTGGCCCATGTGGGCCTCCCATCGCGGTGGCGTCTGTCATCACAGAGCACCAGCTCTGGGCGCATGCGCTCCAGAGCTCTGGCTCAGTAGTTGGACACATCAGTCCAGCCGCTCCGCGGCACGTGGGATCTTCCCAGGCCAGGGATCGAACCGGCGCCCCTTGCACTGCAAGGCGGTGTCCTTACCCACTGGACCACCAGGGAAGCCCCCCTTATTTTATTTATTTATTTATTTATTATTTTTTTTAAAATTTATTTATTTATTTATTTTGGGTGGGCGTCAGGTTGGGGAGGGAGGGGAGTGGGCAGGCCACTTCTATTGGTCTTTCATTTCTCTATTTTCATCCATCTTTGTTCTTTGGCTCCTGCGGGCCTCCCATCGCGGTGGCGTCTGTTGTCACAGAGCGCCAGCTCTGGACACATGCGCTCCAGAGCTCCGGCTCGGTGATTGGACACATCAGTCCAGCCACTCCCCGGCACGTGGGATCTTCCCAGGCCAGGGTTCCAACCGGCGCCCCTTGCACTGCAAGGCGGTGTCCTTATCTACTGGACCACCAGGTGAAGCCCGCCCCCCTTATTTTATACACAGGAAAAATTATACAACCTCTACCCAACAGAAATAGTATAATTTATGGCTTAAGTTATAAGTATGTCACCTGGACTATATTTTTTGCGTAGATCCATCAAATATTGACTATCTGGAGATCAGGCTGAAAATAACACTTAAAATTGATGAATGTTTCACTTAATATTTCTATCCACTTGCATACTGTTTGCTTGAAAACTGTTTGATCTATAATTATAAACTATAAAAGAGATACTATGAACAGAAGTTTTTAACCTGTTCATTTGCTTTTTCAAAAAATATGTGTCTATGCAACATGAAACATTTAGGTTGAAAGGATATAATGATGACCTAGTATTTTTAGTGACAAAGAAATTATTTTATGGGAGAAACTAATATTTAACAACCATGCTATAGCTAGTATGAAAAATGCTGTAACACCAATAACAAATATCTAAGTTTAATAAAATGAGTCTTTCTTGAAACCCATGAAAGTATGTAGGAAGAGAAGTATGAAGAAACTTCCAGAAAATTATATATATACATATATATATTCTATATATATACATGTGCATATTCTATGTATATATTTTATGTGTATGTGTGTATACATATATATGTATATATGTAACTTATACAAAGCATTTAAATATTTAATACACTTTTAGTTAAAGGTATATTTGTTCATTTGTTAACTACAAGACTCCAGAAAACTTTTTTGCCACCCACATTACTTCTGAAGTTAATTTCTAAATTTAAGCTGAGGCTCACTAGGTCTTTTGTGCAACCCAGCAGGCAAAAACCATATAAACTTTTCAAGCAGGGTTTACATATATGAATTTTTACTTAAATTTCTATTTTTTGAGAACTTTCAGTTTTTTAAAAAGCTTTGCTTTGAAGAAGTCATCTGTTCCTATTGCTTATTTGTCATATGAATTCCTAATCCTTTGCAAGAACTGTTTGGACTGGCAATAATTAGGCTGTATCAAATGGGGAGTTAAAAGATGGAGGAACTTAGCAGTGTGCTGACTGCCTCAAAATGCCCCAAGTTATTTTTCAATGCTTTTAATACAGAAATATTTTCAACACAAATTGTGAACAATTTTCCTCTAAGCTATGCCAACTACAATACCTAGAAAGAAAAAAAAGAGTCTATATACGTGAACAGGAACTATGAATCAGAAACTAGTGCAAGTAACAAGGCTTGGGATTCCATAACTGTCTATGAATTCACTGCATAGATCATAATGAAAGATAATTTGTGGATATCTGATCCTCAGTGTCTCTGTGGCTACTGAACACTATCAAGGAATTTAAAAGCTGAAAATAAACATGAAGCTAATGCAGCATTTGCTAAGCCTATATTTTACCTATCTCTCCTTAGCACATGCTCTATTTTAGTTGTTTGTGTTCCAATCTAACATTCTATTTTTTTTTTTAATTAATTTATTTATTTTGGGGGAGTGCGGAGGGAGGGGAGCAGGCGGGCTACTTCTATTGGTCTTTCATTTGTCTATTTTCATCCATCTTTGTTCTTTGGCCCATGTGGGCCTCCCATTGCAGTGGCCTCTGTCGTTGCAGAGCGCCGGCTCTGGGCGCATGCGCTCCAGAGCTCCGGCTTGGTAATTGGACACATGGGTCCAGCCGCTCCGCGGCACGTGGGATCTTCCCAGGCCAGGGATCGAACCGGCGTCCCTTGCACTGCAAGGCGGTGTCCTTACCCACTGGACCACCGGGGAAGCCCTAACATTCTATTTTAAAGATAGACTGTAAATAGAATATTTCAAAACATTAGATCATAATAGGTAGTTAAAGGTAAAGAGATAAAGGGTTGTTAAGAGAGAAGAAACATCTATAACATGTATGTAGCCTTTGTGTATGAAAAAAAGTCATATTTTCTTCCTACAGACTTTTTAAGAGAGTTAGTTATTTGGAGTTTAAATATAAGTGAAATAAATTGAAAATGATATATAGAAACCCCCAAAGTTCATTTGTGTAGTCTTTATCAATTTACTCAGAATTTACTAGAAAATTTCTGATGTAACAGAACTATTATGAAAGGTACCTCTTTGGAATAAGAAATCATATTTTTAGCAACAAATCAAACTTAAATGTTAAGTGTTAAAATCACTTAAATGTTTTTAAATCCTAAGTTTTTGTATCCTAAGTAAAACTTGGATTTGAATTGAGTCATAAATATGCAGAAAATAATGCAATTTCAAAAACCATTTTCATGATCATAAACTAGGGAACATACAGCCCATAAATATTATTCTGGAGCCTCTTACACACCAGCAGATGAATAAGTAGTATAACACATAGATAGAACAAAGTAAAAAAGCTAACAAAAGTGAGCAACTCAGTTTTGAGCAATATCAGCCCATGGTTTAAAAATCACCTGGCACATATATGGTGATAGTCAAACAGTCACTCAATGACACTGAAGAAGGGAAAGTACAACTTAACCAAAGAAATTAATTCACCCAAATACTACTTCTTGAATCTTTCTTATTTTTCCAATGCCATTGACTTGATTCTTTTCGTATAGTGTTCTTTACCAACTTACCTGATTCAATTTGAAAGTCAATACAGAAATGTTAATATACCTTCCTCTATTAAGTTCAATCTACATTTACTAAACATTGTCATGCCAAATAAATTGGGAGCACTGAATGTCTTATAACATGTCCAACTAAGAGACAATTTAGATACATGAATCAGAAGCTCTGTAGTCATGTTTATGTGTAATCAAATGTATAAATGTGATAGACGGCCACAGGAATAAGAGAAACCATGCATATAAAAATGAAAATTGAAGAATGAAAGAAACCTGAGTAGCTCTATATATTTGGAGACTGAGGAAGAAACCAGAACAGAATTGTTTCACTGATTCCAGGGAAGTACGTTTTAAAAGGGAGGAAGGTATCAATAGTGTACAAAGCATCCACAATATCTAGTTAAGAACTGAACAATGTCAGTAGGATATTGTTTTGTTGTTTGAGAGGCATTTCAGAGAAAAGTGGAAGCCAGATAAAGGTGAGCTGAGGTGTGAATGCAAGATGATAAGGGAACAACAGTTTGGATTAAAACAAAGCTTGGCTGAAAAGGAAGCATGGTGGTAATGAGCATGAAACTTGAAATGTACCTCTTTGGAATAAAAATCATAAGACAAATCAAACTTAAATGTTAAGTGTTAAAATCACTTAAATGTTTTAAATCCTAAGTTTTGTATCCTAAGTAAAACTTGGATTTGAATTGAGTCATAAATATGCAGAAAATAATGCAATTTCAAAAACCATTTTCATGATCATAAACTAGGGAACATACAGCCCATAAATATTATTCTGGAGCCTCTTACACACCAGCAGATGAATAAGTAGTATAACACATAGATAGAACAAAGTAAAAAAGCTAACAAAAGTGAGCAACTCAGTTTTGAGCAATATCAGCCCATGGTTTAAAAATCACCTGGCACATATATGGTGATAGTCAAACAGTCACTCAATGACACTGAAGAAGGGAAAGTACAACTTAACCAAAGAAATTAATTCACCCAAATACTACTTCTTGAATCTTTCTTATTTTTCCAATGCCATTGACTTGATTCTTTTCGTATAGTGTTCTTTACCAACTTACCTGATTCAATTTGAAAGTCAATACAGAAATGTTAATATACCTTCCTCTATTAAGTTCAATCTACATTTACTAAACATTGTCATGCCAAATAAATTGGGAGCACTGAATGTCTTATAACATGTCCAACTAAGAGACAATTTAGATACATGAATCAGAAGCTCTGTAGTCATGTTTATGTGTAATCAAATGTATAAATGTGATAGACGGCCACAGGAATAAGAGAAACCATGCATATAAAAATGAAAATTGAAGAATGAAAGAAACCTGAGTAGCTCTATATATTTGGAGACTGAGGAAGAAACCAGAACAGAATTGTTTCACTGATTCCAGGGAAGTACGTTTTAAAAGGGAGGAAGGTATCAATAGTGTACAAAGCATCCACAATATCTAGTTAAGAACTGAACAATGTCAGTAGGATATTGTTTTGTTGTTTGAGAGGCATTTCAGAGAAAAGTGGAAGCCAGATAAAGGTGAGCTGAGGTGTGAATGCAAGATGATAAGGGAACAACAGTTTGGATTAAAACAAAGCTTGGCTGAAAAGGAAGCATGGTGGTAATGAGCATGAAACTTGAAATGTCTCTGAATTGTTTTCTCTGTCTTCTTTCCCTTTTTCTACCTTTAATAGAAGGGTTTCTAATACTCTGTTCCTTGGATCATAAGCAATTTCAAAATTGAAAGTGAAACATTCTTACAACGATTTCTATGTCTTGAAGTACTCTAGGAAAAAGTTACCCAATTTGTAATTTGAGAGAATTCTTAACCAACCAACAAACAAAAACACAGGACTACTTTTTATAACAGTGGGGTTTTTTTACATAGAAGACTCTTTGTTTGTTTGTTTGTTTGTTTGCTTAAATTTTGGCCTCCTTCATTGGTTTTTTATTTATTCATTTTTCTCTATCTTTATTCTTTGACCTGTGTGGGCTTCCCATCGCAGTGGCCTCTCTCATTGCAGAGCACTGGCTCTGGGCACATGTGCTCTAGAGTGCTGGTTTGTAATTGGACACACCAGTCCAGCCGTTCCTCAGCACGTGGGATCTTCCCGTGCCCGGGATCCAACTGGTGCCCCTTGCAATGCAAGGTGAACTCTTTATCCCCTGGACCACCAGGAAAGCCCTAAAGGATTTTAATATGTTTGAACATGCTTTACTTTGCAAAATCGTCCCTTCTATTTTCAATATTTTCATGTTAAAAATGTTTTTTGAGAATTATCTCAGGAGGAAAAATATTGGGATACAGAAAATCCCAATGCAAATGAATACAAAAATGAATAACAAATGGAAAAATATTCAACAAGCATCACCACCTTTAAGACAATGGCATCTGGAATTCTTTGAGACTATAAATATAAGAAAGTATTTATGGTTTGATAACTCATACAGTTGCAAAATTCCAGACATGCACTCTCCACCTCATGTATGCATATAATTTAGTAGTTTGAACAATTTATTATTTAGGCAACTTTCAAGTAGGAATTCAACCTGTATTCTGAGTCTAAGATTACAAAAAGGAGTGGTGTTAATTCTAAAGAGAAAGAATCATATGAAGGGCACAAAATACCCTTAGACACTAGATTGTACTTTTACATTTACTATGTCCTATATACGTACTAAGTTGTCAGTAGGAGTATGCTCAAATAAAATCATTATCGAGAAAATTTGGCAACAAACAGAAAAAATGCACACGTATATGAGCTTAGAACCAACAACTCCACTATTTCCATATTTTTTGAACTGGAAAATACATGGATGTATCCATGACAAGGCTATTCATTTTTGCAGTGTTTATAAACGTTACTTTAAAAACAAGAAAGAAAAAAATAAACCCAAAGGTAACTACTTATAAAAACTATGGAAAATTCACACTACAGACTCTAAGCTATAAACAACGAAGAAAAACTATTGCATACTGCCGTGGAGTGATCTCCAAAATATAACAAGTGAAAACTTCACGTATTTTCTACTGCTTATCAAATAAAGGTGGGAGTTGATTTGAATATATTTATGTACATACACACACATACACATATACATAGATATAGTGTGTGTATATATATCTATGAACACACTATATCTATGAACATTTTTTCTTATATGTAAAAGTGGAAGAAAAATACACATTTAAAAATATTTACTTACAGGACGGAGAGGAAACCAGGTATAGCATACTGGGATTGTAACTGGGTTTCTTGCCTATATCATGCTTTATAACTACAGCTTTAGAGTCATGTAAATATTCCACATAATTATAAAATAAAATTGAATATACAAAAAGGGGAAATTTAAAAAAAAAAAAAAAAAAGCAACTGGAAAGGGAAGGTCTGTGTGAAATTTTATCTTTATCTCTCGATTAAGCACCACAGTTTGATACCGGGAAGAAACGACTTTGGTAAGAATTCTCACCTTTTGCTAGCTTCTGCTTGTTTCTCGGGATCCAATTTACCGGTAGTAGAGTAACTAAGGTGAGTCAGCAGTTCTTATCCTGGTCACCAGAAACCATAGAAGACGGAAAAATAATTTTCCCTTCACCCTCTCTGGTTCGTGTTTGACGGAGGCCGTGTTTTTTCTCGAGGGTACCTCATAAATGGATGCGTTTATCTAAGGCAGTCGTTCTCCACTGTGGTCACGGTAGTTAAGATTATCTTTAGTAATGATACCCTATTTTGTTCAGCTTTGAAACAAAATGCTACTTATTTGAGGCCTCACACCGGGCCCAGTCCAGTTCAAGCCATATCCAGTCAGGTCCCAGACCCATCAGGCTTCTGAGTGGGAACCGGTCCGTCGCCAAACCCGGTCCGGCTTCTAGGTCGAAAAACATAAATTCAAAAAATATTTTTGAACTGGAAAATACATGGATGTATCCATGACAAGGCTATTCATTTTGCAGTGTTTATAAACGTTACTTTAAAACAAGAAAGAAAAAAATAAACCCAAAGGTAACTACTTATAAAAACTATGGAAAATTCACACTACAGACTCTAAGCTATAAACAACGAAGAAAAACTATTGCATACTGCCGTGGAGTGATCTCCAAAATATAACAAGTGAAAACTTCACGTATTTTCTACTGCTTATCAAATAAAGGTGGGAGTTGATTTGAATATATTTATGTACATACACACACATACACATATACATAGATATAGTGTGTGTATATATATCTATGAACACACTATATCTATGAACATTTTTTCTTATATGTAAAAGTGGAAGAAAAATACACATTTAAAAATATTTACTTACAGGACGGAGAGGAAACCAGGTATAGCATACTGGGATTGTAACTGGGTTTCTTGCCTATATCATGCTTTATAACTACAGCTTTAGAGTCATGTAAATATTCCACATAATTATAAAATAAAATTGAATTTACAAAAGGGAATTTAAAAAAAAAAAAAAAAAAGCAACTGGAAAGGGAAGGTCTGTGTGAAATTTTATCTTTATCTCTCGATTAAGCACCACAGTTTGATACCGGGAAGAAACGACTTTGGTAAGAATTCTCACCTTTTGCTAGCTTCTGCTTGTTTCTCGGGATCCAATTTACCGGTAGTAGAGTAACTAAGGTGAGTCAGCAGTTCTTATCCTGGTCACCAGAAACCATAGAAGACGGAAAAATAATTTTCCCTTCACCCTCTCTGGTTCGTGTTTGACGGAGGCCGTGTTTTTTCTCGAGGGTACCTCATAAATGGATGCGTTTATCTAAGGCAGTCGTTCTCCACTGTGGTCACGGTAGTTAAGATTATCTTTAGTAATGATACCCTATTTTGTTCAGCTTTGAAACAAAATGCTACTTATTTGAGGCCTCACACCGGGCCCAGTCCAGTTCAAGCCATATCCAGTCAGGTCCCAGACCCATCAGGCTTCTGAGTGGGAACCGGTCCGTCGCCAAACCCGGTCCGGCTTCTAGGTCGAAACCGGTCCGACCTCGTACTAGATCCGGCTTCAGCCTTAAACGGTTCCATCACTGGACCCAGGCGGGTTTCTGAGACGATCCGAGTTCAACTCCGGCTGGTTTCGCAACTCAGTCCGGAAAAAGAAGTGCTCCAATAAAGTCTGGAATCTTTTAACACCAAAGCGGCGGAACCAAGATCCAGGCATTTGCCTGCTACCCCAAAGGCGGTGAGAAAGCTGGGACCTCCAGGGATTTCCCGGGTCCCTCGGTTGCTTGGGGCTCCTGGGGCCGGGGGCGGGGGCGGGGGCGGGGGCTGGGCCTGGTCGGGGGCGGAGGGGCGTCTTCTCTAGTTCGCTCCTCAGACACCAGGACTATTAGAAGATACCCAAAAGGCATAGTAAAAGTTTTCAGTGTTTATTTGTACAAAAGTGGATTCCAGTTGGACAGTATCCAGTCTGGCAGAAAGAAAGCAGTTCGGAGGACCTATACAAAATGAAAGACTTGGCAGATGGGAGAACGAGTAAGGAAGTTTTGTTTGGCAAAAATAGCAGTTGATGATTGCAAAGTAACTTTCCTTTAGGGAACCGGGTGGATCCTTCAGGCAGATTATTTAATTACTGTTGATCAGGGTGATTCTTGGTTCACTGGTTTAGGAGTTCTTATTGGGGAAAGGTGAAACTAAGTTTTAGTTGTTTGTGATGTAGCATTTGGTACAAGTGACTTCATTTGGGGCCTATTGTCTTGTTTTTAACAGGAGATAGTAATTATATTCTGACAAACTATGAGATGTGCAGGAAATTTTTTTGAATATTTAGTAATCGTGAAGGAATAGCAGTATTTTTGTTTTGGGTATGTACTGTGATTTTATTTTTGAAAAGTAAGTGTCTGTCTTTTCAGATGTTTTACTGAAGTTCATATAAATGACATTATGCTCGAGGGTCCATAAATGGATGCGTTTATCTAAGGCAGTCGTTCTCCACTGTGGTCACGGTAGTTAAGATTATCTTTAGTAATGATACCCTATTTTGTTCAGCTTTGAAACAAAATGCTACTTATTTGAGGCCTCACACCGGGCCCAGTCCAGTTCAAGCCATATCCAGTCAGGTCCCAGACCCATCAGGCTTCTGAGTGGGAACCGGTCCGTCGCCAAACCCGGTCCGGCTTCTAGGTCGAAACCGGTCCGACCTCGTACTAGATCCGGCTTCAGCCTTAAACGGTTCCATCACTGGACCCAGGCGGGTTTCTGAGACGATCCGAGTTCAACTCCGGCTGGTTTCGCAACTCAGTCCGGAAAACGAAGTGCTCCAATAAAGTCTGGAATCTTTTAACACCAAAGCGGCGGAACCAAGATCCAGGCATTTGCCTGCTACCCCAAAGGCGGTGAGAAAGCTGGGACCTCCAGGGATTTCACAGGTACCTCGGTTGCTTAGTGCTCCTGGGGCCTGGGGCTGGGGCTGGGGCTGGGGCTGGGCCTGGTCGGGGGCGGAGGGGCGTCTTCTCTAGTTCGCTCCTCAGACACCAGGACTATTAGAAGATACCCAAAAGGCATAGTAAAAGTTTTCAGTGTTTATTTGTACAAAAGTGGATTCCAGTTGGACAGTATCCAGTCTGGCAGAAAGAAAGCAGTTCGGAGGACCTATACAAAATGAAAGACTTGGCAGATGGGAGAACGAGTAAGGAAGTTTTGTTTGGCAAAAATAGCAGTTGATGATTGCAAAGTAACTTTCCTTTAGGGAACCGGGTGGATCCTTCAGGCAGATTATTTAATTACTGTTGATCAGGGTGATTCTTGGTTCACTGGTTTAGGAGTTCTTATTGGGGAAAGGTGAAACTAAGTTTTAGTTGTTTGTGATGTAGCATTTGGTACAAGTGACTTCATTTGGGGCCTATTGTCTTGTTTTTAACAGGAGATAGTAATTATATTCTGACAAACTATGAGATGTGCAGGAAATTTTTTTGAATATTTAGTAATCGTGAAGGAATAGCAGTATTTTTGTTTTGGGTATGTACTGTGATTTTATTTTTGAAAAGTAAGTGTCTGTCTTTTCAGATGTTTTACTGAAGTTCATATAAATGACATTATGTCTGAAATTTGTAATAATATAAGGAACAGGGAGGAATACATAGGGATAGATTTGAAATGGTCTTGGTCATGAGTTGATAATTGTGTGATAAAATGTGTGATGGTTAAATGAAGGTTTATTATACTGTCTTAAGTGTTTTAGCCGGCATTTGAAATTTTCTATAATGAAAAGTTCAAATTTTAAAATGATTTTTGAATTGTTGAATGGAATATTAACATTGAATAAACTTCAGTTGAATTTAATTTACTTAGACTAGAATCAATTGATAGATAAATAAACATTACAGAAATAAGTTGGAAGAAACTCAGCTCTCTGACAGAAATGAGTAAAACAAAATACAGAGGAAATCTTTTTTATAGTTATCCTGAACTAATTTATCTCTAACACAAATTTGTTTATTCCAAAATAAATGTAAGTGATTTAATTCAAACAGTAGGCTATTGACTGTTTCTAAACTTTCCCTCAAGTTAGCAAAAACAGTTCTTATCTAGGTATGTTTTTAGTTATCTTAATTATCAACTGTGTGGAAAGTGTTCTTTTTTTAGTTAATAATGAAATGTTATAATTCTTGTGATTACTTTCAGAATTAGTGTAAATTTTTCAAAAATATATATTAAATGGAAAAATTTACATGTTGATAAAACAATATATATTGCATGTTCCAAAATTTATGATGGATTTTGTGTATCAGTGTATTTTGATGATTATAATTTAATTATGAATGATATGTATATTATGTGGTGGTTTTGTATCTCAGTCTCTAGAATGGTAAAAGCATTAATTTTGTCCAAATACAATATATGTAATTAAAAACATATTTAAATATTTTATCGTTAAGGAATAGCAGTATTTTTGTTTTGGGTATGTACTGTGATTTTATTTTTGAAAAGTAAGTGTCTGTCTTTTCAGATGTTTTACTGAAGTTCATATAAATGACATTATGTCTGAAATTTGTAATAATATAAGGAACAGGGAGGAATACATAGGGATAGATTTGAAATGGTCTTGGTCATGAGTTGATAATTGTGTGATAAAATGTGTGATGGTTAAATGAAGGTTTATTATACTGTCTTAAGTGTTTTAGCCGGCATTTGAAATTTTCTATAATGAAAAGTTCAAATTTTAAAATGATTTTTGAATTGTTGAATGGAATATTAACATTGAATAAACTTCAGTTGAATTTAATTTACTTAGACTAGAATCAATTGATAGATAAATAAACATTACAGAAATAAGTTGGAAGAAACTCAGCTCTCTGACAGAAATGAGTAAAAACAAAATACAGAGGAAATCTTTTTTATAGTTATCCTGAACTAATTTATCTCTAACACAAATTTGTTTATTCCAAAATAAATGTAAGTGATTTAATTCAAACAGTAGGCTATTGACTGTTTCTAAACTTTCCCTCAAGTTAGCAAAAACAGTTCTTATCTAGGTATGTTTTTAGTTATCTTAATTATCAACTGTGTGGAAAGTGTTCTTTTTTTAGTTAATAATGAAATGTTATAATTCTTGTGATTACTTTCAGAATTAGTGTAAATTTTTCAAAAATATATATTAAATGGAAAAATTTACATGTTGATAAAACAATATATATTGCATGTTCCAAAATTTATGATGGATTTTGTGTATCAGTGTATTTTGATGATTATAATTTAATTATGAATGATATGTATATTATGTGGTGGTTTTGTATCTCAGTCTCTAGAATGGTAAAAGCATTAATTTTGTCCAAATACAATATATGTAATTAAAAACATATTTAAATATTTTATCGTTAAGGTTGCAAAATAGTTACAGTATGCATATTTTTCTCTAGGTTAACATGAAAGCATAATACTGTTCTGATTACAAATAATGTCTCTAGTGCTTCTCAATAATTGAACGTAAGATGTTTAGTGTTAGGTATTACTTTTAAAGTTATGATTTTCATTTTTGATAAATAGCAGACCACTTCACTGATTCCATTGGTAAGTAGAAATCTGGTTAAAAAAAAAAAAAAAAACTATAGATAGATATAAATATGACTAATACTTGCTTTTCTGCAAAATCACCTTTTGCAGTTGAAGGGTTCAGAGTAACTGAAGAGTACTTTTAAGAGAATACAGGGCTTCCCTGGTGGTCCAGTGGATAGGGACGCCACCTTGCAGTGCAGGGGGCACCGGTTCGATCCCTGGCCTGGGAAGATCCCACCTGTCACGGAACTGCTGGACCGATGTGTCCAACTACAGAGCTGGAGCTCTGGAGCACATGCACCCAGAGCCGGTGCTCTGCACCAAGAGAGGCCACTGCGATGGGAGGCCCACACAAGCCAAAGAACAAAGATGGATGAAAATAAATAAATGAAAGACCAAGAGAAGTGGCCAAAAAAAAAAAAAGAGAGAGAATACAGAGTTGCTATCTTTGAAAAATGATGCCTTACACCCAGGAAATGTGTCACTGGAGATGGGATTTCTAAGTAGGGGGAACCAGTAATATTTCTTGCATTGAGAAGGACATAGAAGACATTTAGGGAAATAAAGAAATTAAAAGTAGCCACATTATTTAATACCACTCTGAAACAAATACGTTCCAGTAAGCATTGGTCTCACCACTTATATGGCTCAGTATAAGCTTCCCATTTATACACAGGCATTCTATGTCTTTCTACTCCTATTGACAGATTTTGTTTTTTTTTTTTAAAAAAAAAAGCATTTTTCCAAAATTTATGATGGATTTTGTGTATCAGTGTATTTTGATGATTATAATTTAATTATGAATGATATGTATATTATGTGGTGGTTTTGTATCTCAGTCTCTAGAATGGTAAAAGCATTAATTTTGTCCAAATACAATATATGTAATTAAAAACATATTTAAATATTTTATCGTTAAGGTTGCAAAATAGTTACAGTATGCATATTTTTCTCTAGGTTAACATGAAAGCATAATACTGTTCTGATTACAAATAATGTCTCTAGTGCTTCTCAATAATTGAACGTAAGATGTTTAGTGTTAGGTATTACTTTTAAAGTTATGATTTTCATTTTTGATAAATAGCAGACCACTTCACTGATTCCATTGGTAAGTAGAAATCTGGTTAAAAAAAAAAAAAAAAACTATAGATAGATATAAATATGACTAATACTTGCTTTTCTGCAAAATCACCTTTTGCAGTTGAAGGGTTCAGAGTAACTGAAGAGTACTTTTAAGAGAATACAGGGCTTCCCTGGTGGTCCAGTGGATAGGGACGCCACCTTGCAGTGCAGGGGGCACCGGTTCGATCCCTGGCCTGGGAAGATCCCACCTGTCACGGAACTGCTGGACCGATGTGTCCAACTACAGAGCTGGAGCTCTGGAGCACATGCACCCAGAGCCGGTGCTCTGCACCAAGAGAGGCCACTGCGATGGGGGGCCCCACACAGGCCAAAGAACAAAGATGGATGAAAATAAATAAATGAAAGACCAAGAGAAGTGGCCAAAAAAAAAAAAAGAGAGAGAATACAGAGTTGCTATCTTTGAAAAATGATGCCTTACACCCAGGAAATGTGTCACTGGAGATGGGATTTCTAAGTAGGGGGAACCAGTAATATTTCTTGCATTGAGAAGGACATAGAAGACATTTAGGGAAATAAAGAAATTAAAAGTAGCCACATTATTTAATACCACTCTGAAACAAATACGTTCCAGTAAGCATTGGTCTCACCACTTATATGGCTCAGTATAAGCTTCCCATTTATACACAGGCATTCTATGTCTTTCTACTCCTATTGACAGATTTTGTAATTATTTCACATAAAGGTCGTAACTTGTCTTAGTTAATTTAAAAATGTTTTAAATAAGCAAGTATTTCTTATTAGATAACCAAGTTTCTAAACATTAATATTTAGCTGTGTATTGTACCAATGAATTCAGTGTTATCAATGAGCTTAAAAAAATTATCTTGAAGGATTTGCAATTACCAAAAGTTAATTTTCACTGCCTAACTTACTGTATTGTACTTAAATCACAGGTGATTCTTATTAGCATTCTAATACTTTCTAAACACTTACCTAAAAGTAATATCTTTCACTTCTCTACATATAATCTTCTGTATGTAAACTATTAAAAATAAGAACTTAGTAATATGTCCCTCTCCCTTTGGGTTGCTATTTCAAAAATAAATAAATAAAGGCTTAGAGTTCACGCATAAGAAAGAAGTATTTATTGATTACTCATGTGCCAGACATAGTTAAGATTTTGTTCTAAAAAGATGATGAAACAGAGTGTTCTCAAGGAACATACTGTCTGGTTGGCAAATAAGAGACACATAAATATATTAAGATAGACTGTAATTCCAAGGAACCAGGAATCAAAGTCATGGCAGTGTAGTTCAGGTGGGGCTTTGTGGACGAAATAGCCAGCTGAGACTTAGATGATTAGCAGTAATTAACCCATCACATGTGTGTGCTAAGGGAAATTGGTTTAGTCCGAACAGAGAGAAGAGATGAAGAGAAAGAAAAGGCTGAGTGAGAAGGGCATACGCAAGAGGGGTTTTGGGTTCAGAGAAACAAATTGTGTCTGCGATTCTGAAGCATCAAGTTTAATAGGGAAAGCATAGTGTGCTTATGTGGAGAAGAAAACTTCTACAACAATGTCTTGATTTCAGGTCTTTTCAAGAAAATAATGAATTACTGAGGTTTTAAGGGAATGAGGTCATTTAGCTTGTGTTCTTTATTTCTTAAAATAAAGAAATTAAAAGTAGCCACATTATTTAATACCACTCTGAAACAAATACGTTCCAGTAAGCATTGGTCTCACCACTTATATGGCTCAGTATAAGCTTCCCATTTATACACAGGCATTCTATGTCTTTCTACTCCTATTGACAGATTTTGTAATTATTTCACATAAAGGTCGTAACTTGTCTTAGTTAATTTAAAAATGTTTTAAATAAGCAAGTATTTCTTATTAGATAACCAAGTTTCTAAACATTAATATTTAGCTGTGTATTGTACCAATGAATTCAGTGTTATCAATGAGCTTAAAAAAATTATCTTGAAGGATTTGCAATTACCAAAAGTTAATTTTCACTGCCTAACTTACTGTATTGTACTTAAATCACAGGTGATTCTTATTAGCATTCTAATACTTTCTAAACACTTACCTAAAAGTAATATCTTTCACTTCTCTACATATAATCTTCTGTATGTAAACTATTAAAAATAAGAACTTAGTAATATGTCCCTCTCCCTTTGGGTTGCTATTTCAAAAATAAATAAATAAAGGCTTAGAGTTCACGCATAAGAAAGAAGTATTTATTGATTACTCATGTGCCAGACATAGTTAAGATTTTGTTCTAAAAAGATGATGAAACAGAGTGTTCTCAAGGAACATACTGTCTGGTTGGCAAATAAGAGACACATAAATATATTAAGATAGACTGTAATTCCAAGGAACCAGGAATCAAAGTCATGGCAGTGTAGTTCAGGTGGGGCTTTGTGGACGAAATAGCCAGCTGAGACTTAGATGATTAGCAGTAATTAACCCATCACATGTGTGTGCTAAGGGGAAATTGGTTTAGTCCGAACAGAGAGAAGAGATGAAGAGAAAGAAAAGGCTGAGTGAGAAGGGCATACGCAAGAGGGGTTTTGGGTTCAGAGAAACAAATTGTGTCTGCGATTCTGAAGCATCAAGTTTAATAGGGAAAGCATAGTGTGCTTATGTGGAGAAGAAAACTTCTACAACAATGTCTTGATTTCAGGTCTTTTCAAGAAAATAATGAATTACTGAGGTTTTAAGGGAATGAGGTCATTTAGCTTGTGTTCTTTATTTCTTAAAACCCAATCCAACCCTGTGAGGGTGACACAGCTTAAAACCCAGTGATGTTTTTAGCACTTTTGATTCTACAAAACACAATGAGAAATAGCAAACTTGGGACAAATAATCCAGTATGCTAGGAACTTTATGAATACAACACATTGGAAGGAAATAAATTACAGGATTAATCACTTAACTCACGAATCAATAAGAGTCTTTGAAGGGACCCTATCTCTTATTCTCCATCACTTTTTCCAGCATAAGCTTCCCACCTATGTCCATGCGTGATTTCATCTTCATTTCTAATTTAACTTGTTCACAGTGTAGCATTTTCATGCCCTCTTTCTATGCCATCCCATCAACACTTTCCCCTATGTTATGAATAACAAAATGCATGTGCTCACATGCATGCATACACACGCACACACATACACACATAAATAAAATCCCACAACACTCTCTTTTCATTTAATGCCAAATTTCTCATAGTTATACTTAATCTCTTACAATCTGACTTTCACTGACATTATTCATTACAGAGGACAGAAAAAAAAAAAAAAAAAAGATTTTGTGGGTGTAGCCCTCCTGTACCTTTCTGTCACTTGTGATGCTCATACTTACACACTTGAAATCATCTAAAACTTTTTCATTGACCTCTCATTTAATCAATCACATGTGGAATATATCTTCAGAGCTAGTCTTTTATGATAGACTCTCACAGCTGTTGTCAGGAACTCATCAGGATCTCCCCTCTAATTTGCTAGGCTGACAAAGAGAAACAGTGGGTTGAGAATAGTTGGTTCCAGAGAAAGGAATTTTCTAAGTGGTCACCTAAGGAAGAGATTAGGGTTACTTCTGGGCATTTTATTCAGGATGTTCAGTGATAGAATTAATTGCTGGATAGATGATCATTGAAATTGCTTTCTTAAGAAATAGTTAAATGTGATTGTATGGCACTCTGTGGATCATAAGAGAGAGTGTGTGTATGTAGTCTCTATACACATTAAACATTTCTCTTTCTTTTGCTCTGCATCACTCTTATGACGTAGCTTTTGCATTCTCTGGAGGATCTTCCTTTGTCTTTGGAGTCCATTCCTTCATATCATTTTTATTTTCTTACTATTTAAATAAGATTTTACTGGGGAGGAGGAAAAATTTGGAGCCATGATGATAAGATTTCATCCAGTTCCCCAAATTTCCTGAATCTCGTCCTGCAAATACTCCAGACTTCCCAAGGGAATAAGGAGTGTAGAGAACATTTGGAATCAATGTACTTCTTCATTAACATAAGAATAGCATCTCAAACTCTGCAATGTAATGTTCTCTGATAACAGATGAATTGCTGATGCATTTGTTTTGGTTTAAGGCTTAAATACAGACTCCAGCACTATCCTTTTGACCCCTCAAACATCACCAAACCCAAATCATGTATCAAGGGATAAACTGAAAAGATTATATTGACTTTTGTAACAAAAGATGTTCTTAGCTCTGTGTTAGTGCTATTGTTGACCTTTCCCAGGTTTGTGTTTTATGAGAACCAATAAGAACACATGACCTCTGCCATATAGCCTCCTTCCTAAATGTTGCTGATTTTAATTTCGGATAAAGCAACCTCCATTGCGGTTCTTTCATCAGAAATTGTACTGAAATCTCTGGATGAAAAGTAGAAACAGGCATGAATGAAGAAGGAAGATTTCTTCCTAAATTATCCTTCCCAGTAGTGGCTTGGCAAGATTGCAGATATCGGCAGAAGCCTTGCCACCAGGTCCTGCTTTACTGTATGCTTATAGCAGAGAGTGGGTTGTATACAGGTGTTTATTTTGAGCCACAATAAGAATGCTCATTAGAGAAGAGTGATCACTATAATCCACTGATTCACCAACTCCTATTTTACTGAAGAATGATAGGGAAGAGTGTAAAAGCATAGAGTCATAAGGAATGAGGTCTACTACCTCTAGATGTTTCATATGCTGTGTGTTACACGAGAAGGTGTATACAATCAGTGTGGTGATGAAACTGCTATATTCGAGGTCAAATAATATTCGTTATTGGCATTTTCATATGTTACAAATGATACAAGTGGATTCTGTTTATAGGGTAATTTACACATTAAACATTTCTCTTTTGCTCTGCATCACTCTTATGACGTAGCTTTTGCATTCTCTGGAGGATCTTCCTTTGTCTTTGGAGTCCATTCCTTCATATCATTTTTATTTTCTTACTATTTAAATAAGATTTTACTGGGGAGGAGGAAAAATTTGGAGCCATGATGATAAGATTTCATCCAGTTCCCCAAATTTCCTGAATCTCGTCCTGCAAATACTCCAGACTTCCCAAGGGAATAAGGAGTGTAGAGAACATTTGGAATCAATGTACTTCTTCATTAACATAAGAATAGCATCTCAAACTCTGCAATGTAATGTTCTCTGATAACAGATGAATTGCTGATGCATTTGTTTTGGTTTAAGGCTTAAATACAGACTCCAGCACTATCCTTTTGACCCCTCAAACATCACCAAACCCAAATCATGTATCAAGGGATAAACTGAAAAGATTATATTGACTTTTGTAACAAAAGATGTTCTTAGCTCTGTGTTAGTGCTATTGTTGACCTTTCCCAGGTTTGTGTTTTATGAGAACCAATAAGAACACATGACCTCTGCCATATAGCCTCCTTCCTAAATGTTGCTGATTTTAATTTCGGATAAAGCAACCTCCATTGCGGTTCTTTCATCAGAAATTGTACTGAAATCTCTGGATGAAAAGTAGAAACAGGCATGAATGAAGAAGGAAGATTTCTTCCTAAATTATCCTTCCCAGTAGTGGCTTGGCAAGATTGCAGATATCGGCAGAAGCCTTGCCACCAGGTCCTGCTTTACTGTATGCTTATAGCAGAGAGTGGGTTGTATACAGGTGTTTATTTTGAGCCACAATAAGAATGCTCATTAGAGAAGAGTGATCACTATAATCCACTGATTCACCAACTCCTATTTTACTGAAGAATGATAGGGAAGAGTGTAAAAGCATAGAGTCATAAGGAATGAGGTCTACTACCTCTAGATGTTTCATATGCTGTGTGTTACACGAGAAGGTGTATACAATCAGTGTGGTGATGAAACTGCTATATTCGAGGTCAAATAATATTCGTTATTGGCATTTTCATATGATTCAATCTCAAGTGATCACAAGTGGATTCTGTTTATAGGGATGATTAATGAAACGTGAGAATGAGTGCGAACCTCTCCAGAGAGACACCAACTGGTTGGGGGATGCAAACATTCAGTGTGCCCCAAACCCAGGAACTGGCCCTGTAACCTTGATAGGAAGCAGGGAGTGGTCTACTGGCTTTGTATTTTGTACAATTTTAAGATTGAAAGAGAGAGCTGTTATTTGCAGTTTTGAAAGAGAGAAGGCTACAGTTGGGACTATATAGGAGGGTCACACTGGGAACAGATAGCAGCAAGCTGGAGCTGTAGGGGCTAGTTTAGAAATGGCAAGCACTAGGGAGTAATCCTAGTGGGATTAGCTAGATTTTGTGGGATCTCTGCACCTTGTCCAGTTTGAATAATTTTGCACATTCAAGACAGTTGGATTTAGTCTCTGGTTTCTGAGGTGGCCCCAAAATGTAAGAGCCAGAAAGAAAAGAATCTGGTGTGGTCTTAATTAATTACTCAAGAAGGGAAAAGAGTCGTAAAGCTGAGTCAAGACAGCATTCAAACAAACTGTATTGTACTATGGAAGTAGGCACACAGGCAGAGCTAAGTCTCATACACAAGGATCTCTTATGCCAAAATATAATGTACTGTTGGAAAGTAAAGGTGCAACACCCATCAAAACAAGTTATGGATAAAAGTAAGTGAAGCCTTGTCGGAGGAGTTAATTCTCTTCTTGAGTCATGAAAAATGAGAAATTATTTGAACAGGAAAGAAAGAAGTGGGTGGGGAAACAACAGTCCTGTCAAAGGGAACAATATGAAGTTAGACAAAAAGCTGGAAAGAACAATTTGGTATTTGGGTATTTTTATTACAAAAGGCAGATTCCAGTGGGATACATTTGAAACTCAGCAAAGGTCTATACCTTCTTTACTCCCCTCTACTCTCCACAGTTCTTCCATGGAGGCCTGCCTGGATAGATCTCCGTAACTTGGAAAAAAGCAGTGAGGCTTGCTTTGGCTTTTTTTTTTTTTTTTTTTTTAAGAAATTTAGCTTTATGTCATTTTTTATTTTTTAAAATTATTTATTTACTTATTTTTTTCCCCTTGCTGTCCATATGGCATGTGGGGTCTTAGTTCCCCAAGCAGGGATTGAACTTGGGCTCTCTGCATTGGAAGTGAAGAATCTTAACCACTGACTGCCTGGATAGTCCCTGCTTTGGCATTTTCTAGTGGGATACATGTACATATTGAGTTAAAATACGGCAACAGCTATAGCATTATAAAATTACACAACAATGAAAATCAGGGAAATGTCTTTTTTGGTAGATTTTTAAGACTTGTAATCCATGTTTGAGGATAAACAATTGGTCCACCATCCTTTATTCATTCTTTGGATAGTTAAGGTATTTCCCCACTTATCTCCATTATTCAAGTTAAACGCCAATTTTGGGATTAGCTAGATTTTGTGGGATCTCTGCACCTTGTCCAGTTTGAATAATTTTGCACATTCAAGACAGTTGGATTTAGTCTCTGGTTTCTGAGGTGGCCCCAAAATGTAAGAGCCAGAAAGAAAAGAATCTGGTGTGGTCTTAATTAATTACTCAAGAAGGGAAAAGAGTCGTAAAGCTGAGTCAAGACAGCATTCAAACAAACTGTATTGTACTATGGAAGTAGGCACACAGGCAGAGCTAAGTCTCATACACAAGGATCTCTTATGCCAAAATATAATGTACTGTTGGAAAGTAAAGGTGCAACACCCATCAAAACAAGTTATGGATAAAAGTAAGTGAAGCCTTGTCGGAGGAGTTAATTCTCTTCTTGAGTCATGAAAAATGAGAAATTATTTGAACAGGAAAGAAAGAAGTGGGTGGGGAAACAACAGTCCTGTCAAAGGGAACAATATGAAGTTAGACAAAAAGCTGGAAAGAACAATTTGGTATTTGGGTATTTTTATTACAAAAGGCAGATTCCAGTGGGATACATTTGAAACTCAGCAAAGGTCTATACCTTCTTTACTCCCCTCTACTCTCCACAGTTCTTCCATGGAGGCCTGCCTGGATAGATCTCCGTAACTTGGAAAAAAGCAGTGAGGCTTGCTTTGGCTTTTTTTTTTTTTTTTTTTTAAGAAATTTAGCTTTATGTCATTTTTTATTTTTTAAAATTATTTATTTACTTATTTTTTTCCCCTTGCTGTCCATATGGCATGTGGGGTCTTAGTTCCCCAAGCAGGGATTGAACTTGGGCTCTCTGCATTGGAAGTGAAGAATCTTAACCACTGACTGCCTGGATAGTCCCTGCTTTGGCATTTTCTAGTGGGATACATGTACATATTGAGTTAAAATACGGCAACAGCTATAGCATTATAAAATTACACAACAATGAAAATCAGGGAAATGTCTTTTTTGGTAGATTTTTAAGACTTGTAATCCATGTTTGAGGATAAACAATTGGTCCACCATCCTTTATTCATTCTTTGGATAGTTAAGGTATTTCCCCACTTATCTCCATTATTCAAGTTAAACGCCAATATAATAATAATAGCAATAGTATGTAACCCTGTGAATTGTTTACTCTGAAGCAAACTCTAGGCTGTTTTATAATCCTTTTCTCTTTTCCTAATAAAACAACTTCTACCCCCACCCTCATCACATTTAAGTCAGCATACTCTTCAGATATGTCACTTCAAATCGGCATAATTTAGATACGTTAGCTGGGTGTTTCCTGAGTTAGAGGACAATGAGGCTGGGCCCAGTATTCCCTGATTTTAACATTAAACATCCATTTTTTTCTTCAAAACTTCATTTGGGGGCTTCCCTGGTGGTCCAGTGGGTAAGGACACCACCTTGCAGTGCATGGGGCGCCGGTTCGATCCCTGGCCTGGGAAGATCCCATGTGCCGCAAAGCGGCTGGACCGATGTGTCCAACTACTGAGCCGGAACTGTGGAGCGTATGCACCCAGAGCCCATGCTCTGCAGTGCGAGAGGCCACTGTGATGGGAGGCTCTCACAAGCCAAAGAACAAAATAAATAAATAAAAGATCAATAGAAGTGGCCAAAATAAAATAAAATAAAATACCAACAAAACTTCATTTGATGTTAGATTGCATTGCAGTCTGAAATCCCTAATACAGTTTAATGGAGTAATGTAATTAGGGGTCAGACTTAAAGGTAAATCTTTTTGTAAAAAGCTTAAGTATAGTTGGTCACCCTCAATCTCAGACCCACTGCTGCCAGTTAATCAGAGGGATAACTCTCTTGACTTCTTTTATAATTTTTTTAATTGAAGTACTGTTAATTTGAATTGTGACAGTCTTGACTGTATAACAAAATGACTCAGTTTTATATACATATATATTTGCATATATATAATTTTCCATTATGGTCTATCACAGCATATGGAATATAGTTCCTTATGTTATACTTTAGAACTTTGTTTATCCATTGTAATAGTTTGCCTTTACCACCACCAAACTACCAATTCATCTGTCTTTCCCCATCCCTGACTTGGCAATCACAACTCTGTTATTTATGTCTGTGTGTCTGTTTCTGTTTTGTTGATAGGTTTATTTGTGACATGTTTTATATTCCACATATATGTAATATCATCCCACTTATCTCCATTATTCAAGTTAAACGCCAATATAATAATAATAGCAATAGTATGTAACCCTGTGAATTGTTTACTCTGAAGCAAACTCTAGGCTGTTTTATAATCCTTTTCTCTTTTCCTAATAAAACAACTTCTACCCCCACCCTCATCACATTTAAGTCAGCATACTCTTCAGATATGTCACTTCAAATCGGCATAATTTAGATACGTTAGCTGGGTGTTTCCTGAGTTAGAGGACAATGAGGCTGGGCCCAGTATTCCCTGATTTTAACATTAAACATCCATTTTTTTCTTCAAAACTTCATTTGGGGGCTTCCCTGGTGGTCCAGTGGGTAAGGACACCACCTTGCAGTGCATGGGGCGCCGGTTCGATCCCTGGCCTGGGAAGATCCCATGTGCCGCAAAGCGGCTGGACCGATGTGTCCAACTACTGAGCCGGAACTGTGGAGCGTATGCACCCAGAGCCCATGCTCTGCAGTGCGAGAGGCCACTGTGATGGGAGGCTCTCACAAGCCAAAGAACAAAATAAATAAATAAAAGATCAATAGAAGTGGCCAAAAAAAAAAATTAAAAAAATACCAACAAAACTTCATTTGATGTTAGATTGCATTGCAGTCTGAAATCCCTAATACAGTTTAATGGAGTAATGTAATTAGGGGTCAGACTTAAAGGTAAATCTTTTTGTAAAAAGCTTAAGTATAGTTGGTCACCCTCAATCTCAGACCCACTGCTGCCAGTTAATCAGAGGGATAACTCTCTTGACTTCTTTTATAATTTTTTTAATTGAAGTACTGTTAATTTGAATTGTGACAGTCTTGACTGTATAACAAAATGACTCAGTTTTATATACATATATATTTGCATATATATAATTTTCCATTATGGTCTATCACAGCATATGGAATATAGTTCCTTATGTTATACTTTAGAACTTTGTTTATCCATTGTAATAGTTTGCCTTTACCACCACCAAACTACCAATTCATCTGTCTTTCCCCATCCCTGACTTGGCAATCACAACTCTGTTATTTATGTCTGTGTGTCTGTTTCTGTTTTGTTGATAGGTTTATTTGTGACATGTTTTATATTCCACATATATGTAATATCATATGATATTTATGTTTTTTTTCTTTCTGACTTTACTTAGTATGATAATCTCCAGTTGTGTTCATGTTGCTGCAAATTGCATTATTTCATTCTTCTTTTTTAATACCTGAGTAGTATTCTACTGTGTGTATGTAATGTATCTTTTTTTCCATTTCATCTGTTGATGGACTTTTAGGTTGTTTCAATGTTTGGACTATTGTGAATAGTTGCTGCTATGAACCTAGAGGTTCATGCCTTGAGTTATAATTTTGTCCAGTAAGTTTTCAGGAGTAGGATTGTTAGGTCTATAGTAATTCTACTTTTAGTTTTCTGAGGAATCTCCATACCAGTTTCCATAATAACTGTACCCTCTCTGACTTCTTCTATGGTCTGACTTGAATGCCAGGACTTCCCTCATAAGTCTATCTAAAATAGCACCTCCCCTTTCTCCTCAACTGTCTTTCACTCTTTACCATCTGGTCCTGTTCTGTTTTGCTTTGGAGTGCCTTCATTACTTGACATATTTTATAATTATTTATTCACTAACTCTCTTCTCAAGGATATTCCCAGGACTTAAAACAGTGATATTATGCACTAAGTGTTCAATAAATGTGTATTGAATATATTAATTGAAATAATATATTAGTTATTTGTAAAACATTGTTTTTAAATATACACAAAACACTGCTAATAAAACAAAACTTGAAGAAAATGTTAATAAACTACCAATTTTAGAACATTCTCTGTATTTTCTTAGAAAAACAATTTAAAAGAAAATTATTTATTATAACATTGTTTTTCCTTTAATTGCTAAATAGCTTAGTAAAAATTATTTCTGATCATCTAACCTTTTTTTTTTTTTTTTTGGCCACTTCTATTGGTCTTTCATTTATTTCCATCTTTGTTCTTTGGCCTGTGTGGGCCTCCCATCACAGTGGCCTCTCGCGCTGCAGAGCACCAGCTCTGGGCGCATGTGCTCCAGAGTGCTGGCTCGGTAGTTGGAGACATCGGTCCAACCGCTCCGCGGCACGTGGGATCTTCCCAGGCCAGGGATCAAACCAGCGCCCCATGCACTGCAAGGTGGTGTCTTTACCCACTGGACCACCAGGGGAAGCTCTCTAACCTTCTTATTCATAGAAATTATGGCAGGGATTTTAAAGCCTTTAGTAAACTCTCTGGTCTCCCCATGCACTAGATGGCGTATGTGAAATATACTGATAAGTAGCAATCTCTTTTTGAACTCAGCAATTATTGTCTATAAATTAATTTTTTTCTATAGCTGTTGATACAAAATTCTAGAATGATAATAACTGTCTAGAATGCAACTTCCAAACTCTGCTTATTTCATTTTATCTCAGTTGAGACACTCTGAAGGAAATTGAGTAGTTAAGACTTTAAGGTTGCATTCTGCTTTGACAGTACCACATCTCCCAAACCAGAAAGTTGGTTGTATGTCAGCCAAGCTTATTTTGTCAAAAATATTGATTTTTTGAAACAGACTCACAGACAGAATAAACATAAAATAAAAATAATTGTAAATATTCAAGGAAGTAAGTTTTCTAACTTTGAAAAATCTTGATAAAATTCCAGGTCATTGCATTGTAGACCATACTATACACTCAAAATGTTTCTGTAGTATATCCTTTTTCCCTTCTCTTATTAAAAATTGAATATCATGCATACAGGAGGATTTTTTTTAAAGTCTGTATAGATGTTAAGACTGGTTACCAGTGTGGAAAGGCAAGGGAGGAGGAGCATGATAGAGGTAGGGAATTAAGACATGCAAACTACTATGTATAAGATAATTTGATTAATCTTTTTTTTTTTTTAAGATTTTTATTTATTTATTTTGGTGGGGGTGGAGTAGGGAGGGAGGGGAGCAGGCAGGCCACTTCTATTGGTCTTTCATTTATCCATTTTCATCTATCTTTGTTCTTTGGCCCATGTGGGTCTCCCATCGCAGTGGCCTCTCTCGTCTCAGAGCACCGGCTCTGGGCGCATGTGCTCCAGAGCTCCGGCTCGGTAATTGGACACATCGACCCAGCCGCTCTGCGGCACGTGGGATCTTCCCAGGCCAGGGATCGAACCGGCGCCCCCTGCACTGCAAGGCGGTGTCCTTACCCACTGGACCACCAGGGAAGCCCTGTTTAATCTTTGATTAAGTGTAAAAAGTTATTCTTAATAAACCTCTTAACTGCTGCACATCGTCACCTTATAAATGTCACTGAGTATTTTTGTTAGATACGTAGTAATAGTTTAAATGTTATATAAGCCTCAAATGATCTAAAGATTTTTTCCACATATCCAAATAAATGTCATTATTTAAAACAGAAACTGGGGAAATTTTTGGAGTGTTAGCTCACTGATCATTCTTCTACAAAATGATGATAGTAAAAATATAGTTTACAGTACTATGAATGTACAAAAATTTTAATGAGAAGAAAGTACTGTGTGTGACTCTGTAAATCTACTATTTTGTTCTTTGGTTATTTTAGTTCATGTAAGGGAAAGAAAGCTTAACTAAGAGGCAAGAAATAAGACACAAGGAGTTTCACTTGAGAAGTTGAACTTTATTTATTTATTTATTTATTTAAAGATTTATTTATTTCTTTATTTTTGGGGGCGGGGGTCGGTTGGGGAGGGAGGGGAGCGGGCAGGCCACTTCTATTGGTCTTTCATTTCTCTATTTTCATCCGTCTTTGTTCTTTGGCTCCTGTGGCCTCCCATCGCGGTGGCATCTGTCGTCGCAGAGCGCCGGCTCTGAGCACATGCGCTCCAGAGCTCCAGCTCGGTAATTGGACACATTGGTCCAGCCGCTCCGCGGCACGTAGGGATCTTCCCAGGCCAGGGCTCGAACCGGCACCCCTTGCACTGCAAGGCGGTGTCCTTACCCACTGGACCACTAGGGGAAGCCCGAGAATTTTAACTTTAAATTCAACACATTAAATACAAAGCCAGAGACAACATTGTATGAAAATAGAATCATCAGGAGAAACCTGATGCCAAATGGATTAAAAAAATTAACTTTGCTAAAAAGATTAAAAAGTGCAAAATGAAGTTTGTTAGAAATGTATATGGAGGGCGAAAAAGAGTTTTGGCAACAGCTCCCTATCATTATGCAAGAAAAAGATTGCCCTGAACTAAAAATATAACCCTTTTTATAGAATGAGAAAGCAAAATCTATTGAGACAGCAGGTACATCTGTCTTATTTTAGCCTGTGGGCATTAAATATTCAAATCATATAACTATCCCTCCACCATATTCTTGCCACTCAGATTCCATTTCTGATCCTGTTGTCAACCGACAATCTTCTGATAATGGTCTCCTCATGTAGCTTGTGTGAAGGAAATGTGCTATGACAGTTATACTTCTATTGTAGGAAAATAAATTGGCATTGTAGTTTATATATGTCGCTTTTGATTTTAATCAACATGAGTCAGCCTTCTCAAGTTTGATGAATTTTGATACAAAGACCTGTACCAAGAATTTGTCCTTCTAATGCAGAAGACCAGGTCACCATGTCCTACACTGTTATTCGGTAAGCCTTGTAAATTCTCCTTAACAATGTCTCTCTTTAACAAACTAGAGATGTTTCTTTTGCATAAAGGTCAAATCTACAAAGCCTATGATACTACAATACAAATAATTGTAAACTTCCAAGGAAGTATGTTTCTTAACTTTGAAAAACCTTGATAAATTTCTAGGTCATTGCATTATAGACTATGTTGTAGGCTCAAAGTATTTCTGTATATCTTTTTTTCCCTCCTCTAATTTAAAAATTGAATATTGTGCATACAGGAGGATCTTTTAAAGTCTTTATAGAGGTTAAGACATTTATACATTCTTCTAATTCTTTTTAAATAGAACTCTGTTAAGATCCTAAGGTATCTTTTGAGGGTTCTATATCTATTTCTTTCAAGATTTTGCTTCAAGCACCTGTATCCCAGGAGGACATACACATGAAAAATCTCAGGGCCTTACATAATTGTCTCTGAATAACCCTTGAATTAGTTCTTAATCAAAAGCAGGAATCTTTGCATGTAAAGGGTCAACCCTGTTAAATGAAGACTGAATTTTATAGTATCTTGAATGTAGCCAGTTGTAGTGCACATGGTAATGCCTAGTTCTGCTCTTCACTAGTAATTTTAAATCCTTCAATCAAGAAATAGCAAGACAGATGTTTAAATGAGCCTTTAATGCATTTAGACTTGTATCTCTGGATTCATGTTTCCTATTCCTGCTCCACCTCCAACTAATCCAGTAATTAAACATGTAATGAGAAGAAGCAATTTAGTAGTAAAATCAACACTTACACATTTGGAGTGATGTAAGTCATGCATTTATATATTTATTCTTCATGCACTGTGTTTACCTGTTAGATATTGATAGATCAGACTGCAGACTGGTAGCAAGTAAAATACATACACAGAGAGCATGAAACATACATGAAGGCATGTAGAAATAATATTTGTTGACAGAGAGTAGTTTGATTTAAATTAAATTGAAACAATATTTAATTAAATACTTCATGCAGAAAATAGGCATATTAAAAACTACTAGGATAAAAAATTGAGGTTAATAGAATTCAATAGAGAACTGACCCATGTTATTACAGAAACACAATGGTGTTCTGATCACAATTTCAACTGGTAGGGAGTGAGGATTTTCTCCACACCAGCAAGCAGTGCTCTGACATCAGCTAGGGGACAAGAATTCACTCAGTTCTGATATTGTCTACCCTTATAGAACTTAGATATGTTTCTTAACTTTGAAAAACCTTGATAAATTTCTAGGTCATTGCATTATAGACTATGTTGTAGGCTCAAAGTATTTCTGTATATCTTTTTTTCCCTCCTCTAATTTAAAAATTGAATATTGTGCATACAGGAGGATCTTTTAAAGTCTTTATAGAGGTTAAGACATTTATACATTCTTCTAATTCTTTTTAAATAGAACTCTGTTAAGATCCTAAGGTATCTTTTGAGGGTTCTATATCTATTTCTTTCAAGATTTTGCTTCAAGCACCTGTATCCCAGGAGGACATACACATGAAAAATCTCAGGGCCTTACATAATTGTCTCTGAATAACCCTTGAATTAGTTCTTAATCAAAAGCAGGAATCTTTGCATGTAAAGGGTCAACCCTGTTAAATGAAGACTGAATTTTATAGTATCTTGAATGTAGCCAGTTGTAGTGCACATGGTAATGCCTAGTTCTGCTCTTCACTAGTAATTTTAAATCCTTCAATCAAGAAATAGCAAGACAGATGTTTAAATGAGCCTTTAATGCATTTAGACTTGTATCTCTGGATTCATGTTTCCTATTCCTGCTCCACCTCCAACTAATCCAGTAATTAAACATGTAATGAGAAGAAGCAATTTAGTAGTAAAATCAACACTTACACATTTGGAGTGATGTAAGTCATGCATTTATATATTTATTCTTCATGCACTGTGTTTACCTGTTAGATATTGATAGATCAGACTGCAGACTGGTAGCAAGTAAAATACATACACAGAGAGCATGAAACATACATGAAGGCATGTAGAAATAATATTTGTTGACAGAGAGTAGTTTGATTTAAATTAAATTGAAACAATATTTAATTAAATACTTCATGCAGAAAATAGGCATATTAAAAACTACTAGGATAAAAAATTGAGGTTAATAGAATTCAATAGAGAACTGACCCATGTTATTACAGAAACACAATGGTGTTCTGATCACAATTTCAACTGGTAGGGGAGTGAGGATTTTCTCCCACACCAGCAAGCAGTGCTCTGACATCAGCTAGGGGACAAGAATTCACTCAGTTCTGATATTGTCTACCCTGAGACAGCATCTAGTCCCACAGGTGAGGATTTAGTAAGACTATCCCCACCCTGCTCCCTATAACACCAGTAGAAAGTCCATATTGTCACTTCTACTTTTGACAAACTAGCCATAAATGAGAGGTTCCCAAGACCACCTCCCTAGTTTTAATTCATTTGCTAAATTGGCTCACAGAACTCAGAAATGTTTTACTTACTAGAATGACTGGTTCATTATGAAAAGATAATGTAGGAACAGTCAAATGGAAGAGATGCATAGGACCAAGTACAGCAAAGATGGCAAGCTTCCATATGCTCTCAAGGTGTTCCAGTTTCCCCTAATCACCACAGGTTCACATCATTTATTACATAGACATGATTGATTGAGCCTCTAGCTTCTCTGGAAATCAGAGATGAGACTGAAAGTTCCGACCCTCTATTCATGATCGGTCCTCCTGACAACCAGCCCAGTGCTTACAGGCTTTCCAAAAATCACCTTACTAGCGTAAACCTGGTTGGGAGGCTCTTGTTAGGAATAACAAGATGCCCCGTTTATTTTTTGTTTCTGAAGCTATTTCTAGAACTGAGGATACAAAGCTAACTATTATAACAAAAAGTGCTCCCATTGTTCTTATTGCTTAAGAAATCCCAAAAGTTTGGGGAACCATAGAGGAAGACAATATATGAATAAGAAATATATGCTGGTTTTATATCAAATATGTATTTCTTATAAATCACAGTATCACAAAATATAGCCCAACTTTGGAGATGGAACAAATTGGAAAGAATAACTCTCTCTAGCAAGGATAGAAAGGATGATAGTGAAAGAATTTGCAGGAAAACTTCCTAGAAATGAGTTGCATCTTCAGTAATGAGATTGTTAACCAACAGTGCCATTCCAAGCCACAACAACAGCATAAATGAAGGCATAGAAGTATACAATGTGCAAGCATTGTATTCTGGGAGAATCATCCTACTTAATGTCTTTGTGATGCTGTTTTAATGAAAGGTTTATTTTGAAGATGTGGAAGTAAACATAGCTTAACTAGGATCAGAAAATGATCATTTTATTCAATTCAGAAACTATCAATTTACTATCAAATAACAGTCAATCTGACTGGCACTGGAAATACATCACCCATTTATTAAAGTCAGAGATAGATCAGTTTTGTCTATTGCTAGGTCTGGCATATAGAGGATGCTTAAAAAATGTACCTTTGAATAAGCTATGGTTCCTGACTTTTAGAGTTTTATGGTCAGGTAGGGTAAATATATGTAAAGAGGAATTACAGTGTTGTATTATGCATAAAAATGAAGTAAATACAGAATACGTAAGAAAGTCAGGTGATACATGTCATGCTAAGATACTTGGGCTTTGTGCTGGGGGCGTTGGGATGCCTTGACAGTATTTTAAACAGGAGTATCAAGGTGATCATTTGTGTGCCTTGGAAAACATAGTTGATTATAAAGGATGGGTTGTGTATGTGGGAATGAGAACCTGAAATGAGAAATCCACCAGATGCCTTTGGTAATAGTCTGAATCATGATTGCTAACGACCTGATTTGAGAGGGTGGCAGTCGAGACTAATGTAAAAAACTGATCTAAAGACATGTTGGAGGTAATGGGTAGAATGGCATTTAGTGCAGGGGAAATAAAGCTTCCCAGGTGGCTCAGTGATAAGGAATTCACCTGTACTGCAGGAGACTTGAGTTCGATCACTGATTATGGAAGATCCCCTGAAGAAGTAAACGGCTACCCACTCTAGTGTTCTTGCCTGGAGAGTCCCATGGACAGAGGAGCCCGGCGGGCTACAGTCCATGAGATCCTGACATGACTGAGCAACTGAACAACAACAGCAAAATGGAAATAAAGAGTTGGGGATGAGTTTTGTGTTTCTAATTTGATAACTAGGTAGATGCCAACATCATTATATGGAAAAAAAGCAACAAACATTTTGAGCTCATTTTTTGGTAATCTGAGAGTATGAGAAAAAATAGAACAGTGTTGAAAAACGGAGACTGGTTCAGTTTTTACTAGGTTTGTAAGTTTGTTGCTGTTAAAACACTAAGTTCTGGACTCTGTGACCCCGTGGCCTATAGCATGCCAGGCTTCCCTGTCTTTCACTGTCTCCTGGTTGCTCAGATTCATGTTCATTGTGTCGATGATGCTATCTAACAGTCTCATCCACCCCCTCTCCTTTGTCTTTAGTCTTTCCTAGTATCAGGATATTTCATAATAAGTCAGCTCTTCGCATCAAAATACTGGCGCTTCAGCTTCAGCATCAGTGATTTGATCTCCTTTCAGTCCAAGGAACTCTCAAGAGTCTTCTCCAGCACCACAATTCAAAAACTTCAATTTTTGGGCGATCAGCCTTCTTTATGGTCCGTTTCTCACATCTGTACATGACTACTGGAGAAACCTTAGCTTTGACTATAGACCTTTGTTGGCAAAGTGATGTCTGATTTTTTGATTTTTGCTATGAAAAACTGGTTTATTCTGTACAGTTTACCAAACGAACATTTTTTTTTCTTTTTTAATAATTATTTTCGTTTTACTTTTTACTTTTAAAGAGTTTTGTTGTTTACAGATATGTATAATCCCAGATTAGTCATATGTATATTCCTAGCCCCCACCCAGTCCGCTCCATTCCGCCCCTCCAGGCGGTCACACTCTGCTTTTTGTTTGTTTGTTTGTTTTGTTTATTTTTTAATTTTTATTTTACTTTTTACTTTTACAGAGTTTTGTCATTTACAGATATAGATATGTATAATCCCAGATTAGTCATATGTCTATCCCTGGTCCCCTTCCAGACCCTCCCCCATTCTACCCCTCCAGGCTGTCATACTCTGCTTTTTAATATGCTGTCTAGGTTTATCATAACATTCCATCCAAGGAGCAAGCATCTTTTAATTTCTTGAATGCAGTCATCATCTGCAGTGATTTTGGAGCCCAAGAGAATAAAATCTGTCACTGCTTCCACTTTCCCTCCTCCAGTTTGCCATGAAATAGTGGGACCAGGTGTCATGATCTTAGTTTTTTGAATGTTAAGTTCTAAGCCAGCTTTTTCACTCTTCTCTTTCACCTTTATCCAGAGGCTCTTTAGTTCCTTATCTGCCATTAAAGTGGTATTGTCTATATATCTGAGATTGTTAATATTTCTCCTGGAAATCCTGATACCAGCTTGTGATTCATCCAACCTGGCATTTCACACAACGCACTCTGCATGTAAGCTAAATAAGCAGATGACAATATGCAGCCTTGCCATACTCCTTTACCAATTTGGAACCATTCAGTTGTTTCATTTCTGACTCTAACTGTTGCTTCTTGACTTTCATACAGCTTTCTCAGGAGGCAGGTAAGGTGTTCTGCTACTCCCATCTCTAAGAATTTTCCATAATTTGTTGTGATCCATACAGTCAAATGCTTTAATGTACTCAGTGAAGCAGAAGTAGAAGTTTTTATGGAATTGCTTTACTTTCTCTATGATCCAACAGATGTTGGCAATTTCATCTCTGGTTCCTCTGTCTTTTCTAAACCCAGCTTGTACATCTGAAGTTTTTGGTTGACATACTGCTAAAGCCTAGCACTATAGATCTTGAGCATATCCTTTTAGCATGTGAAATGAGTACAATTCTGTGATAGTTTGAACATTCTTTGGCATTGCCCTTCTTTGGGATTGCAGTGAAAACTGACCTTTTTCCAGTCATGTGACCACTACCGAGTTTTTCAAATTTGCTGGCATGTTGAATGCAACACTTTAACAGCATCGTCTTTTAGAGTTTTAAATAGCTCAGCTGAAATTCTGTCACCTCCACTAGCTTTGTTCATTGTAATGCTTCTTAAGACTCACTTCACACTCCAGGATGTCTAGCTCTGGGTGAGTGACCACATCATTGTGGTTATATCAAGGTCATTAAGCCCTTTTCTGTATAATTATTCTGTATATTCTTGCCACCTCTTCTTAAATTCTTCTCTTTTTGTTAGGTCCGTACCATTTCTGTCTTTTATTGTGCTCATCTTTGTCTGAAATGTTCCCTTGATAACTCTAATTTTCTTGAAGAGTTCTCTAGTCTTTCTCATTCTATTGTTTTCGTCTATTTCTTTGCTTCTCTAGTGAACAGTTATTCATCTAATGAACAGTTCTTATCTCTGGAACTCTGCATTCATTTGGGTTTATCTTTCCCTTTCTCCTTTGTCTTTCACTTCTCTTCTTTTCTCAGCTATTTGTAAAGCCTCATTAGACAACCACCTTGCCTTCTTATGTTTCTTTTTCTTGGGTATGGTTTCAGTCACCACCTCCTGTAGAATGTTATGAACTTCTGTCCATAGTTCTTTGGTCACTCTGTCTACCATATCTAATCCTTTGAATCTATTTATCACTTCTATTATATAATCAAAAGGGAATTGATTTAGGCATACCTGAATGGCCTATGGATTTTCCCTATGTTCTTCAATTTAAGCCTGGAGTTTTGCAATAAGAAGCTCATGATCTGAGCCACAGTTAGCTCCAGGTCTTGTTTTTCCTGACTATATAGAACGTCTCCATCTTTGGTTGCAAAGAATATTATCAGTCTGATTTCTGTATTGATCATTTGGTGATGTCCATGTGTAGAGTCATCTCTTATGTTTTGGAAGAGGATGTTTTCCATAACTAGCAATTTCATCTTCTGGTTCCTCTGTCTTTTCTAAACCCAGCTTGTACATCTGAAGTTTTTGGTTGACATACTGCTAAAGCCTAGCACTATAGATCTTGAGCATATCCTTTTAGCATGTGAAATGAGTACAATTCTGTGATAGTTTGAACATTCTTTGGCATTGCCCTTCTTTGGGATTGCAGTGAAAACTGACCTTTTTCCAGTCATGTGACCACTACCGAGTTTTTCAAATTTGCTGGCATGTTGAATGCAACACTTTAACAGCATCGTCTTTTAGAGTTTTAAATAGCTCAGCTGAAATTCTGTCACCTCCACTAGCTTTGTTCATTGTAATGCTTCTTAAGACTCACTTCACACTCCAGGATGTCTAGCTCTGGGTGAGTGACCACATCATTGTGGTTATATCAAGGTCATTAAGCCCTTTTCTGTATAATTATTCTGTATATTCTTGCCACCTCTTCTTAAATTCTTCTCTTTTTGTTAGGTCCGTACCATTTCTGTCTTTTATTGTGCTCATCTTTGTCTGAAATGTTCCCTTGATAACTCTAATTTTCTTGAAGAGTTCTCTAGTCTTTCTCATTCTATTGTTTTCGTCTATTTCTTTGCTTCTCTAGTGAACAGTTATTCATCTAATGAACAGTTCTTATCTCTGGAACTCTGCATTCATTTGGGTTTATCTTTCCCTTTCTCCTTTGTCTTTCACTTCTCTTCTTTTCTCAGCTATTTGTAAAGCCTCATTAGACAACCACCTTGCCTTCTTATGTTTCTTTTTCTTGGGTATGGTTTCAGTCACCACCTCCTGTAGAATGTTATGAACTTCTGTCCATAGTTCTTTGGTCACTCTGTCTACCATATCTAATCCTTTGAATCTATTTATCACTTCTATTATATAATCAAAAGGGAATTGATTTAGGCATACCTGAATGGCCTATGGATTTTCCCTATGTTCTTCAATTTAAGCCTGGAGTTTTGCAATAAGAAGCTCATGATCTGAGCCACAGTTAGCTCCAGGTCTTGTTTTTCCTGACTATATAGAACGTCTCCATCTTTGGTTGCAAAGAATATTATCAGTCTGATTTCTGTATTGATCATTTGGTGATGTCCATGTGTAGAGTCATCTCTTATGTTTTTGGAAGAGGATGTTTTCCATAACTAGTGTGTTTTCTGGCCCAAGTTTGTTAGCTCTGTGATTTAAGCAACCCTCTTATGTGTTACTCAGGGTCTCCAGAGAAACCAGAGATGGAGAACCACTAGGAAGGCTGCCTATGTCTCGGAGGTAGTGAGAGATACAAATCGGATTTAAAGCCAAGCAGCCTAACTTAATAGGAGATTTATTATTAGGAAGTGACTCACAAAGTTATGGAGACCAAAAAGTCCTATGCTTTGCTGTCTGCAAGCTAGAGACTCAAGAAAGCCAGTGGTGTGATTCGGTCTGAATCTAGAGACCTGGGCACTAGATATAAGCCAATGGTGTAAATCCCAATCTGAGGGTAGGAGAGACCCGTGTCCTTGGTCAGGCAAGCAGGACGGGGATGAATCTACTCTTCTTCCTCTCTTTGCTGTTTTCAGGTGCCCAGTGGGTCAGATAGTGCCCACTGACATTGAATAGGGCAGTATGCATGATTCCCACTCACACTGAAGAGGACAGTCTACTGAGTCTACCAATTCAAATTCTAGTATTATCCAAAAACACCTGCAGACACATCCAGAAAAAATGTTTAATTGGGTCTGTTTGTGGTTCACTCAAGTTAACATAAAAATTGACCATCATACCTTCAGTACCTCAAATTCATCATGTATAAGATGGTGATAATAATTATACCTACCTCAAAGGATCACTGTGGTAATTTAGTGATTTAATATTCTCAGAGCACTTAGTTCAGTGTGTGGTCCATAATGGAAGCACTTTGTAACTGTTAACTTACTGTGAAACTCAAACATAAAGTGAGGCTAAAAAACACAGATTTTTAAAGTCATGTGCATAGGTATAATGGTTAAAGCCACGCCAGTATGGCAGGGAGAGCTCAAGATGAATGTCTGTCATGGGATTAAAAGCTGTCCACAGGTAATATCCAAATGCAAAGAATAGGTACAGAAGAGGCTTGATCTGAAGAATTCAGATAAAAGAGCTAAAGTGAAAGACTAGAGTCTTGTAAGCTACCAAAGACAGACAGGTGTTTCAAGAAGAAGGGTTTGATGACACTTGTTAAATATTCAAAAAGGATGACTCTATTATATACTCAGAATATTTGGCAGATTAACTGAACTGAAAAGAGGTCAATACAGCTTTGATTTCCAAAGACTAAAACCATTTCTAAAAATGGATCAAGGCTCTGGTTCTACCTCTGTCTCTGTCTCATAATCGTTCCTTCCTTCTGTCAGCTTCATTGTCAGGCAAGTAGAAATGAAGCCAACTCAGCGCTAAGAGTGACATAAAGACACGGCAGCATGCAGAGATAATAAAGGATGTTTTCTTCTTTTAAAATAAATAACTGTTTGTCTAGAAGTGCTCCTTCCAGTATATTTACCATCTGACTTGTTGGCCTGTGGATAAATAAATTGTTTGCAAAGAGAATCAGGCACCCTAAACTTAGATAATGTGGCTTCTCCCCTCATGCCAAAGGTGCTACTTATTTTCTCAGGATCCGATGACTGAGGCAGAGGCGACTACCTGATTACAACTAGGGTTATTTTAGGAAAGAGGATGTAGAATGGATGAACATTCAATAGACAGGTCTTCTACATCACTGCATCTCACACTTTAATATGCACAGAAACCACCTGGAGATCTTGATGAAGTGCAAAGTTAGAATCAATAAAGTCTGTAGGGAAGCTTTGAATTGCTGGCAGCTCTAACAAGTTCCTAGATAGTGCCAATAATGCCCGCCCTGGGACAACAATTTGGGCAGAAAGTTTTAAGAGTGGTCATTTTACATTTACCCTGAATTTGGCCTCTATTGGTACTTGAAATACAAAGTAAATTAGTCATAGTCTCTGTCCTCAAGACAAATGAAGGATTTCTAGTCTAGTGATAACCTATCATGACCAAGACATTCCTGAAATTAGAGAGATGATTACACATAAAATTCTCAATATAAAATAAGTTAATATTTAACCCTTATGGATTACATGCTAATTCCAATGACATTGCAAAGGTCTTTTAAAGCATCAACTTAAGTATTCCTATTTTTAATATTTAGATGGAGGCAAGATGAATGTTGCATGGGATTAAAAGCTGTCCACAGGTAATATCTGAAGAATTCAAAACTGATCTGAAGAATTCAGATAAAAGAGCTAAAGTGAAAGACTAGAGTCTTGTAAGCTACCAAAGACAGACAGGTGTTTCAAGAAGAAGGGTTTGATGACACTTGTTAAATATTCAAAAAGGATGACTCTATTATATACTCAGAATATTTGGCAGATTAACTGAACTGAAAAGAGGTCAATACAGCTTTGATTTCCAAAGACTAAAACCATTTCTAAAAATGGATCAAGGCTCTGGTTCTACCTCTGTCTCTGTCTCATAATCGTTCCTTCCTTCTGTCAGCTTCATTGTCAGGCAAGTAGAAATGAAGCCAACTCAGCGCTAAGAGTGACATAAAGACACGGCAGCATGCAGAGATAATAAAGGATGTTTTCTTCTTTTAAAATAAATAACTGTTTGTCTAGAAGTGCTCCTTCCAGTATATTTACCATCTGACTTGTTGGCCTGTGGATAAATAAATTGTTTGCAAAGAGAATCAGGCACCCTAAACTTAGATAATGTGGCTTCTCCCCTCATGCCAAAGGTGCTACTTATTTTCTCAGGATCCGATGACTGAGGCAGAGGCGACTACCTGATTACAACTAGGGTTATTTTAGGAAAGAGGATGTAGAATGGATGAACATTCAATAGACAGGTCTTCTACATCACTGCATCTCACACTTTAATATGCACAGAAACCACCTGGAGATCTTGATGAAGTGCAAAGTTAGAATCAATAAAGTCTGTAGGGAAGCTTTGAATTGCTGGCAGCTCTAACAAGTTCCTAGATAGTGCCAATAATGCCCGCCCTGGGACAACAATTTGGGCAGAAAGTTTTAAGAGTGGTCATTTTACATTTACCCTGAATTTGGCCTCTATTGGTACTTGAAATACAAAGTAAATTAGTCATAGTCTCTGTCCTCAAGACAAATGAAGGATTTCTAGTCTAGTGATAACCTATCATGACCAAGACATTCCTGAAATTAGAGAGATGATTACACATAAAATTCTCAATATAAAATAAGTTAATATTTAACCCTTATGGATTACATGCTAATTCCAATGACATTGCAAAGGTCTTTTAAAGCATCAACTTAAGTATTCCTATTTTTAATATATGTAAGATGGAGGTAAGCACTATATATTACATCTGTATCTTCCCATATGGAGATACAGAAAGCTTTTTTTTTTTTTTTTTAGTTTATAATTTGTTTCTTGTTTAGTCAGCGAAGTATTTGAATTACTTATGAAACTATTTCTGACTTCCTTAGAAATTTTATAGCAAGCATGGATCTCCTTATAATTACAAAATAATAGGTCTACATATTCACAGAGAGACTACTTTAAGACTTGACAGTATAAGAACAGGATATTGTCTTAGTCCAGGTCTTCTGAGAAGCAGACTCCAAACAGGATTAAACAAGAAAGAAATCTCATAAGGTAAAAGACTGTGAAATTAAATGGGGAGAAACCTAGGGGGGATCTGTAGTTATTAGATACAGAACTATCTCCTGAAAAAGGAAATAGAAAAGAAGAGGTGGAAAGTTACAGGTGGTGAGTGATTGAGTGTGGAGGCATCTCAGATTGACAGGCAGTCAATTCTGAGAAAAGTCGGTCAAAGCAGTTAGTGAGTCCATAAGGCAGAATCACTCATCAGAGGCATCTTGTGTTTCCCAGGAACAAGCCTGCCTCTATGTCCCTGTCATGCTCAGACACTGGCAAGGAATAGCCTGAGGGAAGCCCATGGACACAGGCAGCAATGTGAATTTCAAACCACATTCTGGGCCATTAGTCAGGTAAACTCCCTGCAGCTGGAGATCTGAGGAACCAGTGGGAGAGTGCTCATGGTCACCCTGGTTACGTCAACTATTCAGTGTCCTTTGCAGAATGAGTCCAGGCAAGCCAAACTCTTAAACTTCAAATTTATTCCCTTCTACAATAAACATAAAATGACAATTGATTTACAAGTGACATCAGCATATGCTTCTGAACATCTTGATCTTGAAAACAGTTCCATTTGTCTTATTTAGTGCATAAGCTAAATCATTAGAATTAAGATCCCAGAATGTGTGAGCCTTCCTGAAATTAGAGAGATGATTACACATAAAATTCTCAATATAAAATAAGTTAATATTTAACCCTTATGGATTACATGCTAATTCCAATGACATTGCAAAGGTCTTTTAAAGCATCAACTTAAGTATTCCTATTTTTAATATATGTAAGATGGAGGTAAGCACTATATATTACATCTGTATCTTCCCATATGGAGATACAGAAAGCTTTTTTTTTTTTTTTTTTAGTTTATAATTTGTTTCTTGTTTAGTCAGCGAAGTATTTGAATTACTTATGAAACTATTTCTGACTTCCTTAGAAATTTTATAGCAAGCATGGATCTCCTTATAATTACAAAATAATAGGTCTACATATTCACAGAGAGACTACTTTAAGACTTGACAGTATAAGAACAGGATATTGTCTTAGTCCAGGTCTTCTGAGAAGCAGACTCCAAACAGGATTAAACAAGAAAGAAATCTCATAAGGTAAAAGACTGTGAAATTAAATGGGGAGAAACCTAGGGGGGATCTGTAGTTATTAGATACAGAACTATCTCCTGAAAAAGGAAATAGAAAAGAAGAGGTGGAAAGTTACAGGTGGTGAGTGATTGAGTGTGGAGGCATCTCAGATTGACAGGCAGTCAATTCTGAGAAAAGTCGGTCAAAGCAGTTAGTGAGTCCATAAGGCAGAATCACTCATCAGAGGCATCTTGTGTTTCCCAGGAACAAGCCTGCCTCTATGTCCCTGTCATGCTCAGACACTGGCAAGGAATAGCCTGAGGGAAGCCCATGGACACAGGCAGCAATGTGAATTTCAAACCACATTCTGGGCCATTAGTCAGGTAAACTCCCTGCAGCTGGAGATCTGAGGAACCAGTGGGAGAGTGCTCATGGTCACCCTGGTTACGTCAACTATTCAGTGTCCTTTGCAGAATGAGTCCAGGCAAGCCAAACTCTTAAACTTCAAATTTATTCCCTTCTACAATAAACATAAAATGACAATTGATTTACAAGTGACATCAGCATATGCTTCTGAACATCTTGATCTTGAAAACAGTTCCATTTGTCTTATTTAGTGCATAAGCTAAATCATTAGAATTAAGATCCCAGAATGTGTGAGCCTTCTGAAAACCTTGTAGAATTCTTACAGTGCTTTGGATAGTAAGACTAGACATGTAGAAGAACACATTTTAGCACATTTACCACTGAGCTATTTACTACTGAAATCCGTATGTAATGCAGCACATTAAGAAAAACATAGGAAAAAACTAAATGATGAAAATCACGTCTGGAAAACTCTCAAGGTGTTGCAAGATGCATAAGCGCTGATCAAGTAGTGGGGGCAACATGAAAATTATAATATTTGATCATCTTTTGTGGGTGAAATCTTGAAATTTATGCATACCACAGATATAGTCTATGATTTTATTGTCAGTTACTTTAACAATACTACTATCCTGTAACAGGAATTTTTATATTAAAAAGCCAATTTAGGATCACCTGAAATTTTGTAGTCTCTTGAGTATCAGCCCCTGTTGTATATTCATTGGTATGGTCATCCAACAAAAGAGGGAGCAAATTGCTTAAAAATTATGAAATATCAATCTGTACGAGGAAGAAGAGAGTAATTTAGCAATGCATCAAGACTTGACTTTAAACTGCTGTGACTATCAAGTTCTGAGAAAAAAAACAGTAGCACCCGGTGGCCTACATTCAGGAATGGGGGTGATCTGCAGTCAAGACTTTGGGCCAACTACAAATCAGAAACAGTTTTTCAAATAGTGATTAGTGATTAGTTTTGAAAATATATTCTGCTATAGCTAATCAAATAATAAATTTTATTTGTGCATTAATGTGGAACAAACTTTTGGTTTGTTAGCATGCAAGTTGTATTAAAAAGCTAATCAGGGATTTCCCTGGTGGCACAGTGGGTAAGGACACTGTCTTGCAGTGCAAGGGGTGCCGGTTGGAGCCCTGGCCTGGGAAGATCCCACGTGCCGCGGAGCGGCTGGATCGATGTGTCCAATTACCGAGCCGGAGCGCTGGAGCTCTGGAGCGCATGCGCCCAGAGCCGGTGCTCTGCAACGACAGACGCCACGCCACTCTGATGGGAGGCCCACAGGAGTCAAAGAACGAAGACGAATGAAAATAGAGAAATGAAAGACCAATAGAAGTGGCCCGCCCACTCCCCTCCCTACCCAACATGACCCCCGCCCAAAATAAATAAATAAATCTTTAAAAAAATAGATAAAAAAAGCTAATCAGTTCCACAAAAATGGGGTACATGCTGATATGGTCATTTTCTCTGACAGCTGCATAATATTTCTAGAAATGTATGCTGAATCCAGATAAATAAATAAAAAAATTCTTGAAGTAAAGGCTCACAATTCTTTAAGATGAGATATGTTTAACAGCTTGAAAATATTTACATAGTACTTCCTGATGATTGATAGATTTGATAAAGAGCTTTTATAGCATGGGCTTCCCTAGTGGCTTAGATGGTAAAATCTCTGCCCACAATGTGGGAGACTGGAGTTAAGTCCCTGGATCAGGAAGATCCTGTGGAGAAGGGAATGACTACCCATTCCACTGTTCTTGCCTGGAGAATTCCATGGGAATAGGAGTCTGGTGGGTTACAGTCCTTGGAGTTGCAGAGTTGGACACAGATGAGTTACTAAGTGACTAAACATGCACGCATAGGCAAAATATCTCAATTCAGGTAGAGCCTGAGTTGGATGCACTGAGCAAATAAGACTTTAACTTTCATAGTATAGTTGAATAGAGCCAATTAAAAAGTTAATAGAAAAGAAGATCCTGAGTCTTAATTTTTTTAAAACAACTGAGCTTAAGAATTGAATTTAGTTTGTTAAATTCACAAGCAGGGCTCCCCTGGTGGTCTAGTGGGTAAAGACTCTGCCTTGAAATGCAAGGGCCACAGGTTCGATCCCTGGCCTGGGACAATCCCATGTGCCATGGACTGTCAGGACAAGTGTGTTCAATTAGGAGCCAGTGCTCTGGAGCACATGCATCTGGAGCCTGTGCTCTGCAACGCGAGAGGCCACTGCAATGCCCACAGGTCAGGAAGTAAAGATGGATGAAAATAAATGAATAAAAAACAAATACAAGAGGCCAAAATTAAAAAAAAAAAAAAAAATTTGCAAGCAAAACATTTTACAAATCTTTATAAAACAAAAATATAGTTTATAATTTAAAAGAGTAAATTTATGCTTTAAAAACTGCAAAGTGCTGTAGAAATCTACATTATTGTTAATAAACACTGTATCCCCAAATTATTAATAGTAACTTAGATTTCTATAGCACTTTGCACAATGTATGATATGCCACATATATATTATACCAAAACATTGGGGTATATCCAAAGATTGCTCTTAGGCACTTGAAAACCTCTCATAATTTTTTTTAAAACGAAAATCAGTGTGCTATAGAACATAATGCTTTAGAAAAGTGCTTATTAATATTAAAAGAAGCCTATGCAGTAAAATTCTTTGTCATAAATTAGAAGAGGCAGTCTCATATGCTTTTGAGTTTACCTTACTGCTTCTTAAATCCAGAGCAATTAAAAAAAAAGAAAAAGAAAAGGGATGCTTAAAGATTGAAAATGCTCTATGACAAAGATGATTGAGTTTTTAACCTGGCTTCTTTAAACAAATGTGGCACAAGGGATTATCTCTACTCTTTTAAATTAAAAGTCTTCTGTTTAAAGTCTCTAGAACAAGAACTAATTTTAACTAATTTGAAAGACTTTTTTTAAAGTCTGTAAACGTTGGTAAACAGAGGTAGTGTTGGTACAGAACTATGAATGAGTCTCATCCTTTCCCCTACCCTTCTAAGAAAAATATGAAACAGGTTTGCAGAAAAAAAATACCACATGACTCTCTTGAAGGCAAATTTTCATTCCAATTTTACTGGATCTTAGCTTCAGTCTGCAAAATCTACTTCTGATGTTTTATGCTAAGCACATCTGTTGTTAGTAGCTAGAAGACAAGCATGCTCATTTTTTGGAAGTCTATAAAAATGGAAAAGAGTAACATTTTGCAAAGGCTTTTATAAGCATCACTCAGAATAAAATCAGTACTATTTAGTCCACATAAGAATATTCAAGAAGAGTTTTTCTCTGATCCTCAAAACAGATTTCAACAAATTCACACTAAGACATGTGAATCCCTCTTGTGGATTAAAAACAGAACACAGAAATTCAGTTTCCAAAAATCAGGTAGTTATACATTATAAGAAATATGTAAAGTATATCAGCCAAAATAAAGGAAATTCCTTTTCTCAGATTTCATTTTTTTGTGCATGGTTATGTTATTATTATTATTTTTTAATAGGTAGAAAATGGATGTATACAGATTCAGAGGAAGCACACTCCAGAGACAGAGTGTGCGCCATTGTAGAGTGAATGCAGCATCCAGAAAACATGGCATTTTTTTAGCTTTTATGGGCTGGGTAATTTCATATGCTAATGAGTGGGAGGATTATTCCAGCTCTTTTAGAGAAGGGGTGGAACTGTCATGGTGCCTCTGGGTGTGTCATTTAGCTTGCTGACTGAGGACTAAGGTCTGATCTGCCATCTTGGACCCATTTGATTCTAATGGGTATATGCTATGTCCTTGGGCTATGTCATTCTTTTCAAAAATTGTGCCCTGCCCCTTTCCCTAGCCCGCCCTTTCCCCCCTCAGAGATTTTACTCCCATTTTCTTATGGGAGGCAGAAGGGTGGCAATCCCATGGCAATCCACCCCAGTATTCTTGCCTGGAGAATCCCATGAACAGAGGAGCCTGGTTGGGCTACAGTCCATAGGATCGCAAAGAGTGAGACATGACTGAAGCTACTTGACACACACACACACATAGTTGATTTACATTATTAGGTTAGTTTCTGTCTTCTGTAATTGCTTCACGGCTGAGCATGGGTGTTGACCCCACCTAACGGAGTAAAAATCTCTGGGTACCTGATCTAGGGGCCCTAGGGGCAGGGTAGCTCCTAGTTTTAGTCCATGTATTGAAATCCCTGCATAGCCATCATCTTGATGTAGAGCGGTAGCAACTGGTTTTCTTAGACTTCCTGTGGATCCTCTTGATGATGAGGCACATTTTGTACCAGAACCAGCCAAGACTTAAAAGGCATGGTCAAACATCTAATTACAGTGTACGACAAAGGTGGGTTACAATACCAGAATTACAAACAATTGCATTTAAGTTAACATGTTAAATAATCTTAGTTAACTTTTTATTTTGTCATATCATAGGAACCCTGTAAAACTGTTATTTTTCTGTCATAAGTCACTGTGATTCAGTTTCCAAAAATCAGGTAGTTATACATTATAAGAAATATGTAAAGTATATCAGCCAAAATAAAGGAAATTCCTTTTCTCAGATTTCATTTTTTTGTGCATGGTTATGTTATTATTATTATTTTTTAATAGGTAGAAAATGGATGTATACAGATTCAGAGGAAGCACACTCCAGAGACAGAGTGTGCGCCATTGTAGAGTGAATGCAGCATCCAGAAAACATGGCATTTTTTTAGCTTTTATGGGCTGGGTAATTTCATATGCTAATGAGTGGGAGGATTATTCCAGCTCTTTTAGAGAAGGGGTGGAACTGTCATGGTGCCTCTGGGTGTGTCATTTAGCTTGCTGACTGAGGACTAAGGTCTGATCTGCCATCTTGGACCCATTTGATTCTAATGGGTATATGCTATGTCCTTGGGCTATGTCATTCTTTTCAAAAATTGTGCCCTGCCCCTTTCCCTAGCCCGCCCTTTCCCCCCTCAGAGATTTTACTCCCATTTTCTTATGGGAGGCAGAAGGGTGGCAATCCCATGGCAATCCACCCCAGTATTCTTGCCTGGAGAATCCCATGAACAGAGGAGCCTGGTTGGGCTACAGTCCATAGGATCGCAAAGAGTGAGACATGACTGAAGCTACTTGACACACACACACACATAGTTGATTTACATTATTAGGTTAGTTTCTGTCTTCTGTAATTGCTTCACGGCTGAGCATGGGTGTTGACCCCACCTAACGGAGTAAAAATCTCTGGGTACCTGATCTAGGGGCCCTAGGGGCAGGGTAGCTCCTAGTTTTAGTCCATGTATTGAAATCCCTGCATAGCCATCATCTTGATGTAGAGCGGTAGCAACTGGTTTTCTTAGACTTCCTGTGGATCCTCTTGATGATGAGGCACATTTTGTACCAGAACCAGCCAAGACTTAAAAGGCATGGTCAAACATCTAATTACAGTGTACGACAAAGGTGGGTTACAATACCAGAATTACAAACAATTGCATTTAAGTTAACATGTTAAATAATCTTAGTTAACTTTTTTATTTTTTTGTCATATCATAGGAACCCTGTAAAACATCCCAAAGTTATTTTAGTCAGATAAGATCATAAGTCACTGTGAGACAATATTTTCTAATTGAAACTACATGAAGATCTCCTAAGTACAAATAACTTAAAGGCAAAGAAATTTACCATAATTTGTCAAACCATAATCTGTTTGTCAAAAGCACCATTTTAAGAATATTTTGGAGGAAGAGACCAAATCTAGTCTGGTCTTAACCCATCCCTATTGAAATCCATTACCCAACCCAACTAAATCATGACCATGAATAACTTTGTCTATATTAATTACACAGTGAGGGTGGTTCCCTTTTTCCTCCAGACACAGAGTGGCCCCTAACTTAGTTAATAAATCTCTTCCCATTAAAGAGATTGGACAATCAGGCACAAACAGAAATGAATGCAAAAAAACAGTTGTCCATTAGCATTGCACAAAACGGGCTCTAGGAAGGTGTGCCCCTGTTTCTTTCCTGACAACCCCATTATATATTCTTTATAACTGTTAAGGTTTTCAATCCTTTGGGTTAAGACTGAGAAGGTTGCACCAGTGTCTACAACAAATTATAATGGCCAGCCACATCAATGACCACCCAAGGTTGGACATTAGTTATGTAGATAGTATTTTTAGGCAGAGCCACTTTTGGCCTTGGGCCCCATTGATCTTCTGATTGTAAAACCATCAATGGCTGAGGGGCCCCCGTCACTCTCTGGTGTCTGGGGCATTCCCTATGCGAATGCCCTGGCTGTTTGCAAGACATATCGACAGTAGTCCTTCTTCCAGTGTCCCTTTGTCCACACAGCGTACATTGGCCTTGCATGGGCACCCACTGGCCTTGTGGTCTGCCGGGACCAGATTGGTCCAGAAAGATGGACTCCTAGCTGTTTTTTTTTTGAGTGGACAAAGCTGTTGTAATCATTTGGGTCTTTTGCATATTTTTCTGGGTGCCCTTAGCCTTTTCAGCGATATCCCTATTATTAAAAACCGAATAAGCCAACTGGAGCAAATCATTCATTGGGATCTGAGGACCAGCACTTGCTTTCTGAATTTTGCACCTGATGTCTGGGGCAGACTGGGCTATGAAGTGCATAGCCAAAAGGGCCTGTCCCTCTGGGGAGGAGGGATCCACATTTATATATTTCCTAAAAGCCTCCACTAATGTACTTTGGAAGCCTGAAGGATTTTCATCCTGTGCCTGTTGGACCTCTGTTGCCTTTTCATGATTAACAGGTTTACAATCAGTTTTCATATCCTCTGTTAAACAGTTAATCATATGATCACTATCGTATTCATCCTTTTTTGCCTGTTGGACCTCGGCAAGATGGCCCCTAACCTTATTTTTAATAAATCCCCCCTTCAACCATTAATTGTCTATATTAGTTACACAGTGAGGGTGGTTCCCTTTTTCCTCCAGACACAGAGTGGCCCCTAACTTAGTTAATAAATCTCTTCCCATTAAAGAGATTGGACAATCAGGCACAAACAGAAATGAATGCAAAAAAACAGTTGTCCATTAGCATTGCACAAAACGGGCTCTAGGAAGGTGTGCCCCTGTTTCTTTCCTGACAACCCCATTATATATTCTTTATAACTGTTAAGGTTTTCAATCCTTTGGGTTAAGACTGAGAAGGTTGCACCAGTGTCTACAACAAATTATAATGGCCAGCCACATCAATGACCACCCAAGGTTGGACATTAGTTATGTAGATAGTATTTTTAGGCAGAGCCACTTTTGGCCTTGGGCCCCATTGATCTTCTGATTGTAAAACCATCAATGGCTGAGGGGCCCCCGTCACTCTCTGGTGTCTGGGGCATTCCCTATGCGAATGCCCTGGCTGTTTGCAAGACATATCGACAGTAGTCCTTCTTCCAGTGTCCCTTTGTCCACACAGCGTACATTGGCCTTGCATGGGCACCCACTGGCCTTGTGGTCTGCCGGGACCAGATTGGTCCAGAAAGATGGACTCCTAGCTGTTTTTTTTTTGAGTGGACAAAGCTGTTGTAATCATTTGGGTCTTTTGCATATTTTTCTGGGTGCCCTTAGCCTTTTCAGCGATATCCCTATTATTAAAAACCGAATAAGCCAACTGGAGCAAATCATTCATTGGGATCTGAGGACCAGCACTTGCTTTCTGAATTTTGCACCTGATGTCTGGGGCAGACTGGGCTATGAAGTGCATAGCCAAAAGGGCCTGTCCCTCTGGGGAGGAGGGATCCACATTTATATATTTCCTAAAAGCCTCCACTAATGTACTTTGGAAGCCTGAAGGATTTTCATCCTGTGCCTGTTGGACCTCTGTTGCCTTTTCATGATTAACAGGTTTACAATCAGTTTTTTCATATCCTCTGTTAAACAGTTAATCATATGATCACATCTATCCGTAGAGTTCAACTGGTAATTCCATTTTGGGTTTGTCTCAGGAACAGCCTCATTCACCACCTGGTGAACTGCATGATCCTGTCAGGCTTGGGCTGCCAGTTGATCAGCTTGATCTCAGGCTGCCATTATTACACCCAGCAGTTCACCAGTGTTACATCCTCAGGGGTGCAGCAGTGGGATAGTACAATCTGTAAGTCTTCCCAGGTGAGATCAAAAGACCTCACTAGTCTGATAAATTCTTTTGTAAAACATTTAGGATCCTCAGAAAAACTTCCCAAATTGTCTTCTGCCATGCTTAGATCAGACATTGAGAAAGGTGCATAGACTCTTACTGTTTTTTGAGTTCTATAATGAACTTTTCTCAGAGGCAAAACTATATACGGGCAGTTGGTTGGTACCTTACATTATTGTCAGTGCTTGAGCTAAGGATGGGCCCCTTGGGTAATTCAGGGTATAAAGCAGCTCCTGAATATGGATGGGGCCTCTTCTCTTTCATAGCTGTGTCATCACCAGAGACAATGGCTCCTCCCAGTAGGCAGGGAGTAGCTCCAGCAGCTTCTTGCAGAGGATTTAACGTTTGAATGGCCCCAGGGTCCATCAGTTAAAAGGTCTTTTGTGTTTTTCCTACAATTTTCCTGCAGTGCTACACACACCTTAAATTCCTTTTGACTCTCATTGTCTAGAAACAAGGCCATGAAAATTTGAACACATGAACGTTCCCTCCATCTAAACTTCCTTTTACGATATAAATCTCACGGCAATATCGCATCATACTTCAGGCACCAATTTAGTGGCCATTTGTCTTGGCTTCCCAACTCATATTGTGGCCAAACATAGACCAGCACTTGCTTTCTGAATTTTGCACCTGATGTCTGGGGCAGACTGGGCTATGAAGTGCATAGCCAAAAGGGCCTGTCCCTCTGGGGAGGAGGGATCCACATTTATATATTTCCTAAAAGCCTCCACTAATGTACTTTGGAAGCCTGAAGGATTTTCATCCTGTGCCTGTTGGACCTCTGTTGCCTTTTCATGATTAACAGGTTTACAATCAGTTTTTTCATATCCTCTGTTAAACAGTTAATCATATGATCACATCTATCCGTAGAGTTCAACTGGTAATTCCATTTTGGGTTTGTCTCAGGAACAGCCTCATTCACCACCTGGTGAACTGCATGATCCTGTCAGGCTTGGGCTGCCAGTTGATCAGCTTGATCTCAGGCTGCCATTATTACACCCAGCAGTTCACCAGTGTTACATCCTCAGGGGTGCAGCAGTGGGATAGTACAATCTGTAAGTCTTCCCAGGTGAGATCAAAAGACCTCACTAGTCTGATAAATTCTTTTGTAAAACATTTAGGATCCTCAGAAAAACTTCCCAAATTGTCTTCTGCCATGCTTAGATCAGACATTGAGAAAGGTGCATAGACTCTTACTGTTTTTTGAGTTCTATAATGAACTTTTCTCAGAGGCAAAACTATATACGGGCAGTTGGTTGGTACCTTACATTATTGTCAGTGCTTGAGCTAAGGATGGGCCCCTTGGGTAATTCAGGGTATAAAGCAGCTCCTGAATATGGATGGGGCCTCTTCTCTTTCATAGCTGTGTCATCACCAGAGACAATGGCTCCTCCCAGTAGGCAGGGAGTAGCTCCAGCAGCTTCTTGCAGAGGATTTAACGTTTGAATGGCCCCAGGGTCCATCAGTTAAAAGGTCTTTTGTGTTTTTCCTACAATTTTCCTGCAGTGCTACACACACCTTAAATTCCTTTTGACTCTCATTGTCTAGAAACAAGGCCATGAAAATTTGAACACATGAACGTTCCCTCCATCTAAACTTCCTTTTACGATATAAATCTAACGGCAATATCGCATCATAATTCAGGCACCCATTTAGTGGCCATTTGTCTTGGCTTCCCAACTCATATTGTGGCCAAACATAATTACATAGCCTAATAAGCTTTTTTTTTTTTTCTTTTTAATCCCAGTAATCTGAATCTTTCCCAATCTCAGAGAATATGACCCAGGCGGGTATCGGTTGGGGATGATGCTGCCTGACCCATTTCAGACCCAAATCTGAGATGTCTCTAATTCCTATTGTATCCAAAATCATACCCTTAAATTCAAAATCCACCACAAAATTTGGTAAACATTTGCCAAATTTTAGATTTTAGATGCTATCCCTTCCAAAGCAGTCTCCCAACTGGTTGGTAGTGCCCAAAAGTTGTCACAAAGAAAATGCATGGAAGACATTCTCAATGGTGTTGACGATGAGCTGAAGCTGGTCTAGTGATAAGTTGGGAATAAAACGCCAGCACTTTTAACAGTTAGAAGGAGGGGAATAAAAGCAAAATGCACTTTGGTGACCTCACAGGTCTTTTCAGGTAAACAAAAGAGAGAAAGAAACAAAGCAGGAATGAACAAGAATGTAGGAGGAAAATCTCAGAGTCAAACAGAATAGTATAATTCTGTCTTTCCCAGTCTACCTGGCTCACAGCTTCTTGTGGGCCACTTTGGGACAAAGACCTAACTCTAAACCTCTCTTACCTTATCACCGTCCCTTCTTTCGTGGTCGTCATCTGAAAGTGTTCAACCTCAATTTGAAACTTAAACCCAGGGCCCAGAGCTAGTCAAACCCTGCTTGGGACTTGAACACACATGGCCGGGGCTTCACCCCAAATAAAACCCTGTTTGGGACTTCATTAAAATCACTCACCCAGCGTCTGGACCCATTGAGGCTCAGGTTCTTCATGTCTCTTTGCAGAGAGGAATTCAGCAAGAGAGAAAGTGATAGGTAAGCAATGGATTTAATCAGATTCAGAGAAAACACACTCCACAGACAGAGTGTGGGCCATTGTAGAGCAAATCCAGCGGCCTGTGGTTATGTTTTAACAGAGAGAATGAAATATAATTGCCCCCCAAAGTGACGTTACTTGCACTACAGATTACATAGAACCAAGTCAGAAAAGTGCTGTTTTCTTTGATAGTAAGTTCAGGCACCCATTTAGTGGCCATTTGTCTTGGCTTCCCAACTCATATTGTGGCCAAACATAATTACATAGCCTAATAAGCTTTTTTTTTTTTTCTTTTTAATCCCAGTAATCTGAATCTTTCCCAATCTCAGAGAATATGACCCAGGCGGGTATCGGTTGGGGATGATGCTGCCTGACCCATTTCAGACCCAAATCTGAGATGTCTCTAATTCCTATTGTATCCAAAATCATACCCTTAAATTCAAAATCCACCACAAAATTTGGTAAACATTTGCCAAATTTTAGATTTTAGATGCTATCCCTTCCAAAGCAGTCTCCCAACTGGTTGGTAGTGCCCAAAAGTTGTCACAAAGAAAATGCATGGAAGACATTCTCAATGGTGTTGACGATGAGCTGAAGCTGGTCTAGTGATAAGTTGGGAATAAAACGCCAGCACTTTTAACAGTTAGAAGGAGGGGAATAAAAGCAAAATGCACTTTGGTGACCTCACAGGTCTTTTCAGGTAAACAAAAGAGAGAAAGAAACAAAGCAGGAATGAACAAGAATGTAGGAGGAAAATCTCAGAGTCAAACAGAATAGTATAATTCTGTCTTTCCCAGTCTACCTGGCTCACAGCTTCTTGTGGGCCACTTTGGGACAAAGACCTAACTCTAAACCTCTCTTACCTTATCACCGTCCCTTCTTTCGTGGTCGTCATCTGAAAGTGTTCAACCTCAATTTGAAACTTAAACCCAGGGCCCAGAGCTAGTCAAACCCTGCTTGGGACTTGAACACACATGGCCGGGGCTTCACCCCAAATAAAACCCTGTTTGGGACTTCATTAAAATCACTCACCCAGCGTCTGGACCCATTGAGGCTCAGGTTCTTCATGTCTCTTTGCAGAGAGGAATTCAGCAAGAGAGAAAGTGATAGGTAAGCAATGGATTTAATCAGATTCAGAGAAAACACACTCCACAGACAGAGTGTGGGCCATTGTAGAGCAAATCCAGCGGCCTGTGGTTATGTTTTAACAGAGAGAATGAAATATAATTGCCCCCCAAAGTGACGTTACTTGCACTACAGATTACATAGAACCAAGTCAGAAAAGTGCTGTTTTCTTTGATAGTAAGTTCAAGTAAAATTGAGATAGGTCTGTGTGCGTGTATTACCATTCAACATACAGTATTTGTGAGCCCCAGAACACTAGAGGAGGGCCTCCATACCCAACAGATGCCACTGTTCTAAGCCTCTTTAGAAAGTGCCACTTAATTTAGAATCAAAGAATGACAGATTGATACATGAGAGGAATAAGGTATTGTCGGGAGAATTGTTCCAGGTGGAGGAAATAAAATTGTAACAAGCAAATAAGCAGGAAAATGATGCACTTTCAGGTTTGAGGAAATGAACTGAAATGGCAATGTAGCTAAGCAGTGACTTTCAAATTTCTTGACTCTGATGCAAACAAACACGTACACATTTATAATTTAAAAGAGCTTCATGATTTTCCCTTACATGTTATAATACCCTTTGATCTTTGCCTCACTTTTCTCCTCTTCATCACCCTTTGCTCTCTCTGTAATACAGATGAAGATCGTGAGTTGATTCAGTATTTCCTAACTGCTCACCTTGAAGTTTGTAAAGCAGGATAGAGAAGAGTATAGTGGAGATTGGTTAGGATGATAATGGCAGCCAAGCTAGGCAGGTCCCAGATAAGGTGAAATGTGTAGACCTTGAAAAAGTATTTGCTTAATCAGTTCAACTGGAGTGACTGATTTAACAAGTAAATATATGCAGTGGAAATTTTTTTTTGAACATTTATTTTTATTTATTTATTTATCTTTTGGGGGGTGGGGAGGGAGAGGGACGGGCGGGCCACTTCTATTGGGCCTTCATTTCTCTGTTTTCATCCGTCTTTGTTCTTTGGCTCCTGTGGGCCTCCCATCGTGGTGGCCTCTGTCGTCGCAGAGCACCGGCTCTGGGTGCATGCGCTCCAGGGCTCCGGCTCGGTGATTGGACACATCGGTCCAGCCGCTCCGCGGCACGTGGGATCTTCCCAGGCCAGGGATGGAACCGGCGCCCCTTGCACTGCAAGGCAGTGTCTTTACCCACTGGACCACCAGGGAAGCCCCTGCAGTGGAATTTAAGATAAAAAGTTAATAGCTCTTATTATAAAATGTTTCAGTATTTATACTATAGTAATATAATATTTATACTTAACATGTGACATTTAGCCTGTATTTTATCTGGCAACTCTAAGGGTGAAAGAAAGCCATTAAAAATTGTAATCCAGGGCTTCCCTGGTGGTCCAGTGGGTAAAGAGTCCGCCCTGCAGAGCATTGGGCACCAGTTCGTTCCCTGGCCTGGGAAGATCCCACGTGCCGCAGAACATCTGGACCGGTGTGTCCAATTGGGAGCCAGCGCTCTGGAGCCCATGCGCCCAGAGCTGGTGCTCTGTAAGGAGAGAGGCCTCTGCAATGGGAGGCCCACACAGGCTAAAGAATAATGATGGATGAAAGTTAATAAAAAACCAATAAAAGTGGCCAAAAATTAAAAAAAGAAATTGTAATCTGGAGTGATAAATGACCTGATCTTTAATATGCCTCCAGTTGCCATGAAAAGAGAGAGAGAAAGAGGACCCCAGAATCATGGGTCCTAGAATATCGATTTAATGTAATTTAATACAGTGAACTTTAGCAATATCCCAGGTCTTGGAAGGAAAAAAATATAAGTTGAACTAAGCTATATCGACTTTAAGAATCAGAAAAATTTGAATTTTAAAGCAGGATAGAGAAGAGTATAGTGGAGATTGGTTAGGATGATAATGGCAGCCAAGCTAGGCAGGTCCCAGATAAGGTGAAATGTGTAGACCTTGAAAAAGTATTTGCTTAATCAGTTCAACTGGAGTGACTGATTTAACAAGTAAATATATGCAGTGGAAATTTTTTTTTGAACATTTATTTTTATTTATTTATTTATCTTTTGGGGGTGGGAGGAGAGGGACGGGCGGGCCACTTCTATTGGGCCTTCATTTCTCTGTTTTCATCCGTCTTTGTTCTTTGGCTCCTGTGGGCCTCCCATCGCGGTGGCGTCTGTCGTCGCAGAGCACCGGCTCTGGGCGCATGCGCTCCAGGGCTCCGGCTCGGTGATTGGACACATCGGTCCAGCCGCTCCGCGGCACGTGGGATCTTCCCAGGCCAGGGATGGAACCGGCGCCCCTTGCACTGCAAGGCAGTGTCTTTACCCACTGGACCACCAGGGAAGCCCCTGCAGTGGAATTTAAGATAAAAAGTTAATAGCTCTTATTATAAAATGTTTCAGTATTTATACTATAGTAATATAATATTTATACTTAACATGTGACATTTAGCCTGTATTTTATCTGGCAACTCTAAGGGTGAAAGAAAGCCATTAAAAATTGTAATCCAGGGCTTCCCTGGTGGTCCAGTGGGTAAAGAGTCCGCCCTGCAGAGCATTGGGCACCAGTTCGTTCCCTGGCCTGGGAAGATCCCACGTGCCGCAGAACATCTGGACCGGTGTGTCCAATTGGGAGCCAGCGCTCTGGAGCCCATGCGCCCAGAGCTGGTGCTCTGTAAGGAGAGAGGCCTCTGCAATGGGAGGCCCACACAGGCTAAAGAATAATGATGGATGAAAGTTAATAAAAAACCAATAAAAGTGGCCAAAAATTAAAAAAAGAAATTGTAATCTGGAGTGATAAATGACCTGATCTTTAATATGCCTCCAGTTGCCATGAAAAGAGAGAGAGAAAGAGGACCCCAGAATCATGGGTCCTAGAATATCGATTTAATGTAATTTAATACAGTGAACTTTAGCAATATCCCAGGTCTTGGAAGGAAAAAAATATATAAGTTGAACTAAGCTTATCATGTGCTGACTTACTTATTATATGCTTTAAATCTTAATTTTCTCAAAATAACATCAGTTAAAATGCTAATCAGATAATAGATACAAACTTTTACTGTTCTTCTACTTGAAGAGTTCTTCTTCTTTTTTTTTTTTTTAAATTACCATGCTCCATTAATGGGAGCCTCAGTTTACTTTCAAGTCCCTGGGATTGAGAGTTGAGGGATTTGGATATGGTTTCAGTTCCTAAGACAGGAAAACAGAACCAGGCTGCTAATCCCCTACCCCCACCCCCACCCCCCAACCCTCAGGCCTCTACAGCACAGCCTGCTCTGTTGCCTTATCGCCATGCCCTTGAGTTTGGGGAGGAATTTCAGAATGGAGTTTTTCATGTGATGACATGTTTTCACAGATAAATCATATAGTGTTATCCTGAGTTAGGTGCCTTTATTTAAATTGTGATATGCAATATTCACAGAAGCTTATTTAGTGTCATGGCTCCTCAGAGAATAGTAAATCTAATATAGTTCTGTCTCTATTTCATTAAGGCAAATAGTCACTTAAAAACTTGTTTCCCTTTTAGCTTCCTATAATTATTTAAAACAATAGTTTTTAAGAATCTTACTCCTAGAGCAGCGATAGCCAGTATCTTTAATGACATTTTAGTTTAAAAATGCCATGTTGTTTCAATATCCTTTTGACTAAGTTTTAGAACCCTGACTTAAGTTAATTGAGAGACTTAGTTTCAGTGCATAATTATCCATGAAATCACTAGGATTCCTCAGCATCCCTTAAAAGGAACTGGCTAAAGGGCTTAAGCCCTATGAAATAAGTTAAACAGAGAAAATCTATTGTTCTTTAAAAGTTGACAACCATAGCGGAAATAACACAGGACAATCATGGGGCCAGCAAAGAAGTATGTGGAAGAAAGCTTATTCAAATATCAAAATTAACTCCCATATCAGCCACTCTGAATAAGTTATAATCTGAAAAGATAGTGTCTGTTTGTATTACACATAATAAAGGAGTCCCAAGAAACACAGTAAATGTTAGAATTCCCCTCCTGTAATTGTTAGAGTCCATGGATTAGCCAGTATTGAGTCTGCTTTTGATCTTAGCATTTTACAGGAACACAGTAAATGCATTATATATAGCAGTTCATTTGAGTCATAACCTATTTCCATATGTCTGTTATGCTTTACTAGACATAGTTTTAATAGGATTTTTCAACATTAAATTGATACCACCTTTTATTTCACTAAGCATTCAGAAGAATTTAGACTTCTTTAGAATTAAAGCAATTACAATCTACATACTTGTCCTCTTTCAGCAATTTTTTATTTCAAATGAATCTAATTATACCTTTTTCTTTCCCTAATATTAATAAAAGCAAATGTTAATCAATATGAAGAGTGTCCATCATTATTCATAGCTGTACGAGGTTGCCATAACTTATAGTGACAATTATATTTCAGATTATCATTATTATTTTTTTTTAAGATTTATTTATTTATTTATTTTGGGCGGGGGTCGGGTTAGGGAGGGAGGGGAGCAGGCAGGGCACTTTTATTGGTCTTTCTCGTTTCTCTGTGTTCATCCGTCTTTGTTCTTTGGCTCCTGTGGGCCTCCCATCAGAGTGGCGTCTGTTGCAGAGCACCAGCTCTGGGCGCACGCGCTCCAGAGCTCTGGCTCGGTAATTGGACACATCAGTCCAGTCGCTCCGTGGCATGTGGGATCTTCCCAGGCCAGGGCTCGAACCGGCGCCCCTTGCACTGCAAGGCAGTGTCCTTATCCACTGGACCACCAGGGGAAGCCCTATTTCAGATTATTTAAGCCAATTCCTGGTTTTAAGTTAGTTCAAGGGTCTCTAAAATCATATCAAATTTGATAACCTAAACTAAAAATGGACAAGTAGCTAGCACTCATCAGATATTATTAAGAATCCTCGGCAGTGTGATATAATTTGGTTTGCCCCAATATAAATGGTCTTATTTTCAGAATCTGAAGGTACCAGAATTCTTTAAGTATTGATGTATTTTATTTAAAATTTGTTTCTAGATGTTATTCTTCTTAATCCAGTCCATAATCTGCAAATAACTTTTGGTTTTGATTATAGAATAGCTATAGTTACAATAATTGGACCACCAGTAGTCTTCAGTAACTCATGAAAGTAAAAAAAGATGAAAAGATCTACTTTCAGTGGATCATAGATTAACAGAACTATTTACACACTTATTATTACTTAATCCTTATAACCTATTTGGGAAAGAGTTTGATTTTTAATGTAGTACTTTTAGAAACCTAGGAGTCTTGCCAATGTGGTAAAAGCTGACCTGTTGTTCTTATGTCCTTTCTGTCTAGTTTTCTGAGATGTGCAATAGAATACTTAGAGATCAGTAAGTTCCCTCTAATTTTCTTCAGATTCATATGGAAATTGTGGTGGTCCTCTTAATTTTGTTGATAATCTCTCGATACATGAATATTGCTGCAAATGACATTATTTCATTCTTTTTTGATAACCGGGTAATATTCTATTGTATGCATGTACCATCTCATCTGTATCCATTCTTCTGTCAGTGGACATTTAGGTGCTTCCATGTCTTGGCTATTATAAATGGTTCTGCAACAAACATTGTATTTCTTTTTGAATTGTGGTTTTCTCTGGATATGTGCACAGGTATGTGTTTTTCACAAGTTCTTAGAATCTGAAGGAGAGAGACTATAAAAGTAGATTCAAAACACTAGGCACATTTTATGTGAGAATTGACTTCCATCTACATAATAACAATAATTTCAGCAGGAATACTCAAGGTTTTTAAATTCTATTCTCCTATTGATTATTCCTCTCTTGGGTTGTCTCTCAGACTTTAATATTTTAGGGTGAAGGAATGATTGTTTTATAATCCTTTGAGGTATTTTGTTCTGCTTTCTTGGGCTTCCTGATTTTGTGAGCAGTTTTATTTTCTACCAGGACTTGAGTCATATAGTTTGCCCTCATGAATATTTAAATATGCACTATCAACATTATTAGCATATTTTTAATAACAGCCCTTCAGAAAAGTGGAGTTGCTTCTCCCTGTGAAAGCTGATGTGCACCTTTGATGAACGTGGTTTTGAGAAGAGCTGTGAAGAGCAGAGCAGGAGGCTGACATCTGTGGAAGGTAACCCCAGGCAGGCTGGTGCTTGGAAAGGGAGTGACAGTCTCCAGGTGGTTTCATTTATCTCTCTGATACCTTTCAAACACCTCTCTCACAGAATGCCTTGAGCAAAGCACAATACCCAGGTGTAGTCTTATTAAAAGAATACCATAGAGGAATATAGAACTCTTTCAGGAAGTAGTTCCAAAAATTCATATTTGTAAGAAAGTAGTTTAATCATTTCCCTTCTAAAAGTTTACTTCCGACAACTTCAGCTAGTCTTGTGTGGTCTTGACCACTCACTATCTGTCAAACATTCAGGATCAAAAGGAAATTCTCTTTAATCATGATTTCTGTTCCAAACTAAGAATAAACAGATTACAAGACTCAATTTAAGCTTCAATCCTAATGAAAATAAAATTTATAGAACAGAATTACCAGGATTATTTTCATTTGTTAAATGTAATCTTCTTGAAACAGAAATTGCCCTCTGAAAATATTTATGGGGCATAATGGGTATTTCCTCATACCCCCATGTAATAAACACATTACAATAATAACCAAGAATAAAAAATAAACTCACCAGGCAAAAATAAAAGGAATTTCTTTCTATTGAAATGAAAGAATTCACAATCAGATCATATGATAATTGTCCAAAGATACTACAGAGAACAGACACTGGAGACCACTCACTGAATCAAAGCCCTTCTAACTTCTCTCACCATTTCCCTCTGGATGTGCTCTGTTCAGTGTATGTTTTCCAGCTGTAGCTGCCACAATCAGGGGAAGGCTGGAAGGAGATATTAAAGAACACAAAGAAGAAAAGGAGAAGGTGGATAGAGAAGGATTGTTTCTGTTTTGAATTAATAGAAAAACATGAGCAGAGGACCATTTCCCCCACCTGTATCTATATCAGTGCCATTTATTCCAATATGGAAATACTTTGAACTGATGGACACAGAGGGAAAGAAGGAGAAAGAAGAAGAAAATAAACTGTGTCTAGGCTACTGAAATAATCTGTCCAGGTTTACCCACTTAAAAATGTGAAAAGCAAAGCCATGTAGCTAGAGCATCACTGCCACCCCCTTATCTCATACTTCATTTGCCATCTGTGCTCTGTGTTTTGACTCCTTGCCCCCCTCTTAATTCAATATCTTATCTTCTTTTTTCCGATTCCCTGACGCTGTGAATGGGTGGTCTGTTTCATGTTCCTAGACACAATATTCCTGCCCAGATTTGATGGGCAACATAAAGTTTGTGTGTTCAAATACCATTTTATGCTCTGTTCCACATTTCTAATCCTTAGGATCATTAGTCACAGTATGTGTTCCATGCTGGACCCAAAATGTCTCAGCTGATAATGACATACGCAAAGAGTATTTTGACTATTTTACTAAGTATCCATATCCCACATAGTGTGTTCCTCTTTCCAAAGCCTAAGTCTTAACATATAGACAGCATTTTATCTCTTCAGAATTCCCAAAATGTATTTTTGTCAACTGACAGTTTTTCAGAGTTAATAGAAAAACCCAGTTTTTGTTTTAAACTTGAGGTTAGCAAGGAAACATCTTTAAATAGACTAAAATTTTGGAATATATTATTTCAAGCTGATTAAGTTTTAATCATGAATGTCATACATGGATTGACATAAAAATTTGAATAAAGAAGAAATTATCATAATTAAGGGATTAAATGAGATTTCTTTTAGTGGTACACATCACTAATTTTTGTAACAACCAGGAATTAGGCAGCATCAGAGGAAAGAAAAATCTAACATTGCAAGCTTGATACTTACTAAAGTATATGCACTATTGCCATAGATTCTTATGAAGGCTTTACAAAAATGCCAGTAGAATGAACGTTGGTATGTTGAATTGTAAAGAAAGGAATGTGAAAATTGCCCATAGTGGCAGTTAATTAAGATTCATCACTGTACCACAATTGCAAATTCTAGTTTATCAGAAATCCCTTTTAATTTTTTAAAAATCTATTTAATTAGCATGTCTATCAAAGTAGACAATAATTCCTTAGTATCACTTGCTATCCAGTCCATGTTTGCATTTCCACTGTTGTCTAAAAGCATCTCATTATAGCTGGTTCATTAAAAAAAAGCTTGATTAGTTACTGTCCAGGTTTACCCACTTAAAAATGTGAAAAGCAAAGCCATGTAGCTAGAGCATCACTGCCACCCCCTTATCTCATACTTCATTTGCCATCTGTGCTCTGTGTTTTGACTCCTTGCCCCCCTCTTAATTCAATATCTTATCTTCTTTTTTCCGATTCCCTGACGCTGTGAATGGGTGGTCTGTTTCATGTTCCTAGACACAATATTCCTGCCCAGATTTGATGGGCAACATAAAGTTTGTGTGTTCAAATACCATTTTATGCTCTGTTCCACATTTCTAATCCTTAGGATCATTAGTCACAGTATGTGTTCCATGCTGGACCCAAAATGTCTCAGCTGATAATGACATACGCAAAGAGTATTTTGACTATTTTACTAAGTATCCATATCCCACATAGTGTGTTCCTCTTTCCAAAGCCTAAGTCTTAACATATAGACAGCATTTTATCTCTTCAGAATTCCCAAAATGTATTTTTGTCAACTGACAGTTTTTCAGAGTTAATAGAAAAACCCAGTTTTTGTTTTAAACTTGAGGTTAGCAAGGAAACATCTTTAAATAGACTAAAATTTTGGAATATATTATTTCAAGCTGATTAAGTTTTAATCATGAATGTCATACATGGATTGACATAAAAATTTGAATAAAGAAGAAATTATCATAATTAAGGGATTAAATGAGATTTCTTTTAGTGGTACACATCACTAATTTTTGTAACAACCAGGAATTAGGCAGCATCAGAGGAAAGAAAAATCTAACATTGCAAGCTTGATACTTACTAAAGTATATGCACTATTGCCATAGATTCTTATGAAGGCTTTACAAAAATGCCAGTAGAATGAACGTTGGTATGTTGAATTGTAAAGAAAGGAATGTGAAAATTGCCCATAGTGGCAGTTAATTAAGATTCATCACTGTACCACAATTGCAAATTCTAGTTTATCAGAAATCCCTTTTAATTTTTTAAAAATCTATTTAATTAGCATGTCTATCAAAGTAGACAATAATTCCTTAGTATCACTTGCTATCCAGTCCATGTTTGCATTTCCACTGTTGTCTAAAAGCATCTCATTATAGCTGGTTCATTGAAATCAGAAACCAAACAATGAATACACATTGTATTAGACTAATATGCTGTCTTAAATCACTTTTAAATTGTAAGACTTCCCTCTGCCCTTCTCTTTCTCACTTGCATTACACATTCTAGACTGGGTGATCATTCCCTTTTGGTGAGATTTAACTTACTCTGTTATTCTTTTTTTTTTTTAAGATTTATTTATTTATTTATTTTGGGTGGGGGTCTACTTGGGGAGGGAGGGGAGCGGGCGGGCCACTTCTATTGGTCTTTCATTTCTCTATTTTCATCCGTCTTTGTTCTTTGGCTCCTGCGGGCCTCCCATCGAGGTGGCGTCTGTTGTCGCAGAGCACCGGCTCTGGGCGCATGCGCTCCACAGCTCTGGCTCGGTAATTGGACACGTCAGTTCAGCTGCTCCAGGGCACGTGGGATCTTCCCAGGCCAGGGCTCAAACCGGCGCCCCTTGCATTGCAAGGCGGTGTCCTTACCCACTGGACTACCACGGGGAGCCCTACTCTGTTTTTCTTATAACAGTTTTCACTTTTACTCAAAGATTAGCAAGTCCAAGATATTTTATAGATGGTGCTGTGTCTTCTTATTGTGTCACCTCTAGAGACATTTGATGTCTACTTGACTGGTTGTCACTCTTTTTTTTTTTTTTTTTCTTAAGGGATAGAGGCAACTTTTTAATGCTGATAATACTAATTGTTTCAAGTGCTATACCATTTCACATCTTGGAACAAATTTGAATAAAGAAGAAATTATCATAATTAAGGATTAAATGAGATTTCTTTTAGTGGTACACATCACTAATTTGTAACAACCAGGAATTAGGCAGCATCAGAGGAAAGAAAAATCTAACATTGCAAGCTTGATACTTACTAAAGTATATGCACTATTGCCATAGATTCTTATGAAGGCTTTACAAAAATGCCAGTAGAATGAACGTTGGTATGTTGAATTGTAAAGAAAGGAATGTGAAAATTGCCCATAGTGGCAGTTAATTAAGATTCATCACTGTACCACAATTGCAAATTCTAGTTTATCAGAAATCCCTTTTAATTTTTTAAAAATCTATTTAATTAGCATGTCTATCAAAGTAGACAATAATTCCTTAGTATCACTTGCTATCCAGTCCATGTTTGCATTTCCACTGTTGTCTAAAAGCATCTCATTATAGCTGGTTCATTGAAATCAGAAACCAAACAATGAATACACATTGTATTAGACTAATATGCTGTCTTAAATCACTTTTAAATTGTAAGACTTCCCTCTGCCCTTCTCTTTCTCACTTGCATTACACATTCTAGACTGGGTGATCATTCCCTTTTGGTGAGATTTAACTTACTCTGTTATTCTTTTTTTTTTTTAAGATTTATTTATTTATTTATTTTGGGTGGGGGTCTACTTGGGGAGGGAGGGGAGCGGGCGGGCCACTTCTATTGGTCTTTCATTTCTCTATTTTCATCCGTCTTTGTTCTTTGGCTCCTGCGGGCCTCCCATCGAGGTGGCGTCTGTTGTCGCAGAGCACCGGCTCTGGGCGCATGCGCTCCACAGCTCTGGCTCGGTAATTGGACACGTCAGTTCAGCTGCTCCAGGGCACGTGGGATCTTCCCAGGCCAGGGCTCAAACCGGCGCCCCTTGCATTGCAAGGCGGTGTCCTTACCCACTGGACTACCACGGGGAGCCCTACTCTGTTTTTCTTATAACAGTTTTCACTTTTACTCAAAGATTAGCAAGTCCAAGATATTTTATAGATGGTGCTGTGTCTTCTTATTGTGTCACCTCTAGAGACATTTGATGTCTACTTGACTGGTTGTCACTCTTTTTTTTTTTTTTTTCTTAAGGGATAGAGGCAACTTTATTTTCAACTGTACTGAATAATACATAATTGTTTTCCAAAGTGCTTATACCAGTTTCAACAATCTTTAGCAATTTCATAATCTTTTATTGTTCCATAGCCTCACCAGCTCTCACAGATGCTCTGTGACAACTTAGAGGGGTGGGGTGATGGGTGGGAGGGATGCTCAAGAGGAAGGGAATATTTGTATACTTATGGCTGATTCATGTTGTTGTACAGCAGAAATCAACACAACATTGTAAAACAATTATCCTCCAATTAAAAATTATTTTAAAAAGAAAAGAAAATACAGGATGATAGCTTTATGACACCAGGATGGTAGATAATGTCAAACACTAATATAATGAAATAAATGATAAATTCTATTACATTGAAATTAAGAATTATTGACAATCAAATATACATTATAAAGGGAATAAAAATAACATGCCATCTAGTAGAATTAAAACCACAGAGAAATGCCTTTCAAACCTATCTGGTTGTCAAAGACATTAAGTGTTGATGAGAACTGGTGATTTTATGGAGCAATAAAAGACATTGGTCTTGCTAAAGGTTGTTACATTTTTAAATTTTATATTAGAGTATAATTGATTTACACTGATATTAGCAAAGTGATTTAGGTATATGTATATGTATATCTGTTCTTTTTCAGATTCCTTTTCTGTTTAGATTACTATAGAATATTGAGTAGAGTTCTCTGTGGTATACAAGAGGTCTTTGTTGATTATGTATTTTATATATAACAGTGTATATATGTTAATCCCAAACTCCTAATTTTCCCTCCCCATCCCCACCTTTTCCCTTTGGTAACCATAAGTTTGTTTTAGTAGTTTGAATCTCTTTCTTTTTTGTAAATAAGTTCATTTATATCATCTTTTTAGATTTCACATGTAAGGGATATCATATGATATTTGTCTTTCATTTACTTAGGATGATACTCTCTAGAACTGCTCTTTTAATTTACTGTTCTTTGCTTGGCCTCCAACCATTTTGTGTGTTTGAACAATAAACGTTGTGTTAATTGAATCTACAAACTGTCTCAATAGTCACACCCTTGGGTATTCCCCTCTAACAGTGAATCTACTTTGACCTTGTATAGCCAAAAGGATTATGGCATAAATAATTTTGCATGAGTTCAAGACTAGCTTTCAAGCCCTGAAACTCTTAAACTGGACTCTAGGAATACCCACTTATTACAATCGCCATGCCAAAAGTTCAAGAAACTAAGACCACCATGATAAGAGAATACTTAGGCTAGCCAAGTAAAGAGGCCACATGGAGATGGCTATGGGCTTCCCAGGTGGCTTAGTGATAAAGAATCTGCCTGCCAGTACAGGAGACATGGGTTCTATCTGGGTCAGGAAGATCCCCGTTAGGAGGAAATGGCTACCCACTTCAGTATTCTTGCCTGGAAAATTTCATGTACAAAGTAGCCTGGTGGGCTGTAGTCCATAGGGTCATAAAGAGTTGGACACGACTGAACTACTAAGCATGCATGCAAATAGCTATCCCTGCCCAGCTGTCATACATGTGAGTAAAGGAATCAACTTGCATTTCCAGCTCTAGCAGGTCTCACAGGGAAAAGCAACTACAGCTGCAAATATAGGGCCTTACTTAAGCTGTCCCGTCCATTTGACCTATGCTAGGTCAGGCCTAACTGCCAAGCCATCCTTGCTGTGGCCTCCCTGAGTTCCTAACCCACAAAATTTCAATCAAAATTTAATGGTTGTCACTGAATACCATTAAATATTGGGGTAATTCATTATGCATCAACAAATAACTAGAATAGTTTTGTTTTTAGAAGCAGGATAAATGTGTGAAAAAATATAAAATATATGACATTAGCTTTCACACCAGCCAGTGGGCAGAAAAAATATAAAAATATACTCCCCATCCCCACCTTTTCCCTTTGGTAACCATAAGTTTGTTTTAGTAGTTTGAATCTCTTTCTTTTTTGTAAATAAGTTCATTTATATCATCTTTTTAGATTTCACATGTAAGGGATATCATATGATATTTGTCTTTCATTTACTTAGGATGATACTCTCTAGAACTGCTCTTTTAATTTACTGTTCTTTGCTTGGCCTCCAACCATTTTGTGTGTTTGAACAATAAACGTTGTGTTAATTGAATCTACAAACTGTCTCAATAGTCACACCCTTGGGTATTCCCCTCTAACAGTGAATCTACTTTGACCTTGTATAGCCAAAAGGATTATGGCATAAATAATTTTGCATGAGTTCAAGACTAGCTTTCAAGCCCTGAAACTCTTAAACTGGACTCTAGGAATACCCACTTATTACAATCGCCATGCCAAAAGTTCAAGAAACTAAGACCACCATGATAAGAGAATACTTAGGCTAGCCAAGTAAAGAGGCCACATGGAGATGGCTATGGGCTTCCCAGGTGGCTTAGTGATAAAGAATCTGCCTGCCAGTACAGGAGACATGGGTTCTATCTGGGTCAGGAAGATCCCCGTTAGGAGGAAATGGCTACCCACTTCAGTATTCTTGCCTGGAAAATTTCATGTACAAAGTAGCCTGGTGGGCTGTAGTCCATAGGGTCATAAAGAGTTGGACACGACTGAACTACTAAGCATGCATGCAAATAGCTATCCCTGCCCAGCTGTCATACATGTGAGTAAAGGAATCAACTTGCATTTCCAGCTCTAGCAGGTCTCACAGGGAAAAGCAACTACAGCTGCAAATATAGGGCCTTACTTAAGCTGTCCCGTCCATTTGACCTATGCTAGGTCAGGCCTAACTGCCAAGCCATCCTTGCTGTGGCCTCCCTGAGTTCCTAACCCACAAAATTTCAATCAAAATTTAATGGTTGTCACTGAATACCATTAAATATTGGGGTAATTCATTATGCATCAACAAATAACTAGAATAGTTTTGTTTTTAGAAGCAGGATAAATGTGTGAAAAAATATAAAATATATGACATTAGCTTTCACACCAGCCAGTGGGCAGAAACTGAAAGAATATTAAAGAAATGGTTATTATAAGCTGGAAAGGACTCACGGAGACTGTTGATATGGGCTTGAAGGCCAGTGAAGAAAAGGCACTGATTATATGCTGACAAGAGTTTTAGAAACTGTTGTCTGAGGTAAAGTGAAAAATAAAAAAGGATTATAATATGTAGATAATTAAGGAGATTTCAACACCAAATATTCAGCGTTCTACATTGTTTCTTTTAGATGTATATAATATGGAAGAGAAAGGTGCCTTAAAGAAAAATCACTTCTGCTTTTTAGAATAATTTATAGGACATATATAGGAATCAGAAATTGCTGTATTCAAAAATAAAAATCTTTCATTTCACCAGGGAAACATTCGCAGAATAAGAAATAGGCAAAGATAAAAGCCAAAATGAGACAGTTAAATCTGTTATTAAGGTTAAAAAAAAAAAAAAAAACTACACCATAGAAAATCGCTGCTTTTGAAACAGACTTAAGAGTCTCAAAGACATACATTATTGAGTTTCTGTTAAATAATAGGACTCCTAAGAATTTTAAGGGACTAGTCCCAGAACAGTCTGACAGAGGGCCCAAGATAGAAAATAACCTTTCTGAAGACAGTTTGAAGCTGTGCCTTTTGTTTTTATAGTGAATTTTAATATTATTAATAGGAAGCTCAAAGTTTTTAATAGAGTGATATTCAAAGAGGCATAGTCTGTTTGACTAAAAGCCACTGAGTCAGTACAAAATAAAAAGATACTTACTGGAGAGAGGTGACCAACAAAGACCTCAAGAATTTCCATCCTCCCAGCCCAGGTGCTAGGCAGGGGAGTGAAAAAAGTCTTTAAAGGTCACCAGCCTCAGTCTCCATCTAACAGCAGTCTAATTGTATAAGAGATTCAAAGTAGAAATTACTCAGCCTGTCATTGGCAAGAATCACCTGCCTGACTTGTACTTCTTGATGGCACTATGTATGCTTTTCTAGCTTGGCAGATATTGTGCAATAGTATTGAAGATTATATTCATTTTCCATGTTTTTGATGTTCTGCAAAAAAAAAAAATTCTGGCATTGCATAACTGTAACTTATATCATTTCAAAAGATCATAGCTACTCATACTAAATGAGCCACCCAGAATAATATCAGCCATGTGATCTCTAAGTTTGAGAGTAGCAGAGTCTCAAATTTTGGCACATTTCACCTTTTCTCCAAACTTCATATACTCTGTTTTATTTTCACCATGAATTGAAAGATTTTGGGATTTAAGTGAAGAATTTTAGGCTGTATATTTTCTTAATCTAGTTATTGTTTCTTTTAGATGTATATAATATGGAAGAGAAAGGTGCCTTAAAGAAAAATCACTTCTGCTTTTTAGAATAATTTATAGGACATATATAGGAATCAGAAATTGCTGTATTCAAAAATAAAAATCTTTCATTTCACCAGGGAAACATTCGCAGAATAAGAAATAGGCAAAGATAAAAGCCAAAATGAGACAGTTAAATCTGTTATTAAGGTTAAAAAAAAAAAAAAAAACTACACCATAGAAAATCGCTGCTTTTGAAACAGACTTAAGAGTCTCAAAGACATACATTATTGAGTTTCTGTTAAATAATAGGACTCCTAAGAATTTTAAGGGACTAGTCCCAGAACAGTCTGACAGAGGGCCCAAGATAGAAAATAACCTTTCTGAAGACAGTTTGAAGCTGTGCCTTTTGTTTTTATAGTGAATTTTAATATTATTAATAGGAAGCTCAAAGTTTTTAATAGAGTGATATTCAAAGAGGCATAGTCTGTTTGACTAAAAGCCACTGAGTCAGTACAAAATAAAAAGATACTTACTGGAGAGAGGTGACCAACAAAGACCTCAAGAATTTCCATCCTCCCAGCCCAGGTGCTAGGCAGGGGAGTGAAAAAAGTCTTTAAAGGTCACCAGCCTCAGTCTCCATCTAACAGCAGTCTAATTGTATAAGAGATTCAAAGTAGAAATTACTCAGCCTGTCATTGGCAAGAATCACCTGCCTGACTTGTACTTCTTGATGGCACTATGTATGCTTTTCTAGCTTGGCAGATATTGTGCAATAGTATTGAAGATTATATTCATTTTCCATGTTTTTGATGTTCTGCAAAAAAAAAAAAAAAATTCTGGCATTGCATAACTGTAACTTATATCATTTCAAAAGATCATAGCTACTCATACTAAATGAGCCACCCAGAATAATATCAGCCATGTGATCTCTAAGTTTGAGAGTATCAGAGTCTCAAATTTTGGCACATTTCACCTTTTTCTCCAAACTTCATATACTCTGTTTTATTTTCACCATGAATTGAAAGATTTTGGGATTTAAGTGAAGAATTTTAGGCTGTATATTTTCTTAATCTAGTTATAAAGTTTAGTTTTAAAAAACTAAAGAATAGGTAAAGGAAGTTTGCCAGTCTCTATAAGTAAACTAAGATGAGTCAAAATAGGATATTATGTGCTAAGAGAAATAAAGTCACATACCTGATTATATGTGATATTTTTAAGTGCAAAGTACACTGAATGTTTTGGTAAAAATGTCCACAGTAAATGTATTCCTCAAATGGAATCAATCTTAGAGTACAGTGTATTCTAACACAGATTAGAAATATCCCTGGTATACATTGTAAGATTGTATTTTACTATTCTTAAAGTCCAGACTCTTTCCTTTCTTCAAATCATGCTTATTTTGAAAATACTCATGAATAACTTTGATAGTTTGTAAATATCTAAAGTACACTGGACAGTTCAGTTCGCTGGCCAAAACTGTTGGTTTTATAAATGGAAAAACTTTATTATGTGGCATTAGCTAACTATCCTTAAATATTTACTGAGCATTTGAGGTTGAACAGTTCATGATGAAAACCTTTGAGCTGTTTCTTGAAGTGGAAAAAGATTTGCATTATATAAAGTGAAAAACAAGTTAAGTTTCTTTTTAACACTGACTTATATCAGAGCAAGTAACTTTCAATATCACTCTCCTGCAATCTGAGATTGAATTAGGAAGAATAACGAGATATTGATCATGAGTATGTTTGTTATAAAACGCTCGGTTTAATTCACATATATGTTAGAGTCCAGAAAGCAAGTTTTAATCATGTCTCCATCTAACAGCAGTCTAATTGTATAAGAGATTCAAAGTAGAAATTACTCAGCCTGTCATTGGCAAGAATCACCTGCCTGACTTGTACTTCTTGATGGCACTATGTATGCTTTTCTAGCTTGGCAGATATTGTGCAATAGTATTGAAGATTATATTCATTTTCCATGTTTTTGATGTTCTGCAAAAAAAAAAATTCTGGCATTGCATAACTGTAACTTATATCATTTCAAAAGATCATAGCTACTCATACTAAATGAGCCACCCAGAATAATATCAGCCATGTGATCTCTAAGTTTGAGAGTATCAGAGTCTCAAATTTTGGCACATTTCACCTTTTTCTCCAAACTTCATATACTCTATTTTATTTTCACCATGAATTGAAAGATTTTGGGATTTAAGTGAAGAATTTTAGGCTGTATATTTTCTTAATCTAGTTATAAAGTTTAGTTTTAAAAAACTAAAGAATAGGTAAAGGAAGTTTGCCAGTCTCTATAAGTAAACTAAGATGAGTCAAAATAGGATATTATGTGCTAAGAGAAATAAAGTCACATACCTGATTATATGTGATATTTTTAAGTGCAAAGTACACTGAATGTTTTGGTAAAAATGTCCACAGTAAATGTATTCCTCAAATGGAATCAATCTTAGAGTACAGTGTATTCTAACACAGATTAGAAATATCCCTGGTATACATTGTAAGATTGTATTTTACTATTCTTAAAGTCCAGACTCTTTCCTTTCTTCAAATCATGCTTATTTTGAAAATACTCATGAATAACTTTGATAGTTTGTAAATATCTAAAGTACACTGGACAGTTCAGTTCGCTGGCCAAAACTGTTGGTTTTATAAATGGAAAAACTTTATTATGTGGCATTAGCTAACTATCCTTAAATATTTACTGAGCATTTGAGGTTGAACAGTTCATGATGAAAACCTTTGAGCTGTTTCTTGAAGTGGAAAAAGATTTGCATTATATAAAGTGAAAAACAAGTTAAGTTTCTTTTTAACACTGACTTATATCAGAGCAAGTAACTTTCAATATCACTCTCCTGCAATCTGAGATTGAATTAGGAAGAATAACGAGATATTGATCATGAGTATGTTTGTTATAAAACGCTCGGTTTAATTCACATATATGTTAGAGTCCAAGTAAATGTTTTCTATCCATTTTTTTTTTTTTTTTTTTTAGTTTTCTGTCTTTTCCAGTACAAAAACTTTAATTGGAAGTTACTAAATTGTCACAAAGTCGAGACTTGGAAGTACTGATACATAAACTTACACTCAGTGCCGACTTGTCAGTTACATCGCACCTGCATCCTACCCTTCTGAGGTACCCTGCAAGCCCTGGTCCACAGCATCAGCATTTCCTCCCTGTTCTACTCAAACACTTGAAACTAAATAGGTGAACAGTAACCTACTTTGTATTTACTCCTTCAAAATGATGAAAGTTCCTGCTTAAGATTATTTACCTTTCAAATTTTAAAACTAGGATGTTAGAGAGTTTGATAAAATTAAGATAGTGGATTAGAAGTTGCTTTAAGATATAAAAATGCTATATTTTTAAAGTTCTAACTTAGAAATTTCATATGAATAATGAATAATGAATATATGAATAATGAATGGAGGAAAAACACTGACTCAGCATACATCTTCCCTTCTCTTTTATTTACCTTTTTTTCCCCTAAAATATGTCTTTATTCATTCCTCATTTTTAATTCACCTCTTTCTCCAGCATCTTAACTTGATCTAATTCTGTATCTCCTATACGTATCAGACACCCAGCTATGTTAGACACATGATGAAGCACCTCATCGGGTGCAAGTTAATGAAACCTCAGAAAAGTTCCTGATCAATAAAGGATTGAAAGTGGCTAGGTAGAAATTTAATTTTCCACCCTCTCATTTATTTCAGGACACAACTTAAAAGACGAAGGACAGAAGAATGTTCAAATATCACCTTTTTTTCCTATGAAACTGTTTTTCATGACTCTAATATTATGTTTTAGGACAATTATCTGTGAGTGTTCTATGATGAAAACCTTTGAGCTGTTTCTTGAAGTGGAAAAAGATTTGCATTATATAAAGTGAAAAACAAGTTAAGTTTCTTTTTAACACTGACTTATATCAGAGCAAGTAACTTTCAATATCACTCTCCTGCAATCTGAGATTGAATTAGGAAGAATAACGAGATATTGATCATGAGTATGTTTGTTATAAAACGCTCGGTTTAATTCACATATATGTTAGAGTCCAAGTAAATGTTTTCTATCCATTTTTTTTTTTTTTTTTTTTTTAGTTTTCTGTCTTTTCCAGTACAAAAACTTTAATTGGAAGTTACTAAATTGTCACAAAGTCGAGACTTGGAAGTACTGATACATAAACTTACACTCAGTGCCGACTTGTCAGTTACATCGCACCTGCATCCTACCCTTCTGAGGTACCCTGCAAGCCCTGGTCCACAGCATCAGCATTTCCTCCCTGTTCTACTCAAACACTTGAAACTAAATAGGTGAACAGTAACCTACTTTGTATTTACTCCCTTCAAAATGATGAAAGTTCCCTGCTTAAGATTATTTACCTTTCAAATTTTAAAACTAGGATGTTAGAGAGTTTGATAAAATTAAGATAGTGGATTAGAAGTTGCTTTAAGATATAAAAATGCTATATTTTTAAAGTTCTAACTTAGAAATTTCATATGAATAATGAATAATGAATATATGAATAATGAATGGAGGAAAAACACTGACTCAGCATACATCTTCCCTTCTCTTTTATTTACCTTTTTTTCCCCTAAAATATGTCTTTATTCATTCCTCATTTTTAATTCACCTCTTTCTCCAGCATCTTAACTTGATCTAATTCTGTATCTCCTATACGTATCAGACACCCAGCTATGTTAGACACATGATGAAGCACCTCATCGGGTGCAAGTTAATGAAACCTCAGAAAAGTTCCTGATCAATAAAGGATTGAAAGTGGCTAGGTAGAAATTTAATTTTCCACCCTCTCATTTATTTCAGGACACAACTTAAAAGACGAAGGACAGAAGAATGTTCAAATATCACCTTTTTTTCCTATGAAACTGTTTTTCATGACTCTAATATTATGTTTTTAGGACAATTATCTGTGAGTGTTCTATGATGACTACATTTATTATAATAGAGAGGAAAGCAATTGTGTCCAAAATATTAATTATATCACAAAATTTGGCCATGTTCGCAAAGTAACAATGATTCTGAATATCGTTTGCACGTTACCCTCCACTAAGGAAACTCCCACTTGAAAGTAACCAACAAATTCAATTGTATCAGTCAGAATTAGTATTCTAATAAGCTTGTATCCACAATAAAAGATGTTAAGAAAAATATCTATTAGAAAAGCAAAGAAAAATAACCCAAGCACATGTTCTTAACTTTAAATCATATACATAGCTTCTTTCTTAGTGATTATGGCACCTTTTTGTAACTCCAGAAACATCAAGTACTCATGTTATCATTTTCAAAATATCTTCAACAAGGAAGTAGGGATTTAGAATGGCCTCTTTTTATCACTTCAAACTCTTATCACCTGTCATAGCAAATGCACAATATTTAAGTCTAACAGTTTACTTAAAAATTAAGACAAAAAGGCATTATCTAACCATAGTTAATCATTTCTAACAATTTGCTCTTAGGTTAGTTAAATAATTTTGCTTCTTTATCAGTATTTTATTAATATTTGTATAGGTATTGCATTGTTTATGTAATCTTTCCAAATTGCATTGCAATATTTTGCCAAGAATTGAGTCATCTTCCTCTTAATCATTTCCATGGCTCCTATACGTTTCCTTCACAGTCTGTCAATACTGTTAGGAAAAGAAATCAGTATTTTACACATGGCCTTACCCAGCTTTCATCAGTAAATTGTCACCCACCTCTCATGAATTCATATGTATAAACATGGCATCAAATTTGTATATAGAGCTTGTTTTTCTCTTCATATATAATCTTTTTGCTGTCATTGTGTTTTCATAATCAGAATTTGATCATCATCACTATTTTCAGCATGTAGTATTCAAACTATATGTGTTTCATAAGTTGATTATATACTTTTTGTCTTTTACTCCAGATTTGTCAGTTTCTCTTGATAATGTAAAAGAAAAAGTCTGTTTTTAAAAACTATAAATGTTAATATTAAATAAAATTCTGAAACACTTATAATAAAGATCAAGTATGCTAGAAAAATGCTAACTCTGGCATTTTAATATACTATTCACTGAATGTTGAACATTCACACTTTTCCAATATCTTTTTGTAAAACTAAGAGACAATGCTACTCAGATAACAAAAGATAATGCATGACATTTACTTTAAACTAAAACTACCTTAATTTTCCCACTATGCCCTTACTTTATTGAAAAGGCCAACTATGAAAATTCTAGTTTTTGCTCCACAAAGATAAATTATGACATGTATTATGAGAAAAATATTATAACAAAGCTCTGCTATAATTTCAAATTCACACAAATGACAGACTCACGTTGATAAACCCTGTGGGCTTTTCTTGGACTCTCTTCTTTTCTCAGAATATTGTCTTCCATTTACCACTTATTAGCATTAACCAATTCTCCAAGAATTGGTTTAGATGTCACTTTGTGACGTTTTCTGCAGTTTTCATCAGAATGGGTTATACCTATGGAAGTAGGGATTTAGAATGGCCTCTTTTATCACTTCAAACTCTTATCACCTGTCATAGCAAATGCACAATATTTAAGTCTAACAGTTTACTTAAAAATTAAGACAAAAAGGCATTATCTAACCATAGTTAATCATTTCTAACAATTTGCTCTTAGGTTAGTTAAATAATTTTGCTTCTTTATCAGTATTTTATTAATATTTGTATAGGTATTGCATTGTTTATGTAATCTTTCCAAATTGCATTGCAATATTTTGCCAAGAATTGAGTCATCTTCCTCTTAATCATTTCCATGGCTCCTATACGTTTCCTTCACAGTCTGTCAATACTGTTAGGAAAAGAAATCAGTATTTTACACATGGCCTTACCCAGCTTTCATCAGTAAATTGTCACCCACCTCTCATGAATTCATATGTATAAACATGGCATCAAATTTGTATATAGAGCTTGTTTTTCTCTTCATATATAATCTTTTTGCTGTCATTGTGTTTTCATAATCAGAATTTGATCATCATCACTATTTTCAGCATGTAGTATTCAAACTATATGTGTTTCATAAGTTGATTATATACTTTTTGTCTTTTACTCCAGATTTGTCAGTTTCTCTTGATAATGTAAAAGAAAAAGTCTGTTTTTAAAAACTATAAATGTTAATATTAAATAAAATTCTGAAACACTTATAATAAAGATCAAGTATGCTAGAAAAATGCTAACTCTGGCATTTTAATATACTATTCACTGAATGTTGAACATTCACACTTTTCCAATATCTTTTTGTAAAACTAAGAGACAATGCTACTCAGATAACAAAAGATAATGCATGACATTTACTTTAAACTAAAACTACCTTAATTTTCCCACTATGCCCTTACTTTATTGAAAAGGCCAACTATGAAAATTCTAGTTTTTGCTCCACAAAGATAAATTATGACATGTATTATGAGAAAAATATTATAACAAAGCTCTGCTATAATTTCAAATTCACACAAATGACAGACTCACGTTGATAAACCCTGTGGGCTTTTCTTGGACTCTCTTCTTTTCTCAGAATATTGTCTTCCATTTACCACTTATTAGCATTAACCAATTCTCCAAGAATTGGTTTAGATGTCACTTTGTGACGTTTTCTGCAGTTTTCATCAGAATGGGTTATACCTATGACTTGATAGAAACATATTATTCCCCTCTATTAGAGTATGAATTCTGTCATACAGAATGTATGTTTTACTTGTTCTGTTGTCTTATAAGAGCAAGTACAAATATTAAGTCATCTGGTTTCTCATATATTGCTGAAAAAGTAGCTTTGGGCAGAGTAATATGTGTTTAAGTAACCAGCCTAAGAATCAGAAAAAGGTAAATATTTACTCAGGCGGCCCATGGCTTTGGGACTAAGTGACCCCAGGTCTCTCCTAAACTAATAGATATGTTAGAATAAGAATCTGAAATATTGCTGTGTAATAATTAATAATTTTTTTTGCTTGTCCCCAATAACCATTTTCACTTAAGCCATGATATCAGGTATCACCCCTTCCCTAAAATAAGATTTGGAGGTGATTCAGTGGTTGGTATTGGGAAAACGCCATTTTGTAGCCAAAATTTAAAAAAAACACGTTATTGTCTTTCAGAACCATTGCCCACAGGTACTGCTTGATATTCCAAAATATATGTGTAGCTGTTCATTTAGGCAAAAGTAATATTCTCATGAGACAAAATTGTGTGTATGTGCATGTGTGCGTGCATGCTTAACTGTGTTGGACTCTTTGCCACTCTATCAACTGTAGCCTGCCAAATTCCCTTAAGTTTATCCAAGGAGTCTCGTGGATCCCTGTCCATGAGATTTCCCAGGAAAAAATACTGGGCCGACTAAGAGACAATGCTACTCAGATAACAAAAGATAATGCATGACATTTACTTTAAACTAAAACTACCTTAATTTTCCCACTATGCCCTTACTTTATTGAAAAGGCCAACTATGAAAATTCTAGTTTTTGCTCCACAAAGATAAATTATGACATGTATTATGAGAAAAATATTATAACAAAGCTCTGCTATAATTTCAAATTCACACAAATGACAGACTCACGTTGATAAACCCTGTGGGCTTTTCTTGGACTCTCTTCTTTTCTCAGAATATTGTCTTCCATTTACCACTTATTAGCATTAACCAATTCTCCAAGAATTGGTTTAGATGTCACTTTGTGACGTTTTCTGCAGTTTTCATCAGAATGGGTTATACCTATGACTTGATAGAAACATATTATTCCCCTCTATTAGAGTATGAATTCTGTCATACAGAATGTATGTTTTACTTGTTCTGTTGTCTTATAAGAGCAAGTACAAATATTAAGTCATCTGGTTTCTCATATATTGCTGAAAAAGTAGCTTTGGGCAGAGTAATATGTGTTTAAGTAACCAGCCTAAGAATCAGAAAAAGGTAAATATTTACTCAGGCGGCCCATGGCTTTGGGACTAAGTGACCCCAGGTCTCTCCTAAACTAATAGATATGTTAGAATAAGAATCTGAAATATTGCTGTGTAATAATTAATAATTTTTTTTGCTTGTCCCCAATAACCATTTTCACTTAAGCCATGATATCAGGTATCACCCCTTCCCTAAAATAAGATTTGGAGGTGATTCAGTGGTTGGTATTGGGAAAACGCCATTTTGTAGCCAAAATTTAAAAAAAACACGTTATTGTCTTTCAGAACCATTGCCCACAGGTACTGCTTGATATTCCAAAATATATGTGTAGCTGTTCATTTAGGCAAAAGTAATATTCTCATGAGACAAAATTGTGTGTATGTGCATGTGTGCGTGCATGCTTAACTGTGTTGGACTCTTTGCCACTCTATCAACTGTAGCCTGCCAAATTCCCTTAAGTTTATCCAAGGAGTCTCGTGGATCCCTGTCCATGAGATTTCCCAGGAAAAAATACTGGAGGGGGTTTCCATTCCCTTCTGCAGGGGATCTTCCTGACCCAGAGATCAAACCTCGGGCTCCTGCGTCTCCTGTATTGGCTGGCAGGATAGGGTTTCCCTGGTGGCTGACGCAATGAAAAGAATGCCTGCAATGTGAGAGACTTGAGTTTGATTCCTGGGACAGGAAGATCCCCTGGAGAAGGGAATGACTACCCACTCCAGTATTCTTGCCTGAGAATTCCATGGACAGAGGAGCCTGGTGAGCCACACTCCATGGGGTCAGAAAGAGTCAAATACAATGGAGTGACAAACAACAAAATTGTATTGTTTAAATTTAGCATGCTGTGGGTTTCAATAGACTCTTTCTGAAATGTAAAAGCAATTTAAGTGCTTCATTTAAGTGAAGGTTTTATATTTCACCAGGTAATCTTTCCATACATTAGACAGAATAGCCAAAAATATATTTTTAAGCTGCAGTGTCTTCACAAAGTGACAGTTGAACTGAATATAGTTTCAGTAACTTCTTTTTTTTAATTTTATTGAGTCTAGTTGATTTACAATGTTGTTAATTTCTTCTGTACAGCAAAGTGACTCAGTTACGAATATATATATATTCTTTTTCATATTATTTTCCATTACAATTTGTCACAAGGCATTGAATATATTTCCCTCTGCCATACAGTGGGAGCCTGTTGTTTACTCACTGTGTATTTTAACAGTTGCCTCTGCTAATGCCAGACTCCCCAAACCTTCTCTCCTGCCCTCCCCTCTACTTGTATGTGGCATCTAAAATACAGTGCAAATCAGTATATCTAGTCACAGTAATTTCTAGTATTTTATTTTTATACTACCCAAGGAATAAACAAAATTAATTAAGAGAGTCATTTTAATCAGAGGATGTTAACACCAGACTTAGAGATACTACTTCGAATAATTATGTTTTGTATATGTGGTCAAGGTCACTGTACAGTCATATTTAAAGGGATGCTACTCTAGAATCCCAGTTATTGCTTTTCTTTCCTGGAAGCTGAACATATATAGCCTCCTTAGTTTCTATGGGAAGTTTGTTTATTTAGGCTATTTATAATGAACTTTTAGCAACTACGACCTTCAAAATATCCAGAAGATGTATAAATATGTAAACCACACCTGACATACATTGTCTTCCTAATCAATTATCCCAGAATTATCCAGGAGAAGAGAGAGTAAGATATATAACTTTTGGCTTGTTAAACTGTGGTCAGATAACATTCTAAGACCAAATAATTACTATAATTTTTAACTATAATTGTTTTATTTTTAAATGATCATCAATACTAATAAAGCAAATATAAACAACATGTTTTCTTAATGGTAATTTCTACTCATATGGTACAAAACAATTCAAACAGATTTCAGTAATAGTCTAATGGCCTGCTTTCATAAAAAAAAAATCAGGGACTGTATAGCAGAACTCATTACTAAATCTTGGAGACCGGTAATATAGTTGTCTACTTTTTTATGTATAAAAATGTTTATTCAACTTAACTGGGGAAAGACTAGCCCAATTTTGTGAGGATTATATCTATGTGAATTTGATGTTTAATGAGGTGAAGTCCTAAGTCCTAAGATGAAGTCCTATTGTTTCTCAATTTCAAACCTATCACAGCATTGTACTTTAGCTCTTAAATATGTGGTAGCCTCAAAGTATATTTTTTTTAATCCATGAGAAAGCATCATAATATCAAAGGATTTGTTAGAAAGATATTTTCCCTTTTATTTTCCTTGTCACCTAGATAGCAACAACATGAATGTACCAGATAATATAAAAAAAAATGGGCATTGCATTTCTCAACAGCCATGCAGATGATACATAAGGAATCTGCAGTAGGTTTAGAAATGTTTGGAAAGGAAAGACAAGGACGGACTGGAAGTGATTTACTGATTTGTAAGGTTAAAGTGATCTCGAGAGTTTAATAATAGGAATTAGGGATGGAATTCAGTAACAATATGCCAGATTTTGCTCAGATGTTCTGTCTTGCATTACTTCACATTAAACAATCTTTAGCTTCCCCACTGTAAAATCATAAATGTTTGGTTATCCAAATGATTTTTCCAAATTAGCAGATATGTACTCAATTTAAAGGGATGCTACTCTAGAATCCCAGTTATTGCTTTTCTTTCCTGGAAGCTGAACATATATAGCCTCCTTAGTTTCTATGGGAAGTTTGTTTATTTAGGCTATTTATAATGAACTTTTAGCAACTACGACCTTCAAAATATCCAGAAGATGTATAAATATGTAAACCACACCTGACATACATTGTCTTCCTAATCAATTATCCCAGAATTATCCAGGAGAAGAGAGAGTAAGATATATAACTTTTGGCTTGTTAAACTGTGGTCAGATAACATTCTAAGACCAAATAATTACTATAATTTTTAACTATAATTGTTTTATTTTTAAATGATCATCAATACTAATAAAGCAAATATAAACAACATGTTTTCTTAATGGTAATTTCTACTCATATGGTACAAAACAATTCAAACAGATTTCAGTAATAGTCTAATGGCCTGCTTTCATAAAAAAATCAGGGACTGTATAGCAGAACTCATTACTAAATCTTGGAGACCGGTAATATAGTTGTCTACTTTTTTATGTATAAAAATGTTTATTCAACTTAACTGGGGAAAGACTAGCCCAATTTTGTGAGGATTATATCTATGTGAATTTGATGTTTAATGAGGTGAAGTCCTAAGTCCTAAGATGAAGTCCTATTGTTTCTCAATTTCAAACCTATCACAGCATTGTACTTTAGCTCTTAAATATGTGGTAGCCTCAAAGTATATTTTTTAATCCATGAGAAAGCATCATAATATCAAAGGATTTGTTAGAAAGATGTTTTCCCTTTTATTTTCCTTGTCACCTAGATAGCAACAACATGAATGTACCAGATAATATAAAAAAAAATGGGCATTGCATTTCTCAACAGCCATGCAGATGATACATAAGGAATCTGCAGTAGGTTTAGAAATGTTTGGAAAGGAAAGACAAGGACGGACTGGAAGTGATTTACTGATTTGTAAGGTTAAAGTGATCTCGAGAGTTTAATAATAGGAATTAGGGATGGAATTCAGTAACAATATGCCAGATTTTGCTCAGATGTTCTGTCTTGCATTACTTCACATTAAACAATCTTTAGCTTCCCCACTGTAAAATCATAAATGTTTGGTTATCCAAATGATTTTTCCAAATTCCCCAGACTCTCCACTGTCCAATTATTTTACAATACAGTGTCTTGAATATCTTAATGGCATTACTGGCACAGAATCTTTTCTGTATTAGCACTGGATCTTCAAACATGTTCATCAGAACAGCATGCACAGGGAGACAATTAAAGTAAATATTTTAAAAAAATGTTTGAAGTAAAATAACTTTGTTTTATTCCTTATATAAACTGATCTATTTATGTCTTCCCAATGAATAGAAGGAATGCACTGAATGCAGCAAAGCAAGCTACTGTCAAGAACAAAAATGGCTTGTGCAAGTGTCGTTTTCAGAACTGTACGTAAAAGTGAGGTATCTCTCCTTGTTTGTATATATTAGGATCCCCACTCTCCATGTACAAGGTTGTGTATCGACACACACACAAGTCAAAAGCCCATAGTATCTGTCATCACACTGCACTGATGACTGTTCATTGTGACTCCCCACCCCTGGTGTGTTAAGTTGTCCCTCACATGGGCATTTCTCTTATTTTTTTGGCTATAAACCACATTTTCGACTTCTCCCGAATGCCTGGTTATCTTCAACTTCAGCTGCTTTACACTGTGAGGTATGCTTAGCACCTGGGTACCTGATAAATGTTTATGCAGTATCAGGCAAACTGTGATTCCTGCCATAGATGCAGGCTTCAAAATTGCTTTACTGTGGCAAATCATGTTCAAGAAAAGGTTTTATATATGTTCTTTGAAGTAGATGACTGTGTATCCTACTCTATCTGTAAAAGATAGAGTAGGCTGGCAGTTAAAGAATAATCTGCTCACTTAGTAAAATTGTCTGTGATTAAAAGCTAAATGAGAGACATACTTTTGTCCTTACATTTCTATAGAATAGTGGTGCTTCTGATTTAAAATAAACTGATGATTCTGTACTTTCAGGTTTCTGTTTTCTTAGTTTTTCCTTTTGCTTCTGTAAGTCACAAGTTCTAAAGAGCGTATTGCTTTGCTGCTTTTATTTTATTTTGCTGTTTACCATATGACATGAATAGTCAATCTTTAGCTTCCCACTGTAAAATCATAAATGTTTGGTTATCCAAATGATTTTTCCAAATTCCCCAGACTCTCCACTGTCCAATTATTTTACAATACAGTGTCTTGAATATCTTAATGGCATTACTGGCACAGAATCTTTTCTGTATTAGCACTGGATCTTCAAACATGTTCATCAGAACAGCATGCACAGGGAGACAATTAAAGTAAATATTTTAAAAATGTTTGAAGTAAAATAACTTTGTTTTATTCCTTATATAAACTGATCTATTTATGTCTTCCCAATGAATAGAAGGAATGCACTGAATGCAGCAAAGCAAGCTACTGTCAAGAACAAAAATGGCTTGTGCAAGTGTCGTTTTCAGAACTGTACGTAAAAGTGAGGTATCTCTCCTTGTTTGTATATATTAGGATCCCCACTCTCCATGTACAAGGTTGTGTATCGACACACACACAAGTCAAAAGCCCATAGTATCTGTCATCACACTGCACTGATGACTGTTCATTGTGACTCCCCACCCCTGGTGTGTTAAGTTGTCCCTCACATGGGCATTTCTCTTATTTTTTTGGCTATAAACCACATTTTCGACTTCTCCCGAATGCCTGGTTATCTTCAACTTCAGCTGCTTTACACTGTGAGGTATGCTTAGCACCTGGGTACCTGATAAATGTTTATGCAGTATCAGGCAAACTGTGATTCCTGCCATAGATGCAGGCTTCAAAATTGCTTTACTGTGGCAAATCATGTTCAAGAAAAGGTTTTATATATGTTCTTTGAAGTAGATGACTGTGTATCCTACTCTATCTGTAAAAGATAGAGTAGGCTGGCAGTTAAAGAATAATCTGCTCACTTAGTAAAATTGTCTGTGATTAAAAGCTAAATGAGAGACATACTTTTGTCCTTACATTTCTATAGAATAGTGGTGCTTCTGATTTAAAATAAACTGATGATTCTGTACTTTCAGGTTTCTGTTTTCTTAGTTTTTCCTTTTGCTTCTGTAAGTCACAAGTTCTAAAGAGCGTATTGCTTTCTGCTTTTATTTTATTTTGCTTTTATGACATGAATAGTCATCTTCCTTATAGACTCTGTTTACCATAGCTAGGACATGAAAGCAGCCTAGAAACCCATGGACAGATGAATGATTAAAGAAGCTGTGAGACCTATATACAATGGAGTATTACTCAGCCATAAAATGGAACACAATTGAGTCAGTTCTAATGAGGTGAATGCATATAGAGCCTATTACACAGAGTGAAATAAGTCAGAAAGAAAATAAAATATTGTATCCTAAGGCATATGTGTATATATATATATATATATATATATATATATGTATTTATATTTATGCATATAGAAGGATGGTTCTGATAAACCTATTTGCAGAGCAGCAGTGGAGACATAGAGGTTGAGAATAGAGTTAGGCAGATCACTGGTGAGGGTGGAAGGAGGGTATGGAGAGAATAACATGGAAATATATATTACTGTATGCATAATAGATGGCCAATGGAAATTATGACTCAGGGAACATCCAGCCAAGGCTAGGTGACAACCTGGAATGATGAGATGGAGCAGGGGGAGGTGGGAGGCATGTTCAACTGGGAGGGGACATGGGCAGACCAATGGCTGATTAATGTTGATGTTTGGTAGAAACCAATACAATACTGTAAAGCAATTAGCCTTCAGGTAAAAAAAAAAAAAAAAAAAAAAACATTAAAAAAAAAAATAAAGTGGAGATCACCCTTTCCCAGATAGCTATAGAGTAGACAGAATTAGGTTGAGAGAGTTATGGGATAGAAGAAGCAAAGGAAGTGCTTATTCATGAAAACTAGTTCTAAGGAAGAACTTCTGGCATGGTTATTCATGAGAAACAGACCAGAGGTCTAAGAAATTTTTATGCAAAATGTATTCCAAAGAAATCACAAGCTTGGGTTTCAAAGTCATTTGATTATTTGAAATTTAAAATAAACATTGGGTGCCCAAATTTATGGGATCAGTCTTCCTGCAGTGAAATTTGTTCAATGCCCCAGGAGGAACACTTTCCCAAAACCACTTCAGGAAGTGATCAAGGCAGAATCTCCTAGGAGATGAACAGGAGTCACGGAGAACCATAGACAGTGCAATTAATCTCTAAGGACAAAATCTGTGTTTAATCCCAGTCTCTTTCCCTACCTGCAGCAAGGGCAGAACCACAATGTAATTGACTATTATCTATATTCTTCAATATCTGAGTATAGTCACGTATATATGCCCAATTTTTGTAACTAAATAATACTGTAACTTGTGAGTAAGATAAGGAGCAATGGACTTTCAAATGCCATAAGTAAAATTTTATTTATGTTAAGCTCTCAATGTTTAATTACATTTCCCACATAGCTATCGTTTTCAGTCTAATTTAATGTAAGCATATAAAGGCTAACAATATTATTATTATTTTTTTTAAATGTGGCATGCTTAGTTTTTTTTTTTTTTTTAAAAGATTTATTTATTTATTTACTTTGTTGGGGGGAGTGGGCGGGCCACTTCTATTGATCTTTCATTTCTCTATTTTCATTCGTCTTCGTTCTTTGGCTCCTGTGGGCCTCCCATCACGGTGGCATCTGTCATTGCAGAGCACCGGCTCTGGGCGCATGCGCTCCAGAGCTCCAGCTCGGTGATTGGACACATCAGTCCAGCTGCTCCGCGGCACGTGGGATCTTCCCAGGCCAGGGCTCGAACCGGCACCCCTTGCACTGCAAGGCGGTGTCCTTACCCACTGGACCACCAGGGGAAGCCCGGATAACAATATTATTAACTAAAAAGTCTAAGCAAACCCTTATTCCTAATGAAGACATAATATTTCTTCATGTAAAAGTTTTCTAAAATCTATAGGTATTATGATAAAAAGGATTTTGTAACTGGAGGAAATGTATAAAATATTTAGATTTCCTAGTTTTAGAATTACCTTGGGTTTGCTAATAAGAAAGATGGACTCAAATATTCACACGTTACTTTGAAATGGTTAATAGACTTCATTTATAATTCTTGAATTTTTTTTTTTAAATTTATTATTTATTATACAGAGACTTAAAGACAAGGTATTCAACAGAATGTTAATTGTCCTTTTTTGATGTTTTCTTGCAAACTAATTTGTATCTCAATCGCTATTTTCTTCTAGAATTTCTATAGCTTTTTTTCAAATTGTATTCAGTGTTTTTTTGGTAACTTAAATAACTCCCCTAGTGCAATTAATCTCTAAGGACAAAATCTGTGTTTAATCCCAGTCTCTTTCCCTACCTGCAGCAAGGGCAGAACCACAATGTAATTGACTATTATCTATATTCTTCAATATCTGAGTATAGTCACGTATATATGCCCAATTTTTGTAACTAAATAATACTGTAACTTGTGAGTAAGATAAGGAGCAATGGACTTTCAAATGCCATAAGTAAAATTTTATTTATGTTAAGCTCTCAATGTTTAATTACATTTCCCACATAGCTATCGTTTTCAGTCTAATTTAATGTAAGCATATAAAGGCTAACAATATTATTATTATTTTTTTTAAATGTGGCATGCTTAGTTTTTTTTTTTTTTTTTAAAAGATTTATTTATTTATTTACTTTGTTGGGGGGAGTGGGCGGGCCACTTCTATTGATCTTTCATTTCTCTATTTTCATTCGTCTTCGTTCTTTGGCTCCTGTGGGCCTCCCATCACGGTGGCATCTGTCATTGCAGAGCACCGGCTCTGGGCGCATGCGCTCCAGAGCTCCAGCTCGGTGATTGGACACATCAGTCCAGCTGCTCCGCGGCACGTGGGATCTTCCCAGGCCAGGGCTCGAACCGGCACCCCTTGCACTGCAAGGCGGTGTCCTTACCCACTGGACCACCAGGGGAAGCCCGGATAACAATATTATTAACTAAAAAGTCTAAGCAAACCCTTATTCCTAATGAAGACATAATATTTCTTCATGTAAAAGTTTTCTAAAATCTATAGGTATTATGATAAAAAGGATTTTGTAACTGGAGGAAATGTATAAAATATTTAGATTTCCTAGTTTTAGAATTACCTTGGGTTTGCTAATAAGAAAGATGGACTCAAATATTCACACGTTACTTTGAAATGGTTAATAGACTTCATTTATAATTCTTGAATTTTTTTTTTTAAATTTATTATTTATTATACAGAGACTTAAAGACAAGGTATTCAACAGAATGTTAATTGTCCTTTTTTGATGTTTTCTTGCAAACTAATTTGTATCTCAATCGCTATTTTCTTCTAGAATTTCTATAGCTTTTTTCTTGTTTCACTAAATAGATTCAAATGATAATTGTTTTTGTATCTACTTATGTCAAAATAGTCCCATAATAGATATAAAAGTCAAAGAATTTTGCATAATAGTCCATAAGAAAAAAGGGTGTTTTCATTTTAGCCTGGAGAAAATTGATTTGAATGAAGACCAGTTTTTGCATACTGTATTCAACTAAATTGATTCTCTCTAGCTCAAATAAAATCTTATCCTTCCTTTCTCAGTGTCCTGCACATTTACATAGACTGTTTTATAATGCTGATTAAATTCCGGTGCTTGCTAAATTCTGTGGGAATTAAAGTCCATGAAATCTCATTTTAGCTTTTATTTGTTTTGTATGCGTGAGAAGGTGGGGGTTGGTCTAAACTTCCTATTCTGTGTCCATACATGAGTGGTGATGGACATTTGAAAAAAAAAAAAACAACTCATTTCTTGGATAACTTTGAGATTCCTTCCTCAAATGTTTTTGTATCAGGCAAAGGGGATGTGAATCTCTACATCGATAATAAAGTACTAGGTATAAGGTACATTTTTCTCCATAGAAGGACTTTACATATTGATCTTACCTCACTAAGTAGAGAATACGTTTCAGAAATGAACAAAATGAGAATAGTTTCTATAAATATTTTTAATACTAAGTAGCAAATTACATATTGTTTTGTCATTCTCTCCCCTTGGAATATATTTGCAACCTCAGGCAAGTAAGGTATAATAATGGTTGTTGGTATTTTGTGCTCAAAAGTTAAGTTACATTAAAAAAAAAAAAAGGTAAGTCTTTTTAATGACTAGAGAGGAAATGATTTCAACAGAAGGCAAAAAATGTATATAGTCTTATAATTTCTTATTTTCAGTATAATCTTTTCAGATAAGTTATACCTTTTTTTCATTGGAGTATGTCAAGAAATGTTTATCCCATGTTAAAAGTTATGATTTTGTTCCTGGGATTGAAATACAATCTGCAAGATTTTCCTTTAAAATGAATGGAAAGATGTCTTAGTCTCAATCCAGGAGTGTTTATACTTACCCAACTATTTAAGTGATTTCAGTGGTTATCAGTGAGCCTACGATTTTCGATTTTGCAAACTAATTTGTATCTCAATCGCTATTTTCTTCTAGAATTTCTATAGCTTTTTTCTTGTTTCACTAAATAGATTCAAATGATAATTGTTTTTGTATCTACTTATGTCAAAATAGTCCCATAATAGATATAAAAGTCAAAGAATTTTGCATAATAGTCCATAAGAAAAAAGGGTGTTTTCATTTTAGCCTGGAGAAAATTGATTTGAATGAAGACCAGTTTTTGCATACTGTATTCAACTAAATTGATTCTCTCTAGCTCAAATAAAATCTTATCCTTCCTTTCTCAGTGTCCTGCACATTTACATAGACTGTTTTATAATGCTGATTAAATTCCGGTGCTTGCTAAATTCTGTGGGAATTAAAGTCCATGAAATCTCATTTTAGCTTTTATTTGTTTTGTATGCGTGAGAAGGTGGGGGTTGGTCTAAACTTCCTATTCTGTGTCCATACATGAGTGGTGATGGACATTTGAAAAAAAAAAAAACAACTCATTTCTTGGATAACTTTGAGATTCCTTCCTCAAATGTTTTTGTATCAGGCAAAGGGGATGTGAATCTCTACATCGATAATAAAGTACTAGGTATAAGGTACATTTTTCTCCATAGAAGGACTTTACATATTGATCTTACCTCACTAAGTAGAGAATACGTTTCAGAAATGAACAAAATGAGAATAGTTTCTATAAATATTTTTAATACTAAGTAGCAAATTACATATTGTTTTGTCATTCTCTCCCCTTGGAATATATTTGCAACCTCAGGCAAGTAAGGTATAATAATGGTTGTTGGTATTTTGTGCTCAAAAGTTAAGTTACATTAAAAAAAAAAAAAGGTAAGTCTTTTTAATGACTAGAGAGGAAATGATTTCAACAGAAGGCAAAAAATGTATATAGTCTTATAATTTCTTATTTTCAGTATAATCTTTTCAGATAAGTTATACCTTTTTTTCATTGGAGTATGTCAAGAAATGTTTATCCCATGTTAAAAGTTATGATTTTGTTCCTGGGATTGAAATACAATCTGCAAGATTTTCCTTTAAAATGAATGGAAAGATGTCTTAGTCTCAATCCAGGAGTGTTTATACTTACCCAACTATTTAAGTGATTTATTTCCAGTGGTTATCAGTGAGCCTGGATGCATTGAAACTGTGTACATGCTAATGAAAGGAATCAGACAGCTGTGATAACCCTTGGAAAAACTATCTTCTCTGGTTGTATGGTCTTACATTGTCACTTGAATTGTGTTTATACTCTATAATTATGAATCTTCCACTGGTTTGAATTTTCAAATAGAAAATAGATGAGAAAACATACCCACATCTTTTAAAAAAGTTATTTTTTGTTTTCTTTCTGATATAATTCATACTCTCTGTATTATAATTATATATAGAAAGAAATACTTTATTGGTAAGAATATAATTACTTGTTTACTCAATTTAACTGTTTCTAGAATTAAGCACCTTGAATTGTAAAATTTACTTTTCAAATTGTTTAGAAAATAATAGGAGACTGAATGATCTGAAAATTTTTATTTTTATATGTAATACATAATATTGACAAGTAATATTCTTAAATTTCAGTATATGTACTTATATACATTCTTTTAGTTTATAGTTGTCTCATTATGATATAAAATGGTAAAGGTAGTACTGAAGGTAAAAGTATAGCTGCTCATCTGTAATGCATTGAAAGTTGTTAGAAAACTCCCACACTAATGTGTTTGGCATTGTTGAAGAATACTACCAATAATTCCAGAAAGGTACTGGAAGGAGTTACAGATCACCTTTCTATAGCATGACACTTCATAATTTGAAGAAAAATAGCAAAGTATTCCACTAGATAATATCCCTTTATGCATGAGTACCTGCTCATAGAAGGAGGTTTGTGTTAGTCAGCTCAAGTTACCATAACAAAGTAAATGGGGTGACTTACCAGAAATTTATTTCTCATTGTTATGGGGGATGGAAAGTCCAAAATCAAGGTTTCTTGCTAATTTAGTTCCTAGTGCCCCTTTTCTCCTGGCTTGCAGGCAACTGTCTTCTATGTCCTCTCATGAAGAAAAGCAGCAGCTCGATTCTCTCTTCTCTTCTTTGTCTCCTTTTTCTAGATTTATTGAGACAGAATTGATACATTATATAAGTTTAACACAATGTATTAGTCTCAATCCAGGAGTGTTTATACTTACCCAACTATTTAAGTGATTTATTTCCAGTGGTTATCAGTGAGCCTGGATGCATTGAAACTGTGTACATGCTAATGAAAGGAATCAGACAGCTGTGATAACCCTTGGAAAAACTATCTTCTCTGGTTGTATGGTCTTACATTGTCACTTGAATTGTGTTTATACTCTATAATTATGAATCTTCCACTGGTTTGAATTTTCAAATAGAAAATAGATGAGAAAACATACCCACATCTTTTAAAAAAGTTATTTTTTGTTTTCTTTCTGATATAATTCATACTCTCTGTATTATAATTATATATAGAAAGAAATACTTTATTGGTAAGAATATAATTACTTGTTTACTCAATTTAACTGTTTCTAGAATTAAGCACCTTGAATTGTAAAATTTACTTTTCAAATTGTTTAGAAAATAATAGGAGACTGAATGATCTGAAAATTTTTATTTTTATATGTAATACATAATATTGACAAGTAATATTCTTAAATTTCAGTATATGTACTTATATACATTCTTTTAGTTTATAGTTGTCTCATTATGATATAAAATGGTAAAGGTAGTACTGAAGGTAAAAGTATAGCTGCTCATCTGTAATGCATTGAAAGTTGTTAGAAAACTCCCACACTAATGTGTTTGGCATTGTTGAAGAATACTACCAATAATTCCAGAAAGGTACTGGAAGGAGTTACAGATCACCTTTCTATAGCATGACACTTCATAATTTGAAGAAAAATAGCAAAGTATTCCACTAGATAATATCCCTTTATGCATGAGTACCTGCTCATAGAAGGAGGTTTGTGTTAGTCAGCTCAAGTTACCATAACAAAGTAAATGGGGTGACTTACCAGAAATTTATTTCTCATTGTTATGGGGGATGGAAAGTCCAAAATCAAGGTTTCTTGCTAATTTAGTTCCTAGTGCCCCTTTTCTCCTGGCTTGCAGGCAACTGTCTTCTATGTCCTCTCATGAAGAAAAGCAGCAGCTCGATTCTCTCTTCTCTTCTTTGTCTCCTTTTTCTAGATTTATTGAGACAGAATTGATACATTATATAAGTTTAACACAATGTATTGTGTAATTTTAACACATGTACAACATACTTATTTGACATACTAATATATTACAGAATTGATTACCACAATAGCTTTTGCTAATACGTACATCGTGTGACATAATTACCATTTATTTTGTGATAAAAACACTTGACTTGCCTCTCTCAGCAGTTTTCACATATATTATATAGCACATTACCTATAATTACTATGCAGTACATTGAGCCCCTAAAATTTATTCACCTTATACTGGACGTTTGTGTTGTTTGACCAGCACGCCCCTACCTATTGTTGCTGTTCAACTGGAGTCGTGTCCGACTCTTTGCAACCTCATGAACTGCAGCACACCAGGCTTTCCTGTCCTTCACTATCTTCCAGAGTTTGCTCAAATTCATGTCCACTGAGTCAGTGATGCCATCCAATCATCTCATCCTCTGATGTCTTCTCCTCTTGCCTTCAATCTTTCCCAGCATCAGGGTCTTTTCCAGTGAGTTGGCCCTTTGCATCTAGTGACCAAAGTATTAGAGCTTCAGCATCAGTCCTTCCAATGAATATTCAGGCTCGATTTCCTTTAGGATTGACTAGTTTGATCTCCTTGCTGCTAAAGAGTCTTGTCCAGCACCACAGTTTGAAAGCATCAATTCTCGGTTGCCCAGTCTTCTTTCTGGTCCAACTCTCATTATCTGTGCATGACTACTGGAAAAAACATAGCTTTGACTAGAAGGACATGTTGTTGACAATGTGATGTCTCTGCTTTTATACACTATCCAGATTTGTCTTATCTTTTCTTCCAAGGAGCAAGCATCTTTTAATGGCTACTGGCATTTTGGAGCCAAAGAAAATAAAGGCTGTCACTGTTTCCATTTTTTTCCCATCTATTTGCTGTGAAGTGATGGAACCAGATACCATGATCTTTGTGTTTTGAATATTGAGTTTTAAGCCAGTGTTTTTACTCTCCTCTTACATCTTCCTCACCTCTTTGGTTTCTGCCATTAGGGTCCTGTCATCTCATATCTGAGGTTATTGGTATTTCTCCCAGGGCCTCTCTACCCCCAGTCCCTGGTAACTAGTCTCTGTTTCTATGAGTTTGACTTTTTAGATTCTACATATAAGTAATACTCTAGAACATTTGCCTTTGTCTAAACTTATTTCACATACCATAATGCTCTCTAGGTCATATATGATATTCAAATGGCAGAATTTTTTTCTTTTGTAAGGCTCATTAATATTCCATTATGTGTATAATATTGTTTGCTTTATGTATTAATATAATTGCATATTATTAACCTCGCATCTTTTTAATGTGTTAATTCATAGACCGCTTTGTTTGTTTCCATAGTTTGTCTACTATGAATAATGCTGCAATGAACATGGTAACCTGGATATTTCATGGATATCTTGTTTTATATCCTTTGGATAAATAATCTGAAGTGGGGTTTCTGGATCATATAGTAGTTCTAGTGTCAGTTTTTGAGGAACCTCAATAGAGGTTTCCACAGTGGTTGTACCAGTTTTCATTCCCATTCTCTTTCTCCTCTTATAAGGATACTAATCCCATCATGAGGCCTCACCCTCATGAGCTAAGCTAACCCTAATTACCTCCAAAAGGATGTACCTCAAAATACCATCACATTTAAAATTGGGTCTCTAACATAAAAATTTTGGAGAGCACAAAATAATCAGTTCATAACAGAGTTAAAATATATTACTTGATTTATTTTTTTTTTTCTAAATTGATTGTTTTGGGAATATTAAAAAGTAACAACATAATAAGCTGATAAAAGCTAAAACATTTGGAGACTTTGGGTTTTGGAGGAAATAGCGTGAATCCCAGGTTTGAAGAAGTTAATTGTTCTCAGTGCCGTTCAGCACTAGGGAAAATCATTAGGGTGACTCAAGGTGTTTTGAATGTGCTGTGAGAGAACCTTTAACAAATAGGAAAGGGGAACAAGATTTCAGACACAAGTGCTTTTTTATTTCCTTATATCTGTTCCTGATTTGCTTTGGGAGGATTAGAAACGAAAAATAAAAGATTAAGCCAGTGTTTTTACTCTCCTCTTACATCTTCCTCACCTCTTTGGTTTCTGCCATTAGGGTCCTGTCATCTCATATCTGAGGTTATTGGTATTTCTCCCAGGGCCTCTCTACCCCCAGTCCCTGGTAACTAGTCTCTGTTTCTATGAGTTTGACTTTTTAGATTCTACATATAAGTAATACTCTAGAACATTTGCCTTTGTCTAAACTTATTTCACATACCATAATGCTCTCTAGGTCATATATGATATTCAAATGGCAGAATTTTTTTCTTTTGTAAGGCTCATTAATATTCCATTATGTGTATAATATTGTTTGCTTTATGTATTAATATAATTGCATATTATTAACCTCGCATCTTTTTAATGTGTTAATTCATAGACCGCTTTTTTTGTTTCCATAGTTTGTCTACTATGAATAATGCTGCAATGAACATGGTAACCTGGATATTTCATGGATATCTTGTTTTATATCCTTTGGATAAATAATCTGAAGTGGGGTTTCTGGATCATATAGTAGTTCTAGTGTCAGTTTTTGAGGAACCTCAATAGAGGTTTCCACAGTGGTTGTACCAGTTTTCATTCCCATTCTCTTTCTCCTCTTATAAGGATACTAATCCCATCATGAGGCCTCACCCTCATGAGCTAAGCTAACCCTAATTACCTCCAAAAGGATGTACCTCAAAATACCATCACATTTAAAATTGGGTCTCTAACATAAAAATTTTGGAGAGCACAAAATAATCAGTTCATAACAGAGTTAAAATATATTACTTGATTTATTTTTTTTTTTTCTAAATTGATTGTTTTGGGAATATTAAAAAGTAACAACATAATAAGCTGATAAAAGCTAAAACATTTGGAGACTTTGGGTTTTGGAGGAAATAGCGTGAATCCCAGGTTTGAAGAAGTTAATTGTTCTCAGTGCCGTTCAGCACTAGGGAAAATCATTAGGGTGACTCAAGGTGTTTTGAATGTGCTGTGAGAGAACCTTTAACAAATAGGAAAGGGGAACAAGATTTCAGACACAAGTGCTTTTTTATTTCCTTATATCTGTTCCTGATTTGCTTTGGGAGGATTAGAAACGTATATTAAATCCAATGAGAAAGGAAAGTGATACAAATTCACAAGTAATCACATATGTGTAAATTAAAATAACAAATATTACTGTAAGCTCAAAGTAGAAAAATTTGCCAGCATTCAGGGTATGCAAGTATATTTACCTATAACTATATAATGTAGGCAAACTTCCATGCAGTTCATACAGAAACATAGACAAGGATTCCTATCCTATTGGTATTTGTAGAAGAAAAATACCATCTGGGTTGCTGTGACCAAGAAAATAGGAGACTCAAGATTGTTCTATACATATATAGCAGTACCACTGCAGAATTTAGAGTCAACAAATATGACTTACATATATCAGCATTACAGTTCTCAAAATATAATATTTTCTGTGAAAAATAGTAAGAAACACATGTATAATTTATACTAAGTAAGCATGTACAGATACAATATAGTTTATACTATACAAAAACTCTATGTAAATATGTAGACAGTAGATTGCAAGAATGTTCATTTAATGTATTAAAATAGGTATATGAGGTGGAAAATTATTTTTTAAGAAGAATATAAGCAAGAAACCAAAAGCAGTATATCGATAGGTAGTCCTCAGTAATTAGCTCTTTATTAATAATTTTGAGAGAAAATTGAAAAGGATACCTTCTTTGCTGAACATAAATTTAAGTATCTCTTTTACTAGTCAAGTATTGCCCCAATAAGGATGTGAAACAAACCTCTGCAGAATTCAATAGCTTGCAGTAAAAGCATTTATTTTTCCCACTCACAGGTTTGCAATTTGAATAGTTTGCCTCTGCACCTGGTAACATACAAGCTCAGGGTGAGTCCAGGCTTCACACTGGCTTTCATTCTGCCCACGGAGCTCCAAATGCTCCAGTACCTGTAGTTCTCCAGGGCATATTTATATCATGATGTACTAAGTAAAACATAAGAGGCAAAGCCATGCCACTTTGCTTGCATCACATTCCAATAAAATTTCTTAGGTCAAAGTTGGTTTTGTGGCCTTGCTCAGCATTCAGTTCAGTTCAGTTCAATTGCTCATTCGTGTCTGACTCTTCGCAACCCCATGGACTGCAGCACGCCAGGCTTCCCTGTCCTTCACCATCTCCTGGAGTCTGCTCAAACTCATGTCTATTGACAGTGTTATTACTCAATATTAGTGGTGCAAGAACATATATCCTTTTACTCTAGAGACTTGTCTGGCAGAAGGAGTGTGGAGAATTGGGAGGAAATCCAATCTACTGCTGCAAAATTTACTCTCCCTGTCCCAACTCCCAAGTTCTCATCCAGTCACAGAGTCTGGACTAAAAGTCCAGGATCTAATGATTTACCTCAGATCTGAATAAGGGTCCCCTTGATTAGGACACATGTGAACTAAAAAGACAAGTAAACTGCTCTCTGCATAGGACAAGAGAAGAGTCGTAATAAACACTCCCATGTAAAAGGGAGAGGGATGAGAGTCATATAGTCGCTATTATTCCACAATAATTCAGCAACTTCTGGAGGCCAAATGTTGCATGGTTAACTGAACTTGTGGTTAGGATATTTCCCTTCATCAGGCCCTTATCTACCTCCTGGGAGTTGTTCCTTAGTCCATTGTTCTCCATGATTGTTGCTTTACCACATGGCATGTCCTTCTTTGATGTTGATCACTTTGGTTATGTCGGAAAAGGGTACTGAGAAACAGAATCTTTGTTGAGTAATTTTCTAAGTTCATTTCATACCTATAGAAAGTTAAAATTCTAAAGATATTCATATGTCTTAAATTTTAAAGCATTTTGTTGCCAATAGAGCTAACAAATTCTATAGGTGGTCTGTGTTTGTGATTCATAGCTAATCAGTCTTATTGATCTGTAGTTTTCCTCTAGACTATTTACTAAGGGTTTGGAAATATCAGGTTTCTGCACACCAGGTGTTTAATCTTTTTTTAGGATTGGTTGCTTCATGTCTGACTCCAAGCATCTACCTTAATCTATTCAGAGGCCTAACAAAGGCTGTGCCAGTCACATCTTTGAGTAAATCTTGCCCTACGACTTTGTCTTTAATATTACACTCTGAGTTTTGACTTTGTTTTGACGTTTGTTTTAATGGGATTGGTTTACTTTTTCAAAGAATATGTTTACATAGAGTTATTGTCAGTGGGGTCAAAATCTGCTAGTTACTTTCTAGCTATTAGAGAAAACTTTTGCCTTGCATATGATAGATCTTCAATTTTCCAGCCTAGGACAGCTATTCTTTTTGCCATTTGCAGCTTGACACCTTGGCCCATGGCCTATACTTTAATTTTTTTTTTTTTTTTTTATAGTTGTACCTTCTTCAAGGTACTAATTTCAGTATAAGTTAAGCACAGGGTGCCTGAAAAGATTCCCTTAATTTGTTAGAAATGAATTTCTATTTAACAATTGCTAACTTGGTATCTTGACCTTTGGTGGCTAAGTCTGTTGCTTTCTCTACATGCTGTAGCACAGAACTATACTAGATGTGGTGTGTCCATGCTAAGTCACTTCAATCATGTCTGACTCTTTGCAACCCTATGGACTTTAGCCTTCCAGGCTCCTCTGTCCATGAGCATTCTCCAGGCAAGATTACTGGAGTGGGTTGCCATGCCATCCTCCAGGGGATCTTTTTTACCATTAGCGTCATCTGGGAAGCCCCTACATGTGGTAACATGACCTTAAAATGTCAAAAAGCCAAATAAGCATCTGAAGAAATGCTTATCACTAATCACTAGGGAAATGAAAATCAAACCATAGTGAGATACCACTACGTACTATTAGTATAGCTATGATCAGATATCAGAAAATAACAAGAGTTGGTGTGGATGTGGATACAGTGGAACACTTGCTCTTTGATGGTGGGGATGTAACATGGTATAGCCACTATAGAAAGCAGTATGCCAGTTCCTCAAAACAGTTAAACATAGAATTAGTGCATGATTCAGCAATTCCACCACTGGACATACATCCAGTAGAATAGAAAACAGGGCTTTGAACAGATATTTGTGTTCTGGTGTTCATAATAGTGTTATTTTACAGTAGCTAAAAGTGGAAACAACCCAAATGCCCACTGACAGATGAATAAACAAAATGTGGCATACGCATAATTTGACGATATTACTCATTGTCAAAAAGAAATGAAATTCTATGTATGTAACAACATGAGTGAACCTTGAAGACATTATGCTAAGTGAAATACCCAGACACAATAGGACAAGTATTGCACAGCTTTACTTTTATGAGATACCTAGAGTAGCCATATTCTTTAAGACAAAAGTAGAAGAAGGGCACCTTTCAGAAGCTGAGAGGCAGAGAGAATGGGGAGCTATTGTTTAATGGGCATAGCACTTGAGGTATAGTTGAGGTATAGTTTGAAGATGCTGAAAAAAATCTGAAAATGGATTGTGGTGACGATTACATAATAGTGTGAATGTATTTGAATTATACACTTAAAAGCCACTTAGATTGTAGGTTTTATGTACATTTTACCACAATAAAAATTATTTTTAAAAATCAGGAAGCCTGAACAGCCAGTAATGTGGACCAGCATATGTGAGGTACTTTTAAGGAAGAACACTTTGCTGAGAAGAGATAGACAACACCTGTTAAGTGGGGAAGTGAGAGAGAAACATTACCTCCTGATAGTGCTAAATTCAGCCCCCATTAATTAATATCTGAGTCTTGGCAGAAAAGGAATACACATAAGGTGTACCTATGTATTTTATAGAATCCAAAATAGTTATTCTTGGGAGTATTGTGAGACCCCTTCCTAACATGAAATGCTTAAAATAACTGGGTAGGCTTTGGTGGCACTAGTGGTAAAGAATTTGGCTGCCAAGAAAAGTTGGTTCGATCCCTGGGCCAGGAAGATCCCCTGGAGTAGGGAATGGCAACCCACTCCAGTAATCTTGCCTGGAGAATCCCATGGACAGAGGAGTCTGGCAGGCTACAGTCTATAGCATTGCAAAGAATTGGACACTACTAAATACAGGATCTGAAAGAATTTGTAATTCTCACAGTTCTGCAGTTGGGCTTGAAGTTTTGTCCTTATGATTCTGACATTGTTGAGTCCTAGCTTCCTGTGGTAGTCTGAAGAAACACTGGTTATGCAAGCTCCTCACATTCCAACTTGTATAAAAGTTGTCATCAGTCATACAATATCTTCAAATTTCAAATGGAGGGTAAACGAAAGTGGAAATGAACCTTCTTGAAACTGTTGATAGCTGCAAAATTACTGGTTCCATTCTCTCATGACACCAGTAATTTCCACCTGGAAACCATAAATTGATTCTTCTCTCCATCTATAAATTTGGCAGAACATTATAATCATAATGTTTTAACAGAAACAGCGTAAAATGTTCCTCTCTGAATTACAAGGGCTTTTAAGTCAGTTGCTGGAGGCAAATGCACTTCTGGTGCGGACAAGTCAGTGAAAGTTGACTGAAAGAGGAGTAAAGCTGAGAGATCCTCTCAGTGATAACTGCAACACCTGTTATAAAGGGCTGGCCACTAAGAATTACGAGTAATGAAGCAGCAGCAATTCAGGCTTGTTCTTGATTCCTTGACAACATAATTGTGTCTTACTTGCTGATATTTTAATCATGGTACTGGTTTTATGTACATTAAATTAAAATAAATGAACAGCCAGTAATGTGGACCAGCTTTTCTTTAAGGAAGAACACTTTGCTGAGAAGAGATAGACAACACCTGTTAAGTGGGAAGTGAGAGAAACATTACCTCCTGATAGTGCTAAATTCAGCCCCCATTAATTAATATCTGAGTCTTGGCAGAAAAGGAATACACATAAGGTGTACCTATGTATTTTATAGAATCCAAAATAGTTATTCTTGGGAGTATTGTGAGACCCCTTCCTAACATGAAATGCTTAAAATAACTGGGTAGGCTTTGGTGGCACTAGTGGTAAAGAATTTGGCTGCCAAGAAAAGTTGGTTCGATCCCTGGGCCAGGAAGATCCCCTGGAGTAGGGAATGGCAACCCACTCCAGTAATCTTGCCTGGAGAATCCCATGGACAGAGGAGTCTGGCAGGCTACAGTCTATAGCATTGCAAAGAATTGGACACTACTAAATACAGGATCTGAAAGAATTTGTAATTCTCACAGTTCTGCAGTTGGGCTTGAAGTTTTGTCCTTATGATTCTGACATTGTTGAGTCCTAGCTTCCTGTGGTAGTCTGAAGAAACACTGGTTATGCAAGCTCCTCACATTCCAACTTGTATAAAAGTTGTCATCAGTCATACAATATCTTCAAATTTCAAATGGAGGGTAAACGAAAGTGGAAATGAACCTTCTTGAAACTGTTGATAGCTGCAAAATTACTGGTTCCATTCTCTCATGACACCAGTAATTTCCACCTGGAAACCATAAATTGATTCTTCTCTCCATCTATAAATTTGGCAGAACATTATAATCATAATGTTTTAACAGAAACAGCGTAAAATGTTCCTCTCTGAATTACAAGGGCTTTTAAGTCAGTTGCTGGAGGCAAATGCACTTCTGGTGCGGACAAGTCAGTGAAAGTTGACTGAAAGAGGAGTAAAGCTGAGAGATCCTCTCAGTGATAACTGCAACACCTGTTATAAAGGGCTGGCCACTAAGAATTACGAGAAGTAATGAAGCAGCAGCAATTCTTAGGCTTGTTCTTGATTCCTTGACAACATAATTGTGTCTTACTTGCTGATATTTTAATCATGGTACTGGAGGACACCCAGTGAAACCATAAACAATAATGAAAATGTCTGTCTCCGTGTTTTTCAACTATGATGGTTTCTAGGTGTTGGTTTTTAGAGAAAGGTGTAGTGGCCAGTAATGAATATGGTAGCTAATATAGCTTTTGCTTCCATACTATTTTAAAACCATTTGTCTTGTTATTATTTTCATTAGTGCCATTATAGAAACAATGATATAAGATTTAAGCTGCCAAAGACATATGACATGCAATATAAGTCATCTATTTTAAGGTATCTTTGGGCAATAAGTAGATTGTTTTTAACCAAATTTTTTTGTGTTATTTTAAATACAACATGATAAATATTAAATGGCTCATGATCAATAGATTTCCCATTCTTCCAACTTTCTGACTCTTGATTTCATGAAAAAATTGACCACAAAAGCAACTGTAAATCAAATTAAAAGAAAAAAAATTGCCTATAATATATTCGTTGAGCAAATATTTTGCTGGGAATTGCAGCCATACTCAAAATCCACTCTTAATGACACTTAATTCAGTCACTCAGTCATGTCTGACTCTGCGACTGCAGAGGACAGGCTTTCCTGTCCCTCACCATCTCCAGGAGCTTGCTCAGACTCATATCCATTGACTCAGTGAGGCCATCCAACCATCCATGAGTCTTAATGATAGAGTCAGCTCCTAATAAGAGATCTACCCTAATATTCCTCCTGAATGGGAAAAAAAGAGGAAAGTGTTCTCTATTTGCATATCAATAAGTAGCATTGAATTTTCAAATCACATTTCTATTGTTTATTATTCAGGAGAGCATGAAACTTCTATAATTACAATAAAATCATAATGTTTTAACAGAAACAGCGTAAAATGTTCCTCTCTGAATTACAAGGGCTTTTAAGTCAGTTGCTGGAGGCAAATGCACTTCTGGTGCGGACAAGTCAGTGAAAGTTGACTGAAAGAGGAGTAAAGCTGAGAGATCCTCTCAGTGATAACTGCAACACCTGTTATAAAGGGCTGGCCACTAAGAATTACGAGAAGTAATGAAGCAGCAGCAATTCTTAGGCTTGTTCTTGATTCCTTGACAACATAATTGTGTCTTACTTGCTGATATTTTAATCATGGTACTGGAGGACACCCAGTGAAACCATAAACAATAATGAAAATGTCTGTCTCCGTGTTTTTCAACTATGATGGTTTCTAGGTGTTGGTTTTTAGAGAAAGGTGTAGTGGCCAGTAATGAATATGGTAGCTAATATAGCTTTTGCTTCCATACTATTTTAAAACCATTTGTCTTGTTATTATTTTCATTAGTGCCATTATAGAAACAATGATATAAGATTTAAGCTGCCAAAGACATATGACATGCAATATAAGTCATCTATTTTAAGGTATCTTTGGGCAATAAGTAGATTGTTTTTAACCAAATTTTTTTGTGTTATTTTAAATACAACATGATAAATATTAAATGGCTCATGATCAATAGATTTCCCATTCTTCCAACTTTCTGACTCTTGATTTCATGAAAAAATTGACCACAAAAGCAACTGTAAATCAAATTAAAAGAAAAAAAATTGCCTATAATATATTCGTTGAGCAAATATTTTGCTGGGAATTGCAGCCATACTCAAAATCCACTCTTAATGACACTTAATTCAGTCACTCAGTCATGTCTGACTCTGCGACTGCAGAGGACAGGCTTTCCTGTCCCTCACCATCTCCAGGAGCTTGCTCAGACTCATATCCATTGACTCAGTGAGGCCATCCAACCATCCATGAGTCTTAATGATAGAGTCAGCTCCTAATAAGAGATCTACCCTAATATTCCTCCTGAATGGGAAAAAAAGAGGAAAGTGTTCTCTATTTGCATATCAATAAGTAGCATTGAATTTTCAAATCACATTTCTATTGTTTATTATTCAGGAGAGCATGAAACTTCTATAATTACAATAAAATCAATGGCATTTTGTAAAACATTTTTCTAATTTCCAAACTTCATGACCTACAAATAATAATTTCCTAAGAATAGTGTGTTATCTTCGACAAAAGTACATATCAAGTAGAAATGAACAGTGCTGCTACTCCTCTTTATATTTTTCTTGCTCTTACTCAAACAGAATCCTCAGTGTCTTTTTCTATACCTCTTATAACATTGTCAAAATGTTAATAAAGGCTTTCTGGACTATATTTTCCCCAAATGCAACATTATCCTAAGTTTAGCATATAGCCGTTTGGCCATATTTACTTTATATGCTATAAAAGCCAGTTTAGTTTCACAGTGTCATTTTTAATACTGTTTCTCTCAGTTCTATAATACTATGGTCTCATCATTTTTATGATTAATATTATTTCTTACTTATGACTGTTTCTAAATCCAGTACTTTGCCAAGGTAAAAAAAAAAAAATCCTAACTATAGCTATATGATTTCTATGTGCCATTTAATAGACATCTAGACTTGTTCTAGTTAAAAGTGAGCTTCTGTTACCTCTGCTGTCTTTAATTCAACCCAGATTTATTAATCATTGAATGTACTCCTTATTTTTTAACATACAGTAACATTTGTTGGACTATTTGTGGAAAAATAAACTAGAAAATTTTAATGAAAAAATATTTAAATGATAGCATATCCAGCTTGTACATAAGACTGGAATAAATGGGTTAAAATCAAGGTATTTTTAAACACTTTAATATTGCTTTTGGAAAACTTGAGATTCCTATAATACTATCTTGACCCGTTCAAATTAAATTTCCACTTGGAAATAACTATTTTTAGTGAATTTTTATTATGTGGGCCCATGGTTGATCTGCACCCTCCCCCTATTAAATGATGCATCATTCTTTGAAACTGAGATGTTATGCCTCACAGAAATCCAGAACCAACCAGCCACAGGTGTCAACCATGTGAGTTGCTGAAAACATGAGGTTTGTGGTGCACAGAAAACATGTTCATCTTAAAGTGAAGCTGGGCACTGTTTATGCATCAAGGTATTTTTTTACTAGTAGCCTTTGAAATATTTAGGCAGGTGCCTGTGTATGATTTTGGTCTGTGGAACAGATGTCTGTCTATCTATGCCTAGCAGATCATAAAGGCCCAAAGGTTAATAAAGGAGTAAGAGGTGTGACCAAGAGGAGGGCTTGGTATGAGTTCACAGTGTGATTTAACTATTAAGTTGACACAGTGCCTAGAGAGGCACAGTCGAGATAGCATTTCCTTCTCTCCAAAGAGATACTTAAATGTTTCCATCTCCCTTTGACTTGGTGAACTGTAGCCCTATGTTAGATTATTTTCAGGTGGTATGGCGTTTTCATGAAATGAGTGGTATGTGAGTGGAATTTAGAAGCCAATTGTTCCCTTATTAGAAAAAAAAAAAAATCTAGTAACACAGAGGATTCATTCCACATCATTTTGTAGAGTGTAGTCTTTCAGATGTAATCCAGTATGAGGGACATTTGAGTTTGCTTTTGAGAATCATATTTTTTTTTTTTTAATAAATTACAGGATATGTAATCCACTTTTAGAAAACTAGAGTTTTTGTGCTAGCATTATTGTCATGTGAAGTGTATGATAGTCAATTTGAATTATTTTAATAATCATACTAAGTCACTAAAAATAATTTATGGAGCACAGTTTGAGTTCCTACTATAAAATAAGGTGTTTATATTAGAACACAAGCATTATTTGAAAAGTCCTATCTCTGAAATTCTTTTAAAGTGAAATAAACATCTGTTGTTGAAGCAAATATGATCTGAATACACAAAAAAAGAGCCAATACGAGAAATGTTTTTTTACTAAATAATTAGTAAGTAGCATAGAGTAACGGGATCAGTTCTGAAATTATACATTGAGGACAGGAATTTAAAGTGAGCAACATAATTCTCATGTACGTAAGAGGGCGTCTCTTCAAACTTTGTGGAATGCTTGAGATAAACTTAAAAATATACAGCACAAAAATATGAAGCACTCAGAGATTCATGAATATATTACATGTATAAAGGGATTGCATGTTTTGGTATTTTAGGAATTATTTATAATGTTGGAAGTTTCTTTGAGGATATTCTTCAACTATCTTCTTTCAGATATTCAGCACACTATAAAGCAAGATTCTAAAATTATAATACTGGTTCAAGTCTAGATTAGTCACTTGTAGTCTGTTGGTTTGATTCTCCTATAAACATAATGTCTGTATACTGTATAGAATTTGTATGAGCATCTCTGTGCACAAAGTGTAGTATTAGTCTGCTAATTGCTACAAAGATTTTTCAAAAGATGAACTTAAGCTCACACTCAGTCTCAACAGTTAGTGAGGAAAATGCTTTCCACATGGCTTTCAACATGCCATAGTCCAGTTCTCTGCTTTGAAGATTCTTGTCAGAGGCAAGAGAGGGAAGATAACAAGGGCAGAGTGATTTTAGGTCCACATCTGCTGGCAGCACTGTGGGTCCGGGAGAAGATATTCATACTCTGCAACTGCAGTCAACAAGGTTCTGGATCTACCGTTCAGTCTTTCTCATTGATTCCTTAGGTACTGCAATTGTTTCTATTTTAGTCAATCTCTATCAAATTTTAGAATATAGATTGGCTGACATGCAATGTTTACCAAGAAACAGTTGGGGAAATTGTAATGCTAATTAGTATATCAGAATTTGTCTGGATATTTAATTGCTACTCTCATATTGAAGGCAAGTGTTTAGTGCTCTAGCTATCTTTCACACACTGTCAAGTCTATAGAAAGCTTATAAGTAGAACCTCACCAAACATCAGTTTCCCCAAATCTGAGAAGTGGTATCAAGGTAAAGATTAAATGAGGTGATGCATGTACAATACCTGGCCCATGTGTGTGGTTAGCAAATATAAGGTTTTAAATATTACTTTGTCATCATACTTTTTAAATTTGGAGCTCTACCTTCATTTCATAGTTCAAAATTACAGTAGGTAACACATTTAAATGGTTTTAAAACAGAAGATTGACAGAGTGTATATTAGAGACTTCATTCCTCCTTTCCAACCAGTTGGTTTCCTTTCAGGAGAAGTTCATATGATCATTTCTTTCTGTATACTCCCAGACATATTTTGTTGATATGAAGGTAATATAAAAGCATTATTTACTTTTATACATATTCCTGCAAAGTATTCTTAACACATTTTTGCACCTGTTTATTATTATATTTATTAATCTCCAAGTTTTCTCTCTTTTTATTCAGCCTCCCTGGAACTGACCGCTAGTATGTAGCATAGTTAGCTTTACCAACTAAAACTGGGTCAAGCAAGCTCCTTACCTTGTCTCCTATTCTGATATGCACAGTAGAAAATTTTCATTTCTATCCTAAAAGTTCCCGCAATCTACTTTTCCCTTCCTTGGAATAAAAAATATATTCTAAGGAAAACTTTGGTAAACAAATCATTCCATGATTGTTTTTAATACTAAACTATTAGTGAATATTCATTGCAACAAAATGAATCTGCTTTGGTTTTATTTCTCTCTTCCCTGGTATATAAGGATATATTGGATAATCAGAAAGTCCAATAAATAACCATTTCAGTCTAAGAATTAGGACTTCATGAATATGTGAAAAGTAGGTTAATGGGGGACTGCAACACAGTAGTTGGGGGCCCTAGTTTTTCTAAATATCTGCCAACTCCATTAGTTCATCTTCCTCCTGTGTGTGTGTGCACAATATTATATCTAAAGCGAGGGGTTTTGAACCAAGTGGTTTCTAAGTTCCTCATTACTGACACGATGGGTCTGTTTTATGCTTGCAAAGGCCTTTTTTGCACTCGTCACACAACACAAATATCAACAGACATGGAGAAATAATGAGAATCATAATAAATCCAGGACATTTTAAAGCCAGCTGGTATCAGTTATCCCACATTTTCTGAAGAATGAGGCTTTATGCTTTGGGTTGAATCGTTGGCTTCCCCAGTAGGAATTGTTGAAATGGTGCTTTAAAGCCATTACTGTGTTATGTTCTTAAGGTCAAATTCAAAAGTAGAATTTTGTTTATCTTTGAATTGTTTATAATTGGTATAAAATAGCCTATGGAAGTAAAATTCAAACATGGAAAAGAATGATAAGAAAATTTAGAGGGAATGAAATGAAAATAAAATTTAAGTGGAAAAGTGAAATGTCAGGGTCTATCCCTGTACCCAGCCACCCAGAAATATCTGCAGTGGTAGATGGTCTTGGTGCCCCTTCCAGATCCCCTTTACTTGATGGATCACCCATCCCCCATCTACTGTGAGTGTTGGCTACTGAAGTTTCCAAGCATTCAGCTAGTCCATGGATCAAGGAACACATGTGAGGTTTCTGCTAGTTGCTTAGTTTATTCTAACAAGGAATTTCAGAAGTGAATTAAAAAATAAGAGAGAAACCTGGGGTGTGTTTTTGGATGACTGGACCCACCCTGAGATGGATGTGAGCCAACTCTCCATTGATCATCTAACTTCCATATGGCACCTACTCACACTATAGGGTCAGCGTTAGTGTTTGGTGTCTCGAGGAATTAGAGTCAGTTCAGTCAGTGCTCAGTAATCCATGAATAGTTTGTTTATTCCACTTTCACAAATTCAGTCACTCAGACTAAAAATTCTTTGAAGAAAGAGGAAGATTTATGGTATGTTTTTAGCATTAGAGCAGGATCCTTCCTCCAGAGGCTTTGCTCTCTCATACGCTTGAGGAGTTCTGAGTCTGTGAACTGGGTCAAGTATAGGAATTGCTGGAGGGATTATAGCTCTCTATTTTGATAGTTCAAGTCAGCCTTCTATTAACATTAACCAGATTTAGAACACTTCTACAAATATAAATCAAATGAGATTTTTGTAGAATGTCATCTATTTTAGTTGTAGGGAAACAGAGCTAATTAACCAAAGGCAAAAATGTAAACTGGTAAAGCTATTTCAATTACTGTCTTGCCTGTGATGCCCATCACAATCACCTCAGTCACCTTTTCTCCAGTGATTAAGTGCTGCACTCGGCTTCTATTATCAGGGACACATCATCTACAATGAATTCAGGGAGTCCAGTTCAATGGCATTCTGAATGTATTCCTAGCCAGTGGATAATGACCTCCATAGAACTCTTCTAGGATGCCAGGACTCTCCTCAACAATGCAGTCCTAGAAAGCTTTGTAAAGAGAGTGCTAGACTCTCTAAGACATATTAAGAGGATGGTAGAGCAAACCATAAGTAATAAGTCTACTCCCAGCTTCCAGTCTCTGAACTTTTGCATAGATCACTCTAAACAGCATATTAAAAAGCAGAGACTTCACTTTGCTGGCAAAAACCCATATGGTCAAATATGATATGGTTTTCTCAGTTCATGCATGGATGTGAGAGTTGGACCATAAAGAAGGCTGAGTGCCATAGAATTGATGCCTTTGAACTGTGGTGTTGGAGAAGACCCTTGATAGTCCCTTGAACTGCAAGGAGATCAAACCCATCGGTCCTTAAGGAAATCAATCCTGAATATTCATTGGAAGGACTGATCCTGAAGCAGAAGCTCCAAAACTTTCTCTGCATCATGAGAAAAGGCAACTCATTGGAAAAAGACCCTGATGCTGGGGAAAATAGAAGGCGAAAGAAGAAGAGAACAACAGAGGACAAGATGGTTGGATAGCATCACTGAGTCAATGGGCATGAGTTTAAGCAAGCTCATGGAGATGGTGAAGTCTGGCGTGCATTAGCCCATGGGGTTGTGAAGAGTTGGACATAACTGAGCGACTGAATTGAACTGAAATCAGTGGCAAACCAAGGAAGATCTGCAGTTTCAATTTCACTTGGTATAGACCAGCCAAAAAAACTTTCAGGATCATTCCTTTTGCTTCATTTAATGCCTTAAATCCAGATTCCCTGCTTAATACTGTGAGAATGAAAGTTACATTCCTGTCAGACTAAACTTTATTTGTCCTGTTGTGTTTAGGCTTCAGCAACTTCTTCATGAATTCAGTCCTCAGTTGAGGCCCTCAGATATCTAAAAATGTAAACTGGTAAAGCTATTTCAATTACTGTCTTGCCTGTGATGCCCATCACAATCACCTCAGTCACCTTTTCTCCAGTGATTAAGTGCTGCACTCGGCTTCTATTATCAGGGACACATCATCTACAATGAATTCAGGGAGTCCAGTTCAATGGCATTCTGAATGTATTCCTAGCCAGTGGATAATGACCTCCATAGAACTCTTCTAGGATGCCAGGACTCTCCTCAACAATGCAGTCCTAGAAAGCTTTGTAAAGAGAGTGCTAGACTCTCTAAGACATATTAAGAGGATGGTAGAGCAAACCATAAGTAATAAGTCTACTCCCAGCTTCCAGTCTCTGAACTTTTGCATAGATCACTCTAAACAGCATATTAAAAAGCAGAGACTTCACTTTGCTGGCAAAAACCCATATGGTCAAATATGATATGGTTTTCTCAGTTCATGCATGGATGTGAGAGTTGGACCATAAAGAAGGCTGAGTGCCATAGAATTGATGCCTTTGAACTGTGGTGTTGGAGAAGACCCTTGATAGTCCCTTGAACTGCAAGGAGATCAAACCCATCGGTCCTTAAGGAAATCAATCCTGAATATTCATTGGAAGGACTGATCCTGAAGCAGAAGCTCCAAAACTTTCTCTGCATCATGAGAAAAGGCAACTCATTGGAAAAAGACCCTGATGCTGGGGAAAATAGAAGGCGAAAGAAGAAGAGAACAACAGAGGACAAGATGGTTGGATAGCATCACTGAGTCAATGGGCATGAGTTTAAGCAAGCTCATGGAGATGGTGAAGTCTGGCGTGCATTAGCCCATGGGGTTGTGAAGAGTTGGACATAACTGAGCGACTGAATTGAACTGAAATCAGTGGCAAACCAAGGAAGATCTGCAGTTTCAATTTCACTTGGTATAGACCAGCCAAAAAAACTTTCAGGATCATTCCTTTTGCTTCATTTAATGCCTTAAATCCAGATTCCCTGCTTAATACTGTGAGAATGAAAGTTACATTCCTGTCAGACTAAACTTTATTTGTCCTGTTGTGTTTAGGCTTCAGCAACTTCTTCATGAATTCAGTCCTCAGTTGAGGCCCTCAGATATCTAGTTTTGTTGATCCTTCTGTGTAGCTGCTAAAAGCTTTTCTGGGATCCTCTTTCCCCTTGTAAAGACCACTTTCTCGGATCAAGCCTGTCTCCTAAGTCCATTCTCAGAATCATCAGGAAATATGTGAATGACAAGCCCGTATCTAGGATTTTAGCCAGTCAGAACTTCTTTTCCTCTATAGATCTCTCATGACTTAAAAAGTAATATGAACTTTGTAATGTAATCAGCTTTTTCTACCTGTTGTAATGATAAATTTGGTCTTGCCTAGACTTATATCTTACACAGCAATAGAATTCCCTATGTGTTTGTGCTGGTTAGGAACTCTATATATTTATGTGGATCTCCTCAGTTGGTGGTGGTTTAGAGTAGGAGGGCAAAATTTCATTATTATTGTTTAAAGTTCAAAATCCCAGACCTCTCTACTTTGGGACCCTGTATCTCTTGGCAAAATTTATTTACTTTCTATAGGAAAACCTTTTTTTTTTTTTTTTTCTTTTCCTGAATCTAGGACGACTTTTTAAGGCTCTTTGTGCATTCAGGAAAAGGTGCTTCTTCCATGCCCTACTTCAGGCTATTGCGTCCTCCACAATGCCTATGAGGTGACTTCCTTAATCTTAGAAATGTACTGAGATTTGTTATTCACTAATATTCAGTTACCATTCGCTTCATTGATGGAGGTTCATTTTGATTAGTGGTCACTGAAAGAAGATAATGCCTTTGATCAGTCTACCATTGTCCCTAGATATCCTTCAGATATCATGAAATATGTTAAGTATTCTAAAAATTTGAATAAAATCTTCTGGTATTACATTTTCAGCAAATATTTAACATACCTTGTTATATAAAGATATGTGGTGGAAACGAATGAAGATGACCAAATTAGAACAAATAGAGGCTACTTATTCAGAACTTGCTGTTACAAGGGAGTCAGCCACCATCACCTTGGTCTGGTAGAGACCCAAAGTCAGTTTTATAATTTAAAAAACAAGGGAGACTTTATGTATATGATTGAAAGTTTTTGGCAAGGGGAAGCTAGAGGAGGTTAACTGGAAGTGCAGCATTCTATATGATTGGTTGGGGAGCACACCTGACTTTCACTGGTTAATCATGAGTTGGAAGTGGGAGCAAAAACTAGGGAAGTGGGCACTTGTTGACCAGATCCTGTCTGTTCTGGGCTGCAGGGGCCATGGTCTATGATTTGCTTTTCTAATGATCACTCAGATGATGAGTTAGGGTTCTGTTGTCATCTATGATCTGGTGACTGTCCATTGGTATATCCGCTTCCTTGATATAAAAGATGTTACAGGCTTATTCACTGACAGTTTGGTGAAAATATTACCTTCCTCCATATTATATTCCACTAAGCAAGTGAAATATACACACATTGCAGAGACAGTGCCAGCTCTCACTTTTCCATAATTCAATCTTATTTGAAAGTGGCTTTCTAAATTAAAATAAGTGAGAGGCTAATTACAATTCAGGTGTTGTTGTTCGGTCACTAATTCATGTCTGACTCCTTGCAGCTCCGTGGACTGCAGCATGCTAGGCTCCCCTGTCCTTCACTAACTCCTGGAGTTTGCTCAGATTCATGTCTATTGAGTCGATAATATCATCTCACCTTCTCACTCTCTGCCACTTCTTTCTCTTTTTGTCTTCAGTTTTTCCCAGCATCAGGGTCTTTTCCAGTGAGTTGCCTCTTCACATCAGGTGACCAAAATATTGGAGCTTCATCTTCAGCACCAGTCCTTCCAATAAATATTCAGGGTTGTTTTCCTTTAGGATCTCCTTGCAGTCTCAAGAAGTCTCAAGAGTCTTCAACACTAAAGTTCAAAAGTATCAGTCCTTTGGTGCTTAGCCTTCTTTGTGGTCCAACTCTCTTAAGTGTACAGGGCTACTGGATACTTCCAAATATTACTGATAGTTAGTTACTGCTTTAAGTTAAATATCCTAGGGTTTTGAGTTGACAGTTGACAGATGGCTTTATTTTGGAAATGTTTGATCGATGGAAGATTACTCCAAGCCTTCATGCCTAGACAGGAGTTTAAAACACTGGCTTTCAAATTTTGATGTGCTTTTTTTCATGATTCCTTATCATTCCACTTGACCAAACCTGCATCATGTCTCTTTGTTTTCTGCATGCTACATCAATAATATGTTTATCATCCATGCACAGATCAATTTAGGTTTATTACTTTGTTACTGAGGACTATTTAAAAAACACACTTATTTACGTAAGTCGGAATACTGTCAATGTCAAACTCGGTATTGTGCCAAGATACATAATGAGAAATATTGTCAGTTTATGACAATTTCTTAAATATATGAGTATATTAAACATAACCTAGTATAACAGTTTGTCCATCTACCAAGGAGATTCATACACTCTTTCAATAGTATAATATGCAGAAAGAATTTTTAAAAATAATAGTTTTCTGATGGTTTATAGATTCTTTTTGGAGATGTTTTGTGATTTTTTTTTTTCTTGCAGAGGTTTCTTCTCATTCAGATACAAAGACATCAACAAAAAACTTGGAGCAAACATCATGCTTGGTGGTAAAACATTGAAAACAATAAGACAAAAATAAGGCAAGGATAGATACTGTCTCTGCTTACAGTTTCCTTTGCCTGGGATCCTCGGCAGGGACATATGGGAAGTGGGCTAAGGGTTGCAGGAGCCAAAAGAACAAATGAGTTGAAATAGACTAAAATTTATACTGGGATGACCAAGGGACTTATGTTTTAGTCAAGTGTTCTATTTCTCAAGTTGGTTGGTAAGTACACAAGGTTGCTTTTCTTATTACAGTTTAATATGTAGATATAACATTATAAATTATTGTTCATCTCAATGCATACTTTTGAGGTAAAGTTCAATCCATGAAAAATAACATAACAGAGTATTTATTTAATTTGGGTAAAGGTAAGGAAATAACCTTAGGTTAATTAAACCAATTACTTTTTTAGTCAGGTTCTAATTGAGTCTCATTAAAATGACCACATGTGAAACAACATCACCATATGGAATGTGAGGTTTCACTTCTCCTGTATTGTCCTCAGACCTTAAAATAGCTGGAAGAGCACACATTCCCATCGGCTTTATTTTGGAAATGTTTGATCGATGGAAGATTACTCCAAGCCTTCATGCCTAGACAGGAGTTTAAAACACTGGCTTTCAAATTTTGATGTGCTTTTTTTCATGATTCCTTATCATTCCACTTGACCAAACCTGCATCATGTCTCTTTGTTTTCTGCATGCTACATCAATAATATGTTTATCATCCATGCACAGATCAATTTAGGTTTATTACTTTGTTACTGAGGACTATTTAAAAAACACACTTATTTACGTAAGTCGGAATACTGTCAATGTCAAACTCGGTATTGTGCCAAGATACATAATGAGAAATATTGTCAGTTTATGACAATTTCTTAAATATATGAGTATATTAAACATAACCTAGTATAACAGTTTGTCCATCTACCAAGGAGATTCATACACTCTTTCAATAGTATAATATGCAGAAAGAATTTTTAAAAATAATAGTTTTCTGATGGTTTATAGATTCTTTTTGGAGATGTTTTGTGATTTTTTTTTTTCTTGCAGAGGTTTCTTCTCATTCAGATACAAAGACATCAACAAAAAACTTGGAGCAAACATCATGCTTGGTGGTAAAACATTGAAAACAATAAGACAAAAATAAGGCAAGGATAGATACTGTCTCTGCTTACAGTTTCCTTTGCCTGGGATCCTCAAGGGACATATGGGAAGTGGGCTAAGGGTTGCAGGAGCCAAAAGAACAAATGAGTTGAAATAGACTAAAATTTATACTGGGATGACCAAGGGACTTATGTTTTAGTCAAGTGTTCTATTTCTCAAGTTGGTTGGTAAGTACACAAGGTTGCTTTTCTTATTACAGTTTAATATGTAGATATAACATTATAAATTATTGTTCATCTCAATGCATACTTTTGAGGTAAAGTTCAATCCATGAAAAATAACATAACAGAGTATTTATTTAATTTGGGTAAAGGTAAGGAAATAACCTTAGGTTAATTAAACCAATTACTTTTTTAGTCAGGTTCTAATTGAGTCTCATTAAAATGACCACATGTGAAACAACATCACCATATGGAATGTGAGGTTTCACTTCTCCTGTATTGTCCTCAGACCTTAAAATAGCTGGAAGAGCACACATTCCCATCTATTTAGTGAATTCCCAAATGAAAGATTTAATTCCAAAGTTCCACATTTTATGTTCCTTTCTACTCAACATTTTCAGAGAAAGCAGTTGTGAAAAGTCTTGGAGAGTTGGAAATATAAAGGGAATACTGCTGAAGGAACTGGCACCCCCATCAGTATATCATTTAACGGTTTACAAATGATTTAGCAGTAATACCACCAGACCTCTCAGGGTTCACAATTTCCATTCTCACATCTAAAAATAGATCACAGTTCTGCTAACAGTTCATGCCATTTTTCAAAATAGGCCAGCAGAGCCTTTAATATCCAGTGTTTAAAAGGCATCACCACAAATGCTGTTCCTACATATGCTTAGGTAAAGTGGTATGATTTGTAGGGCACAAAGGAAATCCCCCCAAACAACAATCACTTTAAAAATACACTTGAATTGTTGCTTGCTAGTTTTTCAAGATGCTTAAGAACTTCATCATCCTATTTAATTGCAAGGAAAATAAATCTAGAGAAATTCAAGTTTGAAAAAAGATGGAGAGGAGGAAACGGACAAGAGAGATTTAGAGGGAGAAAGAGAACAAAGATGGGAGAGAGAGAGTAGAAAAGAATGAAAGTGAAAAACACTGAAGGCTAAAGAGACAGAAGGAACAAAAAAGAGAAATACAAAGAGAGATATTCAGAGACCAAGAGCGTAAAGGAAATAAGGGAAGGGAGGAAAACCAAGAAAGAACCCTGGGGGGGGGGGGGCACGGTGATATGTAGCAGATTAGGAAAACCTCTCTTTCCTTGCCTCTCTTACACACTGACAATGTGTGTATCAAATGGTTAATTCAAGTTCAAATAACCCATTTAAATGTTGCTGTTGTTTGTTGTTTGCTATTTAGTTGCTAAGTCTTAAGTTTTGTCTGACTCTGTTGCAACCCCATGGGCTGTAGCCCACCAGGCTCCTCTGTCCTTGGAGTTTCCCAGGCAAGAACACTGGAGTGGGTTGCCATTTCCTTCTCCAGGGGATCTTTCTGACTCAGGGCTCGAACCCACATTGCTTGCACTGGCAAGGGGTTCTTGACCACTGAGCCACCCAGGGAATCCCCAAGCCTTTCACATAATCACTAACGTATGAATGATGATCCATAGCTGACTGTTGTGCTTGAATTTATAGCTAGAATTTATGGCAGTTTTTGGAAGGTCATTGGGCAAGGCAGTGTCTACATGGTGATAGTAAGAGGAGGTAGGAAGAGAAACTGAGTTGACTCGACAAGACAACAGGAATGGGCGATATTGATTTGTGAAATTTATGTTGGAACACATAGATCAGGTGTGCTGATTTTTCCAGAAGTGATTGCCAATTCCATGACTACTGCAAGTCCCTCTATTGGTACAAAGGCGTAAAGAGACAATATTTAGCAGTCATGGAAGGGTGTCTGTCTCTTAAACTCCACTTTCTATAAAGCTGTCTCTGGGCCCCACTGACCCTTCTCAGACTGCTTGATTACCATCATCGTCCGCCACACTGGAAAGCATGAAGATTCTGTTTATAATTCTGACATGAGACTAAGCCCCATCACTGACATGATTAACATACAGCACAGTAGAAATGACTGGAACCATGCTCTGAAGTAACGCCAAACACATGCTCTGTAGACATGATAACCTTCAATAAAGATCACAAATGAGTGTTTTCATTTTCAAGTGAGAGGATTAACTGCAGGATTACCACCCAGAGAGCTCCATTCACGTAGCTGGGGCATGATTAATTTTGAATTATGAAAATAGAACTCCTTTCAATCATGTCTGAAATTCTGTTCAACCTAGTATGAAAGCAACTATAATACACAGGAATACTGCGAAGGGTGCAAATTAAACCCACACAAAGAGGGATTCCGGCCAGATATCTGGGAGGATATTCGAGCTTAGCTCATGTCACTATTGTGCAAACATAAATTAAAGAAGAGAAAGTGCCAATATCCTGACCAAGTAACAGCATGAATCTCGCCTCAGGTCTAAAGTCTAAATTATCCATTAATAATATTTTCAGTCTTATTCAAACTGGGCATGATCCTTGCAGCAATTCAGAAGAGTCTAATGCTTGGTGAGCATTACTAGCCCCCATAAGTGAGGGAATATCAATCTCTTGTAGTAGAAAGGAACAGAGGTAATTTACCAAATGGTCCCCTACTGACTGAAAAAAACTGATTTACCTTATATGGAGGTTTCATTTTAGAGGAGACTTTATTTATCAGGCCTTATTGTAAGACCAACATATTGTGTGCTGATTAAGAATGTATTGGAATATTTTTCTTCTCTATGGTCCATTTTGAAGTAGGAAGGTTCATATTTAGTTGCAGATTACAAGGTGCCAAGTTAATATTCCAGAACTGGAAATCATAGGTGTGATGAAGCATATTAGGCTGTATTTTCATTTGTACTGAATCAGAATGATACCTATTATGGAATTACTAAAAACTCACTGCTTAAAACCCTGAACCACAAAGGAAATTCTTTTCTTCTTGACATATTCAGAATACGTTATTTCAAATTGTCAGTTTCTCTGTACTGTATATCCTATAGAAAATCAGTGCATTTACATGTGATATATTAAAGGCTTCTGAGTCTATAGTTTAGGGTCAGGTTACTAAAAATGAGACTTTTTTTTTTTTTTTTCCACTAATGGAAAAGAGATGGATCTTTGATAAGAATTTAAAGCAAAGCATTCATATACCTAGATCTGTAGAGAAAGGTTATTACCTTGTAGTGCATTGTCACTATAACTTCTGTTTAGAAAAATCAGTGAGAGGATTAACTGCAGGATTACCACCCAGAGAGCTCCATTCACGTAGCTGGGGCATGATTAATTTTGAATTATGAAAATAGAACTCCTTTCAATCATGTCTGAAATTCTGTTCAACCTAGTATGAAAGCAACTATAATACACAGGAATACTGCGAAGGGTGCAAATTAAACCCACACAAAGAGGGATTCCGGCCAGATATCTGGGAGGATATTCGAGCTTAGCTCATGTCACTATTGTGCAAACATAAATTAAAGAAGAGAAAGTGCCAATATCCTGACCAAGTAACAGCATGAATCTCGCCTCAGGTCTAAAGTCTAAATTATCCATTAATAATATTTTCAGTCTTATTCAAACTGGGCATGATCCTTGCAGCAATTCAGAAGAGTCTAATGCTTGGTGAGCATTACTAGCCCCCATAAGTGAGGGAATATCAATCTCTTGTAGTAGAAAGGAACAGAGGTAATTTACCAAATGGTCCCCTACTGACTGAAAAAAACTGATTTACCTTATATGGAGGTTTCATTTTAGAGGAGACTTTATTTATCAGGCCTTATTGTAAGACCAACATATTGTGTGCTGATTAAGAATGTATTGGAATATTTTTCTTCTCTATGGTCCATTTTGAAGTAGGAAGGTTCATATTTAGTTGCAGATTACAAGGTGCCAAGTTAATATTCCAGAACTGGAAATCATAGGTGTGATGAAGCATATTAGGCTGTATTTTCATTTGTACTGAATCAGAATGATACCTATTATGGAATTACTAAAAACTCACTGCTTAAAACCCTGAACCACAAAGGAAATTCTTTTCTTCTTGACATATTCAGAATACGTTATTTCAAATTGTCAGTTTCTCTGTACTGTATATCCTATAGAAAATCAGTGCATTTACATGTGATATATTAAAGGCTTCTGAGTCTATAGTTTAGGGTCAGGTTACTAAAAATGAGACTTTTTTTTTTTTTTTCCACTAATGGAAAAGAGATGGATCTTTGATAAGAATTTAAAGCAAAGCATTCATATACCTAGATCTGTAGAGAGAAAGGTTATTACCTTGTAGTGCATTGTCACTATAACTTCTGTTTAGAAAAATCATTTTCAAGATAATTTGGAGACCTTTCCAAATTTACATCGTCTTAAAAAACAGATTTCTTGTCAAGCCCACAAAGTAGAAAACTCAATTGCCTTGGAAAAGTAAGAGGGAGAATTAATTACTGAAACACAATTCCAAATGCTCTGAGAATGGCATATCATATTTTGTCCTGTGGGTCTCTGAAGGACTCAGCTGACAACAAGGCTGTAGCTTGCCCCTGTGATACTCCCGCGGCGTCATTTAGAGCTCTCTCATCATTAAATAACAGACGCTTTGTGGAATTGATAAGCATTGTCTTCAACATTAACTAAATAATCCTCCCAACAGTCTGGTAAAACAGATGGAGAGAATAAAACAGAGAAGTTTTTAAGGGGCTTAACTCAGTCCATAGAGACAATCCATGGTTTAGTTAGTAGTGGACCTGCCTGCTTAACTTTATGACACCTTCTCTTCCATTCTTTACTTATAAATAGTAACCTGGTCTCCAAACCACAGCTACCCCAACCCCCGCTCCCTCATGCTTGTCTTTCTTTCCATTTAATCAAAAACAGGACATAGTATTGCTACAAAGGGAATTACAACCTTTTCATGTTTGCTTTTTCTTATGCATACCTTTGAGAGCATTGAAATTCCTTTTAATAAGACTTTTTTTTCAAATGGATAAATATATTTTATGTTGGAGCAGATTCATTTGAAACACATTGTTTTAGTCGACCTCTAAATTATTTTTATTTCTTGTTCATTGATGTAATCAACTCCTCTTTAATTAAGTGGACTTTAATTAAGTGGAATAAGCTGATTATTGCATTTCTTCTTGATGACAGGCATTTTGTTGGCCACTTGAGGGGCATAAATGACTATGATATGGCTGCCATCTTGAAGGAAACCAGGATAGGGAAGGAAATTGATGACTAAACAAATATAACGGTCATAGCAATGATAATAATTCCTGGGAGTTTATTATATTCCAGACCCTATGCTGAGTGTGCCTTCCTTCATATGATCCTTTGATATAAGAGCTATTCCTATTCTCATTTTTCACAGGCCATGCAGCAGAAGCTTGCCAGGTTAATGCTTTTACACATTGAACCCATGTAAAAAACAAATATACCATTCTCCTATTCAAAGCTTATCAAACAATCTTTTAATATTTCAATTTTTCATATAGCCTTTTCCACATAGAGCTTGTCTGACAGTTTTAGTTCTCAATATAATTAATACTTTTCAGTCTGGTTTATATTTTTATGATTTTTCTTGGCTTGAATTCCATCCCCAAGTCTAATCAATTCTGGGTCAGTGACAAATAGTATTTCAGAAATTGCAAAGTTGAGAACTATTTTGACAATTATTTTTAGGCCATACTACCATGTGAGTTTTTGTGGTTAGTGGTTTTTCTCTCAAATACCAGCTAATCTTTGGAATTCCTGAGTTTCAGAGGGATGTGAATACTACTTTTCTCCTGCCATTTTAAAATATCTCTACACTGCTGTATTTATTTTTATACTTTATTTGTATGATATTCTTCATTTTCAAGTGATAAATATCTTATGACAAACTAAATACTCTAAATTTGAATTCTTCAGAGTCCAAGTTCAATGTCTGATGTATGGTAACTCTAAATGTTTGTTGAATTTTACTTTTTTTAGAAGAGACGTTTATGAGGTCTTCAAACTTTCTTTGACTTAGCTATTTAATATCTTGATCTCCTTACCTCTCTTTTATTTCTTTCTTCTTGTTTTAGAGGAGTAGAGGTCTCTCCTCCTTTTCAAGTGTGATCCTACTAGTTTTACATCATTATTATTACTGATCTATTTTTCTTCATGACCACCAGTCACTCAGTATCTGCTCCTTCCTTTTAGAAACTCTCATAGCCAATTCTTCTTTCCCTTTTAATTATGTTTTATTTTGATTTGTCAGAATGCCTTCCAAAGAACAGTATGGAAAGAAGTGGGGAAAAAATAGGGTAACTTAATAGTGGGGAAATACTACCTGAACCAGATGATCAAGGTCAACAACAACCGTGGTAAATCATGTTGATAGTATGTGTATTTGATACGATGTGTACTTTGTCTCAGTGGTTTTCCTCCCCAGAATGCATATCCCCATTCTAACAATGAGAAAAACATCAGCCAAATTCCAGTTGGGGGCATATGAGAAAAAAATACCTGACTATACTGTCAAAACTGTCAAAGTCATTGTTTAAATTTGCCGTGAATTGGCAGTTCTATTCTCCCTGCAGAGATTTTAGGAGTGATTCTGTCCCTTGAATCTCCCAGCTTCTGCATTCCTATGTTCAGGGTTGCATCACTCTGTCTCTGCCTCTGTGATCACATTGCTTCTTCTTCTGTCTATATGTGTCTCCTTTGTTTGTTTCATAGGACACTTGTAATTGGATTAAGAACCTGCTCAGAGCATTCAGGAAGATCCCATCTGGGACCTTTCACTTGTTGTTCAGTCACTCAGTCATATCCAACTCTTTGTGATCCCATGAACCACAACATGGCAGGCCTCCCTGTCCTCCTTTATTTCCCAGAGCCTGCTCAGGTATCCACTGAGTCAGTCCTTAGGCCCCCTAGACGTCACACTCCAGGATGTCTGGCTCTAGATGAGTGACTACACCATTGTGGTTATCCAGGAGGTCATCAAGATCTTTTTTTGTTGTTGTTTTACCATTCTTCTGCATATTTTTACCATCTCTTCTTGATCTCTTATGCTTCTATTAGGTCTTTATCGTTTCTGTCCTTTACTGTGCCGATCTTTGCATGAAATGTTCCCTAGGTATCTCTGATTTTCTTGTAGAGACCTCTAGTCTTTCCCCTTCTTTTGTTTTCCTCAATTTCTTTGCATTGTTCATTGAAGAAGACCATCTTATCTCTCATTCTCTGGAACTCTGAATTTAGTTTATTATACCTTTCCATTTTTTCCCTTACTTTTCATTTCTCTTCTATCCTCAGCTATTTGTAAGACCTCTTCTGACCACCACTTTGCCTTCTTGCATGTCTTTTTCTTTGGGGTGGTTTTGGTCAGTGCCTCCTGTAGCAATACTACAGACCTCTGTCCATAGTTCTTCAGGCACTCTGTTTATCAGATCTAATTCCTTGACTCTATTCATAACTTCCACTGTACAGTCATAGGGGATTTGATTTAGGTCATACCTAGCTGGCCTAGTGGTTTTCCCTGCTTTCTTTAGTTTAAGCCTAGATTTTGGTATAAGGACCTGATAATCTGAGCCACAATCAGTTCATCATCTCAGATCATCAGTTCATCATTAATTATCTATTGTCCCATATAAAATAAAAAGTCAAAAATATAATGCAGTGAAGCCAAATTTAGAAAATCAAAATTCAGTTTCTCAGGCGTGGGAGCTACATTTCAAGTGTTTCACCTTACTGAACAGCATAGCTCCTAATGTTTTCCTTCTTACCATTTTCTGTGAAGTTGACCTTGCAAACATGTTCCTGCTTTATGTTGCTCATGCTGATGGTGTTAGAGAACCACTGGGACTGGAACATCCAAAATGGCCTTACCACAAGTCTGGCTCCTTGGCCAGGAGGACTGGAAGACTGGGCCAGACTAGGCCTCTCTCTCCTGCCCTGTAGCCTCAGGGCCTCTGTTTGTGGTCTCTCCATCAGGGTGGCCAGATTTAATACATTTGTGGTCAGGGCTTCCCAAAGCTCAAAAGTAGAAACGTCCAGGCCTTCTTAAAGATTAGATATAGTGTCACTTCTGTACTGTTTAAATATTGTTGTTTAAAGATTACTATTGTTTAACGTGAGTCATGTAGCCAGCAGATTCAAGATGAAACTGAAGTGCACAAGAGCGTAAATACCAAGAGACATGGAGACTAGTGTTATTGTGTGATATTTCAGCTTTCAACAGGCATTCCATGAGGAATGTCATTGTTAATTCTCTTAATTATGTACTGTTACCTCAATGTAATATATACAGAAGTTTAATTCTCTTAATTGTGTACTGTTATTTCAAAGTAATAGATACAGAAATTAAGACGCATGCTCAAGCAAGGGTTCCTCAGTAAGTAGGGAACATGGGATGCAAATCAGACAGTTGAGATTCCTGAGGCCCTGCCCTTTGTGTTAATCATTTCAATGTTACATTTGTTTATGTAAGCAACTTCTAAAGACAAAAATTAGAGGAAAATGAAACAGTCCTACTAAGCAATATTTTAAATCCCAGATGTTATACTTGTTATGCTTAAAGAAGTTCTCATTAACTGAAACTTCTTATGTCACAGCATTAATTTATATTTGTGGTAAAAAAGATCTGACTCTTTCCTTTTCTCCCTCCTCTATCTCGTGCTTGCTCTCATTCTCTCTTTTCATGGATAAATTGTGATGGTTATGTGAAATTTTTTGCTAACTTTACATAACCTTTTCACTTAGAAATTTCAGTAAAATGCATTTTTATCTGATCACACAGAGCTCTTTCTGCTGACCATAAACTCTTTCTTATCCTTTGTAATCACTGAAGATTCATCAATGACAGTACTAGTTCCCTGTCATACAATATGTTTGCATTCCATATTTTTCTTAGGCAAAGAAATCAACTCTGACAAAGTAATGACCTCAACATAACTGTTGTTAACAAAAAGGTTACAGTGTTCTCACCAGAATAGAAGAGCCAGGAATTGTTCTCTCGTAATTCTACTTGTTACACTACTCTAAGTTCTTTAAACATAACAAATAATCATGCCTTATTAAGCACCTGCTCAATGAAGTTGGGAAATCAGATGATGGCGACATTAAATCCTGACTTTTCTTCTGTCAGGCCAAAGCTCAAAAGTAGAAACGTCCAGGCCTTCTTAAAGATTAGATATAGTGTCACTTCTGTACTGTTTAAATATTGTTGTTTAAAGATTACTATTGTTTAACGTGAGTCATGTAGCCAGCAGATTCAAGATGAAACTGAAGTGCACAAGAGCGTAAATACCAAGAGACATGGAGACTAGTGTTATTGTGTGATATTTCAGCTTTCAACAGGCATTCCATGAGGAATGTCATTGTTAATTCTCTTAATTATGTACTGTTACCTCAATGTAATATATACAGAAGTTTAATTCTCTTAATTGTGTACTGTTATTTCAAAGTAATAGATACAGAAATTAAGACGCATGCTCAAGCAAGGGTTCCTCAGTAAGTAGGGAACATGGGATGCAAATCAGACAGTTGAGATTCCTGAGGCCCTGCCCTTTGTGTTAATCATTTCAATGTTACATTTGTTTATGTAAGCAACTTCTAAAGACAAAAATTAGAGGAAAATGAAACAGTCCTACTAAGCAATATTTTAAATCCCAGATGTTATACTTGTTATGCTTAAAGAAGTTCTCATTAACTGAAACTTCTTATGTCACAGCATTAATTTATATTTGTGGTAAAAAAGATCTGACTCTTTCCTTTTCTCCCTCCTCTATCTCGTGCTTGCTCTCATTCTCTCTTTTCATGGATAAATTGTGATGGTTATGTGAAATTTTTTGCTAACTTTACATAACCTTTTCACTTAGAAATTTCAGTAAAATGCATTTTTATCTGATCACACAGAGCTCTTTCTGCTGACCATAAACTCTTTCTTATCCTTTGTAATCACTGAAGATTCATCAATGACAGTACTAGTTCCCTGTCATACAATATGTTTGCATTCCATATTTTTCTTAGGCAAAGAAATCAACTCTGACAAAGTAATGACCTCAACATAACTGTTGTTAACAAAAAGGTTACAGTGTTCTCACCAGAATAGAAGAGCCAGGAATTGTTCTCTCGTAATTCTACTTGTTACACTACTCTAAGTTCTTTAAACATAACAAATAATCATGCCTTATTAAGCACCTGCTCAATGAAGTTGGGAAATCAGATGATGGCGACATTAAATCCTGACCTTTGACTTCTTCTGTCAGATGTCAGAATGATTATTTCTACTAGATCTTGGTTTGACATTTGGGAGCAATTGGCTAATCCTCAGATTCTCCAAACTTGCTCTCTGGTCTCTTGCTAATGCTCATCTTGTTCTGAGTCTTAAATTTATTATGATTTATTCACCATGTGGGGTAACAGTATCTCCTTTTATCTTAAAGGGAACAGCATCTATATGGTTTTGAGCCCTAGTTCTCAAGAGAACTCAGAGGCAAAGTTTAAAAGCTTAGAAATGGGTTTTATCTCTTTGCTTTGTCTTCTTTCCTAATATAGAATTTGGACAAGTGGATAAGTGAAGAGATGTGTAAGAGGAAAAGACTCTGGGTCTAATTAGTTGGAACAGCTCCCATGAGGGGTGAATATTAGAATAACATCATACCCAGGAAAAGAACTACTGATTTGATAGCTTTTCCAAACAGTGGGCCTAACGTATTTGTTTTGAAATGTAATCTCTGGGCCTTTAGTATTTTAAAAGCATAGTTGGAGTTGGCATGGCATTAAATTAATAATATGATGAAATCCAGAATTGTGAACAGTGTCAGCCCAGATTATATACACAATGAAGTGTGAGAAAGGTATGGGAAAATTTTTGGTAGACTAGATAGCAGAGAGAAACTTTGGAGAAAAGTTGTACTCAAGCAGAAAATTTAAGAAAAGTGAAACTCACCTTAATTTATCATCTGTTCTGTGTCACACACTGTATGGTGCATGTCACAAACAAATAGGAAAATGAACAATAGCAGTAACATCCTATGAAAAGGAGCTAGGAGAGAAAGAATAGAATAAGAGACAGCAGCATGAAAATTATGAATTCTTACCTGGGATTTGCTAATGTTTATCTGAACATTACTTTAGGGATTTTTCAGAAAAATCCCTAAATAAGGCACAGTGTGTGTGCTCAGTCATATCCAACTCTTTGCGACCCCCTGACCTTTAGCCCACCAGGCTCCTCTGTCCATGGAATTTTTCAGGCAAGAATATTGGAGGGGGGAATCTTCCTGAACCAGGGATTGAACCAGCATCTGCTGCATGACAGGCAGATTGTTTACCACTAGGGCCACCTTGGAAGCCCAGGGCACAGTAGAGCTCTACATCCAACTATGAAAATTTAAGTGGGGACAGACAGCCCTTCTCCTACTTTAAGGCAATTTACTAAGCTTTATCAATCTGAATGTGTTTACAGTTCACTCATTCCCTTTTTGCTGAAGTTATCCACAGTGTTTCTGTTCTTTGCCACCATGAGCTGATGCCGGTTTGCCAGTAATAATTTTAGGAATTTTGTCAGTTGTTGATCCATGTGTCTTAATACAATCCTTTTAAGGATTCCAAGTGAAGGCTGCTAAATAAAGAGTCCAGGGCTTCCCTGGTGGTTCACTGATCAAAGACTTGGGTTTGATCCCTTGTCCAGGAAGGGAAGTTCCTACATGCCGAGGAACAAGTAAGCCCATGCACCACAACTGCTGAGCCTGTGCTCTAAAGCCCAGGAGCCTCAATTGCTGAAGCCCAAGTGCCCAGAACCTGTGTTCTGCAACAAGAGAAGCCACTGCAATGAGAAGCCTGAGCACTGCAGTGAAGAGTAGCCCCCCACTCACCACAACTAGAAAAACCCATGCACACCAACAAAGACCCAATACAGCCAAAATAAAGAAATAAAACATACATACGAAAGAGCCCATGTTCAATACCTAGCAAGATTCCTTAAGGGGAGGAGAAAAAAGAATGTCACACCAGCCTCAGAAAATGTATGGCAAACAGGGATGAATAGATGCAGTTTCTTGCATCTGGAGAGGATTGATTTGCAGGGTTCCAGCCTATTCCAGATCTTATGGGATACCCAAAGGATGAGCAATTGAGTTCCTGACATCCTGCAGGTATTGTGGCTCAGTGCATGGGAATCACTAACCTAGACTATGAAATATACTTGAAATGTGCTTTTCTTCAGGTTTGTCTTAAGCATATTCTAACCTTTGTATATTCTAGGCAGATTGCACCTTGAAAAATGGGAAGGTAAAAATGCTTCCCTTCTTTAGGTGGACTCAGCTTTATAAAACCTACTGCTTGCCACACGTTACATTTGCTATTCAGTTCCTGCTTATGCATTCATTTTGTTCTTTATATCATTATGTCCGCACTCAGGATTCTACTGTCCTCTTTCACTCAGCTAATTTTATGCAATCTCCAGGCTAGTGGTCACTGATCACATTTTAATCTTAAGTTCATCAGTTCTCCTTCTTGTCTTCATGAAATCTCCCATAGGCTCAAATTTCCCATTACCTATCTGCTCAGATTTCAGAGTTCTATATTCTCTTGAATCAACTTGAAAAAGGAGGAAAAAAAGCAGAAATTTCTCTCCCCATTATCTTTTGTGTGGTCATTTTCTAATTTGTTTTATGTCCAACTATTTCATGTAGAATGACAATGTCTAATGAGTCAAGCTGGGGTCAAGCCCACCAGTCATGACTTCCAGAAACACACTTTACTTCCTTTGCTGTCAAGATGTGGATTTTCTGGAGAAGTTTGGGGTTGGAGGAGTGCTTATTGTAGTATTGGGGTTTGGACTATGTGGTTCTGTGAAGGGATGGAGAAAATGGAGGTCCATTTTGGATTCAGTACTCTCAGGAAACAGCAGTGCAGTGATGACTGTCTTAGTAATTTTTATCTGGAAAGAGAAAGGATTAAAGTGAAGCTAAAGAAGCAGTTGTCCCCTGTAATAATCAGCAGAAAGGCTGTTATTTTAATAGTTATGGGTATCCTTGTCTCTGTCTTGTTTCAGGCATAGCCACAGAGTGGCCTCATCTGTCTTGTTCACCATAGTCCCAGGTGGCTGGATTTGAGTATTGTTTATACAGGCACACTTTTGAGATAGTTCAGGTTCCTTTCCAGACCACAGTAACAAGGTGAATTTTTCAATAACATGAGTCACATGCAGTTTTTAACTTCCCAGTGAATATAAAAGTTATGTTTGCACCATACTATAGTCTATGAAGTTTACAATAACATTATGTCTTAAAAAACAACATATGGACCTTAGTTGAAAAATACTTCATTGCTAACGAACATACAAGCCTTTAGCAAATTGTAGTAGTAATGTCACAGATCACCATAACAAATACAATAACAATGAAAAAGTTCAAAATATGTCGAAAGTTACCGATATGTGACACAGAGACACAAAGTGAGCAATTGTCATTAGAAACATGGCACTAGTAGACTTGTATAATTGTCATAAAATTTCAGTTTGTAAAAAAATGTAGTATCTGCCAAAGGCAATAAAGTGAAGCATGATAAAATGAGGTGTACCAGTATTCTGCAAGCTTCATTTATGCCTTGTTGGAAATACTAGGCCTAGCTACCAGCTCAGAACTGCCAGACTTTGAACATTTTCAGTGCAGAGTCTTTTTATTCATGTGTTTTTTGTTCTTGTGTGATTAGTCACCCCTCCCTTTAAACCTTTTCTGCTGAGACTATTGATCTATAATAAAGCCAGAAGATGAGAAAATCCTGTCAGATACAGATGGTCCTTCCTGAAATCTGCAGGTCTATCTAAAGAGTGAAGGAAAACAGAGTTGCTGTGAATTTACTCAGTATTGTCAAAGCTCTCAGCTGGGGTCTAAATTCAGAGTCAACAGCATGGGGACTCCTGTGAAGCCATCCTGTCCTGTGGCACACATGAGCCTGTAGGAGTCTGCACTCTGCCTGGCTGGGCCGTACAAGTCAAGGACAGCCCCCAACTCTCAAATTTTTAGATTGATAATCCTTCCCACCTTAAATGGAAATAATGGAAATAGAAATGTTGTTTCTATTATGTGTAGGTGATATTAGTGGAATTTGTCAGAGTTATCTCTGAACTGAAGTAATAAAGGGGAAATCCCAAGTTTTTTTTTTTTTTTTTTTTTTCCTCCTTTCTCTCCTTTAATCTTATCCCATCTGTGCAGATACAGCAGAGTTTCTGAAATATCCTGGAGGTCTTCAGTAATAGACTTTAGTTTTCAACTCTGATGTAACTTTTCCTTATTTTTATATTCTGTTGATAATTTCCATGGGAGCTGTTGGAAAGAGAATAATTGCTTTGAGATGTAGTAATTTCACCCTCTTATCTGGAGAAATGTATGTGATTTCTAGAAACGGAAAGAAAAAAGGTATACTTTACATGAGTATTTTTTTTTTCTCACATGCAAATGATTGTAGTTGCTACAAAACTTCATCACTCAAACTTCTTAGCGAATTTCCCTTTCCAAGTGAGAGATGAACTGGCTACAGTAAATAGACTTAAAGATGATTTCAGTACCTTTAAGGAAGCCTCAGGTATCCTGCCATGGAGTGCAGCATTTCAACATATACTTATCTAAGAGATGACCACTTAGCCAACTTTTAAACCTGCTGATCTGTTCTTAAGGAAGAATTTTGTCAATAGAAGTTTAATCTAGTGTTAAACTTCAAACTTCCTCCCTTCTTCCATCCAGAAAATCCTAGTCACTGATCCTTGATACCAGTGAATGTATATTAGGCATTTCAGTAATGTGCTCAGAAAAACACAGTTTACAAGTGAAATAGAGAGTCTGCGATTTCTATATACATCAGTGCCTGATAAAAGCAAATTACCTTATTTTTTTTTTTATATTTCTTTCATTGCTTGGAAATTTAGATACCATTGGTAAAGACTGATGTCTTTTAACTGGCTTGTTATTTAAATGCTTTCAGAAATATAATCATGGACTTTAACAGATGAGAAAAACTTTGAAAGTCATCTAGCTTATAAATGGGTCTAAAAATAATATAAAAAATGTGTTTCATGTTCAACTAATCTTGTTAAACACATGTCCTCCTGAAAGTTAAATTGCAGCCTTTATTTAGAATCTCATTTATAAATGTACACTGTGGATTTTCAAGACAGGATATAAAATACTGTATTCCCCAAACGTGTGTGATCAATCACTCTCCTTCAATTCTATACTGATTAATATTTACTAGAAGAATATTTTACAAAAGAAATGTTTGGAAAACTCACACTTATCCAAACATTCTCATTTTTATGAAAGAAATCTGACAGGGTGCATGTATTAAGAGTCGATTCCCAGAGTAACACCGAGGATCATGACTTCCAGCCTAACTTTCCACTATATCACACACTTTAAAGGTGTATGCATATCAGCATTAGGTAATCATTGTCAAACACACTTATCTATATAAAATTATACTGTGTCTTTACTATTTTCTGATTTATTAAAAAGTTGTTTCCTTGTCTAATGAACTGCTAAATCAAGTAAACAATCCAAAACTGCCAAAGCTGCCGTGTTTTATTCTTTGTTTATATTTGACTCTCTTTTGGTATAAAACAAATGATACAAGAATGATAGGAATCATCATAAGATGAATGATTTTGTTTAAATCTTTGATTATAGTCAACAAATATAGTCAAATAGTTGTTGTTAGTATGTGTTTTTCTTCATTCCCACAACTGCAAATTTAATCTGAATCCACTGTTTATGTATCTACTCACTGACTACTCAGAATAAAGCATTCACTTGGAACCACTTAGCCAACTTTTAAACCTGCTGATCTGTTCTTAAGGAAGAATTTTGTCAATAGAAGTTTAATCTAGTGTTAAACTTCAAACTTCCTCCCTTCTTCCATCCAGAAAATCCTAGTCACTGATCCTTGATACCAGTGAATGTATATTAGGCATTTCAGTAATGTGCTCAGAAAAACACAGTTTACAAGTGAAATAGAGAGTCTGCGATTTCTATATACATCAGTGCCTGATAAAAGCAAATTACCTTATTTTTTTTTTTATATTTCTTTCATTGCTTGGAAATTTAGATACCATTGGTAAAGACTGATGTCTTTTAACTGGCTTGTTATTTAAATGCTTTCAGAAATATAATCATGGACTTTAACAGATGAGAAAAACTTTGAAAGTCATCTAGCTTATAAATGGGTCTAAAAATAATATAAAAAATGTGTTTCATGTTCAACTAATCTTGTTAAACACATGTCCTCCTGAAAGTTAAATTGCAGCCTTTATTTAGAATCTCATTTATAAATGTACACTGTGGATTTTCAAGACAGGATATAAAATACTGTATTCCCCAAACGTGTGTGATCAATCACTCTCCTTCAATTCTATACTGATTAATATTTACTAGAAGAATATTTTACAAAAGAAATGTTTGGAAAACTCACACTTATCCAAACATTCTCATTTTTATGAAAGAAATCTGACAGGGTGCATGTATTAAGAGTCGATTCCCAGAGTAACACCGAGGATCATGACTTCCAGCCTAACTTTCCACTATATCACACACTTTAAAGGTGTATGCATATCAGCATTAGGTAATCATTGTCAAACACACTTATCTATATAAAATTATACTGTGTCTTTACTATTTTCTGATTTTTTAAAAAAGTTGTTTCCTTGTCTAATGAACTGCTAAATCAAGTAAACAATCCAAAACTGCCAAAGCTGCCGTGTTTTATTCTTTGTTTATATTTGACTCTCTTTTGGTATAAAACAAATGATACAAGAATGATAGGAATCATCATAAGATGAATGATTTTGTTTAAATCTTTGATTATAGTCAACAAATATAGTCAAATAGTTGTTGTTAGTATGTGTTTTTCTTCATTCCCACAACTGCAAATTTAATCTGAATCCACTGTTTATGTATCTACTCACTGACTACTCAGAATAAAGCATTGATTGAAGCTCCTTTTATAAATAATCAGGTTTGCTATTAATCAAGTTTAACATTTCAGTAATATACAAACTACATTAGTTTCTTGGAGGAAAGTATTGGTGGTAAACTATTATGGACATTTAGCTCAGTAAACAAAACTTGGTGTGATTATAACTATTATAGACTGAGTCGAGGGAAAATAATACTTTTTTTATGCAAAGGATAAAAAGTTTTTGGAACTTTCCTCTGAAGACTTTTAGACTATGTGGTACATTGAATCGTTAAGTGTGCTTTTACCAAACTGGAGATAACTGAGAATTATTTTTTTTAATCAAGATAAAATTTGGATTAATTTAACCACTTTGTGCAATAATTTCATTGTTATAGTGCTTTCACAGGGAATTCTTCATGATTATTTGTTATAAAATATGATTTTTTTATTTCAGTGTCACAAGCACTTGCTATAGAGAAAAATGATCAAATTCTAGTGAATGGTTAGTTGTACATAAAATAAACCTATTTATTTTTCTTGCTTGTGATTCACAGATATAGATTTCTGGGTCTTCAAGAAACTCCATAGCATTTGGTATAAAGAAACAGAAGCTCTCCCCATATTTCCCCATATCTATTACTCCTTAGCATGCCTTTCCTTTCTATATTATCAAAATCCTTCTTCAGGTTTCCATTTAAGTCCCACCTAAGTACAAGATAAAACTAGCTCTGGCCTTTACATATTCTTTTTCTCTGGAATTGGTCTTTAGTTATTCAGTCCTACGAAGAATCCAACAATGAGATAGCACTGCACACTGATTAGGATGGCCAAAATGTGGAACAGTGACACCAAATGCTGGGAAAAATGTGAAGCAGTAGGAATTCTTATTCATTGCTGATGGAAATACAAAATGGTCCAACCACTTTGGAAAATAGTTTGGCAATGTTTTACAAAACTAAACCTATTTTTACTACACGATCCAGCAGTCACACTTCATGGTATTTACCCAAAGGAGTTTAAAACTTAAGTCCACACAAAAGCTTGCACACACCTCTTATTGGTAAGCAATTTTCCAGGCAAGAATACTGGCATGGGTTGCCATTTCCTTCTCCAGGGTATCTTTCTGACCCAGGGATCAAACCTGGGTCTCTCACATTGCAGGCAGATGAATCAAGTTTAACATTTCAGTAATATACAAACTACATTAGTTTCTTGGAGGAAAGTATTGGTGGTAAACTATTATGGACATTTAGCTCAGTAAACAAAACTTGGTGTGATTATAACTATTATAGACTGAGTCGAGGGAAAATAATACTTTTTTTATGCAAAGGATAAAAAGTTTTTGGAACTTTCCTCTGAAGACTTTTAGACTATGTGGTACATTGAATCGTTAAGTGTGCTTTTACCAAACTGGAGATAACTGAGAATTATTTTTTTTAATCAAGATAAAATTTGGATTAATTTAACCACTTTGTGCAATAATTTCATTGTTATAGTGCTTTCACAGGGAATTCTTCATGATTATTTGTTATAAAATATGATTTTTTTATTTCAGTGTCATAACCACTTGCTATAGAGAAAATGATCAAATTCTAGTGAATGGTTAGTTGTACATAAAATAAACCTATTTATTTTTCTTGCTTGTGATTCACAGATATAGATTTCTGGGTCTTCAAGAAACTCCATAGCATTTGGTATAAAGAAACAGAAGCTCTCCCCATATTTCCCCATATCTATTACTCCTTAGCATGCCTTTCCTTTCTATATTATCAAAATCCTTCTTCAGGTTTCCATTTAAGTCCCACCTAAGTACAAGATAAAACTAGCTCTGGCCTTTACATATTCTTTTTCTCTGGAATTGGTCTTTAGTTATTCAGTCCTACGAAGAATCCAACAATGAGATAGCACTGCACACTGATTAGGATGGCCAAAATGTGGAACAGTGACACCAAATGCTGGGAAAAATGTGAAGCAGTAGGAATTCTTATTCATTGCTGATGGAAATACAAAATGGTCCAACCACTTTGGAAAATAGTTTGGCAATGTTTTACAAAACTAAACCTATTTTTACTACACGATCCAGCAGTCACACTTCATGGTATTTACCCAAAGGAGTTTAAAACTTAAGTCCACACAAAAGCTTGCACACACCTCTTATTGGTAAGCAATTTTCCAGGCAAGAATACTGGCATGGGTTGCCATTTCCTTCTCCAGGGTATCTTTCTGACCCAGGGATCAAACCTGGGTCTCTCACATTGCAGGCAGATGCTTTACCATCCGAGCCACCAGGGAAGCCCATTTAAAGCATCTTTATTAATAACTGCTAGAATGCAGAAGCAACCTAGATGTCCTCCAGTAGATGAATGGATAAATGAACTATAGTACATCCAGACAGTCAAATATTCAACAGTAAAATAAATGAGCTATGAAACCATAAAAGACCACAACGGAACCTTAAATTCATATTATATTACTAAGTGAGAGAAACCAATCTGAGGCTAAATAATTGTATAATTCCAGTTATATGATATTCTGGGAAAGGAAAAAACTATGACGCAAATGAAAAGATCAATGGTTGCCCATTGTGGGGAAAAGAAAAGAATAAACAGAACACAGGATTTTTAGGCAGTAAAATAGTCTGTAGAGCATAATAATGAATCTATGTGATTATATGTTTGTCCAAACTTATAGTGTGGCCAACCCCAAGAATAAATCCTGAGGTGAGCTCTGGACTTTGGGTGATTATAATGTGTTAATATAGCTTTATCCTTGGTGAAAAACATAAAATTCCAATGAGTATTACTAACCATGGAGGAGGCTATGCATGTGTGGGGACAGGAGGTATATGGGAAATTGCTATATTTTACTCTTAACTTTATCAGAAATCTATATCTTCTCTAAAAATATGAGACTTACGCAACAGTATTCAAAGATGAAATAAGTTCAAAAAGTATTCACTACTAACATCAGTGTCAGAGATGGTAGAGAGAAATGAGAAAAACCAATCAGTGCATGTTGGAATTATCACCTCTTGCATCACAGTTTATCTTATCAAAACTCAGTAATTTGAGGAATATGAGGAAACAGAAGAACTATATGCAGCAATTGTAGCAACAAGTAATAGTCGAAAGGAGAAGTGAAGAGATGTAACTAGAGGCCAACCACTTTGGAAAATAGTTTGGCAATGTTTTACAAAACTAAACCTATTTTTACTACACGATCCAGCAGTCACACTTCATGGTATTTACCCAAAGGAGTTTAAAACTTAAGTCCACACAAAAGCTTGCACACACCTCTTATTGGTAAGCAATTTTCCAGGCAAGAATACTGGCATGGGTTGCCATTTCCTTCTCCAGGGTATCTTTCTGACCCAGGGATCAAACCTGGGTCTCTCACATTGCAGGCAGATGCTTTACCATCCGAGCCACCAGGGAAGCCCATTTAAAGCATCTTTATTAATAACTGCTAGAATGCAGAAGCAACCTAGATGTCCTCCAGTAGATGAATGGATAAATGAACTATAGTACATCCAGACAGTCAAATATTCAACAGTAAAATAAATGAGCTATGAAACCATAAAAAAGACCACAACGGAACCTTAAATTCATATTATATTACTAAGTGAGAGAAACCAATCTGAGGCTAAATAATTGTATAATTCCAGTTATATGATATTCTGGGAAAGGAAAAAACTATGACGCAAATGAAAAGATCAATGGTTGCCCATTGTGGGGAAAAGAAAAGAATAAACAGAACACAGGATTTTTAGGCAGTAAAAATAGTCTGTAGAGCATAATAATGAATCTATGTGATTATATGTTTGTCCAAACTTATAGTGTGGCCAACCCCAAGAATAAATCCTGAGGTGAGCTCTGGACTTTGGGTGATTATAATGTGTTAATATAGCTTTATCCTTGGTGAAAAACATAAAATTCCAATGAGTATTACTAACCATGGAGGAGGCTATGCATGTGTGGGGACAGGAGGTATATGGGAAATTGCTATATTTTACTCTTAACTTTATCAGAAATCTATATCTTCTCTAAAAATATGAGACTTACGCAACAGTATTCAAAGATGAAATAAGTTCAAAAAGTATTCACTACTAACATCAGTGTCAGAGATGGTAGAGAGAAATGAGAAAAACCAATCAGTGCATGTTGGAATTATCACCTCTTGCATCACAGTTTATCTTATCAAAACTCAGTAATTTGAGGAATATGAGGAAACAGAAGAACTATATGCAGCAATTGTAGCAACATTAGCTTGAACCATGACTGTCAAAGAAAGGAGAAGTGAAGAGATGTAACTAGAGGGTATAGTCAAGGAGTAATGTTGAAAATTGATGCAGTAAGGTCTTGGTGAAGACAGAAGTGGATGAGTTCAAGAGAATAAGTGAACAGGTTAGGTTCAAATTCTAAATCCAATTGAAATGGATAAGAATAGGTGCAGGCGTAATACAGATAAGGAAAGGTTGAAGGACTTTGCAACTGATGGAGCCTCATTTTTTGATAAATAAATAAAACATTTTAACTAAAAAAGAGATAAAAGGACTTATCCTAAAAAAAAAGCCTTCATATTTCTAAAAGTAGAGGTGTCAAACACCATGGTGGGTGAATGAGAGGAATTGTTTATTGTCAGAGGAGAGTTTCTTACAACTCCATATCACATTGTCAAGAGGACCATCATCTACTGGAAAGGAGTAGAAACTTGACTAGAGCTTAAGATATTTGCAGAGAGCAGTACCAGTGCTAGGAAAATGTTCTATGGATGTTTCAATTGGTTTTCTTAGAAAAACAGAGTCTCAGTCTAACAGTGATGGAGAGAGAACACAGGGCCTCTGTCATCTGCACGACTGCAGCCCCATCCTTCCTTCTTTCTCACCTTCAGCACAGCCACTCCAGGCCTGTCCCCTGGATGTAAGAAGTACCATTGTTTCTGTACGTGTTATCTTTCATCCCTGGGATCCTTCCAGCTGAGGAGGATTTCTTTTCCTGGAGTAGAAAGAAATTTCTGCTCCCTCTAAGTCCACTGCAAGCTTATATAATTCTCCCTATCTCACATCTACAACCCCAGGTTCTGATGTTTGTATCACTCCCAAACTATCTCAGAACTTGAGGGCCACATTATGAGCCTCTTTCAGGCTCTACATTTAGCCTCTCAAGCAGGATTTATTCCCTGTTAATTTTCAAGCTATAATCTCCACTACTGGTTTGTCTCATCGGTCCCATCTTCCTTTTCATCTTATCCGATTGTGCTTCCTCTCTGATCACTAGACTTCACTTCTTTGAGTTTTTGTTGTATCACGATCTCATAACATTTATCAGATGTGGACATGTTGTATGCGTATATAAATGACTGTAATGAACAAGTAACCATACATGCATGTCTTTATATCTACTTTGCATATGTATTAAGTGTCATAAGTATGTGGTTGAACATTTGTGAGTGACTAAACTGTGGACCCATCAGCAGGAAAGATATTGTAGAATTTTACTAGGCTAGAAAAAACTAGAAATCATAGGGGAGGCGATTTCAGGAAGAGGAAGAGAGAAGTCTCTATTAATGTCCTAGCATACTAAGATCCTCTTAGAGAAACATTGACTTTTTCATGCACTTTATGCTTTCTTTTCCCTGGCCAGACTTACTTCTTACCTCCCACGTCTTCAAAGCAAAAAAAATCAGAATGATAAGGAAAGATTCCTTACACACACACACACACACACACATCTGAGAAACTTACATTCTGCTTCTGAAGAGATTTTTTTCCTGATAAAATATGTCTAATTTCATTACTTTTGGGATATCTCCAGTTCAGAAGTAAGGTCCAGGGGAAAGTAAAATTTCAGTTTAATAAAACTGTGTTGCTTCACTCTCTCTTTATAATACTGGATAGTTAGAAAAACAGAGTCTCAGTCTAACAGTGATGGAGAGAGAACACAGGGCCTCTGTCATCTGCACGACTGCAGCCCCATCCTTCCTTCTTTCTCACCTTCAGCACAGCCACTCCAGGCCTGTCCCCTGGATGTAAGAAGTACCATTGTTTCTGTACGTGTTATCTTTCATCCCTGGGATCCTTCCAGCTGAGGAGGATTTCTTTTCCTGGAGTAGAAAGAAATTTCTGCTCCCTCTAAGTCCACTGCAAGCTTATATAATTCTCCCTATCTCACATCTACAACCCCAGGTTCTGATGTTTGTATCACTCCCAAACTATCTCAGAACTTGAGGGCCACATTATGAGCCTCTTTCAGGCTCTACATTTAGCCTCTCAAGCAGGATTTATTCCCTGTTAATTTTCAAGCTATAATCTCCACTACTGGTTTGTCTCATCGGTCCCATCTTCCTTTTCATCTTATCCGATTGTGCTTCCTCTCTGATCACTAGACTTCACTTCTTTGAGTTTTTGTTGTATCACGATCTCATAACATTTATCAGATGTGGACATGTTGTATGCGTATATAAATGACTGTAATGAACAAGTAACCATACATGCATGTCTTTATATCTACTTTGCATATGTATTAAGTGTCATAAGTATGTGGTTGAACATTTGTGAGTGACTAAACTGTGGACCCATCAGCAGGAAAGATATTGTAGAATTTTACTAGGCTAGAAAAAACTAGAAATCATAGGGGAGGCGATTTCAGGAAGAGGAAGAGAGAAGTCTCTATTAATGTCCTAGCATACTAAGATCCTCTTAGAGAAACATTGACTTTTTCATGCACTTTATGCTTTCTTTTCCCTGGCCAGACTTACTTCTTACCTCCCACGTCTTCAAAGCAAAAAAAATCAGAATGATAAGGAAAGATTCCTTACACACACACACACACACACACATCTGAGAAACTTACATTCTGCTTCTGAAGAGATTTTTTTCCTGATAAAATATGTCTAATTTCATTACTTTTGGGATATCTCCAGTTCAGAAGTAAGGTCCAGGGGAAAGTAAAATTTCAGTTTAATAAAACTGTGTTGCTTCACTCTCTCTTTATAATACTGGATAGTTATGTAGGACAGATTAATTCACAGTGTGTTCACATAATAAACCTTTCTTAAATTAAAAGAATGACAGGATAGTTTGAAATGAAAATCATAAAATATTGGTGGACAGTTGCCAGGTTTTCACTTACCAGAAACTTACAGTTTAGAACATAATTAATCACCCCTCCTTTATCTCTGTTTTTTCCTATATTTGTTCCTAGTCAGTCGAAATCTTAGGACAAGGTGTTCTCTCTAGCCTGTTGATTTTTTATACATACTCATTACAGCAATTGCCTGGAACCTTCTTCTGGAATCCCTTCCACTCTCCTGTGTACAGTGATTTGGGTATGACCAGTCCTGAACTTCGGTCAGCACAGAATATATACAAATGCTATTCTGCAGAAAAGCACAGCTTGCTCCTAGTGATAATCTTACCTGACATATATCCTGATTACAGACTTGGCTCTCGGGAGAAAAAGCAATCTGTGCCAAAAGGAAAAATGGAATTAAATCCTCTGAGCTTCCAACAGGGGTTTTCTGTTTAGTATGTCTCCTAAAATGGAGCCATAATTCACTTAAGTACCACTTCTAAGCAGAAGAGTGATAACTTTTGACCAATAGACTCTCTCAGATGTAGAAAAGAACCTTAACTTGATAACTGATATTCTAAAAACCACAGTTGATCTTAGTTGAAAGGGTAATGTTAAAACACAAAAGCAACTAAATATTTATAAAAAGGTAGGAAAACACAAAAGCAACTAAATATTTATAAAAAGGAAAGCTTGGATTTTACAAATATGAATAAATAACTAAAATGCTATTAATTGAATTAATGAACATGAATATATTAATCTGTGCCCCAACTACTACCCAGTTAATTCAGTGACGTTTCCTAACTCTGTGATGGGATTTTCCATATCTATGGGAATATACTAATCCAGAGAATGAGAAGGATGAATGTCATCTCAAAAGAAAAAGAACAGACTTAATTAATAAGAATTTTTATGCTGCAACATGGAAATTAGTATGACTTTAATTTTTTTGTTACCTAAATTATCCAAATTTCTTCACCAAAATAATATAAACACAGATGTGCTTAGAACAGAGTTTAAGGATTGGGCTTTAGTGTCAGGGCTTGCTTGCTTTTATCAGTTTGCAGCTATAAGGGAGTGCAGCGATTTAGACCCAGTCCACTAAGCTTTACACCCTGTCCCTGCCTTCATGATTCTTTGACAGCTTATTTCACCTGTCTGTGCCTTAGGTTTCCTTATCTGTAAAGTCTAGATGACATTAGTCCTACTTCACATGAGATTGTGGGAATTAATTAATCTTTCTAAAGTCCTCAGAATTGGCACCAACTATTTCTAAATTATTATGTGTAAAATAAAATATTGAAAAATTTATTTAATCTCTGAAATTGTGAGTTTTTTCATTAATTAAATTAAAATAGTATTTTCTTATTAAAATAATTTAATACAGGTTACATTACACAAATATTAGCTTCTATAATTATTAGCTGTTCATACATAGAAATGAAATTAAATCTCCATGTAGCAGTAATGAGAGTACTTATTATAGACATTTTCAATATACCAGTAAGTCAAGAGATACTATCGTTACTGTTAACAACTTGGAACTTAGAATCATACAGAGTAGATGTGAATCTGTTTTTTAGTATGTCTCCTAAAATGGAGCCATAATTCACTTAAGTACCACTTCTAAGCAGAAGAGTGATAACTTTTGACCAATAGACTCTCTCAGATGTAGAAAAGAACCTTAACTTGATAACTGATATTCTAAAAACCACAGTTGATCTTAGTTGAAAGGGTAATGTTAAAACACAAAAGCAACTAAATATTTATAAAAAGGTAGGAAAACACAAAAGCAACTAAATATTTATAAAAAGGAAAGCTTGGATTTTACAAATATGAATAAATAACTAAAATGCTATTAATTGAATTAATGAACATGAATATATTAATCTGTGCCCCAACTACTACCCAGTTAATTCAGTGACGTTTCCTAACTCTGTGATGGGATTTTCCATATCTATGGGAATATACTAATCCAGAGAATGAGAAGGATGAATGTCATCTCAAAAGAAAAAGAACAGACTTAATTAATAAGAATTTTTATGCTGCAACATGGAAATTAGTATGACTTTAATTTTTTTGTTACCTAAATTATCCAAATTTCTTCACCAAAATAATATAAACACAGATGTGCTTAGAACAGAGTTTAAGGATTGGGCTTTAGTGTCAGGGCTTGCTTGCTTTTATCAGTTTGCAGCTATAAGGGAGTGCAGCGATTTAGACCCAGTCCACTAAGCTTTACACCCTGTCCCTGCCTTCATGATTCTTTGACAGCTTATTTCACCTGTCTGTGCCTTAGGTTTCCTTATCTGTAAAGTCTAGATGACATTAGTCCTACTTCACATGAGATTGTGGGAATTAATTAATCTTTCTAAAGTCCTCAGAATTGGCACCAACTATTTCTAAATTATTATGTGTAAAATAAAATATTGAAAAATTTATTTAATCTCTGAAATTGTGAGTTTTTTCATTAATTAAATTAAAATAGTATTTTCTTATTAAAATAATTTAATACAGGTTACATTACACAAATATTAGCTTCTATAATTATTAGCTGTTCATACATAGAAATGAAATTAAATCTCCATGTAGCAGTAATGAGAGTACTTATTATAGACATTTTCAATATACCAGTAAGTCAAGAGATACTATCGTTACTGTTAACAACTTGGAACTTAGAATCATACAGAGTAGATGTGAATCTTGGTTCTACCACAAACCAGCTTTGTAATATCTGTAAGGACCAGTATCTTAGAAAAGTGTAGGTAAAAATATCTCAAAGATTTACTAAAAGCTGTATTCCAATGAAACCATAGCAATCATCTGGACTATGATTGCCTTCACAGAAGCGAGCCCTCTTCTTCCAGTCACACTCATGACTGGATTATAGATTTTGCCAAATAGCAAAAGTGGTGGCTCTTCTTGTCCACGAAGCAGTGGATGTTCCCATCGACCAGTACTTAGGTAACTGTGCAAATGCAACACTCTTTCTCTCCCTTGTAACCTGAGCTACAGAGTCGTGAGTGCGTTACAGTCCACAGTTCATCACACATTGTTAGCATAGGTGCATGCAAATCCTTTCTCTTTGCTTACTTTCTTGTTTATTTCATCCATATGTCTAGGCTGGTCCATTGTATTTACAGGGTTGGGGCAAGAGGATAAATGGAGGCCTCAGGCCTATGATTCTGTCTGCTTCCTGGATTTCAAGGGACCTCAAGCCCAGGTCCCTTGAATGGCATAGGCTGCACATGTGCATTCCATCCTCCTTCACTACCTACATCCTGGGCTTGGGGATGCCTTACTAACAGAACATTCTTTTCTTGACCAAACCTCTAAGGCCTCTTCTGAACCAATTTGATCTTGGACCTTGGTGTCCTTCTTTGTTGGACCTTAACAAGGATCCCATCAGGTCGGTTAAGCCAGAGTCTCTCTTTACCACTGATGTTTTTGTCTTAGTAGTTTTCCATCCACTGACCCCAACTCTGTTTCTCAACTATAAATCCTCACTTGTTTATGTTGAACTTGGAATGAAGCCCATTTCTTTCTTTTTTTTCTCCTGTTTTTTTGTTTTTTTTTAATATTTATGAAATTGTGAGTTTTTCATTAATTAAATTAAAATAGTATTTTCTTATTAAAATAATTTAATACAGGTTACATTACACAAATATTAGCTTCTATAATTATTAGCTGTTCATACATAGAAATGAAATTAAATCTCCATGTAGCAGTAATGAGAGTACTTATTATAGACATTTTCAATATACCAGTAAGTCAAGAGATACTATCGTTACTGTTAACAACTTGGAACTTAGAATCATACAGAGTAGATGTGAATCTTGGTTCTACCACAAACCAGCTTTGTAATATCTGTAAGGACCAGTATCTTAGAAAAGTGTAGGTAAAAATATCTCAAAGATTTACTAAAAGCTGTATTCCAATGAAACCATAGCAATCATCTGGACTATGATTGCCTTCACAGAAGCGAGCCCTCTTCTTCCAGTCACACTCATGACTGGATTATAGATTTTGCCAAATAGCAAAAGTGGTGGCTCTTCTTGTCCACGAAGCAGTGGATGTTCCCATCGACCAGTACTTAGGTAACTGTGCAAATGCAACACTCTTTCTCACCCTTGTAACCTGAGCTACAGAGTCGTGAGTGCGTTACAGTCCACAGTTCATCACACATTGTTAGCATAGGTGCATGCAAATCCTTTCTCTTTGCTTACTTTCTTGTTTATTTCATCCATATGTCTAGGCTGGTCCATTGTATTTACAGGGTTGGGGCAAGAGGATAAATGGAGGCCTCAGGCCTATGATTCTGTCTGCTTCCTGGATTTCAAGGGACCTCAAGCCCAGGTCCCTTGAATGGCATAGGCTGCACATGTGCATTCCATCCTCCTTCACTACCTACATCCTGGGCTTGGGGATGCCTTACTAACAGAACATTCTTTTCTTGACCAAACCTCTAAGGCCTCTTCTGAACCAATTTGATCTTGGACCTTGGTGTCCTTCTTTGTTGGACCTTAACAAGGATCCCATCAGGTCGGTTAAGCCAGAGTCTCTCTTTACCACTGATGTTTTTGTCTTAGTAGTTTTCCATCCACTGACCCCAACTCTGTTTCTCAACTATAAATCCTCACTTGTTTATGTTGAACTTGGAATGAAGCCCATTTCTTTCTTTTTTTTCTCCTGTTTTTTTGTTTTTTTTTTTTAATATTTATGGAGGTCATCCTTAAGCCATATGCCAATTAATTCACTGTTTCCTTACACTTATCAATATCTTTATATCCTATCAGTAATACAAGAATTGAGCACACTTTTATTTCCTTTTGGTTCTTTTCATCCTTCACACCATAACATTGACATTGAAAAACATGAGTCAAATTTTATCCAATGTGCCATCTTTTCAAGAGATGCAACAAATTACTTCATATCAGTCACTCCCTTGATGAGGTAAAGTGGAAAACAAAGGATAATTTCTAAATGTGTTTCGTGTGGACTTCCTACTGAAATTCTCCAGATATATATTTGCATCATACAAATTTCAGACAACTCTTTGTGTACTCAAAAAGAATTATTTTTTGTTATATTTCCTTACTAGAAATGCAAAGCACTGCTATAAAGTACATTTATGAGTAGCTTTAATGAATATTAAGTGTCCAAAAGAAAGGCTTGTTGCTTGCTTTTATATAGTCACAAAGAAAGCAAGTAGTTCCAAGCTTTGCCAATGACTAGGAAATGTGTTTTTCAGGAGCAGGACCTTGAAAAGCTCTGGTTTCCACTCGAATTACTCTCATATTTGGCACAAATAAAAATCATATGTCAATAATTCACTTTTTAAACATATATATTGCAAAATATATGCTTAATAGTTCAAAGTCAAAGAAATTAACTTTTGCTATTTGATAAAATCTATAAATATAACCAATGTGTCTGATTCAGCTACATTTTTGAGAAAATATAAACAGGATTGAAAATGGATTAAGCAGGGTTATAACTTAAGCTGACTTTCATTTAACACTGGACTGTAAAGGTCTAGTAGAATGTTTTTCCAAGAAGATTGCATTTAGGACTTATGTGCTCTTCAGTGTAAACAGAACAGGGAAATGCTGTGGCACAAATAAAGTAATGTAAAATATTATTAACCAAAGGATGTCAGGTAAATCTGTATTCTTAGGTCTACTATGAATTTAAATCTTTAAAGTTTTCTTCAAAGACCTATTCAGAGTCTTTGTGTTTAAACAAACCGTCCATTAGAAATCATGTGGACCTTCTTTCTACCAGTTTAAATGTTATAGATTATGGCCTTGAGTCCACCTGAATCAAAGAAAAAAATCCACACACCAGTTAGTAATTGTTTTGTTTAAAACAGATGAACATTCAAAAATGAAAATAGACCTTCTTCAGTTTACCGACCTGATTTAAAAAGAAGCACATGGGGTAGCAATTTTAGAAAATGCTTTCAGTAATGAATCATAGTAGTTTTACATAAAACTTGTTTCACAACGCACAGGTTTAACTGTTTTGGGTTTGGCTTTTTTTGTTGTTGTTGTTTTTTTTTTTAGTTGCTAGAGACTAGATATTGAGAATAGGGATTTTGTCTTGCAGAAATTTAGTTTCTGGTGGAAGATATAAGAAAATGTCATAAATGCAAATTTGATGAAAATATTATTATATCATGTCTGACTAGAAAATACCGAAAAGTCTCCCCTGTCTCCACAATTAAACATCCATCTAGTTTGAATCAGAAAGTTTCTAACAATCAGACCTTTGCCTTCTTGGCCAACCTTATATAATTTCCTCACCTGAGTAAGATATGGTTATTCTCACACATCTTTGCCTGTGAGCACTGATACCTAAGACTACTTTCAAATGTCTCTAAACATTAACTGCAGCACAAATTGCCACAGGAGATTCTAAGGTTTTGTTTTTCAATAATAAAAATGACCTGAGGAAAGGGCTGCGATTATAGCACAATTCGATAATTGGAGATAACTTACCCAATAGTAATTTGTTTCAATATATTAAAACTTAGAGGGACATGGCTCATGAAACAACCCCTTTCCTGATGCTAAATGATAACTTCCTATCTGGTAAATTGGTTTCATTTTCTTCTTATCCAAGTTTATGTACTTTAATACGCTTGACTGTGCCCCCTTCTACTCCTACAGTGCATATGTAAATATTCTAACCCCTCATTAACAAGACCCAGTAAAATTTCAAAGGGCAGAAATGTGGGGTTAAATTTTAGCTTTTCTCTACATATGAGCAAAACATCCAGAGCGGATTAAAAATGTGAATTATATTAATATAAAATTTTCCTGAACAAAATAATGATTTGTGGGTTAATTTAAATCTTTAAAGTTTTCTTCAAAGACCTATTCAGAGTCTTTGTGTTAAAAATTAGAAATCATGTGGACCTTCTTTCTACCAGTTTAAATGTTATAGATTATGGCCTTGAGTCCACCTGAATCAAAGAAAAAAATCCACACACCAGTTAGTAATTGTTTTGTTTAAAACAGATGAACATTCAAAAATGAAAATAGACCTTCTTCAGTTTACCGACCTGATTTAAAAAGAAGCACATGGGGTAGCAATTTTAGAAAATGCTTTCAGTAATGAATCATAGTAGTTTTACATAAAACTTGTTTCACAACGCACAGGTTTAACTGTTTTGGGTTTGGCTTTTTTTGTTGTTGTTGTTGTTTTTTTTAGTTGCTAGAGACTAGATATTGAGAATAGGGATTTTGTCTTGCAGAAATTTAGTTTCTGGTGGAAGATATAAGAAAATGTCATAAATGCAAATTTGATGAAAATATTATTATATCATGTCTGACTAGAAAATACCGAAAAGTCTCCCCTGTCTCCACAATTAAACATCCATCTAGTTTGAATCAGAAAGTTTCTAACAATCAGACCTTTGCCTTCTTGGCCAACCTTATATAATTTCCTCACCTGAGTAAGATATGGTTATTCTCACACATCTTTGCCTGTGAGCACTGATACCTAAGACTACTTTCAAATGTCTCTAAACATTAACTGCAGCACAAATTGCCACAGGAGATTCTAAGGTTTTGTTTTTCAATAATAAAAATGACCTGAGGAAAGGGCTGCGATTATAGCACAATTCGATAATTGGAGATAACTTACCCAATAGTAATTTGTTTCAATATATTAAAACTTAGAGGGACATGGCTCATGAAACAACCCCTTTCCTGATGCTAAATGATAACTTCCTATCTGGTAAATTGGTTTCATTTTCTTCTTATCCAAGTTTATGTACTTTAATACGCTTGACTGTGCCCCCTTCTACTCCTACAGTGCATATGTAAATATTCTAACCCCTCATTAACAAGACCCAGTAAAATTTCAAAGGGCAGAAATGTGGGGTTAAATTTTAGCTTTTCTCTACATATGAGCAAAACATCCAGAGCGGATTAAAAATGTGAATTATATTAATATAAAATTTTCCTGAACAAAATAATGATTTGTGGGTTAATTTAAAGACATTTTACAAGATATAAATATTTCTTTAGGTTACCTAAAGAGCATAAATTGGTTTAAATTTGGTATGTAAGCCAGAGAGTAGAAACTCTATTTTAAATATAAACCTTAAACAGTGTTCATGCCAAGAAAGGCCAACTCAGCTATTTGGAGTGCTTTGGCCATTAAGCACAGAGCTCAACATCCTAGACACCCTAGGCATTTCCGTAACAATAAGGTTTTGCTTTGAAAAACAGACATTATTCCAGGTTCCTGAGGCCAAACAAGGTCATAGCTGTTGTGCTTTTAAAATAATCAGGGTGTCCAAGAAAGTCCATGATGTAAGTCAGTAGAACTGGAAGGTTGCATCTACTATGATGGCTGCATACCTAATATTTCTGTGTTAGTCTTTTCTCTTTCCCTTTCTTTTTAGATTTTACTACTGAGTAATTTGTCTTTATTGCAATTTATACCTTTTGTTATTGCAATTGATTTACCTTTTGCTATGAAATATTTCAAGCATATAGAATAATGTTGAGTAATGTATTCATAAATTCAACGTGCAACTTTGTGACATACTGACACTTAAATATACTAGTTCCTCCAAATATAGGTAATATATAATATTGAATTTAGATTTTTTTAGAGAAATAAAACTTATTGAAATAGCCATAGCTCCCTGTATTCTCATTCTCTTATTTCTTAGTGAAAGATATATTCTGAATATGTCACTTAACTTTTTTCAGAAATGTTTTTATATGCTTACTGCTTACATATGAATGTATCCATAAGCAGTATCATTTGCTTCTTTTAACTTGGTATACCCAGTGTAATTCTGTTTGTGTTTCTATGCTCTGTGATTCTATTTTTTAACATTGTCTCTTAGATTTTTCCATGCAGCTTTTTTTTTTCTATTTAAACTTCTATATCCATCTAGTGACTATACTTCAGTTCATCTGTTCTCCTTTTGTAGAATACAGTGTTCTTTTTTCTATTGTAATCTTACAGTAAATGTTTTTAAAAATGTCTATTAGTGCACATGTGGAAAAGGTTTTCAAGGGTATGCTTAACTGTGAAAAGCTGGTTCTTGGTGTATGTGTATTTTAAACTTCATTGGGTATTGGTGTTTGTACTAATGTATACACAAATGAGAATTATATCCATTTCTGAAACAAAAAATAATGTTGTTTGCAGTTTCATCATCTTAGGCATGAGTTTCCTGGACTGACAAACCATATTAATGCAGACAAGTTATGTGGTTATAGGTTATTTTTGATTTTCAAATGCTAAACTTTCATCTCTTTTGTACTGGGAATAATGCCCATGTCTTTCTATAGTTAAACAAATATACCTGGAATTTATCAGTTATTAATCGTTTTATTTTAATTTATAGACATTATTCCAGGTTCCTGAGGCCAAACAAGGTCATAGCTGTTGTGCTTTTAAAATAATCAGGGTGTCCAAGAAAGTCCATGATGTAAGTCAGTAGAACTGGAAGGTTGCATCTACTATGATGGCTGCATACCTAATATTTCTGTGTTAGTCTTTTCTCTTTCCCTTTCTTTTTAGATTTTACTACTGAGTAATTTGTCTTTATTGCAATTTATACCTTTTGTTATTGCAATTGATTTGCCTTTTTGCTATGAAATATTTCAAGCATATAGAATAATGTTGAGTAATGTATTCATAAATTCAACGTGCAACTTTGTGACATACTGACACTTAAATATACTAGTTCCTCCAAATATAGGTAATATATAATATTGAATTTAGATTTTTTTAGAGAAATAAAACTTATTGAAATAGCCATAGCTCCCTGTATTCTCATTCTCTTATTTCTTAGTGAAAGATATATTCTGAATATGTCACTTAACTTTTTTCAGAAATGTTTTTATATGCTTACTGCTTACATATGAATGTATCCATAAGCAGTATCATTTGCTTCTTTTAACTTGGTATACCCAGTGTAATTCTGTTTGTGTTTCTATGCTCTGTGATTCTATTTTTTAACATTGTCTCTTAGATTTTTCCATGCAGCTTTTTTTTTTTCTATTTAAACTTCTATATCCATCTAGTGACTATACTTCAGTTCATCTGTTCTCCTTTTGTAGAATACAGTGTTCTTTTTTCTATTGTAATCTTACAGTAAATGTTTTTAAAAATGTCTATTAGTGCACATGTGGAAAAGGTTTTCAAGGGTATGCTTAACTGTGAAAAGCTGGTTCTTGGTGTATGTGTATTTTAAACTTCATTGGGTATTGGTGTTTGTACTAATGTATACACAAATGAGAATTATATCCATTTCTGAAACAAAAAATAATGTTGTTTGCAGTTTCATCATCTTAGGCATGAGTTTCCTGGACTGACAAACCATATTAATGCAGACAAGTTATGTGGTTATAGGTTATTTTTGATTTTCAAATGCTAAACTTTCATCTCTTTTGTACTGGGAATAATGCCCATGTCTTTCTATAGTTAAACAAATATACCTGGAATTTTTATCAGTTATTAATCTTGTTTTATTTTAATTTATAGTAATAGCTTGGACATAATCTACCTAAGAGCACCCTATGTATTTTTTTCTTTTAAATACGTTATATATACACATTACTGTGAATGCTCATGTTTGAAGCTTGTCAAAGCACTGAGAAAATCTGACATTTCTTTGTACAATATTCCCACAAGCTATTTGATTACCGAGTCTGAGGGGATATCATAATATCTGTTTACAGGTATGAAATATCCTTCATGCATGTACCAAATCAAGAAGAAATATACTTTTCTCTAAAAGAAATTCAGGTCTTTATAAAAGAAAACCAGAACCCCAACTTATGCTTTTAGAAATTTAAACTCATACAGCTAAGCATATAGATGACTATTTTTAATTTTCACTTATAGAATGGTAATTGGAAATATTAAAAGTAGTTACTTGGAGTAGTAATATTAATTCACTCTACCTAAGTCCAAATTCAAATCACAATAAAGCTTAAGTATAATAATTGTATTAATTGGAGAAACTTGTTCTTTTCTTTTATAAGGGAAATTATTGCATACCTACAGTGCAAAATATATCTATTAAATTTTTTTAAGAAATATTTTCCTTGGCATTTGATTCATTGTGACTCTATGTATAAAATCTGTAATGTTTAGGGCTTGAAAACAAAACTTGCACACAAACCAACATTCTGTTTATAACCATAGAGCACTAATATTTGTATTTTATTATAATACAACCAAAATATACATTTAACAACTTGCAATTATTTTAGATTACAAGACTACATTTTTTTAAAATAGCAAAATTATAAATTCAAAATAGATTGCTAACCACTTACAATTATTAAAAATTAAATTACACAAGTGACAGATTTTTGCCCTTCTCCCCAAAATCACCTACTTAAAACTTACCATAAATACTTTAATACAACAAAATATTTAAGTGAGAGGTATAAGTCATGCATATGTTCCTGTCTTTGCACTTGTCTATGTGTCCAGTCTTGGAATTTTAGATCTCATTTTTTAACCTCACATGTAAATTAATTTAGATATTGTTATTTACTGTGAGAGAAATATTTCTAGAAAAACATTTTAAACCTCTTTTTTTTTCTAAATTCTCCATTCCCAATAAGGCTAATGAATCTCAACATTTTGTCCATGACAAATTCTAAAGGGAAGCTATTTCAGTTTTGATTTCCACTTCTATTTATGATATATATGAAACATACTTAAGTTTTAAAATATCAGTGCTTAATTATCTTGTTCAGTTTAAAATTTTGTAGACATCTGGATGCTATCAAATTGTCCTTGAAAATTTAATTTTCAATGTAATGTAGAAAAACAGGCACTGGCAACTGTAAACTTATTTTTTGCTTGAGTCTATATAGTTCAGCAGAAACAAAAGTTAATAGCATATAAAGAACTGAAACACAGACCAAAAGAAAAGACTAAAGCCATTTTGCAGGCAGCATATGGTAGGTAAGCAATATTTAACTAATGGATTTGTGATGTATGGTGTGAATTATAATTCTTGAACTACTATTGTAGCCTTTGCAAATCTCTGAATTTTTCTATGACTGTTTTCCATTCCTTAAATAATTTGGCTGGTTTTCAAAAATGTTTATTCAATAATGTGAATGTTGTATTTTGAGCTCTTTGAGGAAAAAATAGTTTCTACATATATTAATTCTTTAGACTATTCATTTCTAAACAAACGTTTTAAATTGCCAATGAATTGAATCTAAATGAATGCAGACAGTTAGGATTTAGCAGTATAAATAGCTAGAATGAAATGCAGGTGATGAATATGCAAGTCAGAGACACACGTATTCAAAACATGGGGAAAAATATAAAACTAAGACTAAACACAGACATTTTAAGACCTCTCTATCAAAATCTGATTTCTTAGCAAATGTATTTGAAACTATTGACTATAATTTTATTTTTCATTATTTTGAAGAAAATTTGGTACAAACTTTGGTGAGGAAGTAAGAATATGTTATGCCTTATCTCTGGATTTAATAGATTCACATTACTCTAAGTGTTGTAGGCAATCAAAAGATGAAAAAATTAAACATAATAGCCCCTTAGAAAAGTCTTCTGTTAATTTTCTAGAAAAACATTTTTTAAGGACATTTTAGATCTCATTTTTAACCTCACATGTAAATTAATTTAGATATTGTTATTTACTGTGAGAGAAATATTTCTAGAAAAACATTTTAAACCTCTTTTTCTAAATTCTCCATTCCCAATAAGGCTAATGAATCTCAACATTTTGTCCATGACAAATTCTAAAGGGAAGCTATTTCAGTTTTGATTTCCACTTCTATTTATGATATATATGAAACATACTTAAGTTTTAAAATATCAGTGCTTAATTATCTTGTTCAGTTTAAAATTTTGTAGACATCTGGATGCTATCAAATTGTCCTTGAAAATTTAATTTTCAATGTAATGTAGAAAAACAGGCACTGGCAACTGTAAACTTATTTTTTGCTTGAGTCTATATAGTTCAGCAGAAACAAAAGTTAATAGCATATAAAGAACTGAAACACAGACCAAAAGAAAAGACTAAAGCCATTTTGCAGGCAGCATATGGTAGGTAAGCAATATTTAACTAATGGATTTGTGATGTATGGTGTGAATTATAATTCTTGAACTACTATTGTAGCCTTTGCAAATCTCTGAATTTTTCTATGACTGTTTTCCATTCCTTAAATAATTTGGCTGGTTTTCAAAAATGTTTATTCAATAATGTGAATGTTGTATTTTGAGCTCTTTGAGGAAAAAATAGTTTCTACATATATTAATTCTTTAGACTATTCATTTCTAAACAAACGTTTTAAATTGCCAATGAATTGAATCTAAATGAATGCAGACAGTTAGGATTTAGCAGTATAAATAGCTAGAATGAAATGCAGGTGATGAATATGCAAGTCAGAGACACACGTATTCAAAACATGGGGAAAAATATAAAACTAAGACTAAACACAGACATTTTAAGACCTCTCTATCAAAATCTGATTTCTTAGCAAATGTATTTGAAACTATTGACTATAATTTTATTTTTCATTATTTTGAAGAAAATTTGGTACAAACTTTGGTGAGGAAGTAAGAATATGTTATGCCTTATCTCTGGATTTAATAGATTCACATTACTCTAAGTGTTGTAGGCAATCAAAAGATGAAAAAATTAAACATAATAGCTTAGATGTCTTCTGTTTTTATAAATATACATAAATCTTTTCCTGTAAGTTTTATTTATTACATGACATTTTTACTAACAATATTTCAAACATATTTAAGTAATTATCATAAATTAATAGATTTAGAACCAAAAGATCCAGAATATTAGCTGTCCATTAAAATTCACTCCCAATTATTCTGAATAACTAAGATTAGAAAGAATTTAAAATGTCTTGGTCATTCATATTTTGATGAAAAGCAAATTTTTTTTTACAAATCAGTCCTAAGATTTGAATTTCATACAATGCTCCCAAGCTATCCGTAATTTGATCATAACTGTCTGACAGACAAGTATTTGGAAATCCTTTTAAAAAACATACTTGTATTTACATGCTTTGAGTTTAGTATGTTTTGGGAACATTTTAAGCCAGCAAATCAATAGTTACAGGCGCTCTTGTTAGCAGTCTGATCTTGTTTGAACTATTCTTATGGATTACTTTTTAATCGAGTAATTTGTTCTGGTACACTTAAAAAGAAAAAAAAAAAAAAACTATCTGAAGTTTTTCTTATAGTAAAGCATGTACAAATGTTGATGCGTATCCTTTCAAAAGGTGACTTAACATCAGAGATCAGTGTCACTACTTTGAGTAGGTAAGCAATGCAGATACAGGGAGTGTGAGATAGAATATTTCGAGCATAAAGCCAGTCACAGACATGATACTGAACGCCTAACAAGTTGCCTTCTAATCACACGGGTTCTCAAAGTCTTTTACTTTCAAGACACGTACAGTGCATGAGAAACGAGCAATGTCTGCTATTTAGTTTTCTGAAAAGCTGCCTCTGTGTGAGGAAGTGACTAATTTTTCATTTCACACTAAAAAGCCCGTGAAAAGGCAAAACAGAAGAAGGCTAAGGGTTTTGTGTTGAATGAAGGAAAGGTGAGTCCTTCTTAAATAGGCAGGAAACATACCTATTCAGAGGAAAGGTCAAATTGGAATCATTTGAAAGCGCTAACAAAATGTGAAAAATGTTAATGTTGTGAGTTTGTTTTCTTTACATGCAGTAGACTTATTATTAAATTACTAAAAAAATGAGATTATACAGCATATAATCTCAGAAATGCAAAAAATTTGTGAAGAAAGATGTCAAAGAGTTAAATTAACCCTTTCCGTTGTCAACATTTTTGCATTTCTTCTGTTATTCAACAAATATATAGTATTCCCACTCCCGACCATTGTTGTCTACCTAATTCTATCTCTGTATATATGTATATAGTTTTATCCTATTCAGTCAAAATCTAGTAATCCAATATTCAGAAGAGTATAAGAACACTAGACAGAAATAATTTATAGAGTATGAAGAATTTTTAGAAAAAACAGAAGCAGTACATATTGAAATTCCATTGGTTGTAAATAAATTTGTGTTTATTCTTCCCCTGATCCTTTAGAAAATTTATCTTTCCTCAGGCTTTTGCTAGCAGTTTGTTTATAATCTTGTTTTTTTTTTTTTTTTTTTTTTTAAAGACGGATGAATTACAAATTGGCAGCTATTTATATTCCAGTGAGTAAAGCCACACTACCTTTTACCCACTGTATTTGTGATTGTTCTTCCTTTTTATGGGGATAGGAATTTTCCCCACAGCCAGAATTTATGGCTGGCTTTCTTTTCCTGAACAAATCCCATCTGCAAGCCCTCTTGTTAGGATGCAGTATACAATCATGATGTTTTCCTGTATTAAAATGCTTTCCCGCGCCGAAGCTTCGGGAAGGCGGGGCGGTCGGCGGCGATGCGCGTGCGCGGCGTCAGGGCCGGGCGGAAGGGCCGCCCCGCGCCGCCGCCGCCGTCTGACGCGCTTCCTGTTTGTTGTCGGAGAAAGGAGAGAAAGGAAAGCGCGAGGACCGTCGCCGCCTCCGCCACCGCGCCGGCGTCTCGGAGCCCCGACCGCAGCCTCTCCGCGCCTCCCGCCGCCAGCCCCCGTCCTCGGACTCGTCCCAACAGCCTGTTGAAACATGGTGGATTACTATGAAGTGCTAGGCGTGCAGAGGCATGCCTCGGCCGAGGACATTAAAAAGGCATACCGGAAACTGGCACTGAAGTGGCATCCAGATAAAAATCCAGAGAACAAAGAAGAAGCAGAGAGAAAATTCAAACAAGTAGCCGAGGCGTATGAGGTTCTGTCAGACGCTAAAAAACGGGACATCTATGACAGATACGGCAAAGAAGGATTAAACGGTGGCAGTGGAGGTGGAAGCCACTTCGACAGTCCGTTTGAATATGGCTTCACATTCCGAAACCCAGAGGACGTCTTCCGGGAATTTTTTGGTGGAAGGGACCCGTTTTCGTTCGACTTGTTCGAAAACGACCCATTTGAGGACATCTTTGGGAATCGAAGGGGCACCCGTGGAAGCTGGAACTGAGGCACGGGGTCGTTCTTCTCTGCTTTCAGCGGATTCCCCCCTTTTGGAGGGGCTTTTTCTACTTTTGACACAGGGTTCTCTTCCTTCGGCTCCATCGGCCACGGGGCCTCACGGCGTTCTCCTCCTCGGCGTTTGGCAGCAGTGGGATGGGCAGCTACAAGTCCATATCGACGTCAACGAAGGTGGTGAACGGCAGGAAGATCACCACCAAGAGGATTGTCGAGAATGGTCAGGAAAGGGTGGAGGTGGAAGAAGACGGCCAGTTAAAGTCCTTGACGATAAATGGTAAGGAGCAGCTGCTGCGCTTGGATACCAAGTAGCTGACTGCACGCGCGTGGCAGCACCTAACGTGGGCGCGCCCTGCGAGGATTAACAGGAACATTTTTTTTGAAGATTTCAAATGAACTTGACGTTCAGTATAACTGTACCTAATCTAAAGTATTTATACACAGCTCATCAGAGCCCTATTTGTCATAGACTTTTGAGTTATTGTCGGGACCACAGAATAGGACCATTTTTTTTTGTCTTTAAAATTGTTGTAAATTTATGTATGCACTTTGCCTTTTATTAAACGTAATCCGAGGTGAAAAAAAAAAAATGCTTTCCCATACCCCATTAAAATATTTATTAAGCATTTTGTCCCTGTAAAGCTCAGCATATATTCAAAAACACATAACTGAGCACCAGGCTCTCTCTGTGAACCTGTTATCCCGACAAGTCACAAGGAATCCTGCGACGAACATTATGCCCTTCAGTAAATCAACAGTGCAGGACACTAAATGTAACCCCTGGGGTCTGAAAGGAGTATCGCCTCTCACCAGATTCCCAAACCATGCACCAAGAGCAAAGGGCTCACTGGGAAATTTCCTGTTGGTAATGTGAGCTATATTTTGCGTCTTCCCTCCAATCTACCACTGGGTAGCCAGGTCTAGAGTGGAATGATGTATCTGTTCATAAGAACATAAAGCACAACTGCATGGCAAACTCCATGCTTAAAGGCCATGCAAGGGACATAAAGCGCCTTATTACAATGTCGAATTTGTTGCTTAACTCAGTTATTTACATAACATAATAAATTCAAAACTCAGAACATGAAGCATTTACAAATGCAAAGCCCTTGTTTTGCGGATAATTCTGATACCTTGCAGATATAAATTTAGTTCTTGGAACACTGTTTCGGATGAATGATTTTCCCTTACTAGTGCCATATCCCCCACATAGTCTTATCCAGATTACTTGTTCTTGTGCTTTAGAAAAACTCCATGGAAAGCTCTTATGAGTTAGTATAAGCATGAATAAAACAGAAGACAGTATTTTTGCAGGTAAAGAGTACTTTCCTTTAAATTAGATAGAAAACTATATGGCCACAGCTCTAGGAAGCTCTTCCAGGTCTCAGTGATGTCGTCGATTTCGTTTCTTCTTCATTTCCTGCATGTGCTTCCACTTCGGACTACCCTTGGTCCGCTGCCTCCGCTTCTCCCTGTGCCACATCTGTTCGCAGTACTGGTCCAGGCTGAAGTTCGGGCTGCTCAGGATTTGGATGTAGTCTTTGTATCTCAACCGTGACTCTGCCAACAGATCCTTGACTCGCCCCTCCTCGTGCTCTCCCCTCTGGGTGTTTTCCATCTGTTCATTCTCAATGACATTCAGAGTCAGCTTCACAACTGTGTGGATAAAAGTATGCTCCTGGGCTTTGCAGTAATACAGCCCAGAGTCCTTCTTCTGCAGACTTCGAATCAACAGTCCATATTCTGTTTTGATGATCCTTTCATCGGGTTTCACCTGCAGAATTGAAAAAAAATGTAAGTAATAAATGAGACACAGAGAGGGATATGAGCAAATGCAAACAGGCTGCATAGTTTTACTTAGATGAACCTAAAAGATCTAGTCCCCATTTTCTGTCATGAAGCATAGTATTGTCAGCCCTAGTCCAGGAGAGTGAAGACTTCAACTCAGGTAATCCAGAGATTTGTGGTTGCATCTGACCACATCTAACCGAGGCTTTGGAATATAGTCTTTATCCCAAACTACAGATTGAAATAAAAAGTCATGAAGAGAAAGTAAACCTGGAAACGATCACTTGACCACCTTTACAGAGATTCCACATACTGATTGGTAATCTAGGAACACCACACTACTATGTGCCATATAGAAAAGAACAATGATTCCAAAAGGAATTTACTGTGTTTTCTAGATATTGCCAAATAAATGAGTTGAGTAGCATATGGAAACTGTAAGTGGTGGCTCATTAGAAGTCAAGTGGAAAGGCATGGAGGACACAGCCTTTGGGATGTTAGAGCTGTAACTGAGTAGGACCAGATAGTCAGAAGGTTAGCAGCATTTGAAACTGACTTTTTCTTTTTGCTGTGGATTGAATCTTGATATTGTGTGTCTATATGATACTTTAGACTATGTCATTTGTGGAAATACTTCCCATACCTCTGTATACTATGATACTGTGATTTGATTTTGAGTGTGAGAAAGCTCAATGAACAGAAAAGAACCTCTCCTGAAATGTGATGCTCTTTGCCCTTTGAAGCAATAGCACAGAAAGACAATTCAAATGTCTAAGCTTTGCTGGTCCCCAGTCTTGTGTGAATAGTGAACCTATCTTCAAAAACTAGAGGCATGTTTACCAACACAACAGCCCTGTTTAATGTGGAGTATTGTTGAGTGGCCTGGCGCTAAGTAGAATAACAACAACAACAACAAAGAAGTCTGGAAGATTTCCCAGTTTACACATCTGCCCCTGTATTGTGGACTCAGTGCTGATGGAAATCAAAGAGGCATAAAGATGGCTAAATTAAATTTATTCACAGCGGGTGGACTATACTTTGCAACCTTATGTGAAAAATATGTAGGAAAAAAATCCCCCCAATTCTGGAAATATGAGAAAAGGAAAAGAAACATCTCTGGCTACCAGCCCAGTTAATGAACAAGTATATAGCCAACCACCCTCTGTGCCAGAGAAGTGCAGCTGGCGGGGCACCACACGAGGCCAAAGGCAGGTCACAGCGCAGATTCCTGGTTAATGAGGCTGAATGGTCTTCAGCCCTTCCTTTGCTCTACACTGAATCCACACCATCAGGGGTTTGTTTGTTTCCCTTATTTCACCCATTTGGTTGAGTTGGTGTGCAGTAGTTCTTCTTCTTCTTTTTTTTTTTTTTCCTAATGGATTTCTTCTAAAGGCACAGACATGTTTAAATGCTACTGTAATACAAACTAACATTGAATACACTTACATTCTTAGAAACTGTAGAAACCTCCTGTCTGGAGTAAAAGTGAATTTGAATTGGTAGAGCTCTAAAAGATCATTATTTAAACAAAAATACTAATCTCAAATTTAACATGTGTTACAGATTTTGTTTTATTAAATAATTTTATTGTAGGAATGATTATTTTCAAACTTAAATACATCTCAGATCATGAAATCATGACTCCACAGCCTAGGTGCTGGTTCCTTTCTGTGCTGCTTGCTAAGACTACTCATTTATCTTCCCCGACTGGTCTCCCATTTATCAAGTTGGTGACACAGCATATGATGTATTTGGTAGTGGGGGTGGTTAAAAGTAAAGCTCTTTGAAGGTTAAGTGTGAAGTACTATTAGCAGCATTGTAGACTACTGCCACTGCTGGAGAGGTGAGGTTCTGAAGCGTTACTTCTGTACTTCTTTAATGGAAAATGACCTGTGGTTATTATTAATAGCAAGATGATCAAAGTAGGTGACTTCAATTCCAGTTCATCTCCAGATTTTCTTCTCTAGCTGGTATTCTTGCTAATGTTTAAGCTGCATTTAATGTGGCTCTTAGAGATGTTCACAGCTCTGACTCACAACGTTTTATTGCATTTTTTAAGCTTCTGACAGGTAGGAATGATGACTTTGTGATTTCACACATATTACGCAACACTTTGTCATTATTTTTGCTATTCTCTTTTTGTGTCCTGTTTACGTTATTTTACTCTGAAGTCTGGCCCCTCTTCCCTCCTTTACAGTCTACTTCTGTCCTGGTTTCATAAACATCTGGCATTTCATTACTCCAAGGTCCTTCACTTTTCCTTTCTTTGATGGAGTGCTTACTTTTTCTTTGGTTTCTACCTAAGAAAGATAAAAAGTTTGCTTTTGTGAATTTCTTTCTAGATTTATCTAATTTCTATGAAATCATTTAAGGGACTGTTTTCCATTCTAAAAGTTTCAAAAAAAAAGCCTTTAATGAAATGGCATCTCTAACAAAACATTTTTAATTGATATATTTTCATAGGATTTTTGCAGTCTAGAGATAGAAGTCTGTGACCCAGAAATTAAATGGTTGATTAACATTTGCCTCCTTCACATTCTCATTCTCTGTAATGCTTTCATTCCATGCTGGAATAGGATGCATTATGCAGGCTGCATCACAAGAGTGAAATGTCAGCATAGTCAATTTAGAAAATTCAGCTCCTCTACAAAGAGATAATGTAATCTCTGGCCACTGAATTAAACTCACAGAATTTTCTCCGCTCTAGAAGTGATATGTAAAAACTGTGCAGCCTTACAATTCAAAGCCATGCTTGAGCTGGGGTCGACTATCCATTTGCCTAATGTGAACGAGGATAATATATTTGGCATTATTAAATGTAGATCTTCAGTGAAGGGCAATTTATTTAAAATGAAAAGAGAAACATGGAATGGGACAAAGAACAGTTAGGTACTAAGCAGAGGTAAAGGTCAGGGACTTGATTCTCTGATAATAGCAGCCAAATGGTAATTCCTTTGCAGATAATTCACCTGTCAGGTCTCTCATAGCTAAAGCACTGAACGTGTCTTGGAAGTGACTAGGGCTTCAAGAATAGCTCCCTTCAACAAACATAGAAGACTTATTTTGAAATAGTGCTGAGGCAACTGGCTTATTAATTAAAAGAGAAACAACTTCAACAAACATAGAAGTTAAATATACAACTGCACAGTATTCTTTGCTATTCTCTTTTGTGTCCTTAGAGATGTTCACAGCTCTGACTCACAACGTTTTATTGCATTTTTTAAGCTTCTGACAGGTAGGAATGATGACTTTGTGATTTCACACATATTACGCAACACTTTGTCATTATTTTTGCTATTCTCTTTTTGTGTCCTGTTTACGTTATTTTACTCTGAAGTCTGGCCCCTCTTCCCTCCTTTACAGTCTACTTCTGTCCTGGTTTCATAAACATCTGGCATTTCATTACTCCAAGGTCCTTCACTTTTCCTTTCTTTGATGGAGTGCTTACTTTTTCTTTGGTTTCTACCTAAGAAAGATAAAAAGTTTGCTTTTGTGAATTTCTTTCTAGATTTATCTAATTTCTATGAAATCATTTAAGGGACTGTTTTCCATTCTAAAAGTTTCAAAAAAAAAGCCTTTAATGAAATGGCATCTCTAACAAAACATTTTTAATTGATATATTTTCATAGGATTTTTGCAGTCTAGAGATAGAAGTCTGTGACCCAGAAATTAAATGGTTGATTAACATTTGCCTCCTTCACATTCTCATTCTCTGTAATGCTTTCATTCCATGCTGGAATAGGATGCATTATGCAGGCTGCATCACAAGAGTGAAATGTCAGCATAGTCAATTTAGAAAATTCAGCTCCTCTACAAAGAGATAATGTAATCTCTGGCCACTGAATTAAACTCACAGAATTTTCTCCGCTCTAGAAGTGATATGTAAAAACTGTGCAGCCTTACAATTCAAAGCCATGCTTGAGCTGGGGTCGACTATCCATTTGCCTAATGTGAACGAGGATAATATATTTGGCATTATTAAATGTAGATCTTCAGTGAAGGGCAATTTATTTAAAATGAAAAGAGAAACATGGAATGGGACAAAGAACAGTTAGGTACTAAGCAGAGGTAAAGGTCAGGGACTTGATTCTCTGATAATAGCAGCCAAATGGTAATTCCTTTGCAGATAATTCACCTGTCAGGTCTCTCATAGCTAAAGCACTGAACGTGTCTTGGAAGTGACTAGGGCTTCAAGAATAGCTCCCTTCAACAAACATAGAAGACTTATTTTGAAATAGTGCTGAGGCAACTGGCTTATTAATTAAAAGAGAAACAATCAAATGAGTACATAACTCATTCTTGATTAACATCCTTGAGTAAGTGTAAATATAAACTGTAATTGTAGGGACTTTCCTGGCAATCCAGTGGTTAAGAGACTGTATACTTCCACTGCAGGGGGCATGGGTTTTACCTCTGGCTGGGGAACTGAGATCCCATATGCCATGCAGTACAATCAAAAAAGCCCCAAAAGGCAGAAAATTGTAATTGTAAAAAAACAATAAGAAAATATATACGTGCTCTTTCATTGGGGGAGGAACTTCTAAGCATAAGTGAGACATCATATAGATAGATTTGTCTGTATAAAATATAAAATGTGTTAGGAATACACAAAGATTTTTAGAGGTATAAGACATAATGTTAAATGTTACTATCTAAATATATAAAGGATTTGTTAAAAATTTTAAATGAATATATCACTATAAACCAAGCAAATGATAGATAGGTAAGACAATTTACCAGTGTGATGATTTTGATAAGAAACTAGCAATATACAGTTGTTTATCAAAGCTGTAAAGTAATGAAGTCTTTAATTCACTTATTTTACATTTAAGAATTTGTCTAAGAAAATAGACTGGTAGAGAAAGGAATTAGCTAAAGGCAGGTTAATCACTTTAAGAGGTTACACATGCTCTTTTAATAAAACATGGAGCATCTGTGGATGATAGAGCCATCAGGATGGCAAAAGTAAGGGAGAGGAAACACCTATTAAAATTGAGTGGCGGGGAAATGCTCCTAGTATAATGGTTAATACAAAAAAAATGCTGGAATAGACATCAAAATAGAACCTGTGCTCATCTATACTTTGTGATCTCAGGTTTTTAAATATGTTACTGTATTTTCAAATTCATCTATATTGTTTTTATAACAAAAGCAACAAAAATAAAACAGAGGCCTATAGACAGAAGTATAAATATTTGAAGGTGTTTTTGAAATATTGTAAAAGTCCACAAGAAAATTACTATCACAAATGGTATATTATTTAGTCAGATCTCAGAAGTTCAACAGAAGCTTGGGGACTGTCAATTATCTTGCTAGTTACAGCATAAACATCATCAATTTCCAGAACAGCTCTATAAGAAAGTCTGCAGACAACTGACTCATGACCTCCCCAGCAGCACCCAACTGTGAAACAACTCGGCAAGGAAATGTTCTCCTCCTGACAGAGAATAACCTGGTGACAGGCTCTGTGCCACAGGAGATCCTGAGCCCTCCCTCGTATTTTTTTCTTTTTCTTTCTTTTTTTTTTTTTGAGTGGAGGAAAGATTTCAAACTGTGACCTTCTTGGTAAAGGGCAGAAGGTGTCCTCCTGGGAAAACTTCTTCAAATCTAGTCTGGTTTCTGGCCCTTTCCTCAGTGCAAAAGGCAGTATTCCATATCCTGGACAATGTATGATTGCTTTTTTACAGAGACAGATGAAAAGACCAGTTGAAGCAGTACAGTCAAAATATTTTTAAGTATAATTCAATAACTACACTATTTCTGCTCCATTGAAATTTATGGAGCATGGTACCACCATGAGTGTCTGATATACTGTTAAAAGGTACATTAATGCATAGCATTTTCAGGAAACATGAAAGGTATGAATGCAATCATGTACAGGCAAATGTATGCTTAATGGGGAGAGTACCCCAAGAGAGTTCAACCTTTTTTGAAAGTTATATTTGATTTGCCATTGAGGAAAGTAAAAAAAAAATCATTATTAAAAAATTATAGGGCTGCCCTGGTTGTCCAGTAGGTAAAGAGTCTGCCTTGTACTGCAAGGGGCGCCAGTTCGATCCCTGGCACGGGAAGATCCCACGTGCTGTGGAGTGGCTGGACTGGTGTGTCCAATTACGAGCCAGTGCTCTGGAGACCATGCGCCCAGAGCCAGTGCTCTGCTACAGGAGAGGCCACTGTAATGGGAGGCTGTAACAGGCCAATGAACAAGGTAGATGAAAATAAATAAATGAAAGACCATTCAAAGTGGCCAAAAATCAAAAAAAAAATTATATTTAACTGAAAATAAATGGTCAAACTTTATTAACTAAAATTAGTCATTTAAGACAGTCAAAAATAAAACATTGGAATATAACTAAAAGAAAATCTGCATGTTAAAAATTTCAGATAATGCCCTCCCAATATTTTATGGGAAAAATAATACACACTTTATATCTTAAAATTAAATCATTTCTATGTCATATAAAACTTTAATTGTTGTTCAGTTGCTAAACTGTGTCTGACTCTGCAACTGATAATGCGATTCTTAAACACTTAGTGTAAGTATTGATTTGCCATATTCTTAGAACTTACGGATGTAACAGGAATCAAGTTTCATTAGAGAACTTTGACATAAGGAATGAAATTATTCCCTTAGTATTATGTATGTGAAAGGTCAGTATTTTTTGATAGAGAAATTATTCTTAGGTGAAGAGAATGATAACAACTTCTTAATCTAACAGTGGAACGTACCATAAAAGTTGGTTCTTTGACTCCAAAGTGTCTAAGCCTCAGACACTTGGGTGGGCCAAAGAATTATTTATTGTGAGGGACTATGCACTCAGCATGGTTAGCATCATCCTTGACTCTACCTACTAGGTATCAGTAGCATCCTCCACTTGTCCAGTCATGATAACCAGAAATGTCTCTAGCTACTGCTAAATGTGAATACTTCGGGAGCAAGACTGCCTAAAGTTGAGAACCACTACTTGACAGTACTGTTTGACTGATTACATAATCCTATTTAAATGCTGATAGACCTAATAAGGAGGCTGATATTTTAGAGGACATCTGGTCCACCTACTTACATGGCAGAGAATCCAGGAGCTAGAGAATTCACTGTCTACTCAGGAACCCTCAGCAATCAAGGTGAACACATCATTAATGTTACTTCGTGTTTCACACATGTCCCAGATAAAAGTCTGCAATTTTCTTTGAATTATTTTACACTTGTGAGTAATCCTCTGCTTTGAAATTCACATTCTCATATGTATTTTCTCATTTTATTTTGACAGGAATTTCTGCATTTATTTTATTTGCCTCAGAAAAATATGGTCTATGGGGCTTCAGTAATATTACCAGAGTCATTACTTAACTCATCTATTCTGACCCTGTGTTCATTCCATTATGTTCACTGTATCCTTAATACTGGAACTTTTAGAATTCTAGATTATCACTGATTTTTCATAGGCACTAGACTACACATATAAAAATTCTATTATTTAACTTTTGTTTCTTGACATTCAAATAATGTTAATATACAATTTCTCAGACTACCTAAACTCATCTCATTAAATTCAGTAACATATATAACCCACCTATTGCACAAGGTCTTTGTGACATGTTTTAATCACATGTATGTGTTAGAAAAACTGAAACACAAAAACGTCAAAAGATAGAGCATCTGTATTTTCCCTCTCTGCTGATTTAATTTTAATATACTAGAGTGAAAGAAAAGGTGCAGTTGTCTACATACGTATCCAACTTGTTCATATAATAAGACATAGTTCCATTTCTGTACATACTTGACATGTTTCATTTTATAATCTAAACTGAACACAATGCGAGTTAGAATTTAGTTATTGTGCTACTATAGGGGAAAAGTCTCATTCTTGATTGGGGAATTATTCTAAAATATGGAGCATTTATGAAAAACTGAAGAAGAATCATGTACTTTTTTAAATTTCAGTCTGCTCTTAAATGTATTTCATTAGCACATTTGCATTAAATTGGCCTATTTGTCTCTCAAAGGCAGTGTTACCTTGGATACTAAAGAGTATAAAATTTTATTTTCTTTGTTATCAGGTAGTGATAAGAGCTGCATTTGGCACTAAAAGTTGAGTATCTTCTCTCAAAACCTAAACTTGATTTAAGTTTTACACTATTTTCCTCAAAGTGAGCGTTCTTTGATGACTATCACTTACCTCCTCTCGATGTTCATCTCCTGACCGCTGGATATACCACTTAATAGATGCTTGTTGGGATTTAGGTATACATTCCAGAAAGGTTGAATTAAATTCAATGCCAAAAATCACCTTTTCATCAGCAGCTTCATGACTAATGCCTGGAAAGCAAACATGGAATAGGAGATTAACCTTGACCTGATTTTAAAAGCAATGGGAAAGCAGACTGATTTAGAACAGATGCCATGACGGAAAGATTCATACACATTATTCAAGAGAAAGGAAATTCACAGTTTAATATTGTTACCTGTGAGGGAAACACTATCTAATACATTGATTTTTAAAACTCTATCCCAGCATTGTAGTTTTTACTCTTGCATCAATATATTAACTTTTGCAATTTCTTTTTAAAATAAGGATTAACAAGATCTAACTCTTTGAGCTGCACTGAATAAACTTCAACATTGTTTAATGCTTTAACACCTTTTAATATAACCAATTTTGTAGATAGTTCTGTAAGAGCTATTTCACCTTTAAAGAGAAATTCAAAATGAATCAGTCACAGAGCTGACCACAGACCATATGTTATGACCATGTGACATTTTGATATCAGAAAAGTAAGTGCATTACTCTATCCTTGATAAAATTCTATGATGACACTAATATGGTAGATGCTCTAATAGTCAGGATCAGGGTATTATCTATTCCAAAATGTTCTTTTTTATTCAAAGAGGGATATTGTAGCCCAGCATGCATCTGCAATAAGACAGTTAACAGGAGGCTAAAGGATCAGTGTTTCAGACACCTTACTCTCATAAATCAACTGCACCATCTGAAATACATTCCATTCAGAGTAGCCAAAGGCTGTGTCCCATGTGTGATCTAAGATCTGTAGCTCAAATTTGATCAAATAAAAAATGACGGCCTCTCAGCCTGGCCCAAACATGCACTTTTTCATCATATATTCAGATGTCTCAATTCTGCAGATGGGCCCACTTAGCATTTTAGGCATAAACCAGAGAAAGGCTTAGAAGACCAAAGTGAACCCTAAATCTAAGCATACTGAATTATCAGCAAATGGCATGAATGAACATGCATCCCATCGTTAGGCTTCTTTTCCAGAAACTTCTTTTGAACTTATTTGTGTCTTATCAGCAATGATTAAGCTCAGCATGCGGACCCCATTATAAATTAACCTTACCTAACCTTCAAAATGTGGGGATTCCACTTGAAATCTGTAGTCTATCCACTCTCTCTGCCAATTCAACAGATTATAGCCACAATTTTCACAGTTAATAAATTCCTAATGCGCAGGAAGATCACCAGTGCCGATCACAGAGGAGGGAGACCTGCACCATTTCATAGTAACAGAGACCATTTTCCTGAGCAAAGGGAGTTCAGGAACAGGCTGATTGTTAGGTGAGGGGCAAGGGCTCGGAGAAAGTCAGTTAGCTAGATACAACCAAAGAATTAGTCAAGTGAAAGGTAAATTAGTAAAATCAACTGGAAAGTGAAATAGTGAGCTGATGATATGAAATCCGTCTTCGAATCAGTAGAAACAGTGACCCTTTGAAACAAAGACGTCCCCACATCAGTTTGGCTGGAAATTCATTTGCTGCATTTCCAATAATGTTTGCTTTATCTCTATGTTTAAAATTCTCTGTTTTTAAATTTGTATCTATGCTTATATACACATAAATATACATATATACTATATCTAATATTCTATTACTATCCATTTTTAAAATGGAAGTAGAGTACAATAATGTTTTTAAATAGCAGAATATTGTATCTTTAAGTGTCAAATAATTTTAAAAATAATATTTTAATCTTTCAGGTTGCAGGCAAAAATTATTTTTATAGAGAAATATCAGGAATGTTTCTTCATAATACACATATGACATGTCACTGAAGTCAGTGCAGCAAGAGTATGTAGTTAATATCATTTTAACACGAATCATTAATAATCATGCAGTATTGCAAAGAATCGGACACGACTTTGTGACTGAATAATAACAACCGTAGTATATAACAATTAATGAACAAAGGAAGGAAGAAAGGAAACATCTGTTTACCAGTTATCCAAGACTTGATTACCAAGTCAATGTAGCATATTTATGGTGGCTGTAAGCAAGTCATCTCCTCTCTTCTTTACCAAAACTATTGTTCAAATATGACCCTTTCTCTTCCTTAAGATTGAAAACCCTTAGTCTGTAAATACCCTCATAATTTCTGCTTTAATTCTCATAACTGATTATCTGTCTCTGACTTCTCCTATTCCAATGTGTCACCAAATTACCAAAATACATTTTTCTAAAATAACAAAAAGTTTTGTAAACTTAGTAATAATGTGGATTCCACTTGAAATCTGTAGTCTATCCACTCTCTCTGCCAATTCAACAGATTATAGCCACAATTTTCACAGTTAATAAATTCCTAATGCGCAGGAAGATCACCAGTGCCGATCACAGAGGAGGGAGACCTGCACCATTTCATAGTAACAGAGACCATTTTCCTGAGCAAAGGGAGTTCAGGAACAGGCTGATTGTTAGGTGAGGGGCAAGGGCTCGGAGAAAGTCAGTTAGCTAGATACAACCAAAGAATTAGTCAGGTGAAAGGTAAATTAGTAAAATCAACTGGAAAGTGAAATAGTGAGCTGATGATATGAAATCCGTCTTCGAATCAGTAGAAACAGTGACCCTTTGAAACAAAGACGTCCCCACATCAGTTTGGCTGGAAATTCATTTGCTGCATTTCCAATAATGTTTGCTTTATCTCTATGTTTAAAATTCTCTGTTTTTAAATTTGTATCTATGCTTATATACACATAAATATACATATATACTATATCTAATATTCTATTACTATCCATTTTTAAAATGGAAGTAGAGTACAATAATGTTTTTAAATAGCAGAATATTGTATCTTTAAGTGTCAAATAATTTTAAAAATAATATTTTAATCTTTCAGGTTGCAGGCAAAAATTATTTTTATAGAGAAATATCAGGAATGTTTCTTCATAATACACATATGACATGTCACTGAAGTCAGTGCAGCAAGAGTATGTAGTTAATATCATTTTAACACGAATCATTAATAATCATGCAGTATTGCAAAGAATCGGACACGACTTTGTGACTGAATAATAACAACCGTAGTATATAACAATTAATGAACAAAGGAAGGAAGAAAGGAAACATCTGTTTACCAGTTATCCAAGACTTGATTACCAAGTCAATGTAGCATATTTATGGTGGCTGTAAGCAAGTCATCTCCTCTCTTCTTTACCAAAACTATTGTTCAAATATGACCCTTTCTCTTCCTTAAGATTGAAAACCCTTAGTCTGTAAATACCCTCATAATTTCTGCTTTAATTCTCATAACTGATTATCTGTCTCTGACTTCTCCTATTCCAATGTGTCACCAAATTACCAAAATACATTTTTTCTAAAATAACTTTTCTTAGTAATATGAGATAGCTCCTTATCACCTACAGAATAAACATAAGCCCTATAGAGTAACATAGGGATCATCACAAACTTCACCAAACCTATGTGAAAGTGAAAGTCACTCAGTCGTGTCAGACTCTTTGTGACCCACAGATGAGCCATGGAATTCTCCAGGCAAGAATATTGGAGTGGGTAGGCTATCCCTTCTCCAGGAGAGCTTCCCAGCCCACGGATCAAACCCAAGTCTCCTGCATTGCCGGTGGATTCTTTGCCATCTGAGCCACCGGGGAAGCCCAAGAATACTGGAGTGGGCAGTCTATCCTTTCTCCAGGAGATCTTCCCTATCCAGGAATCGAACCAGGGTCTCCTGCATTACAGGCAGATTCTTTACCATCTGACCTATAAAGGAAGCATGAACCTATGTTCTTTCTTTAATACCTGTTACTTCATCCACTTGGGAAAGTCTGTTTCCTTAAGGAATAGCTCCAGTGCTGTCCATCTGAGTATCTTTTCCTTCACCTGAGCACAGTGCAAACATTTTGTGTGTGTGTGTGTGCCTACCATAGTGGCATTGCTTTCACTGTAGGGAATGTACCTGTGACTGTGACAAGCAAATTCACCATCTTTATGTTCCAGTAAAATAAAGTAATCAAGTGAATGAATAAATAATATAGCACCTGGCTGTGTTATGCAGTACAAGTGAAAATAAAGCAGACTAGGGAATAATTAGGGGTAGAGGGGAAGAAAGGTATTTAAGGTAGGTTGGTCAGGAAGGGTGTCTCAGAGAAATTAACATTTCAATCAAGGAATAAAATGTGAGGGTAGAGCCATGTAGACACTGGAAGTGAAGAGTTCTTCAGCTACAGAGGAAATGAATGCAGACAAGGCTGAGGCAGGATTGGTGCTTTTGAGAAACTATAATTTGAAAAGATACACGAGTTCCTAATGTTCACAACAGCACTATTTACAACAGCCAAGACATGGAAGAAACTTAAATATTCATCGACAGATGAATGGATACAAAAGATGTGTGTGTGTGTGTGTGTTTGCATAATGGAATAGTACTCAGCCATACAAAGAATGAAATAATGACATTTGCAGCTGCATAGATGGTCCTAGAGATTATCATAGTAAGTAGGTCAGAAAGAGAAAGACAAATACCATATGATAATACTTATATGTGGAATTTAAAATATTACACAAATGAACTTACCTATGAAACAGAATCATACACACAAAAAACAGATTAACAACTCCCAAGGGGGAGGGGGATATGGAAGTGATGTATTTGGAGTTTGGGGTTAGTGGATACAAACTATTAAAGATAGAATAGATTTTTAAAAAGGTCCTACTGTATAGCACAGGAATCTATATTCAATATCCTGTTAAGCCATAATGAAAAAGAATAAATATATATGGCTTCCCTGGTGGCTCACTGGTCAAGAATCAGTCTGCCAACCAGGAGATGCAAGTTTGATCCCTGGGTCAGGAAGATCCCTTGGAGAAGGAAATGGCAACCTACTTCAGTATTCTTGCCTGGAAAATCCTAGGAACAGAGGAGCCTGGCGGCTACGGTCCATGAGGTCACAGAGAATCAGACGTGACTTAATGACTGAATAACAACAAAATAACTAAATCACTTTACTATATACCAGAAACTAACACAACACTGTGAATCAACTATACTTCAATTAAAAACTAAAAAGAAACTGCCTCTGATAGTATCAAAATGGATGGTGTTAAGGACAGAGATGGGATGTTTATGTAGTAGGGTGAAAAAGAGAAGAGAAGCCTATAAATAAAAGAAAAACCAGATGTTTTCCATGCGGTACCGTGAGGCACAGGTGTGCTGGGAGACCATCCCTGAAAGCAGAAGTCCCTGATTTGTAGTGCTTGCTGATTTTTCTGGTGTAGGAACTCCCACCATGGTCAAATTAAGCTACCAGTGGTTTAAAACCAACTCAAAAAATTCCTACATGATTAATAATCACCTCTCAGAAGCCCAAAAGAACTGGCTCCAGCATATCATGGCATGAAGCTAGTGAAGAAAGGATGTCAGGTAGGAGGGAGCTAGAGAGTAAGTAAAAATGAAGCACTGAAAAGTGTGCATCAGATTTAGCAAGGAGGAAATTGCTGGTGATCTTAAAAGCTGGACTGAGTTAGAAGAGTGATAATGCTTAGAAAAGTTGCTATATATTGGTTATAGCAAGAAGAGGATGTGATGAAGTGGAGATAGGAACTGTGAGTGCCTTAGGCAGAAGCAGTGTTTAATAGGTCGTTATAACATTTATGGTTATATGACATGCCATACATTTTACTTGATTTTATGTTTGTTGACTGCTTCCTCCCCTAACACTCACTAAATTTAAGATCCATGAATGAATGCTCAGGTTGTTTTCTTTTTTGTTCATTTGTTGTTGTTGTTTAGTCACTAACTTTTATCCAACACTTTTGTGACCACATGGACTAGTTTCGCCAGGCTCCTGTGGAATTTCCCAGACAAGAATACTGGAGTGGTTGTCATTTCCTCCTCCAGGAGATATTCCCGACCCAGGAACTGAACCCACATCTCCTGCACTGGCAGGAGGATTCTTTACCGCTGAGCATATCTACCATACCTAAAACAGTCCCTGCTAATCTCATTGTACATGTGAAAGCCTTTATGCACAGCACACAGTAATGATTGCTGAATAAAACACAGGCTATTACAGTGAGTTACCTACACATTAGAGCAAAAAGACAAACGTCCTATTGTGAACTAGAGCTTATTGTTCAGAAGAATAATGTTATACGTTATAAATAATTGGTTTGTTTTTAAATTAAGAAAACTCTGGCAGACCACCAGTTACAGACTACGACATGTGGGTTGTTTATTCAGTAGTGGATGCCTACTAACAGTGTAATGATGGGAAGGCAGCTCTTTTCTTCCTCCAGTTGTGTGTCTGTGTGCTTGTGTGCATGTATTTTCTATATGATGGCAGAGCTTGAGAGCGGGAAGCTACTAAAGCTTTGGAAAATATACTTTTACAGGTTTTTTTTTTTTTTTTTTTTTCTGTTATCAGAGTCACTCAGCAGACTTCCTCTCAATTCTCCAGTCCACCCTTCTCACACTCAGACTTTCAGGATCCTCTTTTCTATGACATTTTCTCTGAGCAGTACAGCCTCTGGTGATCTCTTTTTTGCTAAACATCACTGGTTGTGCCTTATGACATCTCCCCAAAGAACTAAGTTCTCTAAGGAGTATCTTTGTCTCAAAGTATGGCCTGGTCAATTATATCCACACGGAACTCCACTTAATATTTACTGAGTGAATGGTACATGAATTTAATAAGTAAATACAAATAGTGAAAGCCTATTCACTATTCACTATCCTGTGAAGTACACAGGATGCCTAAAGTTTCTAGTAAGTCCAACCCTTTTATCAAACTTTTCTGGGAGGGTCTCTTTGAGTTTACTCTAAATGTCTGTATGTTTTGGACTGTATTCTGCTTTATCTCTAATGTCAGTTGCAAAGTTTACAAGAATGGATAAGGCACTAAAAAGGGGGGGAGAAAAGGTATAGGAATTTTAAAACTGAAATAAAAAACAGTATGACAAACAATTATCCACTTAGGTATGTGAACAGGGGGCTGGTTTTTAAAACCTCCTATTGCTTTTCCAGAACACAAACATGGAACAAAATGAGATCTTCCTATATAAAAGATGTTTTAAGTCATATAACAAAAAAGACGCACAGAGGCCAGGCTTGGAGTTTTCAGTGGGAGAAAAGCATAGTAAACCTTTACTTACTGTCTTCTATGTCCCAGCACTGGGTGATTGGGTCTCCATACTTCACGTCTTGGCGTCTAGCTCGCCTGTGGAAAAGGGACTAAACTGTTGAGAACTTCAAGAATGATATCTGGACTATACAAAGCCTACATCTAACACTAATACCAGTAGCAGAAGCAGAACTATGCTTGTTTTGCTGCTTAACTTAAATGCAGTTTAGTGTTCCAATCACTCTAACATTAATCCAACTACTACTAGTTAGGTAGAGCCCTAACAGAATGAATCCTATTTTAGCAATAAAATGATCTAACTTATATTTAATTGCCATAATTTTTCTTTGACTTTTGACAAATTATGCAACACAACAGGTTGAATATAAATGTAACCTGGTTATTATACATATCTAATGAGGTTAACCATTTGTATCTTCTTTTTTCAGTCAGTCAGTGGAAAGTAGTAAGATATAAAAGAGCTTTATTTAGTGGGGTAAGATAGTACACACAAATATAAAATGCCTCATCACATGAAAATCCATTATGTTGATATGATTAAACAATGAGATAAATATCATTTGAAATGGAAGCACAAGTTGGACATGGCATGGATAGCTAGATGTTATTTCTATCTACTAACAAGATGGTTCATATTGTTTCTCTGATATTGATGCTAATGATAATAATAAAATGATAGGCTTGTATATTATTGTCACATATCGTCCTTAAGAGAAAACAGTAACATATATAAAAAAAGAAAATCTGTTAGCATCTAAGTTAGGTCTTACATTTAGTCCAGTTTAATTTGCTTTGGCTATTTTATGTGGCCACATCAGAGTCACAGATGTGACAGTAAACATTCTGTGATATGTAGGGTGCTCCTTGAGGGGAATGCTGACTGGATGACAGCCATGTGGAAGATCCATCTATCATACATGCTTTTTGGCTCACATGGACATTATGTTATATAAGGGAGAACATCACAGTGGCATGTCTGCAAGATCAGAGATACAGTCTTGGGAAATGAAGAAAAAAAAATATAATGGTATAAGGTACATAAGGTCAAGGATGTTTTTACATCTTGACTTTATAAGGAATAGGATCAATTCATCAAACTGAAGATTCATTACCAACTAATGAGCACTCTTGTGTTTTAGGTTCTAGTAAAGAAAAGCATCCCCATCGACTAACTAGGATGAGTATATTCTTTGTAAAAAACTAACAAAAATGTTGTCAGTTTTTAATTTAAACTCAAAATAATGTTATCTCCCCATTTACATTTGATTCAGAGACTTCAGAGAATAAGTCTTAGAATTGTATTTGTTTTTATACTATACATTCAGTCTGACATACTAGAATTTACAATCTAACAAATAAGTTAACTTTCTAAAAAATAAAAGTGCCTAGGTAGTAGGACTAACATATGCTCACTTGCTATCTTATTTTGTTAAGACCTAAAGATGAAAAAAAAATATATATCATATACAATTAGCTGATATTTTACTTAGAAGAAAATATGTTTTGGGATACTTTAGTAAATAGTGTCACTATAAACCACATTTTAAGATAATATTTTAATATATTCAGCCACCATCAGTCATATTAATGAGCCCTAAGGTTGTTTCCAATAATTTTGCTATCAAAAACAGTGCTGAAATGAACAAACATATAATTTGTGGCTTTTCTGCCCAAGTGTGTGTACTTAAATTCCGAGCCTGGGTGCTGTTGGCCCAGAATGGCATTATTTTTCAAAGCACATAAAGCAGTAAGTTACATACAGTGGGACAGAGTTTGACATTTAAGAATATGTTGGTGGCAGAAATTGGCCAAGTTGGATCAAAAGCAGAATTCCACAGAATCGCTGGGATGTACTGTGGGCTGTATATAATCTTCACTTTTACAAAAACATATTTATGTATTATTTGTAAAACAGTAACTGTGAGTATGTATGTATTATATATATAAGAATGGAAAAATGTACAAAGGCTAGCATAGTAAATAAAGCAAATTTTTCATGCTTTTTGACAAAGATGAAGAAAAAAGATATAAATATTTTATCAGGAGTTTTTAAAGACACTTAAATGCATTAAACCTATAACCTGCCTTCATTTATCAAGCTTGCTTTAATTGTTGCTCCCAGAATGTGCATACCCTCTAAAGCCCTGCAAAACAAGCTGTTTGCCCAAGTTGTTTAGGAACTTCAAGTCAGTTGTATCCAGTTTGAGCTCTATCCACTTAAGACTGGTTAACATCACTGGTCTTCCAACTGGGCATGTGTGGGTGTCCAGTGACATTTAAACATCAGAGGCCATAACGCCACCTTCTGAGCACAGATCCCAGGAAGAAGCCTGTGGCTTAGCTGCATCTGCACAGGACAATGATTACGTCACCCTGTTCTATCTCCAGTTATTTTCCCAGATTCCTAGGCCCCAGCTTTATCCTGGGCATGTCCTGAGTTCCTTGCCTTTGGGGAGGCAGATTTCAGACTTTCTGTCCTCACATGATGTAATTTCTAAAAATAAAAGTGCCTAGGTAGTAGGACTAACATATGCTCACTTGCTATCTTATTTTGTTAAGACCTAAAGATGAAAAAAAAATATATATCATATACAATTAGCTGATATTTTACTTAGAAGAAAATATGTTTTGGGATACTTTAGTAAATAGTGTCACTATAAACCACATTTTAAGATAATATTTTAATATATTCAGCCACCATCAGTCATATTAATGAGCCCTAAGGTTGTTTCCAATAATTTTGCTATCAAAAACAGTGCTGAAATGAACAAACATATAATTTGTGGCTTTTCTGCCCAAGTGTGTGTACTTAAATTCCGAGCCTGGGTGCTGTTGGCCCAGAATGGCATTATTTTTCAAAGCACATAAAGCAGTAAGTTACATACAGTGGGACAGAGTTTGACATTTAAGAATATGTTGGTGGCAGAAATTGGCCAAGTTGGATCAAAAGCAGAATTCCACAGAATCGCTGGGATGTACTGTGGGCTGTATATAATCTTCACTTTTACAAAAACATATTTATGTATTATTTGTAAAACAGTAACTGTGAGTATGTATGTATTATATATATAAGAATGGAAAAATGTACAAAGGCTAGCATAGTAAATAAAGCAAATTTTTCATGCTTTTTGACAAAGATGAAGAAAAAAGATATAAATATTTTATCAGGAGTTTTTAAAGACACTTAAATGCATTAAACCTATAACCTGCCTTCATTTATCAAGCTTGCTTTAATTGTTGCTCCCAGAATGTGCATACCCTCTAAAGCCCTGCAAAACAAGCTGTTTGCCCAAGTTGTTTAGGAACTTCAAGTCAGTTGTATCCAGTTTGAGCTCTATCCACTTAAGACTGGTTAACATCACTGGTCTTCCAACTGGGCATGTGTGGGTGTCCAGTGACATTTAAACATCAGAGGCCATAACGCCACCTTCTGAGCACAGATCCCAGGAAGAAGCCTGTGGCTTAGCTGCATCTGCACAGGACAATGATTACGTCACCCTGTTCTATCTCCAGTTATTTTCCCAGATTCCCTAGGCCCCAGCTTTATCCTGGGCATGTCCTGAGTTCCTTGCCTTTGGGGAGGCAGATTTCAGACTTTCTGTCCTCACATGATGTCCTCGTGAATAAACCTCATACTCTGCTTGCAGACCTTGGAATCTCCTCGTTTGGCTTGCTGTGCATTGGACAAACAAACCTGGCTTGATAAGACCTCTACATTTCAGGATTTCAGAACATTGTTTTATCTTCCTTCAAAATTTAGCTTTATGAAAAACTGTAAAACACTTAGATTATAATATCCCTACCACAGACCGTGTTTCTGATGTTTCCTCTTTAAACTACAAGAGAAGGTATTCACACAAGGTGTTCAGTGTGTAAAAAGGAAGGTTTCACCTTCACTTGAGGTGCCGCTCACCTTTTGGAGGTGGGCGCATATCGAGAACAGGCATGCCCATCCCAGGCACAGTAGGGATCTCGGGCGAGACAACAGTCCGCGCACGCTTTCCCGTAAGTGCCACATCGGTGCAAGGAGAGCTGAACCAGTCCGTCTTGGGAACCCACGTACAATTGTTGCTGCAAGTTAGGCAAAACAAATGCATTAGAAGCATCTTTCAGCCTAGTCTTAAGAACTTCCCTTTCTTGAATACATGTCAGAGATCTAAATCTGTCTCCTCGGGTGCCCTCTCCGTTGGAAACACTGCACACAAATACAAGAGGAGTGAGGTAAGTCAGTCTTGGATCTGGCTGGATGGTGGCGTGAAGGCATTGATACTGAATTTGACAGCATTCTATACAGCTAGAATAACCCTGGCAGTAATTTTAGAAGGTCAAAAACCAGCTGCTAGACCGAGGAATTAAGATGTCAAATTCTTTCTCGATGGTTGAAAATACAGTTTGGTGGATTGTATCAAGCACAGATGCAATAAGCAACACCCATGGTCTTCTTCTGCCATAAGAGATGACCAAAAAGAGGCTTATAGAACTTTCCTGTAGTTGTAACTAATCACGTCATTTGCTAATGAAGTAGGGTTCCCCGAAGGAAAATGAGTTCAAAGTAAGAAAGTATTGGGAATCACTGTGAAGAAAGTATTTAAGGAGGCCTGTGGGATGCCCTTTCACACATGAAAGCCTACAGGATACTGACAAACTCAGTTACATTTTGAAAATAAGTCCTGAAAATACTAATTTGAATTCATCTTGGGCTATGCGGTAGTGACAGAGGGGAGGGATGATCCAAGTGAACAAGCCATGGTCTGTACCTTCAAATAATGTACAGTCAAGTCTAGTGAACATACCAAAACTGTCCCTAAACTACAAGTTAAGACCTCCTAGGGGGTACATGCATATATTGTTCAGTATTTACTTTATAATTGTGTATACTATCCTTAAAATTCTTTCCTTTCTTCCGTTCTCCCTCTTTATTTCTGCCAAGATTTCTGTTCCTTTGATGACTCCCTTCTTTGCACTGAATATTGGGTTTCCCTCTTTTCAGTTCTCAGTTTTACTCTTCTTCCTGCACAAAGACTCAGCCGTATCTTGAAAACATTATAAACATGTGCATGCTGATTCCTGAAATCTGTGCTTCCTACCATACCTTTCTTTTTTCTTTGTTTTTCCTTTGGCAGTGTGGCATGTAGGATTTTAGTTCTCCAACCAGGGATGGAACCTGCAGGCCCTGAAGTGGGAGCATGGAGCCTTAGCCACTGGACCACCCGGAAAAGTCCCTTCCTACCCCACATTTACCAAGAGACAGCATCCCGGTCACCCAAGTCACAGGTCTGGGAGTTGTCTCTGAATCTTCTTTCACTCTCATTTGGTCTGCCGCATTATCTCTGTTCTCTCATCAAGAACTCTCTAAACTATTTCCTCCTCCCTCTCCTGCCACTGCCTTTGTCTCAAGTCCTTACCATCTCTTTCTGAGATCTCTTGTAAGTGTCCTACTATTACCCCAGGACTCAATCCATCTTCCACACTGCCACAGCAAACTGCTCTCTCCAAGAGGAAAATCTTATCATGACACTTTCCTGCTTAAAATCTTTCAAGGTTTGCACTGTCTTGGATAAACATGTTAAGCTTCTCAGGAGGCACCCCTGCAAAGATGTGTCTACTCTGCTGCTGCTGTCTTACTTCCCCAGATTCTTTTCTAGCCTCCTGGCCCCATGAGCACGGGTGCTCTTTGCTCTAAATGTGTACAACCTTATTAGAATAAGTTATGATCATTCACTCTTCACACCTTTTCAGAAATGTTCCCCTCTTCTACCTGGCTTCCCCATCCCATTCTTCTTTCTGTTTATTTGGTTAACCACAGCAGCTTTCACAGCTCCAGTTGGCTGTCTCTAGGCTTCTTCCCCTGTTCCTCTGGCCCCATTTTCCCATCAATTCTCCTCCTTTCTGTCCCCCTAGTGCAGGGTTCCACTACTGCTCTATTGTGTCTGCATGTGCCTTTGCCTTCCAGCTGCATGTGAACTTCCAGAGATGAAGGGTTCTGCCATTCATCCATTTCTGTATCCTCCAAGGAGAGTAGCACGCCTTCAAGAACTAAATGTTGAGTGGATAAGCAAACTAACAGAAAAGACTGAAGAAATCCATTTAGATATTTTCCTAATAATTCTTGTGTCATATGAGGCCTACTTAATCTACTGATTAAGACAATTTTAGCAGCACCTTAATCTTAAACATACTGTCTATCATGTGTCTTAAATATAAGAGAGTATGTATAGAAATGGTAATGCAAATCATATCCAAGAACTGTGACATTGTATTAAATATTACTTTTATTATCAGCTACCATTTATTTTATACTTTGAATGAACCAACTCTCTGTCTAGAATTCTGCATGCAGCATCCTATTTATTAGGAGGTAGATATTATTCCAGAAGTTAGAACCTTTACTGTTGAGGAAATTGACTCCTACAGTAAGATATTAAGAGGAAGGTTGGAGGCTGACCTACTGGGCTGTTTGCCATTGCAGTCTCACTCCTAGACTCCCTGATTAAAAACCATTTTTAATGTTTAGGACTAGTGTTCCATTCTTACATGAATTACTTTACAGCCTTGACATAATGACATTCTCATGAGACTAGGAAAGTGAGCTCAATTTTCAAAAGCCAAAGTAAAGGGAGGATATATTATTCAATTAATGAAATTGGGTTCCATGTCTCCTAAGGCAAGGTTGAAACATGCCCAATAATCAGTTATAAAAGAAAACAATCTAAAGTTGTACTATTTACGCTTCTCAGGAGGCACCCTGCAAAGATGTGTCTACTCTGCTGCTGCTGTCTTACTTCCCCAGATTCTTTTCTAGCCTCCTGGCCCCATGAGCACGGGTGCTCTTTGCTCTAAATGTGTACAACCTTATTAGAATAAGTTATGATCATTCACTCTTCACACCTTTTCAGAAATGTTCCCCTCTTCTACCTGGCTTCCCCATCCCATTCTTCTTTCTGTTTATTTGGTTAACCACAGCAGCTTTCACAGCTCCAGTTGGCTGTCTCTAGGCTTCTTCCCCTGTTCCTCTGGCCCCATTTTCCCATCAATTCTCCTCCTTTCTGTCCCCCTAGTGCAGGGTTCCACTACTGCTCTATTGTGTCTGCATGTGCCTTTGCCTTCCAGCTGCATGTGAACTTCCAGAGATGAAGGGTTCTGCCATTCATCCATTTCTGTATCCTCCAAGGACAGTAGCAGGCCTTCAAGAACTAAATGTTGAGTGGATAAGCAAACTAACAGAAAAGACTGAAGAAATCCATTTAGATATTTTCCTAATAATTCTTGTGTCATATGAGGCCTACTTAATCTACTGATTAAGACAATTTTAGCAGCACCTTAATCTTAAACATACTGTCTATCATGTGTCTTAAATATAAGAGAGTATGTATAGAAATGGTAATGCAAATCATATCCAAGAACTGTGACATTGTATTAAATATTACTTTTATTATCAGCTACCATTTATTTTATACTTTGAATGAACCAACTCTCTGTCTAGAATTCTGCATGCAGCATCCTATTTATTAGGAGGTAGATATTATTCCAGAAGTTAGAACCTTTACTGTTGAGGAAATTGACTCCTACAGTAAGATATTAAGAGGAAGGTTGGAGGCTGACCTACTGGGCTGTTTGCCATTGCAGTCTCACTCCTAGACTCCCTGATTAAAAACCATTTTTAATGTTTAGGACTAGTGTTCCATTCTTACATGAATTACTTTACAGCCTTGACATAATGACATTCTCATGAGACTAGGAAAGTGAGCTCAATTTTCAAAAGCCAAAGTAAAGGGAGGATATATTATTCAATTAATGAAATTGGGTTCCATGTCTCCTAAGGCAAGGTTGAAACATGCCCAATAATCAGTTATAAAAGAAAACAATCTAAAGCTTTGTGTACACTATTTACAATTTAACTACCTGTCTCAATGGATTTTCCCTAAAATAACTTTGATTCAAACAGTCTTCCATTTTTAGGTAAGTTTTACCAAAAATTAAAAAGTACCTGCTTCAGAGACAACTCCATGTTCAAGATGACTGATGAATGCTGAAAATAAACGTTAACTGTTAGCAACCATGAACAGTCTTTTATAGTAGCTTATATTTATTTTATCTTGTACCAAAGATAACCAGAATAAACTTCAAGGCTCTGTTATGTAGAAGAGAAAAAGATCTTAATGTTCGCTATTTCCTTCCCATGTGCAGTGATGCAACCTTAATAAAAATGATCAAAACAGTTATTGTAAATCTTATTAAAGAAAAATTACCTAAATATATGTGGAGACATTTTGCACTGAAAATTGTTCCCAGTAACCCATAAGGTTTCTCCCTTTTCTGACTTTGCTTATCTTAACTGCTTCCATATAATTCAGACTAGTGTTGACAAGAACATCTCCATAATTATTTATTGCCTCTTTCTGCTCTTACTTAGATCAGTAGTTCAAAACTTGTTCAAGTAGCAGAATTCTAAAAAGTTATAGTGCTTCTTATGGATGAACATATTCTTTGTAGAACATTACATGATATGATGCATATGATTTCATGGCATAAAAGAGTTATTTGTAGAAAATATGTCTCTATGCATACAATATAAAATTTAAAACACGAGCACAAAAGCTTCCAAAATAACAAAGATGGAATGTTAAAACTTTTTTCATCTATCTTTCTCTATAGATTACTATTCATGTCTCATCAGTCTGTATTTACTAATCAATAAAATAACATATTTACATATTAAGAGGAAGGTTGGAGGCTGACCTACTGGGCTGTTTGCCATTGCAGTCTCACTCCTAGACTCCCTGATTAAAAACCATTTTTAATGTTTAGGACTAGTGTTCCATTCTTACATGAATTACTTTACAGCCTTGACATAATGACATTCTCATGAGACTAGGAAAGTGAGCTCAATTTTCAAAAGCCAAAGTAAAGGGAGGATATATTATTCAATTAATGAAATTGGGTTCCATGTCTCCTAAGGCAAGGTTGAAACATGCCCAATAATCAGTTATAAAAGAAAACAATCTAAAGCTTTGTGTACACTATTTACAATTTAACTACCTGTCTCAATGGATTTTCCCTAAAATAACTTTGATTCAAACAGTCTTCCATTTTTAGGTAAGTTTTCCCAAAAAATTAAAAAGTACCTGCTTCAGAGACAACTCCATGTTCAAGATGACTGATGAATGCTGAAAATAAACGTTAACTGTTAGCAACCATGAACAGTCTTTTATAGTAGCTTATATTTATTTTATCTTGTACCAAAGATAACCAGAATAAACTTCAAGGCTCTGTTATGTAGAAGAGAAAAAGATCTTAATGTTCGCTATTTCCTTCCCATGTGCAGTGATGCAACCTTAATAAAAATGATCAAAACAGTTATTGTAAATCTTATTAAAGAAAAATTACCTAAATATATGTGGAGACATTTTGCACTGAAAATTGTTCCCAGTAACCCATAAGGTTTCTCCCTTTTCTGACTTTGCTTATCTTAACTGCTTCCATATAATTCAGACTAGTGTTGACAAGAACATCTCCATAATTATTTATTGCCTCTTTCTGCTCTTACTTAGATCAGTAGTTCAAAACTTGTTCAAGTAGCAGAATTCTAAAAAGTTATAGTGCTTCTTATGGATGAACATATTCTTTGTAGAACATTACATGATATGATGCATATGATTTCATGGCATAAAAGAGTTATTTGTAGAAAATATGTCTCTATGCATACAATATAAAATTTAAAACACGAGCACAAAAGCTTCCAAAATAAAAAAGATGGAATGTTAAAAATTTTTTCATCTATCTTTCTCTATAGATTACTATTCATGTCTCATCAGTCTGTATTTACTAATCAATAAAATAACATATAAAAAATTTACGAAAGTATATGAAAAAATGAAATGAAAAATGTTAAATGAAGTTCTATCAAATAACCTTTTTTTATGAATTAAGCAAACAGGTTCATTATCTAATCTTAAAAGTGGAACCCAAACAAGTTCCTCTTGACCACTAACAACTACTGAGTAGACTCAGTCTAATGTGCCTATATGTGTTGCAGGGGGGTAATTTTTGGCCTCTGGGTTCACACATATCTCTAACATTGGCTTTTCCCTCAGGAACTACCCAAGGTTTTATTTGTGACAGATGCCAGAGAGCAGATCTTGTTCTTATTAATTCATGGACACTATTATCCTCGCGGTGTGAACAGGAACCTTGGGAACTCAGCCTGTTAGTTAACTTGAGCCCCTCACAGCGGAAGGCTCAACTCTCCTTTATGACAATAGATGTTCGTGTGGAAACAGTCTATTTTAATAAACTGTCTCAACAAATATGTTATAAAAGACACAGCATATTTTCAAAAGCTCTTCTAAGAAATGCAATTTTAGTTCTAATTTCATTTTTAGAAAATTCAAATAAGTTTGAATTGAATTTCATTGAATATCTACACAGAATGCCCCAATTCAGATATGCTGTTAAAAGTCTAAGGATATTTCCCAAATATGGAGAACTATTATTTTAGATCTACTAACTCTTTTAGTGGTTGAAAGGAATTCAGCATATATAAAAGACTTTTTTATCATATGAGTTTTTTAAAAATTCCTTTACAGAAATACAAGGAAACATGATTTATAGACTTTTACAGTTTTCTCAGATTCAACTGAGGAAAACCTGAAAAGTTAAAGTTATAAAGTAGAAAAGCATCTGGATAGTAAAAGAGATCCAGACTTTCATCTTCTGTGGTGATTTGTCTGAACATATGCTTGGAAAACTCACTCATGAGGGGTCGTCCCAGGAGCCCGAACTTTAGTGATATTCTACAAGGGAAACTAAGTCCCACTCTTGGCTGCTTTTTAAACTTTTTTCCTTCACTTAAGGAAACAAAAAATAAAGGAGCTAATTGCAAAGACTTGACCAGAAAAAGTGATGATATATTGAGATTAAACAGGTCCCGTATAAGGACTGCTCAGGTTCACCGTCTCTCCTCCCAGAACTCTGGCCTTATCTTACCTTGAAGACTTGTAACTCCTCCAGTACCACCTCCTCCATATTCCACTTCTCCTTTGAAATGCTGACCACTTTCAGGACAGTTCCAATGTCTGAAAGAATACATTACCCATGATCCTTTGGTTTCTACCTCAATGTTTAAACATTTTCCTAGCAAGTTTCACATGGTTTCCCCCCTCTCTTTTTTTTTTTAATGCCTTTCAAGAAATCAGGAACAAGTGAATCTTGATGCATTCATATATGATTGTCCTCTTCTGAAATATAGCTTTAAGCTCACAGAACACATATTTACAAAGAGACATATACTCAGAGACCTTGGGAACTCAGCCTGTTAGTTAACAAGCGGAAGGCTCAACTCTCCTTTATGACAATAGATGTTCGTGTGGAAACAGTCTATTTTAATAAACTGTCTCAACAAATATGTTATAAAAGACACAGCATATTTTCAAAAGCTCTTCTAAGAAATGCAATTTTAGTTCTAATTTCATTTTTAGAAAATTCAAATAAGTTTGAATTGAATTTCATTGAATATCTACACAGAATGCCCCAATTCAGATATGCTGTTAAAAGTCTAAGGATATTTCCCAAATATGGAGAACTATTATTTTAGATCTACTAACTCTTTTAGTGGTTGAAAGGAATTCAGCATATATAAAAGACTTTTTTATCATATGAGTTTTTTAAAAATTCCTTTACAGAAATACAAGGAAACATGATTTATAGACTTTTACAGTTTTCTCAGATTCAACTGAGGAAAACCTGAAAAGTTAAAGTTATAAAGTAGAAAAGCATCTGGATAGTAAAAGAGATCCAGACTTTCATCTTCTGTGGTGATTTGTCTGAACATATGCTTGGAAAACTCACTCATGAGGGGTCGTCCCAGGAGCCCGAACTTTAGTGATATTCTACAAGGGAAACTAAGTCCCACTCTTGGCTGCTTTTTAAACTTTTTTCCTTCACTTAAGGAAACAAAAAATAAAGGAGCTAATTGCAAAGACTTGACCAGAAAAAGTGATGATATATTGAGATTAAACAGGTCCCGTATAAGGACTGCTCAGGTTCACCGTCTCTCCTCCCAGAACTCTGGCCTTATCTTACCTTGAAGACTTGTAACTCCTCCAGTACCACCTCCTCCATATTCCACTTCTCCTTTGAAATGCTGACCACTTTCAGGACAGTTCCAATGTCTGAAAGAATACATTACCCATGATCCTTTGGTTTCTACCTCAATGTTTAAACATTTTCCTAGCAAGTTTCACATGGTTTCCCCCCTCTCTTTTTTTTTTTAATGCCTTTCAAGAAATCAGGAACAAGTGAATCTTGATGCATTCATATATGATTGTCCTCTTCTGAAATATAGCTTTAAGCTCACAGAACACATATTTACAAAGAGACATATACTCAGAGTATATTCCTACCACAAGGAATATCTAAGTCTCCTTTAAAAATTAGTTGAAATGGTAACCAAAGAGGGACAGCATGTTTGGAATTTAATTTAAAAAGTTAGAATATATTAACATATTTTATCTCCCGGTGTAAGAAATATTTATTCAGTACCTATCCAATTCACCATGAAAGATAAATATATTTTTACTTATCTTAACAAATGGAAGAGAAATCTTTGAGGCTCTCTACATGAGGAAAGTGGTAGCTTTCTGATCAAATACTTCACTTACAGACACAAAATTAATGAGATAGAAAGTATTGTGTAAAATTATTTTAGTTCAATTTAAAAGACTATCACAGGATTAAGAATACATTGTGGTTCCACAAGGTACATGTTATTACAGAAAGATGTTCAAAAGGACATTTGAGAAAAGAGAAAAAAAAAAATCCCATTGAGCTATTAATCTCCCATTGAGAGATTAATGTCTAGGCTAACTTATACCTAAAAATAAATTTAAAATGGTTGCTTACAAACTTCTGAGTACTGTGGTTGGAGTGTATAAACATGTATGGTAATAATTCTATTTGTACAAAGAAGTGTAAATTACTTGTTTTTCAATTATTCTAGAATCTTTGAAAATGTTAAGTATATATTTTCCGCATATCATAATTGAAAATCAGTCTACCTTAGTGGCCTAATTTTCTCAGTAAAGTTAAGTAGTACCACCTAGTGGTTAAATGGCTTTTCTGACAAGGAAATGTTGAAAAGCTAGGAATGAGCTTTCACCGTCTCTCCTCCCAGAACTCTGGCCTTATCCCCTTCTCTCTTCCTCCATATTCCACTTCTCCTTTGAAATGCTGACCACTTTCAGGACAGTTCCAATGTCAAAATACATTACCCATGATCCTTTGGTTTCTACCTCAATGTTTAAACATTTTCCTAGCAAGTTTCACATGGTTTCCCCCCTCTCTTTTTTTTTAATGCCTTTCAAGAAATCAGGAACAAGTGAATCTTGATGCATTCATATATGATTGTCCTCTTCTGAAATATAGCTTTAAGCTCACAGAACACATATTTACAAAGAGACATATACTCAGAGTATATTCCTACCACAAGGAATATCTAAGTCTCCTTTAAAAATTAGTTGAAATGGTAACCAAAGAGGGACAGCATGTTTGGAATTTAATTTAAAAAGTTAGAATATATTAACATATTTTATCTCCCGGTGTAAGAAATATTTATTCAGTACCTATCCAATTCACCATGAAAGATAAATATATTTTTACTTATCTTAACAAATGGAAGAGAAATCTTTGAGGCTCTCTACATGAGGAAAGTGGTAGCTTTCTGATCAAATACTTCACTTACAGACACAAAATTAATGAGATAGAAAGTATTGTGTAAAATTATTTTAGTTCAATTTAAAAGACTATCACAGGATTAAGAATACATTGTGGTTCCACAAGGTACATGTTATTACAGAAAGATGTTCAAAAGGACATTTGAGAAAAAGAAAAAAAAAAAAATCCCATTGAGCTATTAATCTCCCATTGAGAGATTAATGTCTAGGCTAACTTATACCTAAAAATAAATTTAAAATGGTTGCTTACAAACTTCTGAGTACTGTGGTTGGAGTGTATAAACATGTATGGTAATAATTCTATTTGTACAAAGAAGTGTAAATTACTTGTTTTTCAATTATTCTAGAATCTTTGAAAATGTTAAGTATATATTTTCCGCATATCATAATTGAAAATCAGTCTACCTTAGTGGCCTAATTTTCTCAGTAAAAGTTAAGTAGTACCACCTAGTGGTTAAATGGCTTTTCTGACAAGGAAATGTTGAAAAGCTAGGAATGAGCTTTGGGATGGGCCATGCAATTAAGGGGCAAACTAATTAGAATTAATGACAAACTAATTATTTCCTGTTTTGATGCCTCAGTAGTAATCTCTGTAGTCTTGGAAGCACCACTTTTTTCTACCCTGGGCCTGGTACCAGCATCTGCAGCTTAATCAGTTTTGACAACTTGTTTCTTGAAGATCCTCTGATTCTGTCACACGGATGCTTCCTAATACACCTAACTTTTGTAAAACCAATACAGACTTTCTAAACAAAAGCGTCCCAAAATTGTTGTGTAGTCCAAAAACATTTTTTAATAAAAATGTCCATTTCTTCAAAACTCATTAGATTTCTATTTCTTTATGCAGTACTTGAGATCCATCCCATTACATAATATTATCCAGGATGTGGTGCTTTTGTTTTAATGACACATGCTATTTTTATTGCCATTAGAATTCACAATACACTATTCAGTGTTACTTTTTTGAAATGCACCAAGTAAGCAATATTTCTTTCCCTAGAAAAAAGTAATCATTTTACTGAATGGGCAGTGAAAAAGTAAGTAAAATGGGATGTAATAATGAAAGTAATAATCCACCAAATTCAAGGACAGGGAAAATAAACAAGTTTCTACTTTAAGTTCTTCACAAATTAATGAGTAACTTTTTTGCAAAGCCATCTTATGTCAACTAATTTCAAGATTCTCAAAATTAGGTGAAGGAATCCATTGGAGTAGAATTATCACATATCTCTGTAGCAAGAATCAAAATGTGAAATTTGACAATAAAGAAATGGTGCTGTGTCTACTTGTTTTAGTCCACAGTCATTCAACAAATATGTATTAAGCACCTTATCCATAGCAGGCACACTGCAGTTGTAATACAGAAAAATATCTTGAAATCTCACATAACACTGATAGAGGCTGGGAGATACATATGCTTGTCAATTAAAAGCACATGTTAATGGAAGTTAAAAAAAAAAAAAAAAACAACACTGACTAGGTATGAGCTAATAGTTACTCATTTTGATTTTGACCAGCAAACTTCTTTGAAGGTTTTGTTTCAATTTTCTAATAATGGAAAATTCATTTGAAAGAAAGCACAGCCTAGCTCTAGCATACCTGTTCCAAGAAACATGACATCGTACTGGCCGTCTTCTGCAACAACGTGATCCACCACGATCTGCGTCAGTCTGTAGTCCACATTGATGCGCTTGAATGTTGGGCCCCCCACGACCGGATATACGGATTTATACATCACAGGGTGCCGCTTTATGAAACTGATGACGTCATCTGGAAAATCTCGGGTGGATTTGATCAGTGGGTCATACGTTTTGCTTGGACACTACAAAGAAATGAAGAGGGGAGTAAAGACATTGTTCATGCACCTGAGAAATTTTATCCACTTCTAATACAGTTTTTAAGTCTGATTACAGACAAAGGAATGGTCAACAGGATCAACATGAAATCACATGTAGGTATAAATAAATTTAGCTTTCTGTGACTGTATTTAAATCAAATTTGTGTTTTCAAATATGTTCTAAAATATTACAATGACGTACCATTCAGCCACACAAAGAAATGGAACCTTACCTTTTGCAACAACATGGATGGACCTTGAAAGCACTGTACTAAGTGAGAAAGGTCAAACAAGAAAAGATAAATACTGTATGACCTCACTTATATGTGTAACCTAAGCAATGGAACAGAAAGGCATGTGCACACTGCCATGTCTGAAATGGATAACCAACAAAAGTCTATTGTATAGCAAAAACAAACAAACAAACAAACAATGGAAAAAACAGAAGAGCTCACAGGTCCAGAGAAAAGATTTGGTAGTTGCCAGAAGTGGGGATGAGGGATGGGTAAAATGGGAGCAAGGGGTCAAAAGGTACAAACTTCCAGTTATAAAATAAGTCCCAGGAATGTGATGTACACTATGTTGGCGATAGTTGATAACACTGTAATGCATATTTGACAATTCTTAGGACAGTAGATCTTAAAAGTTCTCATCACAAGAATAAATAACTTGGTATGATATCTGATGTTAACTAGACTTATTGTGGTGAGCATTTTTCAATATATACAAATATTGAATTATATTTTATACCTGAAATGTGCTTTATGTCAATTATACCTGCAATTTTTTAAAACAATGATTGGTGCTTTTGGGTTGCAATTTTCTAATAATGGAAAATTCATTTGAAAGAAAGCACAGCCTAGCTCTAGCATACCTGTTCCAAGAAACATGACATCGTACTGGCCGTCTTCTGCAACAACGTGATCCACCACGATCTGCGTCAGTCTGTAGTCCACATTGATGCGCTTGAATGTTGGGCCCCCCACGACCGGATATACGGATTTATACATCACAGGGTGCCGCTTTATGAAACTGATGACGTCATCTGGAAAATCTCGGGTGGATTTGATCAGTGGGTCATACGTTTTGCTTGGACACTACAAAGAAATGAAGAGGGGAGTAAAGACATTGTTCATGCACCTGAGAAATTTTATCCACTTCTAATACAGTTTTTAAGTCTGATTACAGACAAAGGAATGGTCAACAGGATCAACATGAAATCACATGTAGGTATAAATAAATTTAGCTTTCTGTGACTGTATTTAAATCAAATTTGTGTTTTCAAATATGTTCTAAAATATTACAATGACGTACCATTCAGCCACACAAAGAAATGGAACCTTACCTTTTGCAACAACATGGATGGACCTTGAAAGCACTGTACTAAGTGAGAAAGGTCAAACAAGAAAAGATAAATACTGTATGACCTCACTTATATGTGTAACCTAAGCAATGGAACAGAAAGGCATGTGCACACTGCCATGTCTGAAATGGATAACCAACAAAAGTCTATTGTATAGCAAAAACAAACAAACAAACAAACAATGGAAAAAACAGAAGAGCTCACAGGTCCAGAGAAAAGATTTGGTAGTTGCCAGAAGTGGGGATGAGGGATGGGTAAAATGGGAGCAAGGGGTCAAAAGGTACAAACTTCCAGTTATAAAATAAGTCCCAGGAATGTGATGTACACTATGTTGGCGATAGTTGATAACACTGTAATGCATATTTGACAATTCTTAGGACAGTAGATCTTAAAAGTTCTCATCACAAGAAAAAAAATAACTTGGTATGATATCTGATGTTAACTAGACTTATTGTGGTGAGCATTTTTCAATATATACAAATATTGAATTATATTTTATACCTGAAATGTGCTTTATGTCAATTATACCTCAATGAAACAATGATTGTGCACATATTTTAAATCTTTCATCCATGTCCACTTGGGCTCCTGCTTTTGAAATATTCTTTTTAATTGTATTAGCACAAGTGAAAATTGATCATTTCAGTCTGTATCTTTTTTTCCAAGAAGTATACTTTAGAAAACTGCCTACAAAACCCTTGTGCTAGATAATTGCTATTGTCTTTTACACTGTTCTCTTCTTGAATTAACCTCAGATCTCAGAAGAGAACTGTCTTTCCTTGTTGGTATGTGGAATGGCTAGTGGTCATCAAAGAAAACCTTATAAAACAAATGATCCTGCTTATTAAAGCTCAAAAAAGTTTTCTAAATTATATCCATGTATCTGTTTTTTAAAGTCTCCAAATTGAGCTTTTTTCTTTAACAAAAGTAGATGAAATGTGAGTTAAAATCATTATGAACGTGATCTATAAACACCATTATTTTCAATTTCCTTTAATTAATTTAGAACTTCAGTTTTAAATTAAAATCATAATTGGTAAAAAACAGAATGGAAAATGTAACAAATCAGCATGTCATGAACTTGTAAAAGAGCTTTAACAATTTAACATTATAATTATATAATTTTTCATGAGTGCTGTGAAAATTTACAGTGAACAGTTCAACAGCTCCTCGCTTAAAGGATCTGTGTAGAAACCCTCAGGGGATTTTTCACTTGTCTAAAATTGCTTTCTGTGTGCCTTTTGGTATCTACTAATTCACTAGTTAGCATACACTGCCCCCTGGTGGTAAAAGTAAAAAAAATCACACTGTACAAGTTCAATCAATTCCATTTGCCTCTATCCAAAAATATGAAAAGGGAACTGCTTCATAATTTGCCTTTTTTCATTAAATATCTACCCTCCCACAAACCAAATAAACTTTATGATTTTATTATAATTTAGGATGCTATCTCAGAAATTTCTATTATCACGTTTGAATTCTTAATTGGGTAATACATTTTTTTGGAATGAAAAAGGTTAGTTGTATGATGCAGGCATAGAAAAGAAAATGAGTAATATTAAGGTAAGTTTATAAGAAAGTCCTGCTTTTTTTTTAATCTTGAATTATTTTACGTGCTTTATGTAAAATTTTGAAACAATGATTGTGCACATATTTTAAATCTTTCATCCATGTCCACTTGGGCTCCTGCTTTTGAAATATTCTTTTTAATTGTATTAGCACAAGTGAAAATTGATCATTTCAGTCTGTATCTTTTTTTCCAAGAAGTATACTTTAGAAAACTGCCTACAAAACCCTTGTGCTAGATAATTGCTATTGTCTTTTACACTGTTCTCTTCTTGAATTAACCTCAGATCTCAGAAGAGAACTGTCTTTCCTTGTTGGTATGTGGAATGGCTAGTGGTCATCAAAGAAAACCTTATAAAACAAATGATCCTGCTTATTAAAGCTCAAAAAAGTTTTCTAAATTATATCCATGTATCTGTTTTTTAAAGTCTCCAAATTGAGCTTTTTTCTTTAACAAAAGTAGATGAAATGTGAGTTAAAATCATTATGAACGTGATCTATAAACACCATTATTTTCAATTTCCTTTAATTAATTTAGAACTTCAGTTTTAAATTAAAATCATAATTGGTAAAAAACAGAATGGAAAATGTAACAAATCAGCATGTCATGAACTTGTAAAAGAGCTTTAACAATTTAACATTATAATTATAAAATTTTTTCATGAGTGCTGTGAAAATTTACAGTGAACAGTTCAACAGCTCCTCGCTTAAAGGATCTGTGTAGAAACCCTCAGGGGATTTTTCACTTGTCTAAAATTGCTTTCTGTGTGCCTTTTGGTATCTACTAATTCACTAGTTAGCATACACTGCCCCCTGGTGGTAAAAGTAAAAAAAATCACACTGTACAAGTTCAATCAATTCCATTTGCCTCTATCCAAAAATATGAAAAGGGAACTGCTTCATAATTTGCCTTTTTTCATTAAATATCTACCCTCCCACAAACCAAATAAACTTTATGATTTTATTATAATTTAGGATGCTATCTCAGAAATTTCTATTATCACGTTTGAATTCTTAATTGGGTAATACATTTTTTTGGAATGAAAAAGGTTAGTTGTATGATGCAGGCATAGAAAAGAAAATGAGTAATATTAAGGTAAGTTTATAAGAAAGTCCTGCTTTCTTCATATTTTAGTTCTTAAACAAGCTGTAAAATAATCTCCACTTAAATGGGTCATTTAAACCTGGCACTAATTAGAATCTTATCAAGGCTTGAAAATTGTACTTCTCAGTCAAAGCATTTATGAGGCTCATTCTCAGGGAACTCAAGATATTAGAATTAGTCACAGTAAATGACCTTGACCCAGACCTACAGCAAGAAAATGATAATAGCTCACCAAATTACAAGAAATATCAAAGAAGTTACACTTTTAAAAAAGTTAATGATTTTCCATAAATAACTTAAGAATGTGTTTATCTTTTGTAAAAATCTTGCATGTGAAAAGAAACTGATTTCATCTTGATCAGTGTTATTGCCCTGTCCCAGATCTGTACCAAGAAATGTCCTAGAATGTTAGCCATTTGGTACTTACTGAGCATATCCTTAGTAGGATGTTGGTCTGAATCTAAGTCTGTGTCTTCAGTCATTGTTTCTAGCACTTTGCTTTTAGCCAAGTGAAATCTGTCAACTAGATAATGGAAGAAACCCTATATTAAGCAGATTAAGCTGTAACTCAAAATGGATATGGAGCTCAAATGATACAAAGCTCTTGCCCAATTACAGGCTGCATGTTTGAGATGCAGACAAAGGCCATTTATAGTGGGCTTATAGCTTAAAATGCCTGCGGTACTATCTGGTGGGTCTGTCATTAAAATCAAAGCAAAAGCAAGATTTCTGCCTGTGTTACATCTTTGAAACAACCCTACAACTTAAGAATAAACATCTCTTTTGACTTTGTAGCTACAGTCACACAGTAGCCAGTGTTTCAAAAGAAATAATATTATGCCAGTTGGGCCAATTTTTTGTATCAAATTATGAGAAAATTTAATGTGAGAAAGTATAGGTGAATGAAGCTAATCATTTATCAGATAAATAAAATTTTTCCTCATTGCTCACCTTTGACAAAAAGGTTTAAGTATATTAAAGTCTAAGAAAAAAAGAAGAAGTGGAAAACCTGGTTTCTATTGACTACGATAAGATGATTTTTGAAAATGTGTTTTTTTTCATATGGCAGCGTTTCCCCATGGCGTGTGGCCAGTGTTTGGATAAGGTCTTTATCCTCTAGGTCACTGCGTGTGATCTCTCTGGCCTGTGTCTCCATTCTGCTTTCACAAATGAAAGTGATTTGCTAGACATACTCCCTGAGGTTCAAGTCAGTATAGTTTGAACCAAATATTGTTATTTTAGTACATTAAAAATCAGTGGAATTTTCGCTTTGATACCAGACAATTCATCACACAGAGATCTAAAAATAACTTGAGATGCCAAGCATCTTACCCAGGTAAATAGGAAGCAGGAGAGAAAAATTCCATAAAGGAGAAAGAGAATGTGTGGCCAAATGCTCCATCTAAATAACCATATTCGACTATTTTCCTTCCACAAGTCCTAGGAGATTTTCCTTTTGCAACTATACATCCCAGGTATTCACAATCCAGCATTTTTTCCTCTGTATGTAAGTACTTTTTAAATTCTACATGTTGACTCAGTCCATCTGAATTCACTGTGGAAGGCAATTTACTTTTGCCTCCAGCTTTCTAGCATTTGCCTAACTTCCCTCACTGTAGCTCCTGTGACTAAGAAATAAATCAGGGAACGTATCTGTGTGTCCATCTTGTGCTCAGTTACTTCAGCCATGTCCGACTCTTTGCAACCCCGTGGACTGTAGTCCCACCAGGCTCCTCTGTACATGGGATTCTCCAGGCAAGAATAACGGAGTGAGTTGCCACTTCCTTCTCCAGGAGATCTTCCAGAGCCAGAGATCAAACTCGCATTTCATGCATTGCAGGTGGATTGTTTACCCACTGAGCTACCTGGGAAGTGCATGTCTCCACTGAGAGTTTAGAAAACTCTTATGTTTAAAATATGAAGGAGAAATAAGAGGCAGAGAGCTCTTCCCCCAGCTCTTAAGTGTCCATATCTTGCTGGAAACAACAGGAGCATGAGAGCAGAAGAGACAAGGACCTGCCTCGGCAGCTCTGAGATGAAAGGGTAAACGCAGCGGTGGTGAACCCTGGTTCCACGCCTGTCTATCGGCCCTGGCTGGCTGCCACCCGGGCGAGGTGTGATCGTGTTATGCTTGGCCTGTCTATGTGTTTGTAGAGGGCCTTCAGTCGTGCAGTGGGAAGCAATGGTAAAAGGAGAAAAATGGGTCTTATCCACTAAGAGAACTTCACTCCTTGGCAGGGCCCCAGACAGCTGTTACAAGTTTTCTGCCCCTGCTGCTTCGGGCTATTCCCTACCGGTTGCAGCTTCCTTTTAAACAAACCAGAGGGATGACACACTGTGAGGGAAGACACAGCACGGGGAACGACTAAACTGGGCTTTCTTTTTTTGCAAAATGGGCAAAACAAGCTAAATGTGCTTAGAAGTCTGATTTTTATGTATAAGGTAAAACACGCAAATTAAAAGATGCCATCCTATCCCCCTGCTATTCCTCAGAGTTAGTTTATAATATATATGGGCAAGAAATTTGCTATATTCAATTTAAGTTAGAAGAGCTGGAGATACAGACAGGTAAATCTCCTTTTCTTTTTTTCCCAGGGCTGCCTTCTAAAGAGATTTCTATAGAAGGAAAACACAAAAGGAAAGAAAAACACACAGAAGGAAAACACAAAAATGAAAACACAACTGAACATAGTTAAGTAGCCTGGGACTTGGAGAATCCTGTTTTAAAAGCAAATGCTGGCCCTATAGAAAAGAAGGCTGAAAGATGAAAAGATTGATTTCTTGTTAGAATTAACTCCTTCTCACCCTGTTGGAGAAACAAGTCCTACACACAGTTAAAGGAGGACAGGAGCGATGTTTAGTCATGAGCTCGCCTCAGTACAGTAGATTTAGGAACCTGGAATCAGGAGGCCCAGACTCTAGTCCTGGCTGAGTTTCCTCCTCCAGAATCAAAAACCTACAAGGATTAGAATTAAAGATATCCTTGGTAATTTAGAAGTGATCATGTAGTGAGTATTATCTAATAAGTGGAAATCCACACAGTGAACAAATGTTAGGGAAGAAATAAAGCTGAATATGATAGGCATCTATGAGCGAGCGATACATAAAATGAGATTTCCATATACTTTGAATTTATTAAAAAAGCTTAAGTTAAAAGAAGTGCCAACCAAATTTTAGACATATTTTTCAGATGCACAAATGAGATAGTTTGACACTGTGAGGCAATTCTAGGACTTTTTCCACTCGATTTGGTTAGACTCTCAAAAGTCTGTGGTCTTCCTGATGGCTCAAGTGGTTAAGAATCCACGTGCAGTGCAGGAGACACAGGAGACTCGGGTCAATCCCTGGTTGGGGAAGATTCCCTGAAGAAGGAAATGGCAACCTGCTTCTGTATTCTTGCCTGGGAAATGCCATGGACTAAGGAGCCTGGTGGGCTACAGCCCAAAGGGTCGCAGAGAGTCAGAAACAGACATGATTGAAAGACTAACCATGCACGAACTCCAAGTCTAATACAGAAAGGAAATTTAGGATACTTTCTTTGAAGTATTTTTGTACCCTTATCTTTGAATCAATCTTAAAACCTTTTTTCTATTAAGATCATCAGGAAAATCCTTAATGAGGCCAGTCTAGGTTACAACTCATATTTAATTTAGGAGATTCGTAATGACATAGAATTCTAAGAATCAACCGTTCTATAAAAACAATGTGTTGCAGAAATATGTCACTGCCCAAACCAAATATTTTAGGTGGATCAGGAAGAGAAAATAGGGTGAAAGAGTTTTGGAACTCATGAATTCCATGTTTCATTTCCATTTCCTGCTGTTGAGGACATGAACCAACGTAAAAGTTGGAATTTCTCAGTCATCATTCTAATACTAAGTGTAACCATATTGCCTACATCCAGTCTGCTCTAAAAATTGAGTTACTGCCATTAGGTATTATTATGATATGGTATGATACACTATATGACAGAGACAGATATGATTTATGATATGATACAGTATCTCCTTGAAACAAAGAATTCACAGATATTTTCAGAGTCACCGTTGGCACCTCTTTCTAATATTTATACATAAAGAAATAATGGGTTTTGCTGGTATGTAAACTATTCATGGGAATTTTAATGTATTTCTCTTTTACCTGTATACATATAATAAAAACAAGTTATGAAATTAAAAGGCAATACCTATAAGTACTTCTTTTTGGTCCCTACCAATAAATGAAGCCTTACTTCAGAAATTCATATTTAAGTTTTGTTCTTTAAAATTAAAGCTGAAACACAGAACAGTAAAAGCAGTAATTATTTAGGAGAAAAATGCAGTTTAAAAGTGAATTGTTACTTTTACAAAATTAGAGCTTTAGAAATTATTTTAAAACGATGGGGAAATGATTCAAGAGTAGTGAAACACAGAGTCCTTAAATGTTTTAACTTCAAAAACTATATTTTGGTTATTGTGAATAATGTTACAAATGAACATGGTAGTGCTAATCTCTCTTCAAGATTCCAGTTTCAATCCTTTTGAATAAACATCCAGAAGTGGGATTACTGGATCGTATAGTACTTTTAACTTTTTTGACAACCATTCATATCTTATGTGGAAACAACCTATATGTTCACTGACTGATGAATGGATTTTAAAAAGTGGTATACATATATGGTAGAATATCATTCAGTGTTAGAAGGAAGGAAACCCTGCCACTTGTAGATAAACCTGGAGGACATTACCCTAAGTGAAATAAGTCAGTCACAAAGGGGCAAAAACTGCTTAACTCCACTTATGTATATAACATAGTCAAATTCCTGGAACTACAGAATAGAACGGAGGCTGCCAGGGCTCAGGGGAGTGAAAAATGGGAAGTCACCCATCAGTGGGTATACAATTGCAGGTACAGGGGGTAGGTTCTAGAGAGCTGCCCTACAACATTATAGCCTATCAATAATAACACAGTAGTGTACACTTATAAATCTGGTAAGATGCTATCTTGTGGTAAGTGTTCTTGCTACAATATGTTTTTTCTTTCAAAAAGTCCTTTCTTCTCACCTTTCTGGTAAGAGAATGGTTTAAGAAGTAAAGCTCACTTTGAAGTAAACATGTATTAATATTTACATTTATGCATAAGTCATTGGGGTTTCCCCGGTGGCACTAGTGGTAAAGAATCCATCTGCCAGGACAGGAGATACAAGAGACGCAGGCCTGATTCCTGGGTCAGGAAAATCCCCTGGAGTAGGAAATGACAACCCATTCCAGTATTCTTGTCTGAAAAATCATGGGCAGAGGAACCTGGCGACTAAACAGTCCACATGGCCACAAAGAGTCAGACAAGACTGAGTGACTGAGCACACACACATAAATCATAAAAATATATCAACACAAAATTAGAGTAAAATTTTAATAATAAATCAAATGTAAAAAATAAAATCTTCTGGTATTACAGATCTCACTCAGATTCTGTTATTTGTCTTTTTTTTTTCTTTTTTTGGCCTGACCTGAGTTTGATTTCTATTGTCTGACCTTTCATATTGCCTTTCACTTTGAACTTAGGACCAAAACCCAGCAGTTGAATAATGATCGAAAAGACACATGTGAGTAACATATAGTTTGTTCAGAGACTTTGTTTGGACACCAGAGGGCAGAAGAATCACTTGAAGTGAAGGGATCCTGTAAGCGAATCTTGTGCATTCTTCAACTGCCAGGCTTATTAACATTGTCAAGGAGTGATATCACCCTAAGGCTTAGGAGTTTAGGGTTGGTTTTTAATAACAGGATGTACAGAAGTCAGTTAAACTAAAAAAGTTAAGTAGCTGTGGCACACAGAAAGTTCTCCTGTGTATTTACTGGAGTGATAATGTCAGCCGAAGGCACTGTTGGGAGAACAACTTAGAACTCAACCTCAGTAGCAACATGGATAAGAAAATGTAAGTGCAAAGATGGTTTTTAAAATGATCTATTTAAATTTTTTAACTTGAGTGGAAAGTGGTTTTTAGTAAGATCCTGACATTTCACAGAAAACAAATTATTTAGCCATGCTTTTTACTCAAGTAAGGTATGGTTCTCTAAATTAAAATGACAAGTGCAGTCAGGCTAAAACACTTCACTTATTATTTTGATGGAGAACAGATTGATGGGAGAAATCCTAAGGTTCTGTTTGGTTGTTTGATTTTATCACCTTGAAGGCAGAAAGGCATGGAGGTTAATGGCATTTGATTTAGAATTATATGGATTAAGACTTAATCCTAGTTTCTCACCTCCCCCTTGAAATGCATAAGTCATTGGGGTTTCCGGTGGCACTAGTGGTAAAGAATCCATCTGCCAGGACAGGAGATACAAGAGACGCAGGCCTGATTCCTGGGTCAGGAAAATCCCCTGGAGTAGGAAATGACAACCCATTCCAGTATTCTTGTCTGAAAAATCATGGGCAGAGGAACCTGGCGACTAAACAGTCCACATGGCCACAAAGAGTCAGACAAGACTGAGTGACTGAGCACACACACATAAATCATAAAAATATATCAACACAAAATTAGAGTAAAATTTTAATAATAAATCAAATGTAAAAAATAAAATCTTCTGGTATTACAGATCTCACTCAGATTCTGTTATTTGTCTTTTTTTTTTCTTTTTTTGGCCTGACCTGAGTTTGATTTCTATTGTCTGACCTTTCATATTGCCTTTCACTTTGAACTTAGGACCAAAACCCAGCAGTTGAATAATGATCGAAAAGACACATGTGAGTAACATATAGTTTGTTCAGAGACTTTGTTTGGACACCAGAGGGCAGAAGAATCACTTGAAGTGAAGGGATCCTGTAAGCGAATCTTGTGCATTCTTCAACTGCCAGGCTTATTAACATTGTCAAGGAGTGATATCACCCTAAGGCTTAGGAGTTTAGGGTTGGTTTTTAATAACAGGATGTACAGAAGTCAGTTAAACTAAAAAAGTTAAGTAGCTGTGGCACACAGAAAGTTCTCCTGTGTATTTACTGGAGTGATAATGTCAGCCGAAGGCACTGTTGGGAGAACAACTTAGAACTCAACCTCAGTAGCAACATGGATAAGAAAATGTAAGTGCAAAGATGGTTTTTAAAATGATCTATTTAAATTTTTTAACTTGAGTGGAAAGTGGTTTTTAGTAAGATCCTGACATTTCACAGAAAACAAATTATTTAGCCATGCTTTTTACTCAAGTAAGGTATGGTTCTCTAAATTAAAATGACAAGTGCAGTCAGGCTAAAACACTTCACTTATTATTTTGATGGAGAACAGATTGATGGGAGAAATCCTAAGGTTCTGTTTGGTTGTTTGATTTTATCACCTTGAAGGCAGAAAGGCATGGAGGTTAATGGCATTTGATTTAGAATTATATGGATTAAGACTTAATCCTAGTCTAACCACTTCACAAACTATGAGACCATGAGCATAGGTGGTAAAATTTCCTTAGCTAGAGGAAATTTAGTTTAACTATCCTCCTCAAAATAAGTAAATAAAACCCTCAAACTCCATGGACTGTAGCCCACCAGGCTCTTCTGTCTGTGGCACTCTCCAGGCAAGAATACTGGAGTGGGTAGCCATTCCTTGCTCCAGGGGATCTTCCTGATCCAGGGATCAAACCCATATCTTTTGCATCTCCTGCACTGGCAGGTGGCTTCTTTACCACTGTGCCACTTTGGAAACCCTATATATATAAATAATAATACATACTGTATACATATGTATATATATATGATTACTCATCATATATACTATTCAATATTTAGTAAAAGATCTTCCAAGGAAGAGAAAATAGATATAACTGAACACTAAAAGCTTTGAATATAGTGTCAGAGTACAAGGACTCTGAGCTTGGACCCTGCTGACAGGCTATCTGGGTTTAAAACTCAGCGGCATCACTTACCATCTTTGTGACCTTGGGCAAGTTAGTGCACCTACTGTGTCTGAGAGAACTCATCTGTAAAATGGTATTAATAATAATAGAGCTTGCTTCATAGAGTCATCCTAAAGATTATATTAAGATCTATAAAGCCTATAGTACTTATAATTCTTACTCAGAAGTTCCAGTGAAGGACAGACATTCTAACTTATCACTGTAAAAAAATAGTTATTTTAAAACCACAGTACATGTTGCTGTGGTGAATAGCTTAGTTTCTTAGAATTATGAAGAGAATATGGACTTAAGAATATAGACTATGAAGTAGAATACATACTGTGCCAGGTCGGGGATAAGGAATCCTCCCATCGTACTGCACCCAGCGGTGATCTGCACTCTCCTTGTGCGCGTATGGGCCATTGAAAACTGCTCTGATGTCAGCCATGCTGTACACACACACGGCAGAGCCTTTGAAGATGGAGCTGAAGGAAGTTCACAAGATCTTGGAGACCTATGATTTTATCACCTTGAAGGCAGAAAGGCATGGAGGTTAATGGCATTTGATTTAGAATTATATGGATTAAGACTTAATCCTAGTCTAACCACTTCACAAACTATGAGACCATGAGCATAGGTGGTAAAATTTCCTTAGCTAGAGGAAATTTAGTTTAACTATCCTCCTCAAAATAAGTAAATAAAACCCTCAAACTCCATGGACTGTAGCCCACCAGGCTCTTCTGTCTGTGGCACTCTCCAGGCAAGAATACTGGAGTGGGTAGCCATTCCTTGCTCCAGGGGATCTTCCTGATCCAGGGATCAAACCCATATCTTTTGCATCTCCTGCACTGGCAGGTGGCTTCTTTACCACTGTGCCACTTTGGAAACCCTATATATATAAATAATAATACATACTGTATACATATGTATATATATATGATTACTCATCATATATACTATTCAATATTTAGTAAAAGATCTTCCAAGGAAGAGAAAATAGATATAACTGAACACTAAAAGCTTTGAATATAGTGTCAGAGTACAAGGACTCTGAGCTTGGACCCTGCTGACAGGCTATCTGGGTTTAAAACTCAGCGGCATCACTTACCATCTTTGTGACCTTGGGCAAGTTAGTGCACCTACTGTGTCTGAGAGAACTCATCTGTAAAATGGTATTAATAATAATAGAGCTTGCTTCATAGAGTCATCCTAAAGATTATATTAAGATCTATAAAGCCTATAGTACTTATAATTCTTACTCAGAAGTTCCAGTGAAGGACAGACATTCTAACTTATCACTGTAAAAAAATAGTTATTTTAAAACCACAGTACATGTTGCTGTGGTGAATAGCTTAGTTTCTTAGAATTATGAAGAGAATATGGACTTAAGAATATAGACTATGAAGTAGAATACATACTGTGCCAGGTCGGGGATAAGGAATCCTCCCATCGTACTGCACCCAGCGGTGATCTGCACTCTCCTTGTGCGCGTATGGGCCATTGAAAACTGCTCTGATGTCAGCCATGCTGTACACACACACGGCAGAGCCTTTGAAGATGGAGCTGAAGGGAAGCAACATGATTCAGTCATTCACTGGTCCATTCTAAGTGAAAGGGGCTACGCACAAAACTGGCCTATGTCTTCATGGAGCTTATAGCCAAATAGTCCTGAATAAGGCTTGATAGCAGTTATATTTACAGATAAGTATAGTCAACTAAGCAAGCACGCAGGGTACCCAGTACAAGGCTGTCTGTGAGTTTTCAGAAAGTGGACAGCATCGATATTGACATCTGATGGACAAATAGGAATTATGTGGAAAAAACTGGAGGATAGACAGGAATATACAAGAAAGAATATTATAGTTATTCACATACTTTTAAATTTTATTTGAAGTTATTACAGCAGAATGCCTTCTGAAGAATTTACAAAATTAAGAGTTACGTTACCTACTTTTATAAAAAAAGGAATATTTCAATATGTAAATATCTTATTCAGTTTTCTTAAATAAATGTCCATAAATACTAGCTATTAATAATTTCTTCATATAATTTTTATTAATTAAAAATAAACACTGAATCTCTTTAGTCTCTTTTTGGATTTCTGAGATTATGTAATTTACATAAACTTCATCATGATTACACAGGTAGGAGACACATCCAATTCACAGGCAGAAAAGTTCCATGGGAACTCAACACATTGCTCACAGTAATGATGAAAACCGTCAGCGCTGTTATCAGATGTTTCACCTTTTTTTTTTCTTTTTTGGCCACGTCTATTGGTCTTTCATTTATCTATTTTCATCCATCTTTGTTCTTTAGCCTGTCTGGGCCTCCCATCACAGTGGCCCCTCTCGCTGCAGAGCACCGGCTCTGGGCGCACGCGCTCCAGAGCTCTGGCTCGGTAGTTGGACACATCGGTCCAGCTGCTCTGCGGCACGTGGGATCTTCCCAGGCCAGGGATCGAACCGGCGCCCCTTGCACTGCAAGGCGGTGTCCTTACCCACTGGACCACCAGGGAAGCCCCAGACGTTTCATCTTATCTCTGGAAATTAAAAGACATTTCTCTGAATCTAAAACCTTCAGGGATTTGTGTTCTTAAAAATAAGATCACCATCTTCACTCTAAGAGACTCAGCTGGGTGCTACACAGATGAGCTTAGGATCCCCTAACATGAGTAACTCAATCATTAATTCTTGGAGTAACATTAATGGGAAACACTGGGAGCTGAAGGCCAACAGGCAGCTCGGAGAAGACTAGGGGCTAAGAAGGAAATACTCATTCAAATATCTCATGACCTGTCTATGAGGTTTTAAAGGACTCATGCTTAATAGTCTTGGTGTTCCTGTGGATTACTTACACCTTCTCATGGGACCAAGGATGTGCCTGGCATCCTGACATTACCTCAGTCGTCAGGGTGGAGTTAAAAATAAAATAATCAAGTACACCAAGAACAAAGAGCTGACTTGTAACTTCACGCTATGGGTGGGCAAAAACTTGGTAGGAGAATTAGAGAATTATCTTGGGGCTGTGTTTCCCTGGCACATATCTATGCCTTGTGTGTGAAATGCACAGTGACTTCAAAGAAAGTTCTGTGAATGAAAAGATGCCAAGAGAACCATGGCTCAGACGCTTGAGTAACTACAGGAACACACACTTCCTGATTCTTTTTAGTTCAGATATGTTATAATAGCCAAAAAATGGAGTTCAAAACAGCAACTGCCTAGGATATCCACCCTATTCTCATGTTTAAATATTTCCATTTTGGTTAATCACATAATTAATCTAACAGTAGTTAGTTTTTTTTGACATATTCTGAACCAACAGTCCATTTGCATTTATACATAAGGTATGGTGAACTAAATGACAGAAAGTGCTCAGAAATATTATAATGTGTCCACAAAATATTTTAAGGATGTATTCAAAAGGAGGAGGTAAGACCACTTGTCTAATACTAATGCCAATACTGACAATTCCTCCAATACTGCTATCAGTATACATTGATAGTGATTGATAGCAGCACTATAGGAAAAGTGACAAGTATTTCAAACAACGTAATATAAGCAGTAATAGGTAACAAGAATAAAAGTGCATTTGGAGCAGAGTCAAATGTAAGTTACTGAATTATCATTAAATAAGATTACCATCTTCACTCTAAGAGACTCAGCTGGGTGCTACACAGATGAGCTTAGGATCTAACATGAGTAACTCAATCATTAATTCTTGGAGTAACATTAATGGGAAACACTGGGAGCTGAAGGCCAACAGGCAGCTCGGAGAAGACTAGGGGCTAAGAAGGAAATACTCATTCAAATATCTCATGACCTGTCTATGAGGTTTTAAAGGACTCATGCTTAATAGTCTTGGTGTTCCTGTGGATTACTTACACCTTCTCATGGGACCAAGGATGTGCCTGGCATCCTGACATTACCTCAGTCGTCAGGGTGGAGTTAAAAATAAAATAATCAAGTACACCAAGAACAAAGAGCTGACTTGTAACTTCACGCTATGGGTGGGCAAAAACTTGGTAGGAGAATTAGAGAATTATCTTGGGGCTGTGTTTCCCTGGCACATATCTATGCCTTGTGTGTGAAATGCACAGTGACTTCAAAGAAAGTTCTGTGAATGAAAAGATGCCAAGAGAACCATGGCTCAGACGCTTGAGTAACTACAGGAACACACACTTCCTGATTCTTTTTAGTTCAGATATGTTATAATAGCCAAAAAATGGAGTTCAAAACAGCAACTGCCTAGGATATCCACCCTATTCTCATGTTTAAATATTTCCATTTTGGTTAATCACATAATTAATCTAACAGTAGTTAGTTTTTTTTGACATATTCTGAACCAACAGTCCATTTGCATTTATACATAAGGTATGGTGAACTAAATGACAGAAAGTGCTCAGAAATATTATAATGTGTCCACAAAATATTTTAAGGATGTATTCAAAAGGAGGAGGTAAGACCACTTGTCTAATACTAATGCCAATACTGACAATTCCTCCAATACTGCTATCAGTATACATTGATAGTGATTGATAGCAGCACTATAGGAAAAGTGACAAGTATTTCAAACAACGTAATATAAGCAGTAATAGGTAACAAGAATAAAAGTGCATTTGGAGCAGAGTCAAATGTAAGTTACTGAATTATCATTAAATAAGATTAAGAGGGGTCCAGATTCTCTTTCAGAAAGCTTCATGGCTGCTAGGACAACTTTTGAGAAGTCACCAGAGCCTCCATAACAAGTATAGGACAGTATTATGCAGCAGAAGACAAGAATACAGGTGTAGAAGTTACGAAACACCTTCAGTTCTAGTCCCAGTCATTAGCTACTCTTCTTCAGTCAAATACACGTAATACAAACTTCCTTTGCTTCAGTTAGTAGAGCAATGATGATATGGTGACAGTAACAGCCACGCGCCCATCCCTGTAAAGGGGAAGTGCCAACAGGCCCATGTGAAGACATTCTAAAAGTCATGAGTGTCATCTCCTGATGAGAGCATAGACTGTGACCAAAATGTGTATTCTGTTAGTATTACCTCTACGCCATGCAGCTCAATCTACTTACAATGATTAATACATGCATGTGCCCTTGTATCCAATAATTTTACTCTAGGAATTTAGCTCACAGACATGCCCCTACAGGGAACAGCGTATGTCCAAGGTCAGTCATTGAAGCATGATGTGTATTAGCAAAGAACTGGAACCAGTGGAAGTGCATATGTACAGGGAACTGGTTAAATAAATTGAGTAGTCAGTATAGAGGATAGTCTGCTGGTGTAAAGATAATAGAGACATTTTATGTGTTGATATTAAAGGATTTCTAAGAAAAGCTAAATGAAAAAGTAAAATGAAAAAAAATAAGTATTTTTTCACACAAAAGGAAGAAAAGCAAAAATAATATATTTTCTTTTGTCTTATATACATAGGTAATTCTCTGGAAGGATTACAGCATTTTTTTAACTTACCTGGTTGTGGTAAAGACTCCATATATGACAGGATTTCTTTCATCTCTCGTGGGGAGTAAGTAAATGTCTTCTATTAATGGGAAAAAATAATGATTCACTATATTTGTATTTCTCAATATCACATTTGTTCTTTCTTAAATAATGCAATATTCCTGAGATTCTAAACAGTGTATAACTTTAAGCTAACAGCCAAAGTCATTACAGTGTGACATAAGAAATTAAGGGGAAAGGCCAGTTCTCATTAGCTATGAGTATGAGGCATTGGGTTGAACATTTAACCTCTGAGTGTTTACTTCAATCACCTGTAAATGGGATGCTTCACTTGATAAGCTCCATGTCTGATTCCAATTAGGTGTATATAGTTTCATGTAGAATCATGGTCATTTTTACCCTCCAGTGTTAAAACAAAATGTTGTCTTGTAATTCTGTCAACTTCTTAGCAATTCAGTTACTTGTTTGGTAACAATATGAAAACAGCCAGACAAGTGCATTCCTTGTTCACTATTGCTTGTGTAATTACTTGCTCAACACTAATACTAAAGCAGTATAATATTCTGTAAAATATTATTTAAGAGGTGAGCATGCTTATATACAGCATGAGAGATCATCCATGAATATTGAACAAATATTTTTATACTGTAAATCTAGTGCTGACAATAAACAATGTCATTTTTACATTGTATGGCAAAACCAAAAAAAAAAACTTAAAAAGGTCAAACTAACGATACTAACATTATATACAACGGGAAAATTCCTTCTAGCATCATGCTAGAAGAGTAAAGAGATGAGTAAAAGAGGGGAAATGAAACACGAGAATCTAAATGCTTTTTGGAGGACCCTTTTTATTAGAAAGTCAGAGGGGACAGAGTTCACCAGCTCTCCAGGGCTTTCCAGTAGAGGGCATCTGCAGAATAAGGAAACCACGTTCTTGCTACCCACAGCCAATGGCTCCTTCTAGATAAAAGCCTGCATGAGGAATGGATGGACTTGGGAGTCCCAGAGCTTGTATCTTTCTATCTCTGACTGCAGTTTAGTTTCAGTCATAACTTTGAGGATGCTTACAAAGAAGAGAAATGCTTCATTACGATGAGCACCCATGTTCTTTTGTGTGTGGGATTGAGTAAGCACTCCTGTAAGCTGGCCTGGGCTTTATTATCAGATATTTGGGGCTAAAAAAAAGAGAAAGAAACATTTGACTTACGAAGCTCATCAAAATGAGTATCTGCCCCATCGCTTCCAGGAATTGAGCAAATCAATCTGGCCTTGAGAAAAGTGGTCCATTTGTTTATCAGGCTGCGTTGTCCTCCTACATCATTCTGAGGGGGGAAAAAAAAGGAAAAACTGAAGATACAGATTTACCAACTCAACCAACATTGTATTATAAGCGATGTCTTATTGATGTCATTGCTTACAGAGACAGCTTGCATATTTAAGTCCTTGAATTTTCTAAAGAGGGAAAAGGCAGTTTTCTCCTTCAACATAAATGCTTTTCTCATGGTTAAATGTGCAGTGTAAACACCATAGCCCTTCTGAATGAGCAAATGCGTGCAAGCCAACAGTAAATAAGGTGGGCTTGGAATCAACTGTCATCTCTGCCAACTTTTGCTCTGTGATTTACAAGCTCAAGACTAATACTAAAGCAGTATAATATTCTGTAAAATATTATTTAAGAGGTGAGCATGCTTATATACAGCATGAGAGATCATCCATGAATATTGAACAAATATTTTTATACTGTAAATCTAGTGCTGACAATAAACAATGTCATTTTTACATTGTATGGCAAAACCAAAAAAAACTTAAAAAGGTCAAACTAACGATACTAACATTATATACAACGGGAAAATTCCTTCTAGCATCATGCTAGAAGAGTAAAGAGATGAGTAAAAGAGGGGAAATGAAACACGAGAATCTAAATGCTTTTTGGAGGACCCTTTTTATTAGAAAGTCAGAGGGGACAGAGTTCACCAGCTCTCCAGGGCTTTCCAGTAGAGGGCATCTGCAGAATAAGGAAACCACGTTCTTGCTACCCACAGCCAATGGCTCCTTCTAGATAAAAGCCTGCATGAGGAATGGATGGACTTGGGAGTCCCAGAGCTTGTATCTTTCTATCTCTGACTGCAGTTTAGTTTCAGTCATAACTTTGAGGATGCTTACAAAGAAGAGAAATGCTTCATTACGATGAGCACCCATGTTCTTTTGTGTGTGGGATTGAGTAAGCACTCCTGTAAGCTGGCCTGGGCTTTATTATCAGATATTTGGGGCTAAAAAAAAGAGAAAGAAACATTTGACTTACGAAGCTCATCAAAATGAGTATCTGCCCCATCGCTTCCAGGAATTGAGCAAATCAATCTGGCCTTGAGAAAAGTGGTCCATTTGTTTATCAGGCTGCGTTGTCCTCCTACATCATTCTGAGGGGGGAAAAAAAAGGAAAAACTGAAGATACAGATTTACCAACTCAACCAACATTGTATTATAAGCGATGTCTTATTGATGTCATTGCTTACAGAGACAGCTTGCATATTTAAGTCCTTGAATTTTCTAAAGAGGGAAAAGGCAGTTTTCTCCTTCAACATAAATGCTTTTCTCATGGTTAAATGTGCAGTGTAAACACCATAGCCCTTCTGAATGAGCAAATGCGTGCAAGCCAACAGTAAATAAGGTGGGCTTGGAATCAACTGTCATCTCTGCCAACTTTTGCTCTGTGATTTACAAACGGCGATTTAATTCTCCAAGTTTTTGTTTTCTCATTGACAAAATATAGTACATGTCTTGGAGTATGGTTATTTTGATGATTAAATGGAAAAAATTTTGTCAAGTGCTTAGCAAAGGCCAGACAACTTGTGTTAAAAAAATGTTAGCACTGATTTGTACATTATGCATATGATTTAGATGAATTATTCACCCTTTAGAAATATGCCTTGGTATAGATCTAAAAAGTCTTTTCAAAATTTAGCACTCTGCTAACTAAATGCAAGGCAACATAAACATACACCTAATAACAAACATATAAAAGCAATCTTGGTTTAAATACTAAGTGATGTTTTTCCACACCATTTTATTCTGAAATATTTCATTAATGATGTTCTTTAGTGGTAGGTGACTGAAATGAACAAGGGGTCAAAGGTACAAACTTTCAGTTATAAGATAAACAAGTCATGTAGTTGTAACATACAGCATGCCAACTATAGTAAATAATATTTGACTTCATGTTTGAAAGTTGCTAAGCATAGTAAAATGCACATATATATGGTAATGGTCACTAACTAGACTTACTGTGGTGATAAATATAAAATCATTATGCTGTACACCTGTAACTAATATAACGTATGTCAATTATACTCAATAAAAAATGAAAAAAAAAAAATTCATATATATGGTAATGGTCACTAACTAGACTTACTGTGATGATAAATATAAAATCATTATCCTGTATACCTGTAACTAATATAATGTATGTCAATTATACTCAATAAAGAATGAAAAAAAATATTCTTTAGACATTTAGCAAAACAAAGGCATTTAGATCAATTAGGAAGAATAAACGGGATGGATTGTGCTGTTCAGTAATTCAGCATAAAAATACATTTTCTTATTTTTAATTTAATACATCTCTGTAAACATTAAATTAATATGATTTTTTTTTGTTTGACTCAACAAGATCTGCTATGCTTATAGTAAATAAATAAGATTTTCATGGTATAATGCATTCAATACTTAATTTTCACTTTCAAAAATTACTCATAAAGCTATTTCCATTAATGTATTTCCATGTAAATATAAACTCTATGAAAAATGTTGTCCTTTGTGCTACCTATGTTCTATAAATAGTTAACAAATAGCTTCCTATTAGATTTGAAATCTGAATATCAAGGACTAGCTTCCCTGTGATTCTTTAATCTCTGAAAATGAAATTAGAGAAGAACATCTAAATGACTACTCCAAATAGTAGAGTTCAAAGGCATAAACAGTTGCTCTTCATGGAGAAAGAGAGGGAGGAGGAAAGAGGAGGGAGAGCAGGAGAAAGAGATCACTTTGAGTAGTAACATGGGCAAAGCCACACCTCACAGGCTGCACTGTCTCATTGTTAGAAATTTTAAATAACTCCAACTTAGTGGGAACTTACCCTTGCTCTTTCATTTTTGGCCTCAGGGTGCAGCTTGTGGACTCTTAGGTCCCTGACCAGGGGATGAACCTGACGCACAGATGTGGAAGTGCAGAGTCGTAACCACTGGGCCACCAGGGCACTCCCTGTGTGAACTTACTCTTGAAATGTGTGTAGCTGAGTTCGTGTGTGCTGGAAGATGACTATACATATACATGTAAATATTCATAATAAAAACACAATGGTAACCACAACATTTGTTTAGAACTTGGACAAACAAGACAACTTCTCTGGCAATAATGCTTGGTCACTGATACTGTTTAGAATTATTAACACATGGTGATAATAAAAAGCAAAATAACATCCAGTTGGTTTTCTGAAAAAATACATTCGTATTCCTTTGATCTAGCATCTACTCCAAATATGCCACGAACATCGTTCTTGTCAGGTATTTATTAAGAATGTACTGAATGCTTAGTGATAACTAAAAATACAAGATGAAATTGATGAAAGTCTTTAGAAAGTACAGAAAAAAATGTACGTAATGCCACAAATATCTGAGTCTTCTCTGAAATTTGTTGGGAAAGCGAGGACAGACCTCACTAAATTAACACTGTCTAAAATTACAGGTGGATTCACACATGCAGAGGAAATATTCCAGAAATAATCAGGAAATATTCCAGATGCTGGAAACTAGGGGCAACGAACGACTGGTGAAACAGAAACATTTAGCTTGAACCAGGACAGACTTGTTTTAGATGAAGACTGGGATAAAGTGAAATAAAGAAAAATGTTACAAAAGTAAACTGGGGTAAGATCAAGGAAGGCTTTGATACCAGGCCAAAGTGTCTGTATGTAATTTAGTACATAATGAAGAATTACTGAAAGATTTAGCAATTAGCAAAGAAGTAAAGGAGGCTTTACTTTGTGGCTCAGATGGTAAAGAGTCTGCCTGCAATGTAGGAAACCTGGATTTGATCCCTGGGTTGGGAAGATCCCCTGGAGGAGAGCATGGCAACCCACTCTGGTATTCTTGCCAGGAGAATCCCATGGATAGAGAAACCTGGTGGGCTACAGTCCATGGGGTAACGTAGAGTTGTACATGACTGAGCGACTAACATATACACAAAGAAGTGAAGGAGAATGAATACATAATATGTAAACCCTCTAGAAACAAACATGTCTGTAATGGCTCTTAAATTTATATTTTGTATATGATACCTCTGTTATTTGAGTTGTCATCATTGTTTACTCCCTAAATTCTGTTCCACTCTTTTGCCACCCTATGGCCTGTAGTCAACCAGGCATCTCTGTCCATGAGATTTCCCAGGTAAGAATACTGGAGTGGGCTGCCGTTTCCTTCTCCAGGGAATCTTGCCAATCAGGGATTGAACCTGTGTCTGTAATTTGAGTATCAGTGCTCAATAAAAATATTTCAGCTAACTATTAAACAATTTCCAATCATCTGCAGATGTAAAGGCAGACTTTTCTAGACATAACTTTTACTGCTAGTATCTTCAAATCCTGTAATATAACTTCAGATGTTAGTACTGATGCTCCCTCCTAATGTAATCATAAATTCTATATTAATGCACGGTACAATGCCTGTGAAAAAATGTGTTAATCTAGAAATATTCAGAAAGAACAATTTTTAAATAAATTTAAAAATATGTTATCACCTCATTTTTCTCATGATCTTTGATTTATTTTTTAAATTCTTATACCTAATCTTTATGTTTTTATTTTGGCAGAGCCCTAGTTGTACTAAGCAGAACTCTAAAGTCTATTTTAATACATTCTTCTTACATATTTACAGTATTTATAAAATTTTCATTGCTTATATTTATATATTTTAGAAGTCAGCAATAAATACTAAAAATAGTATTGATTCAATGTGCATGAAGAAATAGATTAACTGTCATAATTATAATGCCAGGGATAATGTTTGGTTTATGACTTTACTCCTAGCCATGGCTCAAATGAATAAACATTTAGTACATAATGAAGAATTACTGAAAGATTTAGCAATTAGCAAAGAAGTAAAGGAGGCTTTACTTTGTGGCTCAGATGGTAAAGAGTCTGCCTGCAATGTAGGAAACCTGGATTTGATCCCTGGGTTGGGAAGATCCCCTGGAGGAGAGCATGGCAACCCACTCTGGTATTCTTGCCAGGAGAATCCCATGGATAGAGAAACCTGGTGGGCTACAGTCCATGGGGTAACGTAGAGTTGTACATGACTGAGCGACTAACATATACACAAAGAAGTGAAGGAGAATGAATACATAATATGTAAACCCTCTAGAAACAAACATGTCTGTAATGGCTCTTAAATTTATATTTTGTATATGATACCTCTGTTATTTGAGTTGTCATCATTGTTTACTCCCTAAATTCTGTTCCACTCTTTTGCCACCCTATGGCCTGTAGTCAACCAGGCATCTCTGTCCATGAGATTTCCCAGGTAAGAATACTGGAGTGGGCTGCCGTTTCCTTCTCCAGGGAATCTTGCCAATCAGGGATTGAACCTGTGTCTGTAATTTGAGTATCAGTGCTCAATAAAAATATTTCAGCTAACTATTAAACAATTTCCAATCATCTGCAGATGTAAAGGCAGACTTTTCTAGACATAACTTTTACTGCTAGTATCTTCAAATCCTGTAATATAACTTCAGATGTTAGTACTGATGCTCCCTCCTAATGTAATCATAAATTCTATATTAATGCACGGTACAATGCCTGTGAAAAAATGTGTTAATCTAGAAATATTCAGAAAGAACAATTTTTAAATAAATTTAAAAATATGTTATCACCTCATTTTTCTCATGATCTTTGATTTATTTTTTAAATTCTTATACCTAATCTTTATGTTTTTATTTTGGCAGAGCCCTAGTTGTACTAAGCAGAACTCTAAAGTCTATTTTAATACATTCTTCTTACATATTTACAGTATTTATAAAATTTTCATTGCTTATATTTATATATTTTAGAAGTCAGCAATAAATACTAAAAATAGTATTGATTCAATGTGCATGAAGAAATAGATTAACTGTCATAATTATAATGCCAGGGATAATGTTTGGTTTATGACTTTACTCCTAGCCATGGCTCAAATGAATAAACAGATAGGATCAAGTATTTGCTCCATGACATTCCTTTAACATTGTACACATTACTACTTCACCTGGGTTAATGTTCACCGTTACAATGAACAATCACATTCTCCTTTTTACATCCTATTAGATAAAAGGGACAAGAAATGGCTCATTTTCAGACACTGTCCCTCTTTCTATTTGCAGTTATCACCTATATTTAAGATAAATCATGAAAAACTCCACCTATTATCTTAGCTCCCAATCTGTTGAAAAGACAAGGGATTTATACTGTACCTGCATATTTTTTGCAACCTGAAATGGACACTGCAATCTTTTGAACAAAAGAATCTTTAAATGCTCTCACCTACGCAATGAGGTGCCATGCATGGCATCTCAAGAAATAAAAAAATAAAAACAAAAAAATCCATGTCAAAGATGAAAGCCACCTGCTGTCAATGGGAAAACCTGTATAGTTTCTGGGATTATAGCTCTCAGGAATGGACTATAAGCATTTAATGATGGAATAGTAACTCTTACAGACATCCAGAAGCATGACCTGGATGGCAGAGTTCAATTCACAAGGAGTTTTATTTCTCTTGCAGGGAAGTGTCAGTTGACTGATTTTGTAGACCAGCTCTCAGTCCTTGGATTTGTTTGCAAATCCACAAAATCCCCCCTGAGAACTTTAAGCCAAGAAGAGGGCTGAAAGGGAAGTAACCACTTTTGTACTAAACTGTCACCTCCTTGCTTATTTTTTTTTTTTTTTTGAGGTTCTAGAGAACACAACCATCTCAGTAACACCACAGATTTATTATTGAGATGTCAAAATCAGCAGCTATTAGTCACTGGTCACTTCTGTGTGTCTCCACTCTATTTATCACAGCCTCTTTGTGGTCAGAGTGCCAAAAGCCTTGCCATCCTCTACACAAAGATGCAGATGAAAGTAGCAAAGAAATTAAACATAAACAAGCCCGACCACACATGGACAATGTGAGTAGCGAGTGTATAGGGTGCCTGTTTTCTCCTTCTTCATAGCTTTTTCTATGTTTGCCATACTTCTTAATTTTAAAATGCTTACTGAAAACAGAACATTTTAAAAATGAAAAACAAAACACAATTCACAATCTTTGTGCAGCTTGAAAATAAACAGTATCTCTGAATCTCTGATTGGGTAATGGCTGCATATTATAAAATACCATGATCTTGTCATCCTGGAATCTCCTAATGGGGAGATGAGTCAGGAGGCAGGTTAATAGTGATTCCATTTTCCTTCTTCTGTCACAGCAAACTCAAGTCCTTATAAATCTTACATGGACATATAGAGTAGCTACAAGCTGTCACACATGAACTTTTATTGAGTGTATCTTTTGACCTTTAGGTCACTATCCTGGGTTCATCTGTTAAATGTGATTTTATCTCTGTATACCATGCTCTCCAAAGATCTCTCAACACTTTATAAACATTGTGGTGTTCACTTTTATACTGAGAAACAGAAGCTCTTACCAAGTGTAATAACTGCTGTTCAGCTCCTAGGCTCTTAAATCCTGAAGATTTTGTAAATCAATGAAATCTCCAGGACACTTGTGAACATGGTTGTATCCAATTAAAATGCAGATGTGCATTCAGAAATTTATAACTATATCAATTAGTTAAATTTGAAGGACACCAGGCTTTTCTAATAAATAAACCTCTTAAACACTTAAAAAAAGAAAAATGGTTTGATGGTGAAGTCAGAGGTTATAAATTCTCCTTTGCTTAAAAGTTATTTTGTCTAATGGAGCTCTTCTGCATCTTTGTTCAGACAAAAGAATGCAATTCCCTGAAGCACTTTAAAAGCCATAATCTATGCACATTTGTGCACCCCTCTCCCCCATTCTAGCCGTCAATAATATTTATACTCAGAGATTTTATCTTGAACTAACACACCCACTTTCTTCTTTTTTAAATTTGTTTTTGTCTTTTTTCTTACTTTCTTCTGAACTATCATGTAAATATTACAATATAAAACATTTGTTTTTGCATAACTAAAACTATCACAGTGAGATAGACATATAGGCTTTCTATTGACCCTTTTTACAAATTCAAAAATATTTGGGCAATTTAATACTTACGTGTCTTCAATTTAACACCTGTTATATAATACTTAAAAACATCATTCATATTCTTTATCTGATTTGTTATTTATAATAACTGCTATAACTTGCAGGTTTTAAGTAATCTTGTGTTGAGATAATAGCTTCAAGTCACCTCAAGACCCATTTGCACCAGGAAATTCTGGAGATAAGATCATAGCAAGTAACACTTCAGAGCAATTGTTCAATGTCCGCCTCTCTGAGCTGCTTCAGTCTTCACTGGATTATTCTAGGAAGAGTTTAGAAACTCTGTAAACTTAATACAGATGATCTATATGGGCTCTATAAGTCAATAATAAACATTATCCAAATGCAGGATGGTCTGTTTGGCAGCTTGAAACTATGATCATCATGTGGTAAAAACAAAACATCAAGCCCAGAGTAAGATTCCCAGGAGGCTCATTAGAAGGACATGCCATATACATTAAAATGCATTGTTATACTGACAGGAAGAACTTAAGGGAGGATATTCTGATACGTTAAATGAACTCATGGAAAACACTGAAGTTAAAGCCACAGAGTCAAATAAGAAAACTGTGTTCTACTTGATTTTTCAGCCTGTGACTCTTCTTCAGCAATATGTTACAACTATGTTTCCTTTAACTGTTCCACTGAAACAAATGCAAAAAGTTATCACCACTAGAAATAAAGGCAGAAAAGGAAAATAATGAGCCGCCTTCTACCTATCTACTAATAACCTTGAAATGCCATTGTAGTAAAGGAAACAAAGCTAGGCAAACTCAAATATCTCAAAGGGGAGAAGGAAAAACAATCAAAAAACTTGTATGGCAGGTATTGAACATGGTAGTCTTTAAGGGATAACTTCTGAATAGGCTTTCAAGGCCCAAAACATTTTTTTTTTTCCTTTAAAAGAACTCTAGTGTTTAGAGATGACTGTTTTTGATTTGCCATTGGAGAATCGAAATAGAGAACATGTTTTTCTAACAACTTCAAAAACTTCTGACAATTATTAGAAATGCAGGACTTGGGTAATACACTGTATTCAAGACTTCAGTGTCTAAGATGAAACAGATTACATTTAGGCAAACTAGGCACATTCAGTGGACGGTTTCAGGTAGGGTTCATTACATTAAAAAAGAAAAAAAATTAAAAAGCTACAGCCAACAGTATGAACCCTCGCCTAGGAATTTCTGACAGGAAAACAGATGGAAGTGAAGCAAAAGCACATCTGTAACTGTGGACCCTAAATCTCTCATTTAGGTTGTAAGCGACAAGCTGCAAGTAAGCAAAAAAGCCACAACTCAGGGGAGATCAATAAATACGAAAAGTGTCATCAGCCTAAAAACACAAATCTTCAAAGGCAGTAATTCTCCAAATAGGACCATATATCAAAATAGACAATGCAAGCAGAATCGAAGCAAAGGGCCATTAATTAGACCCCCAGGCAAGTTATGTGAAAGGTCCATCCAAACTGAATTCCTGGTGTGGACAAAAGGAAATAGGGCAAGACGAAAAGAGAACTGGCACAACCTGCAGCTGGAATCTGGAGTTGGCCAGCCCAAGTAAGCGAATGGACTTTTCCAAAAATGAATAGAATCCAAAAATAATGCAAAACAAACTAGAGGCAGAAAGTTGTAAGCAAACCCCACTGAAGTGACTGGTGTTTCCACACATTAACTTATAAGGTGGGTTTTGAAAGGAAACACACACACACACACATACAGTAATAAACATCACATCAGAAAGGACTAGCTTGCAAAGTAAACAGACATAAATCTGTTCAGAGGGTTTATTTTGTGCTGTTTCACCTACTCTCTTGGTTAGCATTTACGACCTCACCACAAAAATCTGTGTCATTTACCATCTATGGGAGCAGTGCAGGGTGTAAGGTGCACTATTTAGTGCTTGAAAATACTAACTGTTCCAATCAAAGAATTATAGACCCTGGCAAAGACTTTAGAAAGCCCTCCAGGCTAAGCACCTTATGTTAAATCTCCTGGGCAATTTTGAATGTTTCCTTGACTTCGAGAACCACCCAAAACACGGGTGATTTCTACACTGGCCTCAGTACCTGCAGGATCAATCAGTTCTACTTACGAACAGACTTCTGAAAAATGGGTGAAATTTTATGCACGTTTTAAAGGGAAACAACCACTCTGCTGTTAATTTTCCATGTATCTGTTTTGCTCCAATCACAGTAAACTTTCTATTCCTGAAGTGCTTTTTTCCCTCCTCTGAGAGTCCACATGTGCTTTTTCTTCTGCCAGGAATGATCTTCATCATCCTTGTCACCTTTGTCTTGCAATTCCCTAATATTTTTATGATTTTCCCAGAGAGACCTTCCATATCCAATCTAAAGCCCACCTGTTTTTCTGAATTGTACCCTGTGATTTTCCATTATAGCACTTTATCACACCCTTCAACTATATTTTAATCTGTGTGCTTTCTGTTTCACGCATATAGTGAGTTCAATTGTGATATTTTCTAAAAAAAGAAATCTATAAGACTACTTCTTAGCAGTGCCCTGCACAGGGCTGGTTACCAATTAATGTGTTAAGTAAATGAATGTTTTGATAGTCTTTATATTATAGGCCCTAGCCATATGGAACTATTTAAATTATAATTAATTAAAATTAAATAACATCAAAAATGAAGCTCCTTAGCCATATTAGTTATATGTGATCATATGACTATTATGGTATAGAGTACAGATACAGAACATTCCCTTCATTGCAGAAAGTTCTACTAGATAGCACTTGTCTACACCAGGCAATTAATAAAAGAGTGGTAATAAATTTAGGGCCTCTTAAAAATTGACACATACATTTCTATTTTAGAAATATCTCTTGAACTTACCTATATCTCTTCATTCCTACTCCCTTTGGGAAACTACCTAACAGGTCTCCCAGTCACAAATAATTCTCAATCCAGATGCATTCCTCAGAGAACTGCTAAATACCTAGAGGGCATTTCATTTTAACTTATCATTGTTCACATGATAGAACTGAAACTCCTAACATGAAAATAATACTGTTTATCTTCCAATTTACAACAATTTATGAAATAACATTGCTCCCCACCACCTCTCAATTTCCACTGACAACAGGATACCACTTTTCTGTAAACAGAACATACTTTGTCACAGTGATGCATGAAATGCCTGTCCTCCTTTGCTGCCCTTGGGTACAGTCCTCCTACTCCTCAGTGTTTGAGTTTCGTGGAATGCAGAGCTCTCAGCTGACCTTGATCACATCACACTGTGATCATGTTTCTATCTCTATTACTGTCACTGTACTGTAAGGTTTTAAAGAAAAGAGACGGTGGTTTACTTCCTTCCCAGTGTCTAGCGTACTGCATGCATTTTGTACAGAACTTATATTTTGTTGTTGAAATAATGAAATTATAAAATAACAAAAGAATCATCCACAATTCCTATAAACAATCCTTTGTTCATTGTTGTGTAACACCTGCCTTTTTTCAAAAGTTCCTCCCCAGCAATCTCTATATACTCCCCAGTCTAATAATCCCTTTATTCAGATCAATAAAGCAACTTTTACTTTAGTACCTGAAGCAGTTGGGAGGTCTTAGATTGTCAGGTTAGTCATTGGGCTGTAAGTTCTCAAGTAAAAATGAAAACAAACAATAATAACGGGAACAACAAAAGCTAAATATTTCCTAATATATACGTTGTATGGAAATATCCTAGTGGGACAAAAAACATAAAGGACTCTGACGTTACAGAAAAGCTTTGTAAATCCAGAATAGTGTATGCAGTTGCTCTTAACTCTCTCTAGTGTGCTCTCTTCCTTCTTAGATCTTTGTTTATAGCTATCGAACTTCATTTTGTTTCACCACATAGACATACATTATGTTACTATTTGTTGAAAGAGAGAAACAGTATTCATGGGGTATAAATAAATGAAAGAGGGAGGAATAAAATATGTTCCCAAAAATGTCAATAAAATATTCTGTATGTGAAAATAATTATAACAACTACAGTGATGATACTGAATAGCCATCTCTTAAATTAAATTTGTTATTGTTTTGCAGAACATTTTTCTTTTTAAGATTTCAAGTCATTTTTAATCTTGTCAGCGAAACCTCCACTAGGGAGAGCTCACTTTTTACTCCAATAATCCTAAATTATTAAGTAAATTTAGAAACTTGGGCAGGGCAGAAAACAATTAAGAAATTACAAAGATGTATTTTGAACCAAATTTTGTAAACACTGACGAGTGGATCATACGTGTAGTAGGCAATTCTGAAGAGGATGCTAATTTAAGACAGTTTGAGTAAAGAGATGAATCAATTTAAGAAGAACCTCTATTATCTCTTTTTTGTTAAGCAAATTCATCCATCACAAGTCCTTATTTGATCTCTCAATTTGTTAGCTTTTTATCCACACACAATAGCATGACAAAATCTTGCTGTGTGGCCTCAGAGTTTTTTGTGATGGGAGGACTCATATACTACAGTTCTCTGTCTTTTCAGCTCTATAGCAGTTTGTTCATTAATAAAATATCCCATGTTGCTACTTAAAGCCTAGATTATATTTTTATAATAAAAATTTATAAATAGGTTATCCTGTGTATTTTGCCACCTTTTAAAGTTAACTTTCAGTATATTTAATGTGAGGGTAAAAACTTTACTTTGTTATAGACAAATTTCTATCAAATAGATTTGACATCAAGAAATCAGTATTGAACTGGTTCACAAAACCAATGCTTGTCATATGTGTTCATCACAAAATGACTCTTAAAATACATTAAATTGATTGTAAATCTCTTATGACATACTTAGCGTGGCTCATTTATACAGATGATGTGTCCATCCACAGCACAGCTTTCCGGGCTAGAGTACTGTTGTGCTAAGGCATGCTTCAGTACACTCAAACGCTACAACTACTCTAAGCAATGGCCATTCATCTCCAGGAGAGAGGCTTCAAGAGAAATGAGGGTGAATTCTTAGGCTCTGAAAGAATGAGGATGCTTTTCAGAAACTCTGTCCCCTGGGGGTGAAAGGATCAGTGGGAGACGGTCTTACTGGCCAGGACACTAGGTAAAGAATGATCTGCGCTCACAAGTTGGGCCTCATTCAAACACCATGTTTTCATTAGCACTTTTAAGTGCAATGACAGTTTTTATTTCTGTCCCTGGAAGTGTTCAAAAGCCCGAGGGCACAGAATGAGACAAAAAGTGACAGGCTCAGATGGAAGAAAATGAAAAGTTTGTACAAGACCAAGAAACCTTCCCGCTGAGAGCATTTAGTAAGTTAACAGCTCTTCCTCTTAATAATTGAGTTAATGCCTAAGGTGTCTGGCTATTGAGAAAAAGTGATTTCAGTGAAGACAAATCCAACTAAAAAAATAATATGTGTAAACTATGATTGTAGTAGTATTTTTATTCTATAAAGCTTTGATGGCAAAAATGGAAGTGTTTCATAGACTGTCTGTTTTCTTGTAATTCACACAAAATGACAATATTAAAAAGCAAATTGCCACTTTTCTTCAAAATAAATGTCTTGCTTTTTGGCCTCAGAGTTTTTGTGATGGGAGGACTCATATACTTTTTTCAGCTCTATAGCAGTTTGTTCATTAATAAAATATCCCATGTTGCTACTTAAAGCCTAGATTATATTTTTATAATAAAATTTATAAATAGGTTATCCTGTGTATTTTGCCACCTTTTAAAGTTAACTTTCAGTATATTTAATGTGAGGGTAAAAACTTTACTTTGTTATAGACAAATTTCTATCAAATAGATTTGACATCAAGAAATCAGTATTGAACTGGTTCACAAAACCAATGCTTGTCATATGTGTTCATCACAAAATGACTCTTAAAATACATTAAATTGATTGTAAATCTCTTATGACATACTTAGCGTGGCTCATTTATACAGATGATGTGTCCATCCACAGCACAGCTTTCCGGGCTAGAGTACTGTTGTGCTAAGGCATGCTTCAGTACACTCAAACGCTACAACTACTCTAAGCAATGGCCATTCATCTCCAGGAGAGAGGCTTCAAGAGAAATGAGGGTGAATTCTTAGGCTCTGAAAGAATGAGGATGCTTTTCAGAAACTCTGTCCCCTGGGGGTGAAAGGATCAGTGGGAGACGGTCTTACTGGCCAGGACACTAGGTAAAGAATGATCTGCGCTCACAAGTTGGGCCTCATTCAAACACCATGTTTTCATTAGCACTTTTAAGTGCAATGACAGTTTTTATTTCTGTCCCTGGAAGTGTTCAAAAGCCCGAGGGCACAGAATGAGACAAAAAGTGACAGGCTCAGATGGAAGAAAATGAAAAGTTTGTACAAGACCAAGAAACCTTCCCGCTGAGAGCATTTAGTAAGTTAACAGCTCTTCCTCTTAATAATTGAGTTAATGCCTAAGGTGTCTGGCTATTGAGAAAAAGTGATTTCAGTGAAGACAAATCCAACTAAAAAAATAATATGTGTAAACTATGATTGTAGTAGTATTTTTATTCTATAAAGCTTTGATGGCAAAAAATGGAAGTGTTTCATAGACTGTCTGTTTTCTTGTAATTCACACAAAATGACAATATTAAAAAGCAAATTGCCACTTTTCTTCAAAATAAATGTCTTGCTTTTTGGCTTATTTGTTTTTCCTTCTTATCCTGTTTTTCTCTCAGAACCTAATCTAGATTAATGCTGTAATAATATTTAAATAGCACTATTATAACCATATTTTCAATTTATTTGATTCATGTAAAGACATGATTTTACAAGTGACATGTTCTGATAAAAATATGGGGTATAATTCTGTTACTGATGCTAAGTTACTTTCTGTTTCAAAAGAAGATTACTTAATGCAGCAAATTGTTTAACTTCCATGGATCAGGACAATGCAGTGGTCTTATTAGCAACAGTAATAACTGGCAAAGGCATAGCCCGCATAGCCCACCAATATAAAGGAGTGAAATGCCAAACAGAGATAACTCAAAGCTGTAATCAGCTCAGGAATTGGAAAAAAATCATTTGTAATACTGGAAAAGTTTTAATTCTTTTCTCTTTTTGATCTCAAAAAACTGTCCGTACAACATGAATTTATTCTATTTATGAATAATGGAATTAACTTCAAAGTCACATGGTTAATTATTCATACATGTACATGTACGCCTTGAGTAAAATAAATATGTCTTGCCTTACAAACTCTTCCAACTCGAGAAAGGATGGTCTTATCGGAAGTACTCCCTTCTTGAGATGATTCACGAAAGAAGAAATAAATTTTATCATCATCTGGATTATAGGTGTCTGGAATGGGGAAAGTTCCAATAAATTTTGCTCCTGTTTGGAAGAAAAGAAGCTCTACATTAAAATACTGAAATAATTCAGCCACAAAAATACTGATATCTGTTGTATGTAAAACAATTAGCAGCAGAATAAAAAATAAAAACATGAATGAAATGTGGGAAAGGAGGCATACAACACAAAGTAGGAACAGGTATTAGCACAAAGAGGTCCTAAACAAGTTCTTTAGGAGTCGCGAGACCAGGTGAGAACATGACTGACTGAGATTCACAATTGTTTCAACTGAACTATACCTAAAGTCCTTTATTCAACCTGGAGAGTCAATGATTTTATATTTTCCTTTTTTATGATTGGACTTTTACATTTTCCTTTTATATGATTCCATTTTATCCACAGTTAAAGCTTAGGAAAAACTATAAGCACATGTCAAATTTTAATTTATCATGATGTTATTTGTGTACTTTGTGTAATTGCTGAAAACAATGGAAACAACCAGTAATGCTTGGGTTGACTCCAATGTTGGCTCTGAAGACACCGTTTCCAAGTTTATATCCTGTCTCTACCACTTACTGGAAGAGTGGCCTTGGGCAAATAATTTATCTTCTCTATGCTTCAGTTTTCTCATACCTAATATGAGGTTACCAATACTATCATATCTAAGGTTCCTGCAGTGATAATCAAGTGAATTAATGTATGTAAAGCATTTACTATCCTGTAGTGCCTGACACATAATAGAGACTTAGTAAATGTTATTCATTATTAAAATAACTGGCATAATAGTAATACTATTTAGTGCCACAAAAAAGAGAATGATGGAAAATGGAGCACATCTATAAAATTGCTATTAATGGTATAACATATAGTTTATTAAAAATGAAGTAGTTCTAAGTGTACAGGCAAGGAAAATTGTCCACAATGCATATCAAGCGAAAAAATAATAGCAATACAATTAACTCTTTTGCAACTGGATCAATTACAAGTCAACTTGGGTTACTCATGCCTTGTTTAAAAAGTACTTGGCCTTTTAAGAGTTGGTTTTATGTAACTGGGGCAGAAAGCCTGTACCTGTTTATGTACAGGTAACATATCTGTATTTGGGTGATACTAGTTCAGAAATAACCATTTGATTAAAGTAGACAAAAAGTGGTTATTGAGGAATAAAGGGACTTCAATTAAGTAGAACATTTAAGGTGCCTGAAAGAAAGCACAGTGCACTCTTTAGGAAGTAGAAGCAGGAAACAGAAAAAACAAAGTTCCCCCCAAAATAAATACAATAAGTATGAGAATGAAAATTAACATTGCCTTCTCTATAGTTTTTTTTTTTTTTTTTAAAGATTTATTTATTTATTTATTTTTGGGCCGGGGCCGGGGTCGGATTGGGGAGAGAGGGGAGCGGGCGGGCCACTTCTATTGGTCCTTTGTTTCTCCATTTTCATCCGTCTTTGTTCTTTTGGCTCCTGTGGGCCTCCCATCGCGGTGGCATCTGTTGTCGCAGAGCACCGGCTCTGGGCGCATGCGCTCCAGAGCTCCGGCTCGGTGATTGGACACATCAGTCCAGCCGCTCCGCGGCACGTGGGATCTTCCCAGGCCAGGGCTCGAACTGGCGCCCCTTGCACTGCAAGGCGGTGTCCTTACCCACTGGACCACCAGGGGAAGCCCAGCCTTCTCTATAGTTTTGATTAGGGCTCTGATTGCTGAGTATTCCACAGTATTAAAAACCACATCCCTGCAAATATACAACAGTTGGTCAACAGCCCAGCAAACAAGACTTTACAATAGACTCCTTCAATAGACAAAAGTTAATGTCTGATTCCAAGTGATGAGTAGTTCAATCTTTATCATCCCAGTCTCTCTGAGTCAACCCTGGGTCTCCCATTCAATCTCTTCTCTGCTTAAACGGGAAACCTTAAGAAGAGAAGAAGATGGGGGGGAGGGACTACGTGCATGAACTTTCTCCCTTTTATCCTTTCTTTACCTGGAACTTAGAACTTCATTGGATTTTTATGTTCTCAATAATCTTATTTTGATATGGTTCTAAATTACACAAAAATTAAATTTCTGAAAATCATGTAGCATTTTAAAAATTCTCTTTTGTAAATAATCTTAAATTAGCAAGGTCCATTAACAATTCGACTCAAGGCTTTTTGTGTTTTCCTCCAGCCCTTCTTTTAAACTGTTGAAATATCACAAACAATTTTTAATCCCTGAGCAAAGTTAAAATTCTTTTGTAGTCACAAAATACTTTTTTAAATATAAAAACTGTGAAAACAAAATTTCTTACAAATGTTGCATTCAGATTTCATCAAATTTGTGAAAAGTAAGGATATATTTAATTACTACTATATCCCAGGTACTTAGAACAAGAAAAACTTCTAGGATCAAAGAATACATGAGTAAGAATGGACTCTGCTTCACACCATTTACAATCTGGATTAAGAAAATATTAACATATGTGGCTAAAAAGGCCCAGTCTTGATGTTTCCAATGACTTGAGAAGAGAACAGTGAGTAGAAAAAAACAATGATTAGAAAAAAGAACAACCAACTGTAGGTTCCCACAGGCACAGACCAGGTATTAATAATAATCTATAGCACTGTTTTGAATTTACAGATGCCTCAATTCAATGCCATTGGCCTGGATGCAAATCTCCAGCTACACTGCTGGCATGTGCATTGTTAAAATATACAGATAAATAAATAAAACCTTATAGGTGATTCTTACAAGAATTTGGTAAGTAATCACTGCCACAGATTACCATTGCATCTGCAGGAAAAGGACACAGACAGGACTCATTAACCCTAGGTCAGTAACACAGATGCCTGGGTGGACAGGAGGAGTGAAGCCTGATAATACAGATTATTCATAATTAGAGTGGGACAAAAGGGGATAAAACTGACACTATACAGAAATTGTAGGAATACAATTGGCTTGTTTTATCTCAACAAATATATGAGCTTCAAACAGAGATAACACAAGTAGAATTTATCATAGCACTTAAACAACTCAAGCTAACTCCATGCAGCCTGATGACCCTTTGCAATTTTAGTATCAGAACTACAGCATGATTGAGTTGAATTTATATTTTAAAAAATAACAGAGTGATACAAAATTTGTAGTCTTCTCTGTGCAGAGAGAAAAGGAGATTTCAGTGATTTGAAACAGAAAATCATTACAGGTTAAAAATAATTCCAGTGTGAGAAAGAGGTGCTTGCAACGCTCTCGTCAGACACACACAGACGGGAGAAGGAGTTATATGAGCTGACTGGTGGGCTCTCCTTTGTGGAGTTCAACAGAAGAAACAGAGCTCTGCAATAGAGCACAATGTAATCTACCTAAAAGGAATACGGATAAACATGTTCATTCACATTCTATTGCAGAAATACACAGAATAACCCATATTGGCTATACACAATGTTATCCAGGTGTTGTTGCCTGATACTGCCATTTGAAAAGGTCAAAAGTTAGAGTATGACACTAGTCCCCATTCCAGAAATTTCATGTATCAATGGGGCAAAACGGAGTAGATATTTTTCAATGTTATATTTCTTTTAACTTTCAACTAATATATTGTGTTTATTCAATGACTGTTGGTTTTATTGGACTCTTAAATGTTGGTTCTTTTTCAAGTACTTTAAGAAAATTATTTTGGAGTACTATAAGCAAATTAAATGTTGGAAGTGTTTAAGCCAAATATTTATTATGTGAAGAAATCTAATTATAAAAAAGAATTAATATCCAATAGTACATTATTCTGTGATATAAATAATAAGTAATTTTGAGTTAAAAATAAATACCAGTTTTAACAACAGAGAGATTCCCTTCTCACAGTTTTCAACTGTGGTCCTATGTCTTAGAATATTGATATTAGTATTTTATGATAGAAACTCTTTTCTGACTTGCTTCCAAGTTTATGTAAAAATAGATATCATTTCATCAGTATATGGCATGCATAGTTGGATTAAATAATTTAAAATCATACCAAGAGACACCTGGGGTTTATTATAGCACACTTTTCCCCTGTGGCATTTGAAACACATGCCTTAATAAGGATGGAGTTTGAAATCGTGCATTTTCACAAATGAACTTTTAGCATGACACCAAGAAACACTGCCAAATGTATATGGCATACAGCCACATGGCCTGACATGCACATCACTTTCATTTCTCCTCAGGAACATCATTTCACCCAAAAGAGCACACCTACACCAAGACTTAAGACGTAAGGTGTTCCTTCCTTTCTTTGATTTCTTTTTGTAGTATCTTTTTCCTACCACTTTTGAAAAATGTTATCCTTCTGTGTGGAAGAAGAATTTATGGACAACAGTATTCCAAGAGAAACTTCAAATGAAAACTGCCTCCACATGTTAAAAATAAAAATTTTAAAACAAAACTTCTCATCTACTCCAGGAAAGAAACCAGAAACATATGCAACTGAGGCATCATTGTTTTCATTTTCCAAATGATCATACTTCTTAGTTTTATCCCCCAATTTTCATTAAAAACGTCAACTGTGTTTGAGTAACCACTCTGACTTTTATCCTTCCTAATGTGTTTGAAGATTAAGTTGATTAAGAAAAGTGAAAGTATATAAGTCTTCATCTAGAACTGCCATAGGATTTATGTTCACAATTTTTTATTCTCTTGGTGAGGGATTTAATAGATGGTTTCATATCTTAAAGAAGCAATCAAGACTCATACTTCTTATGTCTCTTGTCATTGGATTAGACAAAGTAATCAATGATGTAATAATGTAGAAAGGAAATTAATTAGACATTGACATCAACCCCATTTTTTGAAATATCGAGTACCTCTCAGTTCTTAGTAATTGAACAAAACTCCAAAGTGAGTTCCACATCTATATGCTAAATAAATAAGAAAGAAAACTTACATATGTTACATTATGTGATTATGGATTGCACTGTGATATGTGATATGTATCGCACTGTGTGATTATGCCATTGTACATAATAAAAAAGTAAACTTTAGACCAGTACAGTCCAATAGAAATTTCCACGATGGAAATGTTTTATATCTGTGTTGTCCAATAAAGTAGCCTCCAGCTAACATGACTGACTAAGAAACTAAATTTTATTTAATTTTAATTAGTTTAAATAGTCATAAGCAGCTACAGTCTACCATACTGGACAGAACAGCTTTAGATTAAGTAGCCTGTATCAGCAACTGTGATAGGCTGTGTCAGGTCCAGTTTAAAGAAGAAACCGTTTCTATCTCCGTAACTGCCACCAAAATGCAGGAGACATGATATGATACTTTTGTCAGAACCTTGCTATTGTAAAATAAAAAGAAAAAAAAAGAAAAAAAAAAAAGAAAAAAGAGAAAAAAAAAAGAAAAGAAGAAGTTTGCTAGTGTCATGAAGGATGGAGTTGGTAGTTAGGAAACCTGAACATGTCCCTTCTTCACAGTGAATCTCAATTCGTGGAATGCAAGGCTGAATACAATAATGTCCACCATTCCCCAAAATTACCACAACTCCTTTAACAATCACTATTTTTTTTTATCTCCCTGTATTCCTGACACTAGCTAGATGACTCCTCTGACCTCTGTCTTTGGACCCTAGACTGACATGTCATTGCAAGAACTGCATATCGTTTCTATCATTTCTCCCTTGCTTTGCCATAGTTTCCATGGATCAGGAAGCTTCAGACAGACTGAGTCTCCTGACACACTGTGCTCTTTTGATTCTGGGCAGCCTGTGCCTTAGCAAATGTTCACAATATTGGCTTCAGCTGTGTAAGTCTTCCATGCTGCATGGAGACTAACCACAGTAACCACACTTTCTCCATCTGCCGTGGTCTCCATAACCAGATGCACAACCTCAGTTTGCTGTGGCTCAACATGGCATGTGGATATGGACCTCGTGTGCAGTTCTTAGTAATTGAACAAAACTCCAAAGTGAGTTCCACATCTATATGCTAAATAAATAAGAAAGAAAACTTACATATGTTACATTATGTGATTATGGATTGCACTGTGATATGTGATATGTATCGCACTGTGTGATTATGCCATTGTACATAATAAAAAAGTAAACTTTAGACCAGTACAGTCCAATAGAAATTTCCACGATGGAAATGTTTTATATCTGTGTTGTCCAATAAAGTAGCCTCCAGCTAACATGACTGACTAAGAAACTAAATTTTATTTAATTTTAATTAGTTTAAATAGTCATAAGCAGCTACAGTCTACCATACTGGACAGAACAGCTTTAGATTAAGTAGCCTGTATCAGCAACTGTGATAGGCTGTGTCAGGTCCAGTTTAAAGAAGAAACCGTTTCTATCTCCGTAACTGCCACCAAAATGCAGGAGACATGATATGATACTTTTGTCAGAACCTTGCTATTGTAAAATAAAAAAAGAAAAAAAAAAGAAAAAGAATGCAAAAAAAAAAAGAAAAAAAGAGAAAAAAAAAAGAAAAGAAGAAGTTTGCTAGTGTCATGAAGGATGGAGTTGGTAGTTAGGAAACCTGAACATGTCCCTTCTTCACAGTGAATCTCAATCCGTGGAATGCAAGGCTGAATACAATAATGTCCACCATTCCCCAAAATTACCACAACTCCTTTAACAATCACTATTTTTTTTTATCTCCCTGTATTCCTGACACTAGCTAGATGACTCCTCTGACCTCTGTCTTTGGACCCTAGACTGACATGTCATTGCAAGAACTGCATATCGTTTCTATCATTTCTCCCTTGCTTTGCCATAGTTTCCATGGATCAGGAAGCTTCAGACAGAGTCTCCTGACACACTGTGCTCTTTTGATTCTGGGCAGCCTGTGCCTTAGCAAATGTTCACAATATTGGCTTCAGCTGTGTAAGTCTTCCATGCTGCATGGAGACTAACCACAGTAACCACACTTTCTCCATCTGCCGTGGTCTCCATAACCAGATGCACAACCTCAGTTTGCTGTGGCTCAACATGGCATGTGGATATGGACCTCGTGTGCAGTGAGGCTGCAAAAACAGAGGATGAACCATCACTAGAGCAGAATTTAGGCTGACAGACTGTATCAAGCAATAGAAAGAATAAAGTGTCTAGAGCTAGAGAGACCAGCCTGAGTTTCAATCTCACAATAACCATCTAACCACAGATTATTTATCTGATTTCTACTCTTCCCCAACTGGAAAGCGGAAATAGTAATGCTCTCAAAATTATACCACTAAATGAGATGACACTGTAAAAGTGCCTAATACAGTGACTGGGATAGAAGTTATTATATAAAATTAACTTAAAGCAGAAGAGAGCAGAGATAGGGAAACAAGTTAGCAAACAATAAAATAGTGGCAATAAACTGGAGACAAGGTGATGGATACCTAAAGAAAGAGGATAGCCATGGAAAAAACAAGGCCAACAGATATTCTGAAGGAAGTAAAGGCTCTTAGTGATAGATTAGATAAAAAGAGATAAAGGAGAGGAAGAAATTAAAGATAACTTCAAGGTAACTGGGTGGATGAAGTTAAGAAAGTTAAGCTAGATTAAAATCAGGAAGTAAGTATTTGAAGGGCAGACTAGAAAGGGAAAATAAAATAATTTTGAACTAGATTCCCAGGATTTTAGATTAAGTCCAATTAGTCTTTTCTATATTTATTAATCTATTCAAAGAAACTCAAGCAAAAAATCACTAGCCAACTTGTATAAATCTCAAAGCACTTCAGGGGCACAATCAAGGCCAAGACTTAGGTATCTTTATTCCCTTTTGCTAAATCTGGGATGAAAGCCTACGACATTCAAATAAGTATTTTTTAGAGAACTTAGTTACAGGAAAAGGTTGGAAATACACTTTGTGGAAACAGTATAAAAGATAAACCATTTAAAGCTATTAGAATAGATGATCTCACAAGATTATAGGGAAAAAGAAGGAAAAGATGGTTAACAGTTAAAAATGCTAAGTATTCAGTAAATGTCAGAGAATCAGAGCACCCGGGGCTTAGTCCCACCTGCTACCTCCCTCACTGTCAGGAATGATGCCAGTGAGGCTGATGATAATGTTGACACTGAATTGCTTTTCCATTTACCCTTCATCAGACTTCCCTATACGATTTAATTGAATTCTTGTAACATCCTGGGAACAGATACTATTATTATGCCAAGTTTTAATTTTTATCATTTTAAAAAATTATGTTTTTTCTTTTGGTTGTGTGCACGGCACAGCATGTGGGATCTTAGTTCCTGGCGGATTTAGGCTAGACTGTATCAAGCAATAGAAAGAATAAAGTGTCTAGAGCTAGAGACCAGCCTGAGTTTCAATCTCACAATAACCATCTAACCACAGATTATTTATCTGATTTCTACTCTTCCCCAACTGGAAAGCGGAAATAGTAATGCTCTCAAAATTATACCACTAAATGAGATGACACTGTAAAAGTGCCTAATACAGTGACTGGGATAGAAGTTATTATATAAAATTAACTTAAAGCAGAAGAGAGCAGAGATAGGGAAACAAGTTAGCAAACAATAAAATAGTGGCAATAAACTGGAGACAAGGTGATGGATACCTAAAGAAAGAGGATAGCCATGGAAAAAACAAGGCCAACAGATATTCTGAAGGAAGTAAAGGCTCTTAGTGATAGATTAGATAAAAGAGAGAAAGGAGAGGAAGAAATTAAAGATAACTTCAAGGTAACTGGGTGGATGAAGTTAAGAAAGTTAAACTAGATTAAAATCAGGAAGTAAGTATTTGAAGGGCAGACTAGAAAGGGAAAATAAAATAATTTTGAACTAGATTCCCAGGATTTTAGATTAAGTCCAATTAGTCTTTTCTATATTTATTAATCTATTCAAAGAAACTCAAGCAAAAAATCACTAGCCAACTTGTATAAATCTCAAAGCACTTCAGGGGCACAATCAAGGCCAAGACTTAGGTATCTTTATTCCCTTTTGCTAAATCTGGGATGAAAGCCTACGACATTCAAATAAGTATTTTTTAGAGAACTTAGTTACAGGAAAAGGTTGGAAATACACTTTGTGTAAACAGTATAAAAGATAAACCATTTAAAGCTATTAGAATAGATGATCTCACAAGATTATAGGGAAAAAGAAGGAAAAGATGGTTAACAGTTAAAAATGCTAAGTATTCAGTAAATGTCAGAGAATCAGAACACCCGGGGCTTAGTCCCACCTGCTACTTCCCTCACTGTCAGGAATGATGCCAGTGAGGCTGATGATAATGTTGACACTGAATTGCTTTTCCATTTACCCTTCATCAGACTTCCCTATACGATTTAATTGAATTCTTGTAACATCCTGGGAACAGATACTATTATTATGCCAAGTTTTAATTTTTATCATTTTAAAAAATTATATGTTTTCTTTTGGTTGTGTGCACGGCACAGCATGTGGGATCTTAGTTCCCTGGCCAGGGATCGAATTTGGGCCCTCAGCAGTGAAAGCACTGGACTGCCAGAGAATTCTCCTATTATTCCAAGTGTTTAGACAAAGAGTTTAAGTGCTCAGAAAGGTTTGGCCAAAGTCACAAATAAGTGATCGTCAGAATTTAAACTTAGAAACAGAACTGTAATTTGTGTCTAAGTTGGGACACCTCAAAAAGTTCAAGAACAGCAAAGGTAAACTGAAAATGTACAGGGCAGACCAGGCTATACTGTACCTCTGGTTATAAAAATTAAAAGACACTTTCTCATTGGCAGAAAAGCTATGACAAACCTAGACAGTGTATTAAAAAACAGAGACATCACTTTGCTGACAAAAGTCCATACAGTCAAAGCTATGATTTTTCCAACAGCTGTATATGGATATGAGAGTTGAACCATAAAGAAGGCTGAGCACCGAAGAACTGATGTTATCAAACTGTGGTGCTGGGGAAGACTCTTAAGAATCTCTTGGTCAGAAAGGAGATCAAACTAATCAATCTTAAAGGAAGTCAACCTGGAATATTCATTGGAAGGACTAATGGTGACGCTGAAGCTCCACGACTTTGACCACCTGACGTGAAGAGACAACTCACTGGAAAAGACCCTGATGCTGGGAAAGACGGAAGGCAGGAGGAGAAGGGGGTGAGAGAGGGTAAGATGGTTGGAGGGCATCACTGACTCAATGGACATGAGTTTGAGGAAACTCTGGGAGATGGTGAAAGACAGAGAAGCCTGGCATGCTGCAGTCCATGGAGTCACAAATGGTCAGACATGACTGAGCAACTGAACAACAAAGAAATCTGCCTTAAATGTTCTACAGTTATAAGTGGTAGTTATGGCCAATTCTTCAACAGTTGCCTGCATTCAATCCAATGAGATTTCTAGTATAAATGACACTTGAGATTGCTTTTCCATTTACCCTTCATCAGACTTCCCTATACGATTTAATTGAATTCTTGTAACATCCTGGGAACAGATACTATTATTATGCCAAGTTTTAATTTTTATCATTTTAAAAAATTATGTTTTTTCTTTTGGTTGTGTGCACGGCACAGCATGTGGGATCTTAGTTCCCTGGCCAGGGATCGAATTTGGGCCCTCAGCAGTGAAAGCACTGGACTGCCAGAGAATTCTCCTATTATTCCAAGTGTTTAGACAAAGAGTTTAAGTGCTCAGAAAGGTTTGGCCAAAGTCACAAATAAGTGATCGTCAGAATTTAAACTTAGAAACAGAACTATAATTTGTGTCTAAGTTGGGACACCTCAAAAAGTTCAAGAACAGCAAAGGTAAACTGAAAATGTACAGGGCAGACCAGGCTATACTGTACCTCTGGTTATAAAAATTAAAAGACACTTTCTCATTGGCAGAAAAGCTATGACAAACCTAGACAGTGTATTAAAAAACAGAGACATCACTTTGCTGACAAAAGTCCATACAGTCAAAGCTATGATTTTTCCAACAGCTGTATATGGATATGAGTTGAACCATAAAGAAGGCTGAGCACCGAAGAACTGATGTTATCAAACTGTGGTGCTGGAGAAGCCTCTTAAGAATCTCTTGGTCAGAAAGGAGATCAAACTAATCAATCTTAAAGGAAGTCAACCTGGAATATTCATTGGAAGGACTAATGGTGACGCTGAAGCTCCACGACTTTGACCACCTGACGTGAAGAGACAACTCACTGGAAAAGACCCTGATGCTGGGAAAGACGGAAGGCAGGAGGAGAAGGGGGTGAGAGAGGGTAAGATGGTTGGAGGGCATCACTGACTCAATGGACATGAGTTTGAGGAAACTCTGGGAGATGGTGAAAGACAGAGAAGCCTGGCATGCTGCAGTCCATGGAGTCACAAATGGTCAGACATGACTGAGCAACTGAACAACATAGAAATCTGCCTTAAATGTTCTACAGTTATAAGTGGTAGTTATGGCCAATTCTTCAACAGTTGCCTGCATTCAATCCAATGAGATTTCTACTTTCTCCCTCCATCAATTTCTTCCTTTCCAAAGACTTCCATAATTGCAAAGTTTTCCTAGTACCCCAAGTCTTCTCTTGCATTCCTCCTCATATCCTTGGATTCCTCTGTTCCCAAACAAGTTTGTTCTATTTCAGTTATTTGTTGCTATATATTCCCATATCCACCTTCATTGCTGCCACGTCTGCTCCTGTCCCAGCCTCATCTTCCTGTCTTTGGTGCAATGGCCCTTCTCTCTGTTCTCCTCCTCCTTTAGTCTTCCCTTCCTGCTATTATCAGTTATCTCTATAAAAAAATGAAAGTCTTTTTCTCTGGTTAAGATTAGGGAAGTAGTAAAGAGGGTCCAAAAGATACAACTTTCCAGTTATAAAATAAGTAATCCCTGAAGATGTAATGTCTATCATGAAGACTATAATTAAGAATAGTTTATTGAATATTGTAAAGTTGCTAAGAGAGTACATCTTGAGTTCTCATCACATGAAGAAAATCAATTACATGTGTTGACAGAAGCTAGCTAGGCTTATTATGGTGATAATTTTCCAATATTTACAAGCATCAAATTATTATCTTGGACACCTGAAACTAGTGAAATGTTATATGTCAATTATATCTTTAAAAATAGACACACACAATTAAACCCATCAACAGATGAATGGATAAAGAAGGTAAAGCAGATGCAGTATAATTATATACAACGGGATATTACTCAGCCATAAAAGATGAAATAACGTCATTTGCAGCAATATGGATAGAACTAGAGATGATCATATGAATAAAAGTGAGCCAGAAAGAGAAAGACAAATATCATATGATATCCCTTATACATAGAATCTAAATCTGATACAAATGAACAAAGCTGTGAAACAGAAACAGGCTCACAGACATAGAGAACAGATGTGTGGCTGCCAAGGGCGAGAGGGATGCGGGATGGAAGGACCTGGAATTTGGGATTAGGAGATGTAATCCAGTGTACAGAGGATGGATAAACAACAAAGTCCAACTGTACACCACAGGGAGCTATATTCAGTATCCTGTGGCAAACCGTAATGGAAAAGAATACTTAAAAGTTATATATAAATATATATGCACATATATATATATATTTGATTCACTTTGCTATACAGCAGAAATTAACACATCGTTGTAAATCAACTATACTTCAATAAAATAAAAACCTGAGAAGAATTAAATAATAGATAACTTCACAGCAGTTTCAGGAAAATATTCACAGCTTTCCAGCCCCACGGCCTACTCTCTGCTGATGCTCCAGGCATTCATTATCTAGGAGGTCAACAACTGCCCCCCATAAGTTTTGAAGACCCAGTGGGCAGAACAGCATTCAATATGCCACAGGCCTGTAAAAGCTGCTGTTAGACTCACACAAAGTTTCCTACTTTGTAATTCTCTTTGCACAGAACTAAGAACAGCATGCTAGGCAAATAATAGTCGAATATATGTTTCCCACATTTATTATCTTAGCAATACCAATGACTTCTTCGGAAGATGCCACAGGTAAGGAAAAAATAGAATAATCTTTAGATGAGTGGCAATATAATGATATTTGCCATTCCAAGCCTGGGAAATGCAATTTATACTTCACTTTAAAGTCATAATACCTTGCTACCTAAAGACATAAATAAGCTATTCTACTGGTAAAATCCATGGAACTACTAATTAAACCAACAGCATCAAATTATTATCTTGGACACCTGAAACTAGTGAAATGTTATATGTCAATTATATCTTTAAAAATAGACACACACAATTAAACCCATCAACAGATGAATGGATAAAGAAGGTAAAGCAGATGCAGTATAATTATATACAACGGGATATTACTCAGCCATAAAAGATGAAATAACGTCATTTGCAGCAATATGGATAGAACTAGAGATGATCATATGAATAAAAGTGAGCCAGAAAGAGAAAGACAAATATCATATGATATCCCTTATACATAGAATCTAAATCTGATACAAATGAACAAAGCTGTGAAACAGAAACAGGCTCACAGACATAGAGAACAGATGTGTGGCTGCCAAGGGCGAGAGGGATGCGGGATGGAAGGACCTGGAATTTGGGATTAGGAGATGTAATCCAGTGTACAGAGGATGGATAAACAACAAAGTCCAACTGTACACCACAGGGAGCTATATTCAATATCCTGTGGCAAACCGTAATGGAAAAGAATACTTAAAAGTTATATATAAATATATATGCACATATATATATATTTGATTCACTTTGCTATACAGCAGAAATTAACACATCATTGTAAATCAACTATACTTCAATAAAATAAAAACCTGAGAAGAATTAAATAATAGATAACTTCACAGCAGTTTCAGGAAAATATTCACAGCTTTCCAGCCCCACGGCCTACTCTCTGCTGATGCTCCAGGCATTCATTATCTAGGAGGTCAACAACTGCCCCCCATAAGTTTTGAAGACCCAGTGGGCAGAACAGCATTCAATATGCCACAGGCCTGTAAAAGCTGCTGTTAGACTCACACAAAGTTTCCTACTTTGTAATTCTCTTTGCACAGAACTAAGAACAGCATGCTAGGCAAATAATAGTCGAATATATGTTTCCCACATTTATTATCTTAGCAATACCAATGACTTCTTCGGAAGATGCCACAGGTAAGGAAAAAATAGAATAATCTTTAGATGAGTGGCAATATAATGATATTTGCCATTCCAAGCCTGGGAAATGCAATTTATACTTCACTTTAAAGTCATAATACCTTGCTACCTAAAGACATAAATAAGCTATTCTACTGGTAAAATCCATGGAGTCACTCTCAAACCAAGCTATTGCCAGGAAAACCTCACAATATTCAAAGGAGATGGTCCTGCCCTGCATAAGTGTTAAGAAGTAAACAGTAATCACTTAGTTGGAGATATTCTAAATTTGTTTACTCTATTAATAGGGTTCTCTTTTGGTCAGTGGATCACATTGTTGTGTAAACAAATGGATCTGGAGGTTGTGACTAAAGAAACATTTTAAAAGTGTTTTTCCCTTTTGTTTATATTGTCACTGCTAGAATGATACTGAGAGATACAGAGATAGCCCCAAGGAACTCTCTACCCAGGCCTCCTCCACTGGTATTTATGGTGGGAATAGGAAATGCTGTGTGCCTGCTTAAATAGCAGTGTTAAGCTATTCTGTCATGTGGTGAAATAATCTACTATGTTAATTAGAAAACTTCAGAAAGTCCTGATAAAAACCTGACCTGCTGGAAGGCAGAAGGGCAAAAGAAAAAAAAAAAAAAAAAAAAGCTTTCCCTATTCCTATTCCTTCCATTAAATACATTCATTTAAAAGGTTTTTTTTGGTTGTTGTTGTTACTGTTAAAAACTGGCAATACTCTATGCCCTCTAGGCACAAAAGTAATCAGACAAAGTAATACCAACATGCTTAAAATTATGAATTTTTGAGGGACATGTTCTAACCAAAACAGAAATTTTTTAAACAAAAAAAAATTAGCATTGCAATCTAACCCCTTTCTATTATGTGCTTAGACAGTATTTGGCTTAGTCAGTAAAAACAGCCTACTGGAGAAAGCCTGCCCACTTGAACCCCAGCTCAGCAACTAACAAGTTTTAAGACCTTAACCAAAGTACTCAGCTTCTCTCTACCTCTATTTATTCATCTTTAAGAAGCACATTACGAACACATCCCTCCCTTCCCTTTAAGAAAGCACATTACAACACATTGGAAGATGCCACAGGTAAGGAAAAAATAGAATAATCTTTAGATGAGTGGCAATATAATGATATTTGCCATTCCAAGCCTGGGAAATGCAATTTATACTTCACTTTAAAGTCATAATACCTTGCTACCTAAAGACATAAATAAGCTATTCTACTGGTAAAATCCATGGAGTCACTCTCAAACCAAGCTATTGCCAGGAAAACCTCACAATATTCAAAGGAGATGGTCCTGCCCTGCATAAGTGTTAAGAAGTAAACAGTAATCACTTAGTTGGAGATATTCTAAATTTGTTTACTCTATTAATAGGGTTCTCTTTTGGTCAGTGGATCACATTGTTGTGTAAACAAATGGATCTGGAGGTTGTGACTAAAGAAACATTTTAAAAGTGTTTTTCCCTTTTGTTTATATTGTCACTGCTAGAATGATACTGAGAGATACAGAGATAGCCCCAAGGAACTCTCTACCCAGGCCTCCTCCACTGGTATTTATGGTGGGAATAGGAAATGCTGTGTGCCTGCTTAAATAGCAGTGTTAAGCTATTCTGTCATGTGGTGAAATAATCTACTATGTTAATTAGAAAACTTCAGAAAGTCCTGATAAAAACCTGACCTGCTGGAAGGCAGAAGGGCAAAAGAAAAAAAAAAAAAAAAAAAAAGCTTTCCCTATTCCTATTCCTTCCATTAAATACATTCATTTAAAAGGTTTTTTTTGGTTGTTGTTGTTACTGTTAAAAACTGGCAATACTCTATGCCCTCTAGGCACAAAAGTAATCAGACAAAGTAATACCAATATGCTTAAAATTATGAATTTTTGAGGGACATGTTCTAACCAAAACAGAAATTTTTTAAACAAAAAAAAATTAGCATTGCAATCTAACCCCTTTCTATTATGTGCTTAGACAGTATTTGGCTTAGTCAGTAAAAACAGCCTACTGGAGAAAGCCTGCCCACTTGAACCCCAGCTCAGCAACTAACAAGTTTTAAGACCTTAACCAAAGTACTCAGCTTCTCTCTACCTCTATTTATTCATCTTTAAGAAGCACATTACGAACACATCCCTCACATTACAACCTTGTGAATATTTTAAAACATCAAGTAGAGCATGGAACAATGTCAAGGACCACAGCACACACACAATAAACATCAGCCATTATTACTGTATACACAACCTGTCCTGGAGATTTGTCTAACACAGTGAGGAACTCTTTCAAATGTATTTTCTATGTTGAGTTAAATCACTTCCAAAACACATCTGAATGAATAATCCTGAGCTTCTTATCTACTCAAAAGCAAAGGCAAAACAATCAAAAGTGTGACAATCACTCACCGTTGAGCCAATGGTGCTCTGAAATGTCAGTTCTGATGTAATGGTGGTCATGTGTAGGCCCAAGGGACCGCGTGAATGCCGTATCCTTGCCAAGGAAATCAGAAGCTGTTCCAGAGTAGAGGTACTCATCTGCAAGGGAGAAAAGCACACACAGGGCTCTAAGAGTTTACTGGCACACACCACTGATGACAGACCAATTTCACAGCATGACACCAAAGATGTTTGTTGTGTAACATCACAGTATATTGTTTCATAAATTTCCCCTTCGGAGTTTGAAAAATCTCCTCAGCTGAAGAAAACATAACTCAAGGAACTTTGGCAAGCTGATGCTAAATTACTAAATACTCGAATATAAAAAAGGCCAAAGGCTCCTGGATGAATAATTGCCCATGAATTTAGCTTCTGTTATAAAAGAGCGCTTCTTTCCCTCTCCTCACAAATAATTCAAAGATACGTCATAATTAGGAGTCCCTCTTTGGAACAACACACACACACACACACACACACATTTAAAAAGTAAACACCATAATGAGGAATGAATTGTGTAATTAGTATTTACTTAACCGACAGACCCTCAGTGACCACAACTTTTCTTTGCCTAACCTCTGCTGAAAGGGAGCTTTCAGCACTGAAGTCATTATTTGTAATTATAACATGTGCATTCCTTGTCTCTAATAGTTCTGATAAACAGGAATTTCTGAAAAGGGAAAGATGTGGCCATTACCGCATACCAAACTTCTTTGTCCTGTTATTTGTGTAAAGTCGATATCCTTGTTTTACCAGAGATAGAAGGAGAGAGGAAAAGAGGAGAGGAGCAAGGAGGTGACAGAGGCAGAGAGAGGTGGGGAAGGAGAGTGGAAGGAATGAGGAAGAAGAGAAGGCAGAGGGGTGGAAGATGAGGGAGAGGAGAGGAAGAGAGACAGAAGGAATGTGAAGAGGGGAAAGAAAAGGATGTGGAGCAGAGGAGCCAGGGCTGAGAAGAGCAAAGGGTGGTCCATCCATGTTCCCTGGAGCTGGTTCACATATTGTTGGGGGCATGGCAGGAATAATGCAATCCCCACAGTAGAATGCGTTACCCTTGTGAGAGCTAAGCTTCTGTCTCAAGAAATCTTTACATTCAACTACTTTGGGTTACACTTAATAGACTAAATAAAAATAGCTAATATCTACACAGCATTTCGATTTTTTTAAAGACTAAGTATAAGAACAGCTACTTCTACTTTTTATCAGAAAAATTCAATTTTCCTCAGAAGTATATTGTAAAATCCTTCTTTTGCAGAAGTGATTCACATACTTTCAAAATTCTCAAATATAAAAAGGCCTAAGGCTCCTGGATGAATAATTGCCCATGAATTTAGCTTCTGTTATAAAAGAGCGCTTCTTTCCCTCTCCTCACAAATAATTCAAAGATACGTCATAATTAGGAGTCCCTCTTTGGAACAACACACACACACACACACACACATTTAAAAAGTAAACACCATAATGAGGAATGAATTGTGTAATTAGTATTTACTTAACCGACAGACCCTCAGTGACCACAACTTTTCTTTGCCTAACCTCTGCTGAAAGGGAGCTTTCAGCACTGAAGTCATTATTTGTAATTATAACATGTGCATTCCTTGTCTCTAATAGTTCTGATAAACAGGAATTTCTGAAAAGGGAAAGATGTGGCCATTACCGCATACCAAACTTCTTTGTCCTGTTATTTGTGTAAAGTCGATATCCTTGTTTTACCAGAGATAGAAGGAGAGAGGAAAAGAGGAGAGGAGCAAGGAGGTGACAGAGGCAGAGAGAGGTGGGGAAGGAGAGTGGAAGGAATGAGGAAGAAGAGAAGGCAGAGGGGTGGAAGATGAGGGAGAGGAGAGGAAGAGAGACAGAAGGAATGTGAAGAGGGGAAAGAAAAGGATGTGGAGCAGAGGAGCCAGGGCTGAGAAGAGCAAAGGGTGGTCCATCCATGTTCCCTGGAGCTGGTTCACATATTGTTGGGGGCATGGCAGGAATAATGCAATCCCCACAGTAGAATGCATTACCCTTGTGAGAGCTAAGCTTCTGTCTCAAGAAATCTTTACATTCAACTACTTTGGGTTACACTTAATAGACTAAATAAAAATAGCTAATATCTACACAGCATTTCGATTTTTTTAAAGACTAAGTATAAGAACAGCTACTTCTACTTTTTATCAGAAAAATTCAATTTTCCTCAGAAGTATATTGTAAAATCCTTCTTTTGCAGAAGTGATTCACATACTTTCAAAATTCTCCAATTATATCCAGTGAAATAAGACTTGTACTGAACTATTTGAGACAATCAACCAAACTACTCATAACCATAGTCAGCTTCCAAAAGAGGGGAAAACACACATACATACACATAAAAGAGAAACCCAGTTATGTAAAGTGCAACTTTTTGGTACCACAGTGCAACAGTTGGAATTAGTTTCTCAATCAGGGACTGAACCTGTGCCTTCTGCAATGGAAGGGCAGAGCAGTAACCACTGGACCACCTGGGAAGTGCCATTTACATAAAGTAAATGTAGACATGGTACTGATTCCATCTCTTAAATATATACAGTGCAAGGCAATATTTCATTGTGAGTGAATTTTAAAAATAGAAGAACTAATAACAACATCAATTAAGACATCACAAAGAAAGTTTGGTAAGAGTAAAGGAAACATACCACTAATTTGAAACATAAAACTGCAAACATTCAAATTTTGCCAGGATAAAAGAAAAAAGGTCTATTTGAACATAAAAGTTGGATCTATATATCAAGGGTTTAAAACTTTATTCTTTAACTTAAATTACTTAGGGTCTGAGGGGGCATCAATGTCTATACTCTATTGTTTTTTTACTAAGGGTGTGTCAGTTCTACTTGATGGATCCGAATCACAAATCATCAATCTCATTTTATGAGGATAATGACTAAACATTTGTCAAGTAATTTTCAAAACACACAAACACACACACACTTTCACTTCAAAGGAAGAGCACTGGTTCTCACTAAGTGAAATTACAATGTCATGGTACGTCACTCTTGATCATCTATTCAAACAACTGATGGACAAGTCAAATGAAAGAGACCAAAGTCATGAACCAAGCCAAGACAAAAGCACTCCTTATAATGGCTGAAATTCAGAGGTCATCCCAACATTCCTCAGCAAAGACTTCAGACCACAGAGTAAACATGGTGGTCCTCCCGTAAAAGAATGTAAGATGTCAAAGCAAGACAGCTACTCTAAACTTTTATCAAAGAAAATATTCTACACAGCATTTCGATTTTTTAAAGACTAAGTATAAGAACAGCTACTTCTACTTTATCAGAAAAATTCAATTTTCCTCAGAAGTATATTGTAAAATCCTTCTTTTGCAGAAGTGATTCACATACTTTCAAAATTCTCCAATTATATCCAGTGAAATAAGACTTGTACTGAACTATTTGAGACAATCAACCAAACTACTCATAACCATAGTCAGCTTCCAAAAGAGGGGAAAACACACATACATACACATAAAAGAGAAACCCAGTTATGTAAAGTGCAACTTTTTGGTACCACAGTGCAACAGTTGGAATTAGTTTCTCAATCAGGGACTGAACCTGTGCCTTCTGCAATGGAAGGGCAGAGCAGTAACCACTGGACCACCTGGGAAGTGCCATTTACATAAAGTAAATGTAGACATGGTACTGATTCCATCTCTTAAATATATACAGTGCAAGGCAATATTTCATTGTGAGTGAATTTTAAAAATAGAAGAACTAATAACAACATCAATTAAGACATCACAAAGAAAGTTTGGTAAGAGTAAAGGAAACATACCACTAATTTGAAACATAAAACTGCAAACATTCAAATTTTTGCCAGGATAAAAGAAAAAAAGGTCTATTTGAACATAAAAGTTGGATCTATATATCAAGGGTTTAAAACTTTATTCTTTAACTTAAATTACTTAGGGTCTGAGGGGTCATCAATGTCTATACTCTATTGTTTTTTTACTAAGGGTGTGTCAGTTCTACTTGATGGATCCGAATCACAAATCATCAATCTCATTTTATGAGGATAATGACTAAACATTTGTCAAGTAATTTTCAAAACACACAAACACACACACACTTTCACTTCAAAGGAAGAGCACTGGTTCTCACTAAGTGGAAATTACAATGTCATGGTACGTCACTCTTGATCATCTATTCAAACAACTGATGGACAAGTCAAATAAAAAGAGACCAAAGTCATGAACCAAGCCAAGACAAAAGCACTCCTTATAATGGCTGAAATTCAGAGGTCATCCCAACATTCCTCAGCAAAGACTTCAGACCACAGAGTAAACATGGTGGTCCTCCCGTAAAAGAATGTAAGATGTATACAAAGCAAGAGAAGTCAATGTGTGAGCAAAATTTTCACATTTCTATTAATATAAACAGGTTATGGTGAGACTTGGCAGGGAGAGTAGTTATAGCACTCTATTATCTGTATTCTATAGTTTGATTTGTTTTATTAATTTATGCACCTACATCTTATTATTATTCCCCTACTCTAATCTTCAATATATTTTGTAATATCTTTTGTTCAAGGAATTGCTAGGTTTAACTGCCATAATGGACCAAACAGGGGCATAGCTAAATATAATAAAATCTAAGTTATCTACATGTAAAATCTTAGGACATGTGTCTTTTGCATCAAAAAGATTTCAACCTTTTTATCCTTAAGTTCATTTTAAATGTAACTGTGCAGATGTTAAGGATTATTGGAGACTCACTTTATGGATAAGGAGTTAAGTACAGAGAGATGTGACACTAAACTGCTAAAACCAAACAGCCAATGGATGATTAATCCAAGATAATCTTTAACTCATTAAGACAATGTGGTTGAATCTACAGACATCTCTTTAGAAAAACACCTGAAAGCAAGAACTTTCCATCGCTGCTCTTACCTGTCATTACTGAAGCAAAAGGCTGCTGAGGATCAAAAGGGCATTTCAGCCTGCCAGACTCCAAATTATGTGTGTCTAGTTTGAACATAACTTCCTGTTAAGAGAAATATTAACACAAGTGTGATTTTTTAAAACAAAATATCAGAATCGGCAAGAACATAGGAGATAAAAACTGAATTCTAACTCACTAATTCAACAACAACTGGGCATACAACATGCATATCAAGCTGTGCTTCTTAACTCTTCCACAAATATTATTTCTGGCAAGACTCAATTCCTATGTTTTGGTCTCTATTTGCCCTAAGTATAAGTGATAATAATGAATGAGTTTTTCAATTGGAAATAGTAATATCCTCATCAATTCATTTAGGATGGACCACTATTATCATCAAAATCACCATCAAGTATTCCTATCTTAGGCCTACTAACTAATTTACTGAGTTTGATAAGCCAGTTTCCTCTTCTGAGGAATAAATTTTTCTATAATAATTATAGAAATAAAAGAGCAGAGACGTCATTTTGTAGACAAAGGTCTATATAGTCAAAGGTATGGTTTTTCCAGTAGTCATGTATGGATGTGAGAGCTGGACCATAAAGAAGGCTGAGTGCTCAAGAACTAGTGCTTTCGAACTATGGTGTTGGAGAATACTCTTGAGAGTCCTTTGAACTGCAAGAAGATCAAACCAGTCAACCCTAAAGGAAATCAACCCTGAACATTCTTTGGAAGCACTGATGCTGAAGCTCCAATACTTTGGCCACCTGATGCGAAGAGCTGACTCACTGGAAAAGACCCTGATGCTGAGAAAGATTGAAGGCAGAAAGAGAAGGGGACAACAGAGGATGAGACAGTTGGATGGCATCACTGACTCAATAGACATGAGTTTGAGCAAGCTTTAGGAGATGGTGAAAGACAGGGAAGCCTGGCATGATGAAGTCCATGGAGTTGCAAAGAGTTGGACATGAATAAGTGACTGAACCAAAACAATTATCATAATAATACTTTCATTACATTAAATATTTGCAACTATACCAAGTTACTTAAGCCTGATGATACTTTGTAATTTTAGTGACATAAAAGTGGTAAGGCAGGCAGTTCATTTCCAGGGCTGTTGATACATGTGGGCAAAAAAAAAAAATCCTGTTGTAGTATTTTCACTATTATGAAAACACTATGCACATTAAAGCCACATAGTTATTTTGGCAGAAACATCTATTTTTATAATAGTGGTCACAGACAGAATGGCATTGGCAGACTTTTAATATTCAGGAAACAAAAACATCTTAAGTTGAACTTTCCAAGAAAAATATGAATGTATAATGAATATAGCCCCATGAGCTCCAGTGTTTCATAACAATGACAACACTACCATCCAGCAAAAAGACGGATGACTCAGCCTGCAAATGTGCTAGTTAGAGGAATTCAGCATTTCTGACATTCTCTCTAGATGGCATATCTACAGTTGTATCAGAGCAATTGCAATTAAAAGGAGTCATTCAATGCCCCTTATCTAGAAAGCAAGCAGAGAAGCAAAAAGGATAGAAGAAATTTGATTATTTGGATTATTATTTTTGTATGATGTGACATTTCTCATCTTTTTCTTTTAAACAATACTAAAAGTATCTACTGCCTTATTAAGAAAGAGCAATACTAATTTAAATAGCATGATTAACAATCACTATTTAATAGTTTTAAGTAAATGTGCTATAAAACTAAGAGTGATGATACTTAACAGTTAACACACACTAACCATGAGCAGGACATTCACGTACATTACCTCAGTGAATTGTCACCATAAATGTAAAGACATAGCTACTTTAAGAATTCCATTTTGAAAAGAGGTACATTGAGAGTAAAAGGGAGATGGATCTTGTTCAGTGTCACATAAGGACGATGAGGCAGAGCAGGATCTTGAACTCAGGACTGTCTCCAAAGTTCATGTTCCTAACTAATCTAATCTCAGGATTTCAAATTCATGGATTTAAAAATGTGCTGAAATGTATAGACTCACCAAGACAATGTAACATGATCAAGCTCAAGTATGTTTAGTGAGAACAGTGCAGCTAATGACACAGGGTGACAGCGGTGCCTAGGCACAAAACAAGTCCAGTGAGAACACATCTAGGGCACGGTTCCCAACTGCGGATGAGACTAGAGATATGTCAGGGAAAAACACCTACAGATCACGGCCCTTAAGAATGTTTAAATATCATTAAGGGCACATTATTCTCCACAGGTCAAACAGAACTGTTGACTCCAAAGCCTATAATGGGACGTTGTAAAGGGAAAAAGTAAACTGAATTCTGGTGTGTCAGAAAATTTTAGTAAAAAGCTAAAAAAGAAAACCCAAGAAAGTACCTGGGGACAATGTCATAATTGATGCAAAGTCCTAGATAAACATTTATAATTGTGCAGACTCCTGTTGTCAAAATGCAACATTTTGTTAAATTCTCAAGATAAGCCCATTAAATCGTTATCTGTGGAGACTAAGGACAAGGTCTCCCTTATAATCTCCTGGAGAAAGGAGAGAGCAGGAAAGCGGGTTTCTCCTGGCCAAGAAAGGCAGAGATCATGGACTTCCTAGCATTCAAACTATGGCAATTAAAAGGAGTCATTCAATGCCCCTTATCTAGAAAGCAAGCAGAGAAGCAAAAGGATAGAAGAAATTTGATTATTTGGATTATTATTTTGTATGATGTGACATTTCTCATCTTTTTCTTTTAAACAATACTAAAAGTATCTACTGCCTTATTAAGAAAGAGCAATACTAATTTAAATAGCATGATTAACAATCACTATTTAATAGTTTTAAGTAAATGTGCTATAAAACTAAGAGTGATGATACTTAACAGTTAACACACACTAACCATGAGCAGGACATTCACGTACATTACCTCAGTGAATTGTCACCATAAATGTAAAGACATAGCTACTTTAAGAATTCCATTTTGAAAAGAGGTACATTGAGAGTAAAAGGGAGATGGATCTTGTTCAGTGTCACATAAGGACGATGAGGCAGAGCAGGATCTTGAACTCAGGACTGTCTCCAAAGTTCATGTTCCTAACTAATCTAATCTCAGGATTTCAAATTCATGGATTTAAAAATGTGCTGAAATGTATAGACTCACCAAGACAATGTAACATGATCAAGCTCAAGTATGTTTAGTGAGAACAGTGCAGCTAATGACACAGGGTGACAGCGGTGCCTAGGCACAAAACAAGTCCAGTGAGAACACATCTAGGGCACGGTTCCCAACTGCGGATGAGACTAGAGATATGTCAGGGAAAAACACCTACAGATCACGGCCCTTAAGAATGTTTAAATATCATTAAGGGCACATTATTCTCCACAGTCAAACAGAACTGTTGACTCCAAAGCCTATAATGGGACGTTGTAAAGGGAAAAAGTAAACTGAATTCTGGTGTGTCAGAAAATTTTAGTAAAAAGCTAAAAAAGAAAACCCAAGAAAGTACCTGGGGACAATGTCATAATTGATGCAAAGTCCTAGATAAACATTTATAATTGTGCAGACTCCTGTTGTCAAAATGCAACATTTTGTTAAATTCTCAAGATAAGCCCATTAAATCGTTATCTGTGGAGACTAAGGACAAGGTCTCCCTTATAATCTCCTGGAGAAAGGAGAGAGCAGGAAAGCGGGTTTCCCTGAGCCAGAGTCAAGGACGCCAACAGGAAAATGATGTCAAAAACAAAGACTGATTCAATGGACTTCCTGAGATAAACTGAATTACATGACACTTTAACTTTTGAGACAATTTTAATTTTTAAGACTTGTCCCATTTAACTCCTTAAGCCTAATTATGCAAAAAGTGCCTGTCCAAACTACGCACAGAGAAATAATCTTGAAGCAAAGACAGAAGAAGCTAAGAATGGGAAATGTTTAATCATCATAACAACTAGGCAAAGTTATTGTTTTATATTAATATTAATTATTAATACTATTAATATTTAAGTATGAGGTTTTCAGCAGGAGAAAGGAGATTCCAGAGGAAAGAACATGCTTCCAATATAACTATTACATAACTATCAGGCACCCCCAGTACTAGAGAGTAGATGCAACAAATGGCAGAAGTTATTTTTAAGTAAAGTTTATATACATACTTTGGAAATACTTGCCTCTTTACTTTTCTGTGTTCTTGTTGCCTAATACGGCTGAGTATTAAGTGACTGGAATAGAGCAAGTGCCATGCCAAAGCCTGCCCAATCGTTATTTTTAATTTTATTCTTAAAATAGCTGAGTTACTATTTTTATCATCATCGTTTTGCTGAATAAACAGGCTTAGAAAGTTTACGTAGAAGGCCACGGAGCTGGTAAATGGCTGGAGCCATAATTCAAACTCTGCCTCCCCACGTTCAAATTCTCAGTTGTTGTCAACAGCCCTGACTTCTGTCCTGAAACTAGGATCCACCTGCCACTTGGCATGATCTACAGAACATTTCTCCAAAGCAGAATGTATACAAGTAACTCACCATTTTCCCCACAAATTTGTTACTCGTCTCACCTCAATAAATAACACCATTCTTCTCCAACTCATTACTAAAGAGAAATCTGGGATTCATTTCAGCTGCTTCATCTTTCTTCTCCTTACCCCCAACATACAAGAGTGGTCCCGAGGAGGGGGATGCTGCACACTTCTCTCCTCTGTCTCTGTAATCTCTTGGTGTTCCCTCTTCCCAGCCATCCTAGTAGCAACCTTACCTATTTGAAAATGGAAGTGCTTTCCCTCTGAGCTGCACAGTGAATCCTGGGACTAATAATTCATTTTAGAAGTCAACAGTCTTCACTCAGAGCTGCTATACAGTTACCTGTACTAACTAGTGGAAAAACTCACAAGGCTCAAGACCCCTATTCACTCATAATTCTCTAATTCACAGAACCTGTCAATTTGACTGCCCTGGGGCTTTTTGAGTCTTAAGCTAAGTAATTAGCTCCTTCTAAATTCCCTTTCAGCACTTGGGACTTTCAAGAGTTAAAGAACACTACTTGCATCCCTCAGCAGGTTGTGAGTTTGGCCCTTAGCCCCAGGCCTCAAAACACATCCAAGCTGTGGGGCTATCTCATATAATTACACACTATGCTATGAGCCACTGTTATATATTACCCTTCATCAAAGCCAGTCAAGAGAACATTACACCAGCAACAAAGAATGATGGATTTGCCTTGCCAAGTCTCCTAGTGGTTCAGAGATTTAACTACCAGGGCTGCTTTACTTTCAAACCATTGAGTCTGGGCTGGTTAGACAAGTTGGTTTGAGAGGAAAATTTATCCAGCCACAGTTTGTGGGTTTGATCTCTGCTTGAATCAGTTAAATCAGCACAAAGAAACCTGTACCATGAGCCCAGACTTTACTTTCAAACATGAAGCCAATTACCCCACAGATATGTGTGGTTAGTCACAAGAAGAATAGACATAAACATAAGGATGACAGTGTAACCCATCAACCAGTACAAAGCAATGATTTAGAGTACAGATTCACAAGCTCAGATGGGCATGCTTGCTCTAGAGATAGAATACTTAGGCTCAATTCCTTGTTAGACCATTTATCAGCTGGTTAATCTTAGGCATGTTATTTCATTCCAGTGAGATTCAATTTTTACTTATTTTTAAAACTGGGAGGTATAAAGGTACCAACTTCATTAACAGTGTTGTGAAATTTCAAAAAACAATCCATGTAAGTGGCATCCATGACACTAAGAAAGCACTCTGACAAATAAATGTTGGAATTTAAACAAAGTGCCTTTTTTTCCTAACTTCATTAAATCAGGGCCATCCTCTGTCTCTGTAATCTCTTGGTGTTCCCTCTTCCCAGCCATCCTAGTAGCAACCTTACCTATTTGAAAATGGAAGTGCTTTCCCTCTGAGCTGCACAGTGAATCCTGGGACTAATAATTCATTTTAGAAGTCAACAGTCTTCACTCAGAGCTGCTATACAGTTACCTGTACTAACTAGTGGAAAAACTCACAAGGCTCAAGACCCCTATTCACTCATAATTCTCTAATTCACAGAACCTGTCAATTTGACTGCCCTGGGGCTTTTTGAGTCTTAAGCTAAGTAATTAGCTCCTTCTAAATTCCTTTCAGCACTTGGGACTTTCAAGAGTTAAAGAACACTACTTGCATCCCTCAGCAGGTTGTGAGTTTGGCCCTTAGCCCCAGGCCTCAAAACACATCCAAGCTGTGGGGCTATCTCATATAATTACACACTATGCTATGAGCCACTGTTATATATTACCCTTCATCAAAGCCAGTCAAGAGAACATTACACCAGCAACAAAGAATGATGGATTTGCCTTGCCAAGTCTCCTAGTGGTTCAGAGATTTAACTACCAGGGCTGCTTTACTTTCAAACCATTGAGTCTGGGCTGGTTAGACAAGTTGGTTTGAGAGGAAAATTTATCCAGCCACAGTTTGTGGGTTTGATCTCTGCTTGAATCAGTTAAATCAGCACAAAGAAACCTGTACCATGAGCCCAGACTTTACTTTCAAACATGAAGCCAATTACCCCACAGATATGTGTGGTTAGTCACAAGAAGAATAGACATAAACATAAGGATGACAGTGTAACCCATCAACCAGTACAAAGCAATGATTTAGAGTACAGATTCACAAGCTCAGATGGGCATGCTTGCTCTAGAGATAGAATACTTAGGCTCAATTCCTTGTTAGACCATTTATCAGCTGGTTAATCTTAGGCATGTTATTTCATTCCAGTGAGATTCAATTTTTACTTATTTTTAAAACTGGGAGGTATAAAGGTACCAACTTCATTAACAGTGTTGTGAAATTTCAAAAAACAATCCATGTAAGTGGCATCCATGACACTAAGAAAGCACTCTGACAAATAAATGTTGGTTAAATTATTGTAATCAAAGTGCTTCTCATTTATTGAAATGCTCATTGGTAGCTGGAATACATTACTCCTAATTAATACATGCCACATTTCCACTATGCCAACTTGGTCTGGCAGAAATAAGTCCAGTATGATAACAAGTATGTTAATAACTATGTATACAATTTTAAGAAAATTATTAAAATTATCTCTATTTAGTGTCTACTATTGTAAACATATGTAACAGGTCAAATTTGCTTGATGGGAAAAATTAAATTATTTATAAGATGTCATTCTGTGACAAGGTCTTATAGGAAATGAATTTTTACCAACAGCAACATCCTAAATAGATCTAATTATAAAGGACACTTGAGAGAAAATAAAGCTGTACATAGAGCCTAGAAAATAAGCACTTTCAACATGTCACTAAAAAACTTTTAATAGAAGTTTTTATTAATAAAAGTTTTTATTAGGTGGTTATAATCAGAATGGTAATCCATATTAACTCAGTTCATACAGAATATGATTCATTTTTTATATTCAAATCCACCTATTTTATGTCATAGGTATTAAGTAACAAGTTATTATAGTACTATAACTATTTCATAATATTACCTCTTTGTAGATCCCAAGATCAATATATCCACATATCGGATGAAACGCTCCAGTTCCACAGACATAAATGTGAGTTTTGTTATAGGGTTGAAGTACTCTGATGAAATTTGCACATTCTGTCTATTGGGAACAAAAATACAAAAGTATTAGCATACAATTCAGGTATTTGAAAGATTATCATTCATACCACCTGCTTTCCAAGTAGATTAATCATCAAAAGTAAGAGCTAAAACAACAAAAAAAAGGATTTATGAGAACTGTTTAATAGCTGATTTATAGCAAAGGAGGCAAAACAAATGAGAAACTATGACCTGAAGCTTTTTTTTTTTTTTTTTTTTTAAGTTTTAAGGTTTTGAATCAATCAGAGGACTAGAATGCACATCTCTAAGTGGGATTCAGTGGGACCCAGAGAATAAACAGAGTATGAATGATGTATCCATACTTTGTTTCAAGGTTTACGTAAGAACTAAAATGAAACCAAATGTTACGTTCTGATTCCTGCATTTTCTTACTGTCTCAGCTACACTAAACAAAACAACACAGATGTGTCTCTCTCTATATTATTCCATTCTTACTTCCCAGAATGCCATACCAAAGGTATTTCCTTTTATTCACAATGTTACAGAGCAGCCATAGCTTAATTCCTGCTTATTCTAAGAACATCTTCTATTTCTTCCATAAATGTTATTTTATGCCAGGTCAAAATTTTAAGAGACTTACATTTCTGCCTCTTTTGCAAATGCTTGGGCCTAGAAGTACTTCCTTAAAACTTGTATCTTTCTAACTTAATTATTTTCTATCCCCTAGTTACTTGTAAATAGTGATTCAGTTTTTCAGAGTAGTCATTCTTGTTATTATATATGTTATTTTCATTTCATCTCCTGTAAAGTCATTCCTTAAGTAAAATTTTTAAAAGATAGACAGTACGTATCTGTAAACAACAAAACTCTGTAAAAGTTAAAAGTAAAAGAAAAAAAAAAATTTTTTAAAAGACAGACAGTAACTCCGTTGATAGGATTATGATTTTTATATGGGTTAAAATAAAGAATATAACATTTCATAATTGCTTATCACTTACTTCGATTTTGATTTACACAAAATAATCAATTTTCCAGTGACTACTCTGATTTTAGAATGAATAGCTGTTTCTCCATAACTGTGGTACTGAGTTGCTAGTACCAATTCTTTGGCCAGCTAGCCTGGCAATCTTATGTTTCAAGAATTTGTAGATCACAGTGAATAAAATACACACATTCTACTATGAAAAAATGTTATAAAGAACCAACTGATTGAGTTTTCTGCTCTCCACTTCCTTAAAAACAAAGGAGTTGCCTAAGACTACATAAAGGACAGGATCAGTCCCTCCGTTAACCATGGAAAAGAGGGCTGTTTATCAGGTAGGGAGAGTCAGAATTCTCTAAGAGCAGCAGGGCCACTACAAATGGCTACCCAGTTGTGTGCTGCAAAAAAATAAAAAAAACATAAAAAAACAGTCATATCTGAGGATATGCAAATCACACCATGGACATCTTTAATTTCCTAAATATTTTCACATGGTTAGTATATGTTCTCATGTAATTATTATTATATATAGACTCTTAAGGAAAGTTTTATATTCAGAGACAATTTATCTTGCAAACAAACTTGTTTCCACTCTTCCATCAAGGTAACTGATAAGAATTTCTTTTCTATTGACACAAAAGCACCACAGAGAACTAGCTTCATGTTTTTCTACATCACGTTAGACAATCGCGAATGAAAATCTAACACATACGGTAAATATGCCCTCTTGATGGTTTTGAACAAATGACACAGTAATACGAGATAAGCCAGGGCAAAAACAAGTAAAAAATGTATGTGACCATCAGATAAATTATAATGATGGCTTCACTGCTAAGGTAAGAGACTCTAATATTCTCCAGCCTTCATTTTGCTCACTCATGCTCACTGAAGGAACTTCTTGTTAGTCGCTCCCCCACGAAGAGGTTTATGCAAGGATGAGATCCATACAAGGAATGCTACTCCTAGAGCAGAAGAGGAAAGGGATATGTGTCCACTGAGTCACTCACTACCAGTGATTTCATCATTTTCCAAAAGCTCTGTTTTACCAGAGTCATAGAAGTTACAAGATAACTGTTCTGGAGTGAATATCTGTGTTCTCCCCGAGTTCACAGGTTGAAACCCTAACACCTTCGAGGGGATGGTTTAGGACGTTAGGTCTAGAGGAGATAAGCCGCTTTAGAAGAGGTCAGAAGAATGAGATCCTCCTGAGAAGATTCGTGCCCTTCTAGTACCAATTCTTTGGCCAGCTAGCCTGGCAATCTTATGTTTCAAGAATTTGTAGATCACAGTGAATAAAATACACACATTCTACTATGAAAAAATGTTATAAAGAACCAACTGATTGAGTTTTCTGCTCTCCACTTCCTTAAAAACAAAGGAGTTGCCTAAGACTACATAAAGGACAGGATCAGTCCCTCCGTTAACCATGGAAAAGAGGGCTGTTTATCAGGTAGGGAGAGTCAGAATTCTCTAAGAGCAGCAGGGCCACTACAAATGGCTACCCAGTTGTGTGCTGAAAAACAAAAAAAAAAAAACATAAAAAAACAGTCATATCTGAGGATATGCAAATCACACCATGGACATCTTTAATTTCCTAAATATTTTCACATGGTTAGTATATGTTCTCATGTAATTATTATTATATATAGACTCTTAAGGAAAGTTTTATATTCAGAGACAATTTATCTTGCAAACAAACTTGTTTCCACTCTTCCATCAAGGTAACTGATAAGAATTTCTTTTCTATTGACACAAAAGCACCACAGAGAACTAGCTTCATGTTTTTCTACATCACGTTAGACAATCGCGAATGAAAATCTAACACATACGGTAAATATGCCCTCTTGATGGTTTTGAACAAATGACACAGTAATACGAGATAAGCCAGGGCAAAAACAAGTAAAAAATGTATGTGACCATCAGATAAATTATAATGATGGCTTCACTGCTAAGGTAAGAGACTCTAATATTCTCCAGCCTTCATTTTGCTCACTCATGCTCACTGAAGGAACTTCTTGTTAGTCGCTCCCCCACGAAGAGGTTTATGCAAGGATGAGATCCATACAAGGAATGCTACTCCTAGAGCAGAAGAGGAAAGGGATATGTGTCCACTGAGTCACTCACTACCAGTGATTTCATCATTTTCCAAAAGCTCTGTTTTACCAGAGTCATAGAAGTTACAAGATAACTGTTCTGGAGTGAATATCTGTGTTCTCCCCGAGTTCACAGGTTGAAACCCTAACACCTTCGAGGGGATGGTTTAGGACGTTAGGTCTAGAGGAGATAAGCCGCTTTAGAAGAGGTCAGAAGAATGAGATCCTCCTGAGAAGATTCGTGCCCTTCTAAGAAGAGACCAGGACACTTGCTCTCACCCCTCTGACCTGTGCAGAAACTACTGGTAGACGGCCACCTGGGAGCCAAGATTAGAATTTTCACCAGGAACCAAGTTGGCCTGCACTTTGATCTTGGACTTCCCAGAGCCCAGAACTGTGAGGAATGAGTGTCTGTAGTTAAAGCAGCCTAGTTTATGTTATTTTGCTATGGTAGCCCAAGCCGACTAATGCAGTAATTTTACAAGATTCTGAAATAAATATTTGTATAAAGAAATAAAACAACTGTCTTTCCAGATTATAAATTATAAAGTCAGAAAGATTAGAGACTGGGAGATGCAGCACTGTTTAAAAAGGCAAAGAAGGCCCAGAGTGAAGTTTCATACACATAGGAGATATAATTTGAGCGATGACACAGAAAAAGCTCTGAATCACACCTAAAACATTTCACCTCCTTTAACTTTCCTGGGAGTGCTTTAGTAAGATGTAGTTAGCCCTGGAAGGTAACCCATAATGCTAATTTCTGACCTGGTGAGATGTTATTTATGAAATTCCTCCCTTTTAGACTGGGCTGCCATGGAATACAACTCTGTAGGGACAGTCCTGAATTCTCTGACTCAGTTTACCAAAATGTCAGTTCTGCTTCTGTGATCAAATTGACGGCAGACAGTTCTCTAAGAAGCCTGGAGGCAATGAAAAGTCATTGGTTACCCAACAGAAGTCTGGGACCAGAGATTCTAAAAGATAAAGTCTCTTATTTTAAATTTTGGTTACACCCAAAACAGAAGTCTGGGACCAGACTCCCCACGAAGAGGTTTATGCAAGGATGAGATCCATACAAGGAATGCTACTCCTAGAGCAGAAGAGGAAAGGGATATGTGTCCACTGAGTCACTCACTACCAGTGATTTCATCATTTTCCAAAAGCTCTGTTTTACCAGAGTCATAGAAGTTACAAGATAACTGTTCTGGAGTGAATATCTGTGTTCTCCCCGAGTTCACAGGTTGAAACCCTAACACCTTCGAGGGGATGGTTTAGGACGTTAGGTCTAGAGGAGATAAGCCGCTTTAGAAGAGGTCAGAAGAATGAGATCCTCCTGAGAAGATTCGTGCCCTTCTAAGAAGAGACCAGGACACTTGCTCTCACCCTCTCTGACCTGTGCAGAAACTACTGGTAGACGGCCACCTGGGAGCCAAGATTAGAATTTTCACCAGGAACCAAGTTGGCCTGCACTTTGATCTTGGACTTCCCAGAGCCCAGAACTGTGAGGAATGAGTGTCTGTAGTTAAAGCAGCCTAGTTTATGTTATTTTGCTATGGTAGCCCAAGCCGACTAATGCAGTAATTTTACAAGATTCTGAAATAAATATTTGTATAAAGAAATAAAACAACTGTCTTTCCAGATTATAAATTATAAAGTCAGAAAGATTAGAGACTGGGAGATGCAGCACTGTTTAAAAAGGCAAAGAAGGCCCAGAGTGAAGTTTCATACACATAGGAGATATAATTTGAGCGATGACACAGAAAAAGCTCTGAATCACACCTAAAACATTTCACCTCCTTTAACTTTCCTGGGAGTGCTTTAGTAAGATGTAGTTAGCCCTGGAAGGTAACCCATAATGCTAATTTCTGACCTGGTGAGATGTTATTTATGAAATTCCTCCCTTTTAGACTGGGCTGCCATGGAATACAACTCTGTAGGGACAGTCCTGAATTCTCTGACTCAGTTTACCAAAATGTCAGTTCTGCTTCTGTGATCAAATTGACGGCAGACAGTTCTCTAAGAAGCCTGGAGGCAATGAAAAGTCATTGGTTACCCAACAGAAGTCTGGGACCAGAGATTCTAAAAGATAAAGTCTCTTATTTTAAATTTTGCCTGGGGTAGATATTTTAGTCAAATACTGGAAGTAAAACAAAAGTCTTTCTCTTTTAATTTATAACTTATTTTTCTAAGGCTCAAAGATTCTGTATTTTCTTTTTTGTGCACAAGTTTCATTAAGCTTTGCTTAAATAGCATAAGAAATAATTAACTTGATTCAATTCACTTAGCAACCTCACAGCCATTAATGGTGGTGTAATTCTGTGAGGCATGAAGAAAGAAAACTTTGAGAAGCAGCTTTTTAAATTCTCCCTGAAAGCTGGCTAATTTATAGCTACTGCCACAATGGCAAAGGTTGATACACGTGGCTAAACAATTCAACTCAGTGAGGAATATAGTCAACCTCAGAAAAGAGTTGAATTTTTACTTCCTTCCCTATGCTTACGAGCCACTCTCTTTCCTGCCTCTCTAGCTCTACACTGAAAGAAAGAGAGAAAAAGACAGAATTAAAAACAGGTACCAACTTTCCAATTCTCTCAAGTAATATTACTTGTTTCAGTATTTACCTTCATACACTTTTCTTTTTGTTGTTGGTGGTGTTTAGTCTTTAAGTCCTGTCCAACTCTTTGTGACTCCACGGTCTGTATCCTGCCAGGGAATTCCCAAGCAAGAATACTGGAGTGGGTTGCCATTTCCTTCTCCAGGGAATATTTCTGAACCAGGGATCGAACCCACATCTTCTGCATTGGCAGGTGGATTCTTTACCACTGAGCCACCAAGGGAAGCCCCATACACACCCTTACGTATATGTATAAATAAATATACAGTTTAGTAAATAAAACACATATACAACTTAATACTTAAAGAAAAGACAAAATCATATTAATTTAGAATTAGTTTCCCCCAAATACTTGTAAAAATATTAGCAGGACAGAAGTACTTGTAAGTCTCTAATCTTATGTGTAGTTCAGTTAAAACCAATAGTTTTATATATATTTCTGATAACTGACTTATAATCATTAATTTCAATTTATGTAGGTTATACAAGACAAGACACTTACAATTAAGAAGATGGTTGGTTTTTGTGTTTAACATATTTTGCAGAATATCATGATCTTTGCATATTTTGCAGAACACCATTATCTTCAAATATTTTTTAATTATTTGCCACATGCTTATCACTGTGCTGTATCTTATGTTTGTCTAATAGATCTTTGCTAAAATTCAGTCTGCAAAGATCCCTGTTTAGGTCTTAAAGTATTGACACATTTTAATAAGTTGTCAACAGTTCAAAATCCAAATATCACATTTATCTCAAAAATGAAACATCTAGGGACTTCTCTGGTGGTCCAGTGGCTAAAACTCCATGTTCCCAATGCAAGGGGCCTGAGTTTGATCCCTGGTCAGAGAACCAGATCCTACATACCGCAACTGAAGTTCCTGCATGCCACAACTAAGACCTGGCACAGTCCAATAAAATAAATAAATATGTATTTTTTTAAAAGTGAGACATCTAACAGATATCTCTACCACTTATGGTAGAAGAGCAAAAAAAAAAAAAAAAAAAGTTAAAGCAAAATAAATTGAGAGATCTGCCTATAAAAAAATCTAAACACCAAATAGGACAACTAGTAAAGAATATTTTCTACTTGAGTGGATCACAAAGTAATAATACACAAACATAAATTCTAATTTTATGACTACATAAGACATTTAGTGTTTATAGTAATGAAAGACTTCTAAGCTAAAAACAACAACAATAATTTCTTTTTTTATTATTATTTTTTAAAGATTTATTTATTTATTTATTTATTTAGGGCGGGGGTTGGGTAGGGGAGGGAGGGGAGTGGGCGGGCCACTTCTATTGGTCTTTCATTTCTCTATTTTCATCCATCTTTGTTCTTTGGCTCCTGTGGGCCTCCCATCGCTGTGGCATCTGTCATTGCAGACCGCCGGCTCTGGGCGCATGCGCTCCAGAGCTCCGGCTCGGTAATTGGACACATGGGTCCAGCCGCTCCGCGGCACATAGGGATCTTCCCAGGCCAGGGCTCGAACCGGCACCCCTTGCACTGCAAGTCTGTGTCCTTACCCACTGGACCACCAGGGGAAGCCCAATAATTTCTTTTTGTTGGAAAAAATATATTTATTTCATTCAATACTGTATAGTATTAAGCATTAACTATATCTTCTATGCAACATTAGCTCTTAAAGAGGGTATATTTCCCTACTGCTAAAGAATAATAAGCTTAAATTTTCTGGAGGACTATTTTACAATGCATAAAAGATTTTATATCCTTTGACCAGTAATTTTACCCAATAATCGAACATGTTCACAATATTTATATATAAGGTTTTTCATGTGTGGCATCATTTACAACAGTAAAAACTGGATATAAACAAAAACTCTAACAATAGGCCATTGATGAAATAATATATAAAGGAATGCAATACAACTATTAAAAGTAGTGTTATAAAAAGGCATTTAATGACATGGGAAAATGCTCATGGCAGTCTGTGAAGTGAAAAAGAAAACGTTTTAAGTGACTACGTATACAATGATTTCATTCTGAAAAATAGTAAATAGATAAGATAGAAGAATAAACATCAAAATGTCACTAGCTATCTCTGGGTAATGTTCATGGGGAAAGAAATATTTACAGATGAATCTACACAATTTGAAAACTTTCTACAGTGAACACTTTGTTTTACTTTTAGATGTTCTTTAAAACAAACAAAAAAAATGAAATGTAATCAGAGAACTTGAAAGACAGAAGATCCTTTAACCCTATATAATGTGTCTATTGACAAGGTTGTGCGTCCCTGCAGTGAGGCTGACAAACAGCCCAGGCTGCCCCTGCATGCCTTCTTTTGCCTGGACTGAGCAATCTACCCGACTGTTCTGTTGCAGGATCAGACATTTCTTTAGTAACTTTCTGTTGAATAATATTCCAGACAGAAACAAGATATGACCAAATAGCTTCTTGTCACCTCTTCACTTACCTGGATTAAAACTGGGGACTGTTCTCAAGGAAGTGGAGTAGTTCTCTTTTGTATCCTCTCCTTCGACCCCCTCCCCATGCCAATTAGCTGACTTTCATTATGGTAAATAATTCACTATTCTTCAGTTATATAGTACCCTTGTGTAAAGGGACAGTCTTTCCAAACACTTGTTAATTCTCAATATACTCCTGGGAAGCAGGTAAAAAATACTAGAGAGAAGGGAGGAGAGAGGCTAATGCCAAAGGTAGTAAAAGAAGTTAATAAAACCCTACACTTGTCTCAGTTTTCTGTTGGGCTAAAATCTATGTAATGCTATAAAATAAGGATCTGCATTATGGTGATAGTGAAGAGAGAAATGATTTGAGGTATTCAGTTTGTAGATCTTACACAGACAATTCAGATCTTGATGTGTAGATTATAGTGTTTTGTAAGAACACAGATTGTGGGGCAAGCCTTCTGGATTTAATTCCTGGCTACACTACTTACTAAATAGGTAATATTGGGCAAGTCACATAATTGTTCTGGCCTCAGTCTCCTCCTCTAGAAAATGAAGAAGAAGAATAAAATCCAACATACGATATTGTTTTAAGGACTAAACAATAGGTATAAAGCATTGAAAGCAATTTCTGGAACATGTTAAAAACTATAAAAATGTTAGCTATCTTAGTTATTATAAAATAAAAGTATTATTTTAAAGGGGCAAACTAAAAAGGAGACACACACTTGTATTACCCCTACATAATTCTTACAGACTTCAGTGAAAAGGAAAAAAAAAAAAAGTTCCTTGAATCTCTAATCCTAGGTTAGCAGTATATGTCAGAGGTGACTGCTGTTTTAGTCACTAAGGCATGTCTGACTCTTTGTGACCCCATGAACTATAGCCCACCAGACTCCTCTGTCCGTGGGATTTCTCAGGCAAGAATACTGGAGTGATTTGCCATTTCCTTCTCCAGGGATCTTCCCCACCCGGGGATTGAATCTGAGTCTCTTGCATTGCAGGAAGATTCTTAACCAACTGAGCCAACAAGGGTGACTACCAGCTCTCAAATACAATTGAACTGGAAGAATAGATTCCATATACTGGCTCCTATATGTTCTCTAAAATACCACCTTCAGAAAAATTGATCACTCTTTGCTTTAGTTTAAAAGGACAGGCAATTGAGTTACTATCTAACTGCCCTTAGTGAACATACTGAAGTGAGAACACTGTTCTGATTAAAACCTTCACTGATTGTCTGACCTTGAGTGCTTGTCCCTCATCTATTCTGTGACAAAGCTGATACCACTTTATTGGAGGAAATTTAAAATACTCTTTTCCCACTTGCCTCCTTATCAGACACTCAATACTAGTTAAACACAAAACATAAAAATGTTCACACTGTTTATGACAGGCTTCTACTGTTCTGCAACAATGTAATTTTGAAAAATCATAACCGAAGCATCTATTTTTCCCATGAACTCAAAACAATACTGCTGCTTTTGCAGACCTGGGCACCTGCTCCCAGGGCACCTGGCACTGACCAAGGTGAAGAGATTAGAGACATGGCAGGAAGAATACATTGTAGATTAGTTTAATCTCTTTCATTTCTAGTGAAATAAGTGTAACAACATGTTCCTGTTGTATTTGAAGTAAACACTCCATGATACATTTCAGCTAACATAATGTACCCAAAAAAGATCACATTCAACACTGACTGAGCACAAAATTAGGCATAACCAAAGGTTTTTTTTCTTTTGTTTTGTTTTGACTATTTTGGTTTGCAAGACAATCATCCTTCAGCAACCTCAGGGAATTGGTTCTGGAGATGCTGACAGATAATAAAATCTGAAGATGTTCAAATCCTTTATATAAAATGGCAGAAAAATTTACACACATTCTTCCCAAATACTTTAGATTACTTATAATACTTAATACTATGTAAATGCTATATAAGCAACTGTAAATACAATGTAAACACTAAGTAAACAGTTGCCAGAAGGCAGTGAATCCAAGTTTGTTTTTTTGAGACTGTCTGGACTTTCTTTTTTGGAATATTTTTGATCCATGGTTTGTTGAATTTATAGATGTAAAACCTGGGGGTAACTGTACAGTGTCTACTTACAAATCATCATTTGTGTAATACCGGTATCCCTCATTGGATTAAAAGATCATTGAGAACTCTCTTACACTGTTTAAGATATGTTTTGGCTCTTAATAAATATTTGTTGAGTAAATGAATGAACAAATGAGTGAATAAATCAGTTGTGAGAGAACTTCCCTGGTAGCTGAGAATCTGCCTCCCATGCAGGAGACCTGGGTTTAATCCCTGTGTTGGGATCATCCCCTGGAGAAAGAAATAGCAACCCACTCTAATATTCTTGCATGGAAAAAGTCCACAGACAGAGGAGCCTGGTAGGCTACAGTCCAGAGGGTGGACACGATTGAGTGACTTTCACTTCCACACTTCCACTTTTCACTTTAGATTTGAGTCTTTTAAGTTTCCCCTTAAATCCATTAGGCAACATATGTCATGTTGCTTTAACTTTATCACAGTTGTAAAGTGAGAATTTTTAAATCTGAGTATGCTTTCAGACAACACACACTGTTTGCTCTTATTAAATATGAGGGCACTGCTGTTTAATACTTTTGGATTATAGAGGTTAGGGGAGATGTTCTAGGATGATGCCAAGGAGGCTTCATGTGGTCCACGCTTTTGCTCCAAGTTAGAACTTTGTCATCTGAGTTACATTCAGGTAGTGATTGATTTTTTCCAAAGACGAGACATCCCTATCATTAGAGAGCAAGAGATCAGGGCAGAATACAGCCTAAATCAGAACATTCAGATGAGAAGAGGGGGTCAAGAGCCTTAGCACTGCAGGAGATAAAACAGGCAACACAATTTAAGGGAGCATGTACAACAACCAGTGTTTCTTAGCATCTCTATAATGTCTAAATTTGAAAGAAATTTTTATGGTTGTTGTAAGGTTAATTTCACCTCAAATTAAATATCAAGTGTGTGTTTGTACTGATAAAAAAAACTGATGATTTTGTGTCCATTCACAAAATACAGGTCATAGATGAAAAATAAACCTAGAAATACAGTACTTCCTTGTTTATTTCTAAATATATTAAATATATTTTCGAGATTTTTTGTGAAGAAAATAACAGTCAAAATTGAAACATTAGAAAGTGTAGTATTTCTAAATGTCTGAGAATAATGTCATTCCTTCTGGCAGAGTAGAAATATTTTATACCATATAATCTTTACACAGAATATTAGCGTAGTCATAAAAATAATACACTGATGCCATTCATTCAATAAAACCCAGTATAAATATTTGCTATCATATCAATACCAGTTTAACAAAGATATTTCTTAAAGTCTCATACTTACATTGGCATCTTTCCCAGCTAATTTACACAGTTCCACCCGTTCCTTTGCAGCAGGCCAGTAAATCTGTAAAAAGTCCACAGACAGAGGAGCCTGGTAGGCTACAGTCCAGAGGGTGGACACGATTGAGTGACTTTCACTTCCACACTTCCACTTTTCACTTTAGATTTGAGTCTTTTAAGTTTCCCCTTAAATCCATTAGGCAACATATGTCATGTTGCTTTAACTTTATCACAGTTGTAAAGTGAGAATTTTTAAATCTGAGTATGCTTTCAGACAACACACACTGTTTGCTCTTATTAAATATGAGGGCACTGCTGTTTAATACTTTTGGATTATAGAGGTTAGGGGAGATGTTCTAGGATGATGCCAAGGAGGCTTCATGTGGTCCACGCTTTTGCTCCAAGTTAGAACTTTGTCATCTGAGTTACATTCAGGTAGTGATTGATTTTTTCCAAAGACGAGACATCCCTATCATTAGAGAGCAAGAGATCAGGGCAGAATACAGCCTAAATCAGAACATTCAGATGAGAAGAGGGGGTCAAGAGCCTTAGCACTGCAGGAGATAAAACAGGCAACACAATTTAAGGGAGCATGTACAACAACCAGTGTTTCTTAGCATCTCTATAATGTCTAAATTTGAAAGAAATTTTTATGGTTGTTGTAAGGTTAATTTCACCTCAAATTAAATATCAAGTGTGTGTTTGTACTGATAAAAAAAACTGATGATTTTGTGTCCATTCACAAAATACAGGTCATAGATGAAAAATAAACCTAGAAATACAGTACTTCCTTGTTTATTTCTAAATATATTAAATATATTTTCGAGATTTTTTGTGAAGAAAATACAGTCAATATTGAAACATTAGAAAGTGTAGTATTTCTAAATGTCTGAGAATAATGTCATTCCTTCTGGCAGAGTAGAAATATTTTATACCATATAATCTTTACACAGAATATTAGCGTAGTCATAAAAATAATACACTGATGCCATTCATTCAATAAAACCCAGTATAAATATTTGCTATCATATCAATACCAGTTTAACAAAGATATTTCTTAAAGTCTCATACTTACATTGGCATCTTTCCCAGCTAATTTACACAGTTCCACCCGTTCCTTTGCAGCAGGCCAGTAAATCTGTAAAACATATCAAGGTGTGTTAGAATCTAAATATTTAAAACACCTGAAAATTCTAATAAGGAAAGTGTGTGAAATTAAAGAATGTGTTTTGGGGCCATCTGTATGTCATCGTTGGAGAGGTGTCTGTTTAGGTCCTTTTCCCATTTTTTGATTGGGTTGTTCGTTTTTCCAGTGCTGAGTTGTCTCAGTTGCTTGTAGATTTTGGAAATTAATTCTTTGTCTGTTGTTTCATTTGCTATGATTTTCTCCCACTCTGTGGGCTGTCTCTTCAGCTTTTTTGTAATTTCTTTAGCTGTACAAAAGCTTTTAAGTTTCATTAGGTCCCACATGTTCATTTGTCTTTTGAGTTCTACTATTCTAGTAGGTGGGTCAGAGAAGATCTTGCTTTGATTGATGTCCTTGAGGGTTTTGCCTATATTCTCCTCTAAGAGTTTGATGGTTTCTGGCCTTACATTTAAGTCTTTAATCCATTTTGAGTTGATCTTTGTGTATGGTGTCAGGGTATGTTCCAACTTCATTTTCTTGCATGTAGCTGTCCAATTTTCCCAGCACCATTTGTTGAAGAGGCTGTCTTTGTCCCATTTTATAGTTTCGCCTCCTTTGTCAAAAATAAGGTACCCATACATGCGTGGCTTTATCTCTGGGTTCTCGATCTTGTTCCATTGGTCGATATTTCTGTTTTTGTGCCAGTACCATACTGTCTTGATGACTGTTGCTTTGTAGTAGAGTCTGAAGTTGGGGAGGCTGATCCCCCCAGCTCCATTCTTCTTCCTGAGGATTGCTTTGGCTATTCGAGGTCTTTTGTGTTTCCATATGAACTGTGTTATTCGTTGGTCTAGTTCTGTGAAGAATGTTATTGGAAGTTTGATAGGGATCGCATTGAATCTATAGATGACATTTGGTAGTATGGTCATTTTCACAATATTGATTCTCCCGACCCAGGAACACGGAATATTTCTCCATCTGTTTAACTCTTCTTTAATGTCTCTCATGAGTGTCTTGTAATTTTCTGTGTACAGTTCTTTTGTTTCTTTGGGTAGGTTTATTCCTAGATATTTGATTCTTTTGGTTGTGATGGTGAAGGGGATTGCCTCTTTCTTCACTAATAATTAGAGAAATGCAAATCAAAACTACAATGAGATATCACCTCACACTCATCAGAATGGCCATCATCCACAAATCGACAGACAATAAATGCTGGAGAGGCTGCGGAGAAAAGGGAACACTTCTGCATTGCTGGTAGGAGTGTAAATTGATACAGCCTCTATGGAAGACAGTCTGGAGATTTCTTAAAAAACTAAAAATAGAAGCACCATACAACCCAGCAATCCCACTATTAGGCTTATACCCTGATGAAATCAAATCTCTCCCCACTCTGTGGGCTGTCTCTTCAGCTTTTTTGTAATTTCTTTAGCTGTACAAAAGCTTTTAAGTTTCATTAGGTCCCACATGTTCATTTGTCTTTTGAGTTCTACTATTCTAGTAGGTGGGTCAGAGAAGATCTTGCTTTGATTGATGTCCTTGAGGGTTTTGCCTATATTCTCCTCTAAGAGTTTGATGGTTTCTGGCCTTACATTTAAGTCTTTAATCCATTTTGAGTTGATCTTTGTGTATGGTGTCAGGGTATGTTCCAACTTCATTTTCTTGCATGTAGCTGTCCAATTTTCCCAGCACCATTTGTTGAAGAGGCTGTCTTTGTCCCATTTTATAGTTCGCCTCCTTTGTCAAAAATAAGGTATCCATAGGTGCATGGATTTATCTCTGGGTTCTCGATCTTGTTCCATTGGTCTATATTTCTGTTTTTGTGCCAGTACCATATTGTCTTGATGACTGTTGCTTTGTAGTAGAGTCTGAAGTTGGGGAGGCTGATCCCCCCAGCTCCATTCTTCTTCCTGAGGATTGCTTTGGCTATTCGAGGTCTTTTGTGTTTCCATATGAACTGTGTTATTCGTTGGTCTAGTTCTGTGAAGAATGTTATTGGAAGTTTGATAGGGATCGCATTGAATCTATAGATGACATTTGGTAGTATGGTCATTTTCACAATATTGATTCTCCCGACCCAGGAACACGGAATATTTCTCCATCTGTTTAACTCTTCTTTAATGTCTCTCATGAGTGTCTTGTAATTTTCTGTGTACAGTTCTTTTGTTTCTTTGGGTAGGTTTATTCCTAGATATTTGATTCTTTTGGTTGTGATGGTGAAGGGGATTGCCTCTTTCTTCACTAATAATTAGAGAAATGCAAATCAAAACTACAATGAGATATCACCTCACACTCGTCAGAATGGCCATCATCCACAAATCGACAGACAATAAATGCTGGAGAGGCTGCGGAGAAAAGGGAACACTTCTGCATTGCTGGTGGGAGTGTAAATTGATACAGCCTCTATGGAAGACAGTCTGGAGATTTCTTAAAAAACTAAAAATAGAAGCACCATACAACCCAGCAATCCCACTATTAGGCTTATACCCTGACAAAATCAAATCTGAAAGAAGCACCTGTACCCCAATGTTCATTGCAGCTCTCTATACAATAGCTAGAACATGGAAGGAACCTAGATGCCCATCGACGAATGAATGGATCCAAAAGCTCTGGTACATATATACAATGGAATACTTCACAGCTGTAAAGAGAAATGCAGAAGAATCAACCCTAATGAGGTGGCTGGATCTAGAACATATCATCAAAAGTGAAGTCAGTCAGAAAGAGAAGGACAAATACAGTATATTAACACATATATATGGAATCTAGTAGGATGGTGATGATGGCACATGCAGTAAAGCGACAGAAAGACAGACATGGACAGTGGACATAATGGACATTGTGGGGAAGGAACAGTGGGTGAGAGGCGTAAAGGAAGTAGCATGAAGGCCTGTACTATCATAAGTGAAGAAAATAGCTCTAGTCATTGCTCTGTGAGAAAAGGGGATCCTTCAGGGGTGCTGTGTGATGGTCGGGAGGGGAGGGAAGGGGGGGATATACATATGACCAATCTGAGAACATGCATGTCTGTGAACAACAAAACTCTGTAAAAGTTAAAAGTAAAATAAAGGTTCAAAAAAAAAAAAGTGGGGGGGAATGAAAGGGGCTTAGAATGAAAGGGGTTCATAGGAAGAATTGGCAAGGAGGCTAGCAGGTTCCAAGGACAAGGAGGAGAAGAGGAAGGACAAGGAGAAATAAAGGCAAAGATCTTCAATGTTGAAACTGAAAACTTCTAGTCTTATGTTAATCTGGGTGTTTACATTAGAATGTCTCACCTAGGCCTGAGACCTGGAGACTGTCCTAACTAATCTCATATTAATGTTGTGGGTGTGGGCCCACAGGGCCTTTACAACCTTACAATCAAAAGAACTTTTGATTTATTGTTTTTGTCACTGACTGGAAGATACAAATCATCACGCTTCAACTGGCAAAGGGGAATACTCTTCTCTCCTCCTTCCAGTGTCTATGTTGGAAGCTTTTCCCTATCCTTTCTTACTTTAATAAACTTTTCACTGCACACAAAAAATTAAAAAATAAAAATAAAAAGTGTATTATATAAAAAAAAAATAAAGAATGTATATCTAGCCAAAAGCATGCTGTAGTTATGATGTAAGAATTTTGAGATGAAAGTATTTTCTAAAGTCATCCTAAGAAGATTATAAGAAAAAACTGGTAGAATCATCCATTTCTATTTGCTAATCTTGGTATTTCTTTTTACATGTATTTAATAATTAAATAAATCATGCCGAGTAGGCCATAATTTCTGACTGCAATTTCAACAGAAATTTGTATTAGCATTTGCCCATGTTAGAGAGTCTTTTTATCCTGTTTTTCTGTGTTTTCTCAGAGTGGTGGTGCCCTATAAACATGTACAATAAGGTATGAGAAACAGCTCTCTGTCACAAGTATAAGTTATCAGTCCAAGTCAAAGACCAGTGTGAATCTGCTCATGATATTTAACAGAGATAGAGCTGAGACACATCTGTCATTTAGCTAAACATTAAATAAGACAATAAACATAACCTTATTTAAATCTCACAATGACTCTATCATAGAGCTATACGTATTATGTCCAGTTTTGGATCAGACAATGTCTTCATATACTCATTAAATAGCAAATTTCTTCATATAGTCATTAAGTCAAGGGCCATGAGACTGGTTTGCAAAAGAGTCAAAATACCGAAGGCCTTCCTCTTAAACTGGGTGTCTCGAACACGACATAATAAATATCATTTTGGCAAATGCATAAGGACAAAGACAGTAGGCTCTTCTATCACTTTTAATCATCCTTTAATAGTGTTGAATTTGCTGCAAATAATTTGTCTTGTTTTTAATGAACTTTAGAAGTTCTTCCAGGAAATTTTTCAAAATAAAACATAAAACCATTGCATTATTCCATTAGCTTACAGAAAGAATTGTTCTTTGTTAAGCTATAGGCAAGAAGAAACAAGAAAGTTGAGCTCTGAGTAGCTTGTATGTTCCAAGAGTTCCTGACAAACTTTTATTATATAATGTTTCTCACCAATGTTAGCAGAAAATATTTTAATAGGTGAGAAAAAAGGAAAATATCCTGAGGGAATACACTGAAAGAGCCCAGTTAAACCTGGAATGAACAAATGATTTAGAAGGCACTAATGTTTATATGATATTATCTTCATAGTCAAAATTTAGGGTTTTATGTTTCTGAACAAAGAAAAACACAGAATAGCATTTACAGTCTTTGAATAGACATAAATGATGCAATTACTATGATTTTTAAAGGAAGCAAGGTTGTTCATTTAGAGCACTTTTGAAAAAGTTTTGGCCACACCACATAGCATGTGCGATCTTAGTTCCTAACAAAGGATCAAACCCAAGCCTCCAGCACTGGAAGTGCTGAGTCTTAACCGTTGGACTGCCGGGGATGTTCTAGAGTGCATTTTGACAACTACAAATTTAATCAAAGAGCATACACAGATAGGGTCATTGAGCCAGTAGCATGCTCAGTTGATCAGCTAACATGGATGTGCTTCACAGTAAGGACCTAAAGATTCTATTTATTCAGAAATGGTTTTAAACCCTGCAGTTACATTTCACATGATTTTGAATGACAGCCAGCAATAAGACATGAACAGACTCCAGCAATGTAAAGCAATCTGGATAGACCTAAGTAATTCCTTATTTGATGAAAAAAGTATATTCCTCAAATTGACCAACAGTATAATTTCCTTAGAATAATGTTAAAAACAACTAAAATAGAAGATACTTTTGGGAGGTCTCAAAGACTCAGACACAACTGAGCATCAACTACTGAACTTTCAGGTATAAATGTAGATACAATAGATACATAAAAAGAAAAGCACATGAATACAAGATTCAAAGACAGTTACCCAAGGCTGATAAAAAGAAAAAGATTAAATTAACAGTAAAAAGCAAGTTATTTAACAGATTTTAGCTTTTGTTCTGGATGGTGTGTTTTCAGGTGTTTATTACTTCATTGTTTTTAATTATGTAAGTTAGTAAATAAATCATTCAAAATAGGTCATGCAAAATTCAATTGTTATCAACCTGAAATCAAGAACCTGAATCAATGAATATATGAATAGCAAAAATAAAACACTGTAGCTTCAGGAAACTTGAAAGTTTCTTCACAATGCCTTCTTTTATTTTTTGTTTTTATTTTTAACCATTTGTAGCAAAAGCACTGAACTAAGTGTACTTCTTGCCCCTTTAAAAATAACACCTTGAATTTATGGAATCACTGCTTCATATTATGAGCTCAAGATATCCTCTCTTTTCTTCCTGATTCTTTTTTTACTATTATTTTTGTCATAAAATGTGTCACCTTAGCTATTTGAAGCATACAGTTCAGTGTTCACTTTGTGTAATCAGTCACAAGAAGTCTTTCATCTTGCAAAACTGCAACTCTGTATTTGCTGATTCTTTTATGTTATAGTAATTTTACAAAGGATAACTTTGTTTCATTGGAATGAAAATAAATGGAACACAGAATGCACATCCATGGTGTGTCAATTGGTTTAATTATTAGCTCATTTTATTTGGGCAATCTAGATTAATAATCTAGATTAATATTTCTTTGAATCATTTCAGTATGTCAGATATTATTCTTTTCTGTTTTATATCATGGCCAGATTTAATCACACTTCGGAGATAAATTTAGAATATATATTTATGAATTTGTATCTGAATAGCTTATTGGTATTAGTAGTGAACGAATAAAAGAAAGAAAAGGAAACACAGGACTTTTTCACATTGTATGACTTCAAAAAGGAAAAGAACATCATCGGGTTCTATCTTTTACCTTAAACCTATAATTCTTATTGGATACTTTGGGGAGGTCTCAAAGACTCAGACACAACTGAGCATCAACTACTGAACTTTCAGGTATAAATGTAGATACAATAGATACATAAAAAGAAAAGCACATGAATACAAGATTCAAAGACAGTTACCCAAGGCTGATAAAAAGAAAAAGATTAAATTAACAGTAAAAAGCAAGTTATTTAACAGATTTTAGCTTTTGTTCTGGATGGTGTGTTTTCAGGTGTTTATTACTTCATTGTTTTTAATTATGTAAGTTAGTAAATAAATCATTCAAAATAGGTCATGCAAAATTCAATTGTTATCAACCTGAAATCAAGAACCTGAATCAATGAATATATGAATAGCAAAAATAAAACACTGTAGCTTCAGGAAACTTGAGAGTTTCTTCACAATGCCTTCTTTTATTTTTTGTTTTTATTTTTAACCATTTGTAGCAAAAGCACTGAACTAAGTGTACTTCTTGCCCCTTTAAAAATAACACCTTGAATTTATGGAATCACTGCTTCATATTATGAGCTCAAGATATCCTCTCTTTTCTTCCTGATTCTTTTTTTACTATTATTTTTGTCATAAAATGTGTCACCTTAGCTATTTGAAGCATACAGTTCAGTATTCACTTTGTGTAATCAGTCACAAGAAGTCTTTCATCTTGCAAAACTGCAACTCTGTATTTGCTGATTCTTTTATGTTATAGTAATTTTACAAAGGATAACTTTGTTTCATTGGAATGAAAATAAATGGAACACAGAATGCACATCCATGGTGTGTCAATTGGTTTAATTATTAGCTCATTTTATTTGGGCAATCTAGATTAATAATCTAGATTAATATTTCTTTGAATCATTTCAGTATGTCAGATATTATTCTTTTCTGTTTTATATCATGGCCAGATTTAATCACACTTCGGAGATAAATTTAGAATATATATTTATGAATTTGTATCTGAATAGCTTATTGGTATTAGTAGTGAACGAATAAAAGAAAGAAAAGGAAACACAGGACTTTTTCACATTGTATGACTTCAAAAAAGGAAAAGAACATCATCGGGTTCTATCTTTTACCTTAAACCAGTGTATTGGGTTTCTGCATAGAAGTAAATTATAAGATAAATGATGCTTATAAAGTTGATTTGAATATATTTATAGGAGCTTCAAAAAGGAGTCATTTAAAGATTGACACAATGTGGAAGCAATCCTTTTGTCATTTTTGAAATCTTAGAATTCCAAGGTTAGCAGAGAATATTTACTATTCATTAATCCTTTGTTCATTAGACATAGAACCATGAAAGGGCTTCTGTCTCCCTGGTGCTGAGGTGTAGCACTGAGGTCTACGATGTGAGTCAGGAAGCCAGTTCTGTGGACAGGGTGATGGCATTTCCACCAAAGATATAAACCCAGTGAGAACAGGGCTCAGAGGATGGGGCCACAGTGCTCCTCAGGGAGTCCTAGGAGAACTATGTGGAAACAAAGGCCCTACCAGGCCTGACTCTTGAGCCATTGTTTTCAATTATTTGCTCTTAATATTTCAACTCTAATATAATGGTTTAATAGTTTCTACTCTGATTGTGTCTTAAAGACTTAACAGTAAAATAGTAACTGAAGAGGTTTTTTTTTTGTTTGTAGAGGGGCACACATTTCTTAAAAAATGTTTAAATGACTTTGCACATTTTCAGTTATTAATTTTAAGTCATACATGTGTAAACTGAATTATGTCACCCTAGTAAATGAAGGAATTAAAACTAAGACAAGACTAAGAACTGAGTTTCCAATTACTGGGTAAATGTTATAAAAAGCTATTCAAGCACTGAAAATTTGTTGCATTCCAAAAACCAATTTTACAATGTCTGTTTACAAAGCAGATTTTTTTCCCCCAAAATATGTTACCTCATTTTTCATATATTCATCTTCAATCCCATAAAGCCTAAAAATTGTTAAAAACAGAAATTATCCTTGGATCACTATTGTTATTGCACAGGAATTCTATGATAAATTTAGAATATATATTTATGAATTTGTATCTGAATAGCTTATTGGTATTAGTAGTGAACGAATAAAAGAAAGAAAAGGAAACACAGGACTTTTTCACATTGTATGACTTCAAAAAAGGAAAAGAACATCATCGGGTTCTATCTTTTACCTTAAACCAGTGTATTGGGTTTCTGCATAGAAGTAAATTATAAGATAAATGATGCTTATAAAGTTGATTTGAATATATTTATAGGAGCTTCAAAAAGGAGTCATTTAAAGATTGACACAATGTGGAAGCAATCCTTTTGTCATTTTTGAAATCTTAGAATTCCAAGGTTAGCAGAGAATATTTACTATTCATTAATCCTTTGTTCATTAGACATAGAACCATGAAAGGGCTTCTGTCTCCCTGGTGCTGAGGTGTAGCACTGAGGTCTACGATGTGAGTCAGGAAGCCAGTTCTGTGGACAGGGTGATGGCATTTCCACCAAAGATATAAACCCAGTGAGAACAGGGCTCAGAGGATGGGGCCACAGTGCTCCTCAGGGAGTCCTAGGAGAACTATGTGGGAAACAAAGGCCCTACCAGGCCTGACTCTTGAGCCATTGTTTTCAATTATTTGCTCTTAATATTTCAACTCTAATATAATGGTTTAATAGTTTCTACTCTGATTGTGTCTTAAAGACTTAACAGTAAAATAGTAACTGAAGAGGTTTTTTTTTTGTTTGTAGAGGGGCACACATTTCTTAAAAAATGTTTAAATGACTTTGCACATTTTCAGTTATTAATTTTAAGTCATACATGTGTAAACTGAATTATGTCACCCTAGTAAATGAAGGAATTAAAACTAAGACAAGACTAAGAACTGAGTTTCCAATTACTGGGTAAATGTTATAAAAAGCTATTCAAGCACTGAAAATTTGTTGCATTCCAAAAACCAATTTTACAATGTCTGTTTACAAAGCAGATTTTTTTCCCCCAAAATATGTTACCTCATTTTTCATATATTCATCTTCAATCCCATAAAGCCTAAAAATTGTTAAAAACAGAAATTATCCTTGGATCACTATTGTTATTGCACAGGAATTCTATGATAGTATCGCAAGGCAATTTTACTTCTTAAGGAAACATTCAAGCCTTAAAAATAAAGTTGAGATTATATTGGCTTATTTTGACATACCACTGTCAAGAATTTAGGAATCACAAATAGAATTATCTTAATAATAACAATCTAGGAAATATCTGATTGTCTTCCAGACTGTAAACATTTACTTAAAAGGAAAAAAAAATCACTGTAGTTGTGCCAGTATTTAAAAGCAATCATTTTAATTATGATTTATGGTGAAATTTTCTTTTATTTACTAGTCATTAGAATAAGGATTTTTTTCACATATTCCCTTTGATTCCTTGTTGGTAAACAATGTAAAACAACAAAATTTCATGCAATTCAATCTAAAAATAAAGCCAAAGAAACAAGATTTCCACACATTCTTATACTTTCATAGAAATGACAGAAATATGTTCAAGTAACTTTTTTCACTAATCTTTTGAAGTGACATATACATATATATAATACATGTATTACATATAATGTATATATATCAGTATTATATATGTATGTGTGTATTGTATAAAAGCACTCTACCACTTCCACATGTTTCTAGTCAAATAGTGTGTGTGAGAGAGAGAGAGAGAGAGAGAGTGTGTGTGTGTGTGTGTGTGTGTGTGTGTGTGTAGATGGATACAGAGGGGTAAAAACTGTAAAGAAAAAAAGAGATACAGACAGAGACACTCACAGACACATAGAGATGTTCATTGTGATTTGGGACAGAGTATTTCAAATATAGTCTCAAGTATCAGCACAGTGTACACAGAAGCCCAAGAAGTACCTGAGATCTCGAGATTATTTCAGTAGCCTAGATAGTACATTTTGAGATTGCCTCATGCTCAGACAAGAATCACACCTCATACTTGGAAATAACCAAGTCCACAACATCCATAAAGGGCTCTCTTGATCATTAGGTAATAGGAAAATTTTGAGGCGGTAATGATTAATACTCTTACTGCTTTCACTGAATTTATTAGCTGTAAAATAAAACTACATTTTTTCCCCAAAATATGTTACCTCATTTTTCATATATTCATCTTCAATCCCATAAAGCCTAAAAATTGTTAAAAACAGAAATTATCCTTGGATCACTATTGTTATTGCACAGGAATTCTATGATAGTATCGCAAGGCAATTTTACTTCTTAAGGAAACATTCAAGCCTTAAAAATAAAGTTGAGATTATATTGGCTTATTTTGACATACCACTGTCAAGAATTTAGGAATCACAAATAGAATTATCTTAATAATAACAATCTAGGAAATATCTGATTGTCTTCCAGACTGTAAACATTTACTTAAAAGGAAAAAAAAATCACTGTAGTTGTGCCAGTATTTAAAAGCAATCATTTTAATTATGATTTATGGTGAAATTTTCTTTTATTTACTAGTCATTAGAATAAGGATTTTTTTCACATATTCCCTTTGATTCCTTGTTGGTAAACAATGTAAAACAACAAAATTTCATGCAATTCAATCTAAAAATAAAGCCAAAGAAACAAGATTTCCACACATTCTTATACTTTCATAGAAATGACAGAAATATGTTCAAGTAACTTTTTTCACTAATCTTTTGAAGTGACATATACATATATATAATACATGTATTACATATAATGTATATATATCAGTATTATATATGTATGTGTGTATTGTATAAAAGCACTCTACCACTTCCACATGTTTCTAGTCAAATAGTGTGTGTGAGAGAGAGAGAGAGAGAGAGAGAGAGAGAGAGAGAGTGTGTGTGTGTGTGTGTGTGTGTGTGTGTGTAGATGGATACAGAGGGGTAAAAACTGTAAAGAAAAAAAGAGATACAGACAGAGACACTCACAGACACATAGAGATGTTCATTGTGATTTGGGACAGAGTATTTCAAATATAGTCTCAAGTATCAGCACAGTGTACACAGAAGCCCAAGAAGTACCTGAGATCTCGAGATTATTTCAGTAGCCTAGATAGTACATTTTGAGATTGCCTCATGCTCAGACAAGAATCACACCTCATACTTGGAAATAACCAAGTCCACAACATCCATAAAGGGCTCTCTTGATCATTAGGTAATAGGAAAATTTTGAGGCGGTAATGATTAATACTCTTACTGCTTTCACTGAATTTATTAGCTGTAAAATAAAACACATACACCTATTTCTAAAAGCTGATGCAGTTGTTATTGCTCCTTTAGAAAATTACCCATAGACATTTTTCTTTCACTTAGCAAAAAGAGGCATACCAGAAGCTGAGAAGCTACTTGCATAATTGCATATTTCAGGACAATATTTTAATTGTCCTGAAATATTCCCACAGAACATGAGTTCTTAACTAACATTGTATGATGTATGAGATACAGCTCTTAAGGCTATCATTTTGGTGGGATTACTCTTCAGGACCTTGGACCCTAGAAACCAACGATCTTAAAGATGTACAAAGCTGGTCTCTCCACCTATATGCAGGGCAAACATCAGAAATCAAACAGAGCTTTTCTTTGGATCCAGATGAGTCCAATAATTTTTCTTAACATAATTACCCAGGTTGAAACTACTAATTAAACTACTACTAAATAATTAGGGGTTGCAAATTGGTTTTCATTAGCATGCTAATCTTAGAGATCAAGTTGATAACAAAACTATGTGGGAAAGAAGATAAGTAATCAACTTTATAAACTGTCTCCACTTGAAGATGATAATTTATCAGTTAATATTTTAAAACAAGTATGTCTGGTAAGTCAGCTTCCATATTTAATAACTTACTGACTTATCATGTTATGATGTTTATGTTGTCTTCAAAGTATTTCATAACTGAAATTGATCATTTCCAAAAGATTAATTTCTGCATGTTATGCTTGGAAGAACTGAGTATTAACCCCTAAATATATATCTATGTAGTGCTCACTTTGGCGCACCCATACTAACTTGGAATGATATAGAGAAGTTTAGCACACCCCCTGCACAAGGAGGACATGCAATTTTTTTTTTTTTTTTTTTTTTAATTTATTTTGGGAGAGTGAGGTGGGGAGGGAGGGGAGCAGGCAGGCTACTTCTATTGGTCTTTCATTTGTCTATTTTCATCCATCTTTGTTCTTTGGCCCTTGTGGGCCTCCCATCGCAGTGGCCTCTGTTGTCGCAGAGCACTAGCTCTGGGTGTATGCGCTCCAGAGCTCCGGCTTGGTAATTGGACACATCGGTCCGGCGGCTCCGCAGCACGTGGGATCTTCCCAGGCCAGGGATCGAACCCGTGCCCCTTGCACTGCAAGGCGGTGTCCTTACCCACTGGACCACCAGGGAAGCCTGACATGCAACTTTGTGAAGGGTTACATATTTTTTTAAAAAATGACATATACATATACAAATATATATGTATCTATGTACTTCATATTTACAGAATGTAGATTACTAGTATGAAAAGAATCATTCTGACAAAATAAAATGTGTCTTCTCTCTCACTTTACACATGCTTATGCTACTAAGTTATATTTTAAGCACATTTTCAAAATAGATTTAATATTAATGTCTTCATGAAACTATGATGGGAGATACATGCATTCAAAAATACAGCCTATGATCTATTAACTTTATACTGATTTTATTTGCTATGTTGCTCAGTTGCAGAGTCATGTCTAACTCTTTGCAATCCCACAGACTGCAGCACACCTGTCCTTCACTATCTCCCAGAGTTTTTTCAAACTCATGTCATCTGAGTCAGTGATGGAACCTAACCATTTCATTTTCTGTCACCCTCTTATAATTTTGCCTTCAATTTTTCTCAGCATCAGGGTCTTTTCCAATAAGTTCACTCTTAGCATCAGATGGCCCAAGTGTTGGAGCTTCAACATAAGTCATTTCAATGAATATTCAGGGTTCATTTCCTTTAGGATTTACTGGTTTGGTCTCCTTGCAGTTCAAGGGACTCTCGAGAGTTTTCTACAACACCAAAATTCAAAAGCATAAATTTTTCACTGCTCAGCCTTTTTTATGGTCGAACTCTCACACTGGTACATGGCTACTGGAAAAACCGTAGCTTTGACTATATGGACCTTTGTCAGTAAAATGATATCTCTGCTTTTTAATACCTTGTCTAGGTTTGTTATAGCTTTTCTTCTAAAGAGCAAGAGTCTTTTAATTTTGTGGCTGCAGTCACTGTCCACAGTGATTTTGGAGCCCAAGAAAATAGTCTGTCACTGTTTCCACTTTTTCCCCAACTATTCGCCATGAAGTGATGGATGCTATTATGTTAGTTTTTCAATGTCAAGCTTCAAGCCAGTTTTTCCACTTTCCTCTTTTACCTTCAAGAGGCTCTTTAGGTCCTCTTGGATTTCTGCCATTAGAATGGTATTATTTGCATACCTGAGGTTGTTGATATTTCTCCTAGCAATCCTGATTCCAGTCTTGCATTTGCATGATGTACTCTGCATACAAGTTAAATAAGCAGGGTGACCATATACAACTTTGACATACTCCTTTCCTAAATTTGAACCAGTTCACTGTTCTACATCTGGTTCTAACTGTTGCATCTTGTCCTGCATACAGGTTTCTCAAGCGACAGGTAAGGTGGCCTCATATTTCCATCTCTTTAAGAATTTCCCACCATTTGTTGTGATCCACACAGTCAAACATTTTAGCATAGTCAATGAAGCAGAAATAGATGCTTTTCTGGGATTGCCTTGTTTCTTCTATGATCCAACTGATGTTGGCAATTTGACCTTTGGTTCCTCTGCCTTCTCTAAATCTAGTTTGTACATCTGGAAGTTCATGCTTCATGTACTGCTGAAGCCTAGCTTGAAGAATTTTGAGCATTACCTTGTTAGCATGTGAAATGAGTGCAACTGTACATGATTATAAGCAAACTGTCTTTGCTTATTATCTCTATCCAAAATTCAAAATGATTTGTTTTTTGAAGCATATTTACTTCTCTTTGAATATGAATAGGCAAGAGGAGCTCACAGTAAAATGCTGCAGTGTCTCTAACAATTACAATTTCGTTTACAAGTTATATAATTCATTAACAATTATCACTCTGTAAGGTGAAATGTCAGGCACTTTATTTTTAATTATTTCATCTTAGGCAAGTTACAGAAACATTCAAATAATGATAAGGCCTTATCACACTGGTAATGGCTACTGGAAACCGCTTTGACTATATGGACCTTTGTCTTTATCTCTGCTTTTAATACCTTGTCTAGGTTTGTTATAGCTTTTCTTCTAAAGAGCAAGAGTCTTTTAATTTTGTGGCTGCAGTCACTGTCCACAGTGATTTTGGAGCCCAAGAAAATAGTCTGTCACTGTTTCCACTTTTTCCCCAACTATTCGCCATGAAGTGATGGATGCTATTATGTTAGTTTTTCAATGTCAAGCTTCAAGCCAGTTTTTCCACTTTCCTCTTTTACCTTCAAGAGGCTCTTTAGGTCCTCTTGGATTTCTGCCATTAGAATGGTATTATTTGCATACCTGAGGTTGTTGATATTTCTCCTAGCAATCCTGATTCCAGTCTTGCATTTGCATGATGTACTCTGCATACAAGTTAAATAAGCAGGGTGACCATATACAACTTTGACATACTCCTTTCCTAAATTTGAACCAGTTCACTGTTCTACATCTGGTTCTAACTGTTGCATCTTGTCCTGCATACAGGTTTCTCAAGCGACAGGTAAGGTGGCCTCATATTTCCATCTCTTTAAGAATTTCCCACCATTTGTTGTGATCCACACAGTCAAACATTTTAGCATAGTCAATGAAGCAGAAATAGATGCTTTTCTGGGATTGCCTTGTTTCTTCTATGATCCAACTGATGTTGGCAATTTGACCTTTGGTTCCTCTGCCTTCTCTAAATCTAGTTTGTACATCTGGAAGTTCATGCTTCATGTACTGCTGAAGCCTAGCTTGAAGAATTTTGAGCATTACCTTGTTAGCATGTGAAATGAGTGCAACTGTACATGATTATAAGCAAACTGTCTTTGCTTATTATCTCTATCCAAAATTCAAAATGATTTGTTTTTTGAAGCATATTTACTTCTCTTTGAATATGAATAGGCAAGAGGAGCTCACAGTAAAATGCTGCAGTGTCTCTAACAATTACAATTTCGTTTACAAGTTATATAATTCATTAACAATTATCACTCTGTAAGGTGAAATGTCAGGCACTTTATTTTTAATTATTTCATCTTAGGCAAGTTACAGAAACATTCAAATAATGATAAGGCCTTATAACAACATCCTAAGGAAATGCTAATTATATCTGCTCTTCATTTCATCTTTAGAGAAGAACTTTAATTGACTCCAGTTAGCAAGTGTAAGGTCAGTCAAATGTCCTTTGGCCTAATTCAGAGATGCCAAACAACTGAATGGAATACCCAAGAGAAAGTTATAGCTTGCTCATAAAAACTAATTAAAGACAGCATTTCAAGTCTTAAAAATGCTAGTCATCTATGTTAAGGAACAGGACTCAAGTTTTTGAACAGTTGTAAAAAAAAAAAACAAGTTGGGAAAAATGTTTTTCTAAATATTGTATGATACAAGGATTTGAAAACAGAGGAAGAAGTGACTACTCAGAGTCTGGGCTCCCACAACACAGAGATGTAAGAGATATGAGCTCTCAGAACAAAGTACTGGAAAATGAGAACGGGGGGCCAATGGAGAAGCACACAGAACTCAAACTGACTGGGGTAGAAAGTGTTAACACAAGGGGAGGTTCAAATCTTCAAGTTCTGGGCCTCAATTCCCCACATAGCTTTCTTCATGAAGTCCTGAGTGAGAACTGTCTCTCCCTTTCCTGTTTTAGGACTCAGCTCAAATTCTTTTTTGTTTGTTTTTTTTTAATCAATACCTTTAGTTTTCTTCTACCATCTACATGCTGACTTAGCTGGGGACCTTTTCCAGCATAAAGAGCAATGAACTACAGTAGATTTGCAAGAAGGGAGTTCAAGTCTCTACTGTACCACTTGTTAGCAGCTAGTGCTGTGCTTTCAACTGTTATAGCATTATCGGCAGAATGAGCTTGTTTTACAAAGAAGAGCAGATGCTCAATAAATATGTACTGCATGAAAAGAAAAGAAATGCTACTGGATCATGCAAATTAAAAGAAATTTAAAAATCCATAGCTAAGTCGGTGATCTTGAATTGTGGTACAATTACTCTTGTGGATTGATTTCAAACTTTTGTAAGGAATATAAGTCACAGACTCCATTATCTTCTTAAAGAAGTATATGACTCATTAAAGTGAAGTAACCACTGATACTGAGTGACCAGAGACATTGCTTTTCCTCCCTACCCTCTTAAGCACCTGGCACAGCATTGCAAACATAGTAAGTACTTGAAAATTAATGAAATGTGATCTGCACAGTTTCCTGTAAAATTGGAAAGAGAGAGAAAGAGATCTTGTCAGCGTTCTGGCAGAAGTCTGAGCAGTCTGACAACATCCTGACAGTCCGTTACAGTGACCAGATGGGACCTGCACATCAGCACCAGGGAGGGGGAGCCAGCCTATCCATGAACAGGGCGATTGTTCCACCTCTGTGATTACTAGACAGCATGTGCTCTGCAGGCAGTAGGAGCAGATTAATCACCATGAAACTAAGCAGGGTGCCTTATACCAAAACTTAATTTATTGGTAGGTCCACATGCTTTCCAAGGGTTTATATTTTCTTTATTTCAAGTATTAACTAAAAATGAAGACTGGCAATTTTCTTTTATCAATAATGATTTTAAATGAGGCATTATTTCTTCTGAGTATTTCTCCCTAACAGACTTCCAGGCTCATACATTAGATGAGAATGTCTTATTCAGCCGTGTAATGAGTTAATGAACTAGAGTCAGAAGGTCACTCTGATTTATAAAAGCATTTCTGCTTATACTCAATATAAAGCAATAAGTACAGGATCCCCATGTATGAGAAACCCTCTTGTTCTAGGTTCCCCTAAGGAAAGGGAAATAAATCCTTTCATGCTATACAAAAAATAAGTGTTTAAATATTCCACTGAAAATTACTATAAAGTATAAACTCATTGATTATTTTTCTAATCAAGGTGCTTAAAATAGAAGCATAATTTGATGAATGTCAAGTTATCAATTTTTATATTTATATATCTCATTTTCATGTTAAATGAGGAAAAATACAAAATTACACTACAATTACTAGGAAGAACAAAAATCTGTCATGTTTATAAACTTGGAATGAGTATAAACAAAATGCTGAGAAAAGCTTCTTAGAAGGTCTGAGAGCATTTAAGGGTTTTGTCTTTATCCAATGTTTCCTTTTTAATAGTTTTGATTATTTTTTGGTTAAATAACCAAAAGAATCTAAAATTCATAACTGTGGAGACCTAACTTTAGCAAGGTGAAATGAAATTGTCCCAAGTTATTCCATAAAAATATGGAGTTCTCTTAGGTAGGCTATAAAGTTTATATTGCTTGGATACAATGCTTTCTCATTTTGAAAGCCACAGGAGAACTTCCTTTCATTCTGCCAGAAACATATTCAGTGCGTTTCACATTAAAAACAAATGCCAACTACCCTAAACATAAAAATTTTAAATATTATACGGCTTCTGCCTTCAACCCTGTAAATTTAGCGAATAAGTTTTTGTTGGGGCTCGGTTAACCATCTACCCTTTTGATTAGCTAACATTGCAACTCTTTTAACATGTTATGTACAGCATCTAATTTTGGCACATATTTTCAAAATAAAATATTTTTAATTACACAAAAAGAAAAAAGATAAGTATTGTCTCAAAGTGAAAGTAAACTATTTAAAGACAAAGTTTCAGATTATTTAAAATGAATCACTGCATGTCCTATACTCTCATTTATCAGCTTCTTGGTTATTGCTTAGCTTTAGCTAGAACTCAACAGATGCACCACGGAGAAACATGGGAAACAAGATGTAAAACAGCAAATGTATTGAATAAGGCTATTACTATCCAAAATGTAAATTCTAATAAGGATACTGACATTCCCAATCACTCCTATGATTCTAGAGTGTATACATCAGGAATGATATACAATGAGCTTGCCTGTTACATTTGGAGGTAAAGTAACATTCTTTTGAAAGTTCATTTTATTGCTTAGACAGCAGAGAAAGATGTTAAAAAGAAACCTTAACTTAAAAAAACAATTGAAAATGACACACTGGTTCAGGATGCAAAAATCCTCAAAGCAGGTGGCCAAGAATCATATAGACAATTTCATCTATGTTCAAGCTATAAAATAGTTTGACACTGGAGATTAGAAAGCTATTTAGTCTAAGTAGTAGTATCATATATCTTACAAGCCACAGGTTGAGTAGTATGTGCCAAGGAAGTAGCCTCGATAGCACCTCAAGATGCACTAAGGACTTCCCAGGTGGCACTAGTGGTAAAGAACCTGCCTGCCAATGCAGGAGACATAAGAGACATAGGATTCCTGGGTCTGGAAGGTTCCCCTGGAGGAGGGATGGCAACCCACTCCAGTGTACTTGCCTAGAGAAGCCATGGAAAGAGGAGCTTAGGGGGCGACAGTCCATAGGGTTGCAAAGAGTCAGACACAACTGAAGATGCACTAGGTGTTAAACACGCCGCTGTGGGACATTGTGGATGAATCCCTAAAGGGGGAGAAAGAGACTGACAGGATGAGTAGCAGCAGAGGTCAGGTACACTGGCTATACTGGTATCACCCTGAAATTGCAGAGTGTGTCCAGGAAAACACACTAACAGTTTCCTAGGGGCCAGATGGGAGCCATGCTCACACAAAACTTGGATGGCATGAGGTCCCCTTGGGTCCTGTTCAAGAATGCTGAGTGATATGACTGCAGAGGTTGACACCTGGTGGAATTGCAACCTGCCTCAGAAGAATGAATCAGGACACACCAGTCAGAACAGCAAAGCAGTCACTGTATCCAGAGAATAGCAAGGAAAGGAACTCCACGGAGAGGCCATTCCAGCAACTCACAATGGTGCTTATGAACAAAAAGTCACCTTTTAAAGGTCTGACAAGGCCAGGGAGTTGAGAAGTGGGGTCCCTCTTGTGAATGCAAAAGACATTTCCTTGAACCCCTTTCCTCTCCTCCACTCCTGATATGACACTAGAGGGTCAAACACTGAGCGCAACAGCTCACTCAAGAGCAGCGGCGCCAGGCAGACAGGAGCCAAGAGGCCTCTAAACTTCTCCCGACTCGAGAGCCCACCCTCCCTCCCACGGCATGCCCAAATGGGGAGAATTTAAAATGTTAGATGCTCTGTTACATTAGACTGAACCTTTTCATTGTTGGGTAACAACTGTCTGTACTATCCAGAAGTGACCCAGAAAGCCATGGGGTCTGCTGGAGTCAGACAAGTCCAGGAGAAGACCAAGGCCCACAGAGTCGACTGAGATGGACTGCGGGAGGTGAAATAAAGTTGTTTATTATTACACTCCATGAGCTGATATAATGATTGAGGTTGGCTTAGTAGGCAAAATAAATAATAACTGTAGTCTCCGAGTAAATTTGCTTCTCATTGGTCTACTCATCTGCCGGGTCTGGAAGGTTCCCCTGGAGGAGGGATGGCAACCCACTCCAGTGTACTTGCCTAGAGAAGCCATGGAAAGAGGAGCTTAGGGGGCGACAGTCCATAGGGTTGCAAAGAGTCAGACACAACTGAAGATGCACTAGGTGTTAAACACGCCGCTGTGGGACATTGTGGATGAATCCCTAAAGGGGGAGAAAGAGACTGACAGGATGAGTAGCAGCAGAGGTCAGGTACACTGGCTATACTGGTATCACCCTGAAATTGCAGAGTGTGTCCAGGAAAACACACTAACAGTTTCCTAGGGGCCAGATGGGAGCCATGCTCACACAAAACTTGGATGGCATGAGGTCCCCTTGGGTCCTGTTCAAGAATGCTGAGTGATATGACTGCAGAGGTTGACACCTGGTGGAATTGCAACCTGCCTCAGAAGAATGAATCAGGACACACCAGTCAGAACAGCAAAGCAGTCACTGTATCCAGAGAATAGCAAGGAAAGGAACTCCACGGAGAGGCCATTCCAGCAACTCACAATGGTGCTTATGAACAAAAAGTCACCTTTTAAAGGTCTGACAAGGCCAGGGAGTTGAGAAGTGGGGTCCCTCTTGTGAATGCAAAAGACATTTCCTTGAACCCCTTTCCTCTCCTCCACTCCTGATATGACACTAGAGGGTCAAACACTGAGCGCAACAGCTCACTCAAGAGCAGCGGCGCCAGGCAGACAGGAGCCAAGAGGCCTCTAAACTTCTCCCGACTCGAGAGCCCACCCTCCCTCCCACGGCATGCCCAAATGGGGAGAATTTAAAATGTTAGATGCTCTGTTACATTAGACTGAACCTTTTCATTGTTGGGTAACAACTGTCTGTACTATCCAGAAGTGACCCAGAAAGCCATGGGGTCTGCTGGAGTCAGACAAGTCCAGGGAGAAGACCAAGGCCCACAGAGTCGACTGAGATGGACTGCGGGAGGTGAAATAAAGTTGTTTATTATTACACTCCATGAGCTGATATAATGATTGAGGTTGGCTTAGTAGGCAAAATAAATAATAACTGTAGTCTCCGAGTAAATTTGCTTCTCATTGGTCTACTCATCTGCCTCTGTAGCCTACTCGGGAAAAAAGGAGAGAAAAGATGAAAGAAAATCAAGAAATGCATGTTGCATTAACAGATACAAAAGCAGTATTTAGTTTAAGAAATCATTCCCTTTGTGACATGTTTGCTTACATCCTAGTTTAGAGACTCACTCCACCCAAGCATTGGTTGAACTGCTTCCAAAATGAGTAACGCTTATAGATGGAAGGATCCCAACAATTAACTCAAGAAGACAACTAAATAATATAACCAAACAAAGTATTGGACCTTTCATTTTGTTTTGTTTTTTTACCGTCAACTATGATTCCATTAAAAAGAGAGCAAGAAGGAGAGAGAAACTTTTAGCTTGTATATATTACTCCTAAAAGTTTACATAGAGAGAGCTCTGGATTTTATATAAATTATTGCCAGGACTACTTAAGGATGGCTGAGGTGGAGAATGTTCACTTGTAGTCAAAGTGACAGATGCCTTGTAGTTTAGAATAATTTGTTTAGAAACCACAGGTCCTTAAACCATATTGTAAAACTGTCACTTTCATTATTATGATGTCTACACTGAACAGGTTTCTCATGTATCACTTATAAACAAATTATAAACGGATATAAATGTCTGTCTGCAGTTGACCACCTTTTTAAAGCACTGTATTAAAACTCTTCTGACTCTAGGGCTGGGGAAAGATAAGTGAAGGACATGGAAATCTAGTGTCTTTAACTGAAACTACAGGTAACACTAGTGGTAAAGAACCCAGCTACCAAAGCAGATGTTAAGAGAGGTGGGTTTGATCCCTGGGTCAGGAAGATTCCCAGGAGAGGGCATAGCAACCCACTCCAGTTTCTGTCTCCATGGACAGAGGAGCCTAGTGGGCTACAGTCCATAGCACTGGAGACAGTCGGACACAACTGAAGTGACTCAGCGCAGGCATGAGAAATGACTTTCGACCCCATTTCTCAAACATGTTTTTCCCCCATCCTAACTGAAAAAGAAAGTAAACCAAATTCAAACGTACAATATTTGAATTTGATTCACTTTAAATATTTAATTAAGCAATAATTTGAATTTACCCATCCATTTTGGACTTAGTTTAAATCCTATATAACATGTGAGCTTTCCTCTTCTCTGAATTCCTATTATGTGATCTGTCTCACTATTTTGGACATTTAAAGATTTTCTGGCTTGTCTTATAACTCATTAAACTGTGGTCTTATCTACTTCAGTAGGGCATGAGCAATGACAAGACCTGAGTTTTATATTCTGCGACCATGTCCTTGGGCTTTGCAGGTGGCCCTAGTGGTAAAGCACCTGCCTGCCAATGCAGGAAACTTAAGAGATGTAGGTTCATTCCCAGAGTTGGGAAGATTCCCTGGAGGATGGCTTGGCAACCCACTCCAATATTCTTGTCTGAATAATCCCATGGGCCCAGGACCATGGTGGGCTACAGTTAATAGCGTGGCAAAGAGTCAGACATGATTGAAGAAACTTAGCATGCATGTACACCATATTCTTAGCATTTATAATACACACTCACATTTTTCTAAGAAAAAAAGATTAAAAAACACTGAATTAAGTAGATGACTAAAAGAAAAAAAAATATTCAAAGTTTAGTTACTAAAAAAATTTCCAAGGTTTATTTCCAAACAGATATAATAGGTTTCAACCCCAGAGACTGACAAAATCAAATCAGGCAAAGCAAAATTATTTAGATATAATTCTGCTAGGTAATATTTCTAATGTTTCTTAAGTTTACTTATTTGATTTTTTAAGAATATGTTATCTGTGCATTAAATATGAAGTATATAATGTTAAAAACTATTATTACAGAATAATGACATAGTCTTTACTTCTCTGAGTTAAATTGTAATGTATTCTCTGACAATGTCATCCCCAACAATAGTTAACAATACTGAAGATAGAAAACTTAGAGGGTATCAGCAAATTTGAAATAAATCTGCACCAGATTACAATTTCAAAGTTTAGACTACATAATCATAGAGACATTTTACTGAGGGAAATGTACTCTTACATAAGCAAGAGAAGTATTTGTAAAGGTTAGCAGATTTTTCATTTTTGCCATACAGTGTGGAGAAAAATAAATTAGTTCAAGGATTTTTTTTTACTTGCAACGAATATTTTCCAAGATATCTCTTGAAAGAAAAATAAATCCTCTCAGATAATTTCCTTGTAGAGCTAGCTAATCTTTATAACTTCCTCCAAAGAGCAAATATGCAGTCGTTTTGGATTATCTGAGAAAGCTTTCATGGTTACCTCAGGAAATTTACATTAATATAAGAAAAAAAAATCCTTTAAGCAAATTATTTTTTTCAGAAAACTTGTTTCCTCCTCCCTGTCTGTAAGTGTAGTGATCAAAGTGACTGATTCCTAAACACTTCTTCCAACTAAAGCAGCTGACTGGTGTAAGAAAATCACTATCTCCCAACCCTCTTTCAAGTATAAAATTGCAATTGACTTGCATTTGGCCAAAAAAGAGGTGAGGCACAGTTCTTTGAAAGGTTTCCTTGCTCCTAAGAAAGAGACATAGCAAATGATGGCCTTTTATTCCTTTGCATTCCCCTGTCTGCATATGGTTCATGAAACCAGTAAAGCCACCTTGCTACCGACCTGAGGATAATGCCAACACCAACAGTGTCAGACAGAAGACACACAAAGAACTGCATCATTCATATTATTGCTTAAGTAGACATTATATTTAATATAGCCACTCAAACTCTAGATATTCTCATTCTGTAATATAATAAATTTCCTTTTTTTTTTACCAGCCCAAATAATTTGTCTTTAAGCTGATGGCACACTAATTGATTAAAGAATAATGTATTGATCTCATACTCAAAAGAAGACAACAAAATTACCAACTCAAAATAAGAAAAAATGAAGCAACATTATTTAGTATCTTGTTTGAGTATTAAAAAGCAGATACATCACTTTGCTGACAAAGGCCCATATAGTCAAAGCCATGGTTTTTCTAGTAGTCATGTACAGATGTGCGAGTTGCATCATAAAGTAGTTAGAGCACTGAAAAATTGATACTTTCTAACTGTGGCATTGAGAAGACTCCTGAGAGTCCTGTGGACTGCAAGGAGATCAAATCAGTCAATCCTAAAGGAAATTAAACAATTTCAAAGTTTAGACTACATAATCATAGAGACATTTTACTGAGGGAAATGTACTCTTACATAAGCAAGAGAAGTATTTGTAAAGGTTAGCAGATTTTTCATTTTTGCCATACAGTGTGGAGAAAAATAAATTAGTTAAAGGATTTTTTTTTACTTGCAACGAATATTTTCCAAGATATCTCTTGAAAGAAAAATAAATCCTCTCAGATAATTTCCTTGTAGAGCTAGCTAATCTTTATAACTTCCTCCAAAGAGCAAATATGCAGTCGTTTTGGATTATCTGAGAAAGCTTTCATGGTTACCTCAGGAAATTTACATTAATATAAGAAAAAAAAATCCTTTAAGCAAATTATTTTTTTCAGAAAACTTGTTTCCTCCTCCCTGTCTGTAAGTGTAGTGATCAAAGTGACTGATTCCTAAACACTTCTTCCAACTAAAGCAGCTGACTGGTGTAAGAAAATCACTATCTCCCAACCCTCTTTCAAGTATAAGAATTGCAATTGACTTGCATTTGGCCAAAAAAGAGGTGAGGCACAGTTCTTTGAAAGGTTTCCTTGCTCCTAAGAAAGAGACATAGCAAATGATGGCCTTTTATTCCTTTGCATTCCCCTGTCTGCATATGGTTCATGAAACCAGTAAAGCCACCTTGCTACCGACCTGAGGATAATGCCAACACCAACAGTGTCAGACAGAAGACACACAAAGAACTGCATCATTCATATTATTGCTTAAGTAGACATTATATTTAATATAGCCACTCAAACTCTAGATATTCTCATTCTGTAATATAATAAATTTCCTTTTTTTTTTACCAGCCCAAATAATTTGTCTTTAAGCTGATGGCACACTAATTGATTAAAGAATAATGTATTGATCTCATACTCAAAAGAAGACAACAAAATTACCAACTCAAAATAAGAAAAAATGAAGCAACATTATTTAGTATCTTGTTTGAGTATTAAAAAGCAGATACATCACTTTGCTGACAAAGGCCCATATAGTCAAAGCCATGGTTTTTCTAGTAGTCATGTACAGATGTGCGAGTTGCATCATAAAGTAGTTAGAGCACTGAAAAATTGATACTTTCTAACTGTGGCATTGGAGAAGACTCCTGAGAGTCCTGTGGACTGCAAGGAGATCAAATCAGTCAATCCTAAAGGAAATCAACCCTGAATATTTATTTGAAGGATTGATAATGAAGCTCCAATATTTTGGCCACCTGATGTGAAGGGACAACTCATTTAAAAGATCCAGATCCTAGGAAAATAGAAGGCAAAAGGAGAAGGGGATGACAGAAAATGAGAAGGATGGATGGTATCGGTGAGTCAATGGACATGAGTTTCAGCAAGCTCCAGGAGATGGCGAAAGACAGGGAAGCCTGGTGTGCTGCAGTCCATGGGGTTGCAAAGAGTCCACCACGACTTAGCGATTTAACTGAACTGTTGAGTAAAACACAGTACAATGTACTAAAGGAGAATCAGAAGTGCATGTAAAATAGTTTCCCCCACTCAAGAAGTATATAACTAAAAGGGGGATATATTTACACAAATGGATAAGAATAGCTCTATCAGATAGGACATTTGACACTGGTACAAATATATAAAATGCTCTATCAAACACAAAGAATAGTTATGTCTTCTGAGGATGAGGAACCTTGGGGGAAAGAGGTGGTCAAAAAAAAAAAAAAAGAAAGAAAAGAAATCCTTGGGGAAAAAAAAAAGGTGTCTTCAAAAGGGAAGAGTGAGATGAGCAAGAAAGTGAAGAGCAATTTCACGAAGTTGTAGCAAAAGCACAAATCTTGAGTTATTTTGAAAAGGATTAATACAACAGCAATTAAGAGTAAAAGAAAGAGAAAGATGAAAATAGAAAGTAAAGTGCTAGTGAGCGAAAAAGGATGAGTGGATATAAAAATGAGGCTGGAAATGGGTTGGAAATGGGCAGGAAGGGGCTTAGAGGTCAATAGAAACCTTAAGTTTATGCAAATTCCTTGGAAATCAAGAACTGCCAGAATTTTATAAATAGGAGAAAAACATGATTATATATTTACTTTTTTAAAGCGATAAAAAGGGCTTCCCTGGTGGTCCAGTGGGTAAGGACACCGCCTTGCAGTGCAAGGGGCGCCGGTTCCATCCCTGACCTGGAAGGATCCCAGGTACCGCGGAGAGGCTGGATTGATGTGTCCAATTACCAAGACGGAGCTCTGGGGCACATGCGCCCAAAGCCGGCGCTCTGCAGCGACAGATGCCACCGCGATGGGAGGCCCACAGGAGCCAAAGAACAAAAATGGATGAAAATAGAGAACTGAAAGACCAATAGAAGTGGCCCGCCCATCCCCCTCCCTCCCCAGCCCACCCCCCAAAAGATAAATAAATAAATAAAAATAAATAAATGTTTTTTTTTTTTTTTTTTAAAGATATAACAAAAATGCTCACGGTGAATGGAAGAGACAGGGAGAAAATGGAGATTCTCTTTTACAAGATAAATCTAGCTGAATAATGGCATTATCAATTATACTAGAGGAAAATACTGAATGTTTGCCCCATTATCAGCACGGCCTGTCAACTGAGGCTTTTGTTGGGGCTGCATCAGAGCTCATTTTTCCCTTTGTCTAATGCTACTTCCTTAGTGATGCCCTCATGTTTGTTGATCCCAAGAAACCCTCCCTTGCAAATACCATATAAACTAATCTTCATCTCAGAGTTGGACTCTGGAGGAACACAACCTACAACAAAACTGGTGAGAATGGTTAAATAAAGATACAGATCCATGCCCCTGGAATGGGATCCCTTCTGGCTGGATCTGATTGCTCCATTTTTGGTCTACTCTTGAGGGAAGAGAATGTCAAATCAAGGTACATTATCTGTCTCAAACCTTCCTAGAGAGGAATTCACAGGGTATTTCTGAACTAAATAGAGGACTAATGGGCCAACCCTACAGGCTTCCCTGGTGGCTTAGTGGTTAAACAACTCCATCCAATGTAGGAGACATGGATTCCATATGTGGATTGGGAAAATCCACTACAGGAGGAAATGCCAATTCACTCCAGTATTCTTGCCTTGGGAAATCTCATGGACAGAGGAGCCTGGCAGGCTACAATCCATGGAGCTGCAAAGATTCAGACAGGACTTACTGATAAACAACAACAGATCAACTTTAGAAAAAGACTCCTTAAATTCTGAGACATCATATCCTTGGTGATCCTTATACTTGCCCTTTGAGTCTATTATGTCCTTATAGAAATTTAAAAAAAAAATCAGAATCTTATCCCTCTTATCTAAATGTCATAGTGTGAAAAAAATTCAGTCTACTTAATGTTTTATTTCTAGACAGAGGAAATGTCCTGAAAGATCTAACTTTGACTTTCTCCCTCTATAGCCATTTTATCAAAGGTTACTGATCATATATCTTCCCTGTTCACTTGTAGAAGACTCAAAAATTTAATCTAAGAGTTAAAATCATAAGAAGGATATTATTAAATACTTATGACAAAATGACTTTTGTAAACAATTTTGCTATTACTTCCTGCATTCTAAAGGCTTGTGGGAAAGATGAAATGACAATGGCTGTTTTTTTCAATAGACACAGACTTGTCTGTACAAAAACTTCAAATAAACAGATATCCTGAATTTCAATACTTCAAGTAAATACTATCGATAGAAAGTTTTTTTAATTTCTCAGAGGAAAACATTCCCGACCAGTCACTCACAGCTCAATTATGTGTTGTAGATTGCTTTAACTCTAAAGAATACAAAGGCAATCCTTCAGCCCCACAGAGTCCCAACATGTGTGGTTTCTTCTACAGAGGAGTCTGGAATTTTGCCGAGGGGCACTGAGCCAATGCAAACCATGTAGGTCTAAACATTGCTCAACTATCACATCTTGACACTTACTTGCTACTGTGGAGTAAGAACCTTTTAGAATTGGCATGATTTATATAAATTGTAAAGGTGGATACCTATATAAACATAAGTTCTTACCTTTGCAAACATAACCTCTTCATGAATTGCTCATTTTACAAAGATAAATGTCAGTTAAGCAGAAAGTCTCTAGAAAGTCTCTAGACCCTATTTTTATAGTATGTTCAAACGACCATTTATTTCGATACCATCATAAGAGAAATCAATATTTCATAAACATTTACTTTATTAGATATTAGCACATTTCAAGCATGGAATATAGCCAAAGAAAGATTTGCTTAAAATAGCCAGAGGAGGAAGTAAGCTATCAGAATTTATTTTAAGCAATGATCTAACACACTCAGTTCAGATAAATGGACTTTTTCTTCCAGTCCCTTCCAATTTCTGAAGGCAGAGAAAAGCATGAAAACAAATTCCCTTAAAAGTATGAATTGCTTTTTGCTATTACTCTAAGACTGAGACATATTTGGAAATGTTTTGCTAGCTATGTAGTGTCCTTTAAAGCAAAACTACAAAGTTGAATAGGATTTTCTTTGGTATCTTTCATAAAAAAAGCCATTCCCTACTAAGATATTTACTGATGATTGAGATACTAGTTAATATCAACTGTAGGCTCTCCTAAGAAGGTTTTAAAGATCTAACTTTGACTTTCTCCCTCTATAGCCATTTTATCAAAGGTTACTGATCATATATCTTCCCTGTTCACTTGTAGAAGACTCAAAAATTTAATCTAAGAGTTAAAATCATAAGAAGGATATTATTAAATACTTATGACAAAATGACTTTTGTAAACAATTTTGCTATTACTTCCTGCATTCTAAAGGCTTGTGGGAAAGATGAAATGACAATGGCTGTTTTTCAATAGACACAGACTTGTCTGTACAAAAACTTCAAATAAACAGATATCCTGAATTTCAATACTTCAAGTAAATACTATCGATAGAAAGTTTTTTTAATTTCTCAGAGGAAAACATTCCCGACCAGTCACTCACAGCTCAATTATGTGTTGTAGATTGCTTTAACTCTAAAGAATACAAAGGCAATCCTTCAGCCCCACAGAGTCCCAACATGTGTGGTTTCTTCTACAGAGGAGTCTGGAATTTTGCCGAGGGGCACTGAGCCAATGCAAACCATGTAGGTCTAAACATTGCTCAACTATCACATCTTGACACTTACTTGCTACTGTGGAGTAAGAACCTTTTAGAATTGGCATGATTTATATAAATTGTAAAGGTGGATACCTATATAAACATAAGTTCTTACCTTTGCAAACATAACCTCTTCATGAATTGCTCATTTTACAAAGATAAATGTCAGTTAAGCAGAAAGTCTCTAGAAAGTCTCTAGACCCTATTTTTATAGTATGTTCAAACGACCATTTATTTCGATACCATCATAAGAGAAATCAATATTTCATAAACATTTACTTTATTAGATATTAGCACATTTCAAGCATGGAATATAGCCAAAGAAAGATTTGCTTAAAATAGCCAGAGGAGGAAGTAAGCTATCAGAATTTATTTTAAGCAATGATCTAACACACTCAGTTCAGATAAATGGACTTTTTCTTCCAGTCCCTTCCAATTTCTGAAGGCAGAGAAAAGCATGAAAACAAATTCCCTTAAAAGTATGAATTGCTTTTTGCTATTACTCTAAGACTGAGACATATTTGGAAATGTTTTGCTAGCTATGTAGTGTCCTTTAAAGCAAAACTACAAAGTTGAATAGGATTTTCTTTGGTATCTTTCATAAAAAAAGCCATTCCCTACTAAGATATTTACTGATGATTGAGATACTAGTTAATATCAACTGTAGGCTCTCCTAAGAAGGTTTTTAAAGTACTCATACCCCTAAGGAAAATATGCACCCTTAAGTATAACTGAGAGACTTCCCAGACATTATATATAAGGAACTTTCCTTAGTTTGGAGCTAAGACTCCATGCTACCAATGAGGGGGCTCAGGTTCAATTCCTGGTCAAAGAATTAGATCCCACACGTTGAAGCTATGTGTTTGCACACAGCAACTAAAGATCCTGGGTGCCACAACTAAGACTCAGAACAGCCAAATAATGAAGTACTTTTTTAAAAAGGGAAAATACAGAATGGAGCTTTAATGTCAGAAAGAAGATTAAGGTTTACAGATTCTACCACACAACTGTTTGTATACCTTTCTATAAACAATACTGAGGGCATAGAATAATAATAATTTGAAAAGTAAAATAACCTTAAGAGTTTGTGTGTTTGGATTAACACAAGTCAAGAACAACTACTGGCAATATTGCAGTGCTTGTTTTTCTAGAAGGAGACTGCACAAAACACATGCATATATTTTGCATTCAAAGGGTGTTTCTTTACCATAGCTGAGTCTTAATAAAAAATATTACTTTTCCTTTGATGAACCTAAAAATGTGTTGGGAGTACTACCCAACAATGATTAAAAGGACAAAAACAATATATTTTTAATGCAGGTGTCCAGTAAGCAATAGTAACACATATTTTATGACACGTAGTTTGCCTATCTAGACTAAAGCTCTGAGTGCTGATAATCAAGTAATTTTTAGTTATTAAAAGTGCTTCAAAACTCGAGGGTTAAGTTCAAGTGGTCATTGTGGGTTAAAGCCATAGGAAGCTTGGAAGTCCATGAGCGACCTATTAATAACTTTTTCTGAATGGGAAGAAGTTTCTACTAACTCATTGTGTGCATGTTGAGTCATTTCAGTCATGTCTGACCCTTTGCAATGTGATAGACTGCAGCCTATCAGGCTCCTCTGTCCTGGGTTTCTCCAGACAAGAATACTGGAGTGGGAACTACTAACCGGAAACCTTACAATGACTCCTATTCCCTCTGCAACAGTAGTTCTTACGGGGAAGAAGAGAAAGAAGAAAACAACCAAAGACACCTTATGCTGCAGAAAAGATTGTATGCTATGTCTTCTTATTAGTCATTCAACTCTTCTAGGCTCTCCTAAGAAGGTTTTAAAGTACTCATACCCCTAAGGAAACTATGCACCCTTAAGTATAACTGAGAGACTTCCCAGACATTATATATAAGGAACTTTCCTTAGTTTGGAGCTAAGACTCCATGCTACCAATGAGGGGGCTCAGGTTCAATTCCTGGTCAAAGAATTAGATCCCACACGTTGAAGCTATGTGTTTGCACACAGCAACTAAAGATCCTGGGTGCCACAACTAAGACTCAGAACAGCCAAATAATGAAGTACTTTTTAAAAAGGAATATACAGAATGGAGCTTTAATGTCAGAAAGAAGATTAAGGTTTACAGATTCTACCACACAACTGTTTGTATACCTTTCTATAAACAATACTGAGGGCATAGAATAATAATAATTTGAAAAGTAAAATAACCTTAAGAGTTTGTGTGTTTGGATTAACACAAGTCAAGAACAACTACTGGCAATATTGCAGTGCTTGTTTTTCTAGAAGGAGACTGCACAAAACACATGCATATATTTTGCATTCAAAGGGTGTTTCTTTACCATAGCTGAGTCTTAATAAAAAATATTACTTTTCCTTTGATGAACCTAAAAATGTGTTGGGAGTACTACCCAACAATGATTAAAAGGACAAAAACAATATATTTTTAATGCAGGTGTCCAGTAAGCAATAGTAACACATATTTTATGACACGTAGTTTGCCTATCTAGACTAAAGCTCTGAGTGCTGATAATCAAGTAATTTTTAGTTATTAAAAGTGCTTCAAAACTCGAGGGTTAAGTTCAAGTGGTCATTGTGGGTTAAAGCCATAGGAAGCTTGGAAGTCCATGAGCGACCTATTAATAACTTTTTCTGAATGGGAAGAAGTTTCTACTAACTCATTGTGTGCATGTTGAGTCATTTCAGTCATGTCTGACCCTTTGCAATGTGATAGACTGCAGCCTATCAGGCTCCTCTGTCCTGGGTTTCTCCAGACAAGAATACTGGAGTGGGAACTACTAACCGGAAACCTTACAATGACTCCTATTCCCTCTGCAACAGTAGTTCTTACGGGGAAGAAGAGAAAGAAGAAAACAACCAAAGACACCTTATGCTGCAGAAAAGATTGTATGCTATGTCTTCTTATTAGTCATTCAACTCTTCTAGTCTTGATGTCCATTTTTGTTTGCATAGATATTGATATTTACTGAATCAAAATACTAGCTAATAATTGATAAGACAGTGTAGCCGTCTTTCCTTTGGGTATCACAAGGCTAGCTGAAAGTAGGTACAACAGCAATTGCTTTTCAGTTTTGAATAACTAGTATAAATTTCTTTTTGAAGCAGTAAGATTGTTGTTAATGAGCCCATAAGTGGAATAATGAGCCCATTATTCATTTTTACTATCTGAATGTAAGTGATTTGTAGAAGAAATCTGTTCAGATATAAGGTTAGAGTGTGGAGAAGACAATATAATTTAAAATGCTAGCAGAGTTATTATCATTTTAAAAGTATGCTTATGTGTTCACTGAAAAATTAAAACGTATAATAATTGCTATAACATTAACACTTCATGACTAACTCATTTTCCAGCTTTTATATTCAAAAGCTTACACTTCTGCTATATGAAGTAGTATCCACTTACTAACTTTTCATGCCTCTCATTCATATTTTCAAAGATTTTAATATTACATTCACTCAACAAAAAACATGCATATGTACTTAAATCCTAAAATACATAAACATGTACCCATGGCAGTAAGTTCTTCTAATATGTTTTTTTGACAGGCACATGATCTACTGCATTTGATGTCAAATCACATAAAACAGAAAGAGAAGGAAAATGGCATTGATGGAAATAAATGCATCCAGTCAACTATACAAAAATAAACTGACCTTCTTAAAATTTTTGTTTAAGTCAATCAGGCTGAGCAAGAAGATGTGATCCTTGGCTCCCAGGAGCATCCTGCCCCTCTCCTCGTCTAACAGAATAGTCTGGAAATCCAGTCCTTCTGATGAGCCCAAAAAGGGAATACAGCTATTTGAAAGCAGCAAATCTATGGGAAAATAAAAAGGACAGAAAGAAAAAAAACTTCTTAATAAGCAAAATATTTATTTGCTTCTGTATATACACTCTTTCACTTTGTCAATGAATATATACATCATGAAAATTTCCATTTAGATATATGCAGACAAGATAGATTTTAGCACATATCTGTTTAGAACTATGCAATTTATTATATATTTATTTTACTAATACAATGTTTATATTATCAAAAATGCATATAAAACATGCTACCACAAAACCAAAACATTCAAAAATTTTCATAACCCTGTTTACCTTAAGTTATAAATTAAAGCATCTAGCTACAGTAAGATTTGCAAACTGATCAAATAATCAATATATGCAAAATAAGCAGCAAACTACATGTGTAATAAAACTCAGCCATTTTTCTCCCTTCTAATTTTGACAGGTGCTCATGTTTCAAAACTTCCACTGTACCTAGTTCACATATACAGAACGATGTAAACAAAGAAGCAATGAATTCTGAAGGAGGTATGACCCTGAACCAGTGATGGAACAGAATTATAAAGTGAGAAGGGACTTTAAAAATCAATTAATGTGGGCTTCCCTGGTGGTCCAGTGGGTAAGGACACCGCCTTGCAGTGCAAGGGGCGCCAGTTCGAGCCCTGGTCTGCAAAGATCCCACGTGCTGCAGAGCGGCTGGACTGATGTGTCCAACTACCGAGACGGAGCTCTGGAGCGCATGCGCCCAGAGCCGGTGCTCTGCAACGACAGAGGCCACTGCAATGGGAGGCCCACATGGACCAAAGAACAAAGATGGATGAAAATGGACAAATGAAAGACCAATAGAAGTGACCTGCCTGCTCCCCTCCCTCCCCACCTCCACCAAAATAAGTAAATAAATAAATCTTTAAAAAAAAATCAATTAATGTAAATTCCTGATTTTATAAATTAAGGTGTTTAATTCCAATACACCTTCAATAGGTCACATGCCCTAAAGTCACAAAACAATTGTGGCAAAGCTAAAAGTATAACCCCAGTCCCAGCCTCCTTTTATCTTTGGTCTGTTACAAGGCCTTACTCTTTGTTTCAGTTATGATTGTAACACAGAAAGATACTTATTTAAATTTAAGTCTGAGGGATAGTGGTTAGAACTCTACATTCTCATTGCTGAGGGCCTGGGTTCAGTTCCCAGTCAGGGAACTAAGAGTCCTGTAAGCCATGTGACATGGGCAAAAAAAGTAAACAATAAAGGAAATAAATTTAAATTTAGGTCTGACTGTACATGTACCTGTATCTTTTAAAATATTTTATCCCAAGCATTCATCATACCTTCTCATTTTCTACAACCGTTTATATTATCAAAAATGCATAAAACATGCTACCACAAAACCAAAACATTCAAAAATTTTCATAACCCTGTTTACCTTAAGTTATAAATTAAAGCATCTAGCTACAGTAAGATTTGCAAACTGATCAAATAATCAATATATGCAAAATAAGCAGCAAACTACATGTGTAATAAAACTCAGCCATTTTTCTCCCTTCTAATTTTGACAGGTGCTCATGTTTCAAAACTTCCACTGTACCTAGTTCACATATACAGAACGATGTAAACAAAGAAGCAATGAATTCTGAAGGAGGTATGACCCTGAACCAGTGATGGAACAGAATTATAAAGTGAGAAGGGACTTTAAAAATCAATTAATGTGGGCTTCCCTGGTGGTCCAGTGGGTAAGGACACCGCCTTGCAGTGCAAGGGGCGCCAGTTCGAGCCCTGGTCTGCAAAGATCCCACGTGCTGCAGAGCGGCTGGACTGATGTGTCCAACTACCGAGACGGAGCTCTGGAGCGCATGCGCCCAGAGCCGGTGCTCTGCAACGACAGAGGCCACTGCAATGGGAGGCCCACATGGACCAAAGAACAAAGATGGATGAAAATGGACAAATGAAAGACCAATAGAAGTGACCTGCCTGCTCCCCTCCCTCCCCACCTCCACCAAAATAAGTAAATAAATAAATCTTTAAAAAAAAAAATCAATTAATGTAAATTCCTGATTTTATAAATTAAGGTGTTTAATTCCAATACACCTTCAATAGGTCACATGCCCTAAAGTCACAAAACAATTGTGGCAAAGCTAAAAGTATAACCCCAGTCCCAGCCTCCTTTTATCTTTGGTCTGTTACAAGGCCTTACTCTTTGTTTCAGTTATGATTGTAACACAGAAAGATACTTATTTAAATTTAAGTCTGAGGGATAGTGGTTAGAACTCTACATTCTCATTGCTGAGGGCCTGGGTTCAGTTCCCAGTCAGGGAACTAAGAGTCCTGTAAGCCATGTGACATGGGCAAAAAAAGTAAACAATAAAGGAAATAAATTTAAATTTAGGTCTGACTTTACAGGGACCTGTATCTTTTTAAAATATTTTATCCCAAGCATTCATCATACCTTCTCATTTTCTACAACCCCAGACTATAAGATAACAATAAGATAATACTATCACTCACTTATTAAAGAACATTACATGTTACAGGATTTTAAATCATTATGTGCAAGCCATTCATTAGTAATTGATGAGAAAAATAAAAAGGCCGTGTCTCAGAAACAGGAATCAAGATACTTTAAAAATCTATAATGACAGGTGGCAGTTTTCACTCTCTGTAAAATGGAAATTTGAGTCCCTTACACTTAAAAGCCTATATATTCCATCCATCCATCAACTGTAGGTTTTATTTCTACTTCATGTTTTTGAGAATTCTCATTACACCACTTTTCTAATTTGCAATGGTTAAGTGTTATTTCTGAAGAAGATAGGATACTATTTGAATTCTCAAGTGAGTGTGGATTTACTAAGTGTAAATGTCTTATTAATATTTATGAATCATGTTTTGTGTACACTGGATGGAATTCTTAACTCTAATTATTTTTCTAAGTTAAATAAAATGTTAATAGTTTTTTAGACCAGAGAAACAATGGAATAACACTTTTTAGCCTCTTTTTTTAATATTAAGCTTATTTTTACAGGGCTGATATCCAATATATATTCCATACTGATTGCCAAGTAGAACAGAAGAGAGAAGACTGGAGCCAAGAGAACAAATAAGACAGATATGATCTAAAGCCTTAACAAGAGAAAACATTTCACACAAACCTTTATTCAATCAGGCAATTCTGTATCTTCCATGGGATTTTCCCAGCTCCACCAAAAATGAAATGGGCAAAATGCAAAGCATGTAAGAGAATTTCCAAGAGTATATCTTGACCCAACTAACAGAGGAAGGTAGGTTTTAGATTTAAATCCATATTATTCAAAGTATTCATAGATAGTAATCAACTATTCTGAACTATGCATTGCAACATTAAGTATAAAATGAAACACGGCTTAGCCTAAACAAGCAAGAATATGAACTTTAGGTCCAGATCAGCAGGGTCATATCCTAGTTTTGCAACTCTGATGTGTGATCTAGGATAAGAAACTTAAACTCTCTGTGCTTTGGTTTTCGCATCTATAAAACGGGGATGAAAATGAATAGAAACAATGTAATAAATGATATAGATGTCAAGAATAATGAGTAAACATATGATCAGCATTAGAATCGTGCCTGGCAGTGCTGTATAACTATCAGCTATTACGATAATGATGTTATTTTTTAACCTCTCTATAAAATCTATAAAAATGAAGTCATATTCCCCACCTTGTAAGTCTCATGATTAAAAGAAATAACTTTTATGAAGTTCTTAGAACAGTATCTTATAGATAGGAAAAGTTCAATAAATATTAACTGTTACTTTGAATACTAGAGTCTGGTTTGGCCCATATTAAGGAGTATCATCTTGAATTCGATTAAATCTGATTCATAAAGATTAGAACTCTATGTTTGTTTGTTTTTTTTAATTTTATTTATCTTTTGGGGAGTGGGCTGGGGAGGGAGGGGGATGGGCGGGCCACTTCTATTGGTCTTTCAGTTCTCTATTTTCATCCATCTTTGTTCTTTGGCTCCTGTGGGCCTCCCATCGCGGTGGCCTCTGTCGTTGCAGAGCGCTGGCTCTGGGCGCATGTGCCCCAGAGCTCCGGCTCAGTAATTGGACACATCAGTCCAGCTGCTCCGCGGCACGTGGGATCTTCCCAGGCCAGGGATCAAACCGGCGCCCCTTGCACTGCAAGGTGGTGTCCTTACCCACTGGACCACCAGGGGAAGCCCTATGTTTTTTATTAAATAATATTGGAATAACATTAAAAAGGTAGTCAATCCACAAATAAGCTTTCTGCAGTTAAGGTAGCTCAATGAGCCCTTTACAAAAAAACATTTCACACAAACCTTTATTCAATCAGGCAATTCTGTATCTTCCATGGGATTTTCCCAGCTCCACCAAAATGAAATGGGCAAAATGCAAAGCATGTAAGAGAATTTCCAAGAGTATATCTTGACCCAACTAACAGAGGAAGGTAGGTTTTAGATTTAAATCCATATTATTCAAAGTATTCATAGATAGTAATCAACTATTCTGAACTATGCATTGCAACATTAAGTATAAAATGAAACACGGCTTAGCCTAAACAAGCAAGAATATGAACTTTAGGTCCAGATCAGCAGGGTCATATCCTAGTTTTGCAACTCTGATGTGTGATCTAGGATAAGAAACTTAAACTCTCTGTGCTTTGGTTTTCGCATCTATAAAACGGGATGAAAATGAATAGAAACAATGTAATAAATGATATAGATGTCAAGAATAATGAGTAAACATATGATCAGCATTAGAATCGTGCCTGGCAGTGCTGTATAACTATCAGCTATTACGATAATGATGTTATTTTTTAACCTCTCTATAAAATCTATAAAAATGAAGTCATATTCCCCACCTTGTAAGTCTCATGATTAAAAGAAATAACTTTTATGAAGTTCTTAGAACAGTATCTTATAGATAGGAAAAGTTCAATAAATATTAACTGTTACTTTGAATACTAGAGTCTGGTTTGGCCCATATTAAGGAGTATCATCTTGAATTCGATTAAATCTGATTCATAAAGATTAGAACTCTATGTTTGTTTGTTTTTTTTAATTTTATTTATCTTTTGGGGAGTGGGCTGGGGAGGGAGGGGGATGGGCGGGCCACTTCTATTGGTCTTTCAGTTCTCTATTTTCATCCATCTTTGTTCTTTGGCTCCTGTGGGCCTCCCATCGCGGTGGCCTCTGTCGTTGCAGAGCGCTGGCTCTGGGCGCATGTGCCCCAGAGCTCCGGCTCAGTAATTGGACACATCAGTCCAGCTGCTCCGCGGCACGTGGGATCTTCCCAGGCCAGGGATCAAACCGGCGCCCCTTGCACTGCAAGGTGGTGTCCTTACCCACTGGACCACCAGGGGAAGCCCTATGTTTTTTATTAAATAATATTGGAATAACATTAAAAAGGTAGTCAATCCACAAGTAAGCTTTCTGCATGTTAAGTATTAAGCCTGCAATTAAGGCTCTGGGATGACTGAGCCCTGTCCTCAAGGGGCGAACAGATCCATATGCAAATAGATATGCATAGATAATGCAGCATAAGCAAAATAAATTCTAATTGAAGTACACATAAAATGTTAAGAGATCTTTTGAGTAATTAATTCTACATCACTTATAGAGAGGTGGTAATTATAAACATTTCCGAGGATAGACAGAAGCTTTACAGGAAAGATATAAAGAAAACTTTATTCCAAGCAGAAGACCACTACACTGTACTGTCCAAGGGTATATACCATTTTATACTACATTTATATATTGCAGATTTAAGTATTTCCTACTATGGGGTACGAGTTCCTTCAGGGCCAAGACCATGTCATACTTATCTTGGAACCCTCAGCACACAGCTCAGAATCTGAGACAAACTGAGCACTTAATACATACATGTGGAACTGCAATAGTTGAATATGCTGAAGCAGAGAGGAGAGGTGGAGGCAGTGACAAGTGAAGCCGCCTCTAGGTCATCAGAGCATAAGCCATCAGGCCAGGGAGGCTGAGTGTTACATAGGTAACTGAAAGTGACTAAAATATTTTATGCAGGGAAAGTGACAAAGAACATAGCTGAGTGTTACATCTCATTTCCTGTCTTTACTTAAATTGGGAGGAAAATAAAGGACATCATCATTTGCTTTATTTTCTTTTACCATAACCAATTCTATTGAGTTTAGTTTCAAACAAATTTGACAAGGAAAAACAGCTGCAAAAATAGTGACTAACCTTAAGTATTATCATTTCAAAATGATTTAATGTTGCCTTGTGACAACATTAGCATCAAATCGATGAGAGCATGCTTCACTGAAGCTTCATAGCCAAACTAAATAATTGGACAGGCATTACATATGAAAATTTCTCAGGCTGATGCACACATTTTGAAAAGACCTTGGGACAGGAATTGGAACAGGTTCCCTCTGCCCCAAGCAGCTTATCTTTCTTGCTTTTCTGCCAAATCAAGCAAAGTGACTTTTGTTTCCACAGGATCATCAACAAAAGCCTAGAAAAAGAAGTTAAATCCAGAGTCTGTATCTTAACACCTAAAGCTGATACACTCCCAGGATTTCAGGGATCAGATATGGATGCTAGCTCTACAGGCTGCAAACTTATGCAAGTTAAAGACTAATAATTTGACAATGTATTTCCAAGCTTTATTTTTCCTTTTCTTAAATTAGTAAGTCTCAGGCATGTGGTTTTTAAGATTGTCCACAGTTTACAATTCTTTTGAACAGAGACTTTGTCCTGGTTTTTTTCCCCACATGTTGGTGGTGGGGTGAATGAGTTGCTTCATAAATGTCATTCAGAGGGGGCCTGCTCTGTACTTACTTAACCAGCCCCACCTTTCCACAGATCTCGAGGTCCTAAATGCATTCTTTGTTCTATCTACCTAAACCTTTGACCTAAGCCACCAATAATCACTCTTTCTGCTCTTTTAGCAATTCTCTTCTTCTCATTTTGTAATCTCACTCAATCACCCAAGATCTCAAATCTCCATTCTTGTTCTATGAGCACATTCTTGAAAAATCTACATCTGATTATTTCTGAAATAAACACAGCAAAGTTATGATTAATCATTAACTCTAGTAGTTTAACTATGAAAATCATGCACAGGATGATGCATGATTAATTAATTGAATGATGATACAGACAAGACATTCATAATCCATGATCAAGAAACCACTACATGGCAACATGATCATTCTGTGATTGAAAACTCTGACAAACAGTCTGGTATTTTCCTGTATTTGTATGCTTGTGTGCATTGCTGAAGAGTTTGTCCAGAGTTCATCATCATCTTCTGATGTCATACGAAAAGTCACAGGTAAATTTTATGTCTCCCACATATAGTTAATAGCATATTTAGAATAATTCCTCATTTCTAATACAACAACATGAATTTCTATCCTCATAAAACTAAATTTTTGAAGACAAACAACTGACCCATCTAAGATCACCAGGTACTCTCCACATGCTGAAAAACTCTGCATACAAGTTCCAGTCTCACTGACCTCACAGCCTACTGCAGAGACAATGCTCATCCACAACGAAAAATGAGAATATACTTTTCTCCCCCAGTGGTTGGAGGCTTCATTCATTTTGGCTGCACCACACGGCATATATGATCTTAAGTTATATTAGGTAAGAAGTTAGACATTAGCAACAACAGGAGGCCTGGCTGAAAGGGATGGAAGTTCATCTCTAAACTCCATCCCAGGTACACCTAGGAGAGCTCAAAGAATGCTACAAAGTAACCAGAGACGTTTCAACTCCTGCACATGTACCCCAGGTACACAGTGGATACAAAATAGCACAGGGGCTTCTCCAAGTAATCTTAGACAGCTAGGAGTCTAGTAAGGGCTCATGGATATTCTACATCTAATTATAACAGACGGAACTATGAGAAGACAATTAAGAACACAGTCTGCTGCTATATAATTTACAATTGTCAATTGGCCTTGAGTGTATGTCCGTTTGTATCCCCTTTCATTGACTGGTGGTCAGTACAAGCCCTATTTTGCATACACCATAACCAGAAGTATGAAAAGAGAAAGCCAAGAGGGTTCAACAGGAAGGGTGAGCAAAGTCCTTTGGGGTTAGTCTGCTCCCATGTTAGGAGTGTCTGTCTAATGAAAGATCTTTCTGCCTGAGCTGTAATTTGTCTGTTTTTCTACACTGTTGAGTCTATTGCTCCAAATCTTAGTTGAGACAAGAACAGAGGAAGAGAAATAAACCGAACTGACAGTTTCCCAACCAGGGATTAATGCTCCCTGTGTTAGAAGATGGGAGTCTTAACCACTGGACAACCAGGGAAGTCCTGACAATGTACTTGTGACAAATGAGTAGTATATTGTTAAGTATTTTTAATAATAAAACAGAGCTTCCTTTCTTGTGTCTAAACTAGCAAGCCAAATAACACAACTCTTGCCCGTATGGTGGAGAGAGGAACCAAATGGTCTCTGATCTCCTTCCAACACTGGAGTTGTATGGTATTAGAACCTTTGATTGAACTTTGTTAAAATGGACACATATCAAGTAACTCGTTCATTGTTTACTCCAGGTCATTGCTCTGTTCCTACAGTAGGTAATCTGTAACCTTTGGGAAGAACGGAAATACAGTATAAGGCAATCAGAGCAAAAGGGAGATCTTCTCAATAATGCTGTTTGCCTCCTCTATTACTAACTCAGTGAGGTTAAGAATGGTTAAGTGGGCTTCACAAAACCAGTTTGCTCTTCACAGCAGAATACAGCAGCAATGAGCCCCCTGACCCATAGCCACATGCCCTTCCATGAGAGGGAAAGGCTGAAGATCCCACAGACCCTGCTCCTGTTTGAAATAACAGCTTGTTCTGAAAAGAATTCTTTGTGTCTCCCTGTCGTGTCCCTTCCTATAATTGTTCATTCGGCCTGAAGAAACATTTGACCTGATGCTCTACATTCTTCCTCTTCTCCCCAGAAAGGAAAGGAGTGGTCAGTCACACCAAATCTAATAAATTTAGGATTAAGCAACACAGACGTCCTCAATGTTCACTGTTAAATGAACAAAATCCCAAACTCTTGAAATCCTGCATTTATAGCCAGAAACTCTAAACTGGGTGGAGTTGACAATCTCTCTCATGAGAAGACTACATAGTTAAAAAATGGCTTCCCACATCCTTCAAAGAACACTTAACAGGAACTTCCTTTTTTAGAGAAGAAAGTCAGAATTATTAAGGGTAGAATTTCATGGAATAAAAATAAAATCACCTTTGAGCAGAGTAAATTTCCAGTCAAACTCCTCAGCAGAAAAAGCTACAGCCAAAACTGAATTCAGATCAAAATCCTGTCACCCTGGGGATTCCCTGGCAGTTCAGTGGTTAGGACTCAAGGCTTGCCAAAAAGGACAGAAAGAAAAAAAAGAAACAGATACATACACATAATACACCACTGTCGCTTTTCCCTACTATTCAGGATACTCAACACAAAAGCACACATTCTTGCCCCACCCACCTCTTTTTCTTCATGGAAATAACCATTAGGGCTGTTCTGGGGTTTCTTGAATGCAGTCACATCTCCAGTGAGTTCTCTGAAAAGCCATCTAAATAAAGAGGTAACGGAGTTTTTATTCCTGCCTTATGCATAAACTCAGCTTCTCCCTCTTCATCTCTGAATTCCTTGAGCTTTTATGCCAACTGTCAGTCTCCCAAGAGTCCCTCTTTGGCACCCTTGGATCCCATAGTTTCCAGAAATGTTCTGGCTACCAAACCAACCTCACCACCTTCCACCCTCAAAGTCCATTCTCAGTTTGGGTCAGGAATTGAGTAAAGGGAGCAAACAGTTCATTCCAAAATGAAAATTAGTCCCTAATGTTGTGGCTCACTGAGTCCCTCTGGCTCTCTGTAAACCTGTATTTATTTCTCCTGCTTTTGGTCCAAGGCAAGGCAAAAATTCTTTCTTGGATTTAACGTTTGGAAAGAGAACCCGTCTTAAATTGGCCCCACCTGACTTTCAATTGGTTTTCTGAGGCCTCTGACCATATGAAAAGATTTTGGTGACCAAAGTAGCTCAACTCCACCTATCAAACATACAATTCTCTATGTATGAACCTTAAGTCTCTATAGCTAACTGCTCAAACAATATCAAGTATATAATGTTATTCAAACCTAAAATTCCTCCAAAAAGACTAAATTATAGGCATATATTACTGTTCTATTTTGCTAGGTGAAAAGTCTAACTCTACCTTGAAAATGCAAGTTCAAATCAGAAAGAGAAAAAAATCCAATTCTCATTTGCTCATCTGCAATGGAATGTTGGAAAACATTCTGTTCATTAGGTTTCAGATAGACCATTATCTATATCAATAATAAATCAGATGATACCACAGAGTCAAACATGAATTAGGAACGAGTAAAGTCTATTATATCAGAGTTACATTCTTGCCAGGACAGGATGTGGAACAGGAGTGTGGTAATTTTACACCATCATATTTTCATCTACATCCATGCTTTTAAATCACAGGTTTATTCCTATTTGGCCAGCTTTCAGCAATAGATGCTTTTTATAATTCATCACATGTGAGATTCATAATTTATGAATATGGGTCCCTTTTAAATTCTTACTCTGAGTAAGAAAGAATCGTTTTAAATTCTCAAAAGCTTGGCCATAATAAATTTTCCTACTGACCTATAAAAAAGGCTAACATTATAAATAATTGATACTTTTCCAGAAGAACAATGAAAAACAGAATAAACTGCCTCAGAAATAGCTGACAGGATAATTCTGGGAAAGACACATTCTACATTGACAATTATTTTCTTAATTACTTTCAATGTACTGAGAATGTCATTTTCAAATTTCAAGGAGTACTTAAAATCAAAACACCATGTCACATGTGAGTATGGTTTTGTTTTCAATTTGGTAAGTGAATTAAATTTTAAAAAACTTAGAAAAGTCAAAGCTGAATACATCACCTATTACTGATTCCAAATAGCAGGACAAATATGACAAGAACTAACTAATAATTCCTCAAGCTAAGATGCATGCAAGTTAATCTACAGAGAAGAATTATGAGAATAGCATAATGGTTTACAAAAATATTTTTAAACTACATTAAAAGTATAGGGGGCCCCTTTAGAATTGCATGCAAAGGGTTTTGGCTAAGACCAGTGCCACAGAGAAGGGTATGACAATGACTTTCAATTGGTTTTCTGAGGCCTCTGACCATATGAAAAGATTTTGGTGACCAAAGTAGCTCAACTCCACCTATCAAACATATAATTCTCTATGTATGAACCTTAAGTCTCTATAGCTAACTGCTCAAACAATATCAAGTATATAATGTTATTCAAACCTAAAATTCCTCCAAAAAGACTAAATTATAGGCATATATTACTGTTCTATTTTGCTAGGTGAAAAGTCTAACTCTACCTTGAAAATGCAAGTTCAAATCAGAAAGAGAAAAAAATCCAATTCTCATTTGCTCATCTGCAATGGAATGTTGGAAAACATTCTGTTCATTAGGTTTCAGATAGACCATTATCTATATCAATAATAAATCAGATGATACCACAGAGTCAAACATGAATTAGGAACGAGTAAAGTCTATTATATCAGAGTTACATTCTTGCCAGGACAGGATGTGGAACAGGAGTGTGGTAATTTTACACCATCATATTTTCATCTACATCCATGCTTTTAAATCACAGGTTTATTCCTATTTGGCCAGCTTTCAGCAATAGATGCTTTTTATAATTCATCACATGTGAGATTCATAATTTATGAATATGGGTCCCTTTTAAATTCTTACTCTGAGTAAGAAAGAATCGTTTTAAATTCTCAAAAGCTTGGCCATAATAAATTTTCCTACTGACCTATAAAAAAGGCTAACATTATAAATAATTGATACTTTTCCAGAAGAACAATGAAAAACAGAATAAACTGCCTCAGAAATAGCTGACAGGATAATTCTGGGAAAGACACATTCTACATTGACAATTATTTTCTTAATTACTTTCAATGTACTGAGAATGTCATTTTCAAATTTCAAGGAGTACTTAAAATCAAAACACCATGTCACATGTGAGTATGGTTTTGTTTTCAATTTGGTAAGTGAATTAAATTTTAAAAAACTTAGAAAAGTCAAAGCTGAATACATCACCTATTACTGATTCCAAATAGCAGGACAAATATGACAAGAACTAACTAATAATTCCTCAAGCTAAGATGCATGCAAGTTAATCTACAGAGAAGAATTATGAGAATAGCATAATGGTTTACAAAAATATTTTTAAACTACATTAAAAGTATATGTGGGCTTCCCTGGTGGTCCAGTGGGTAAGGATACCGCCTTGCAGTGCAAGAGGCCCTGGTTCGATCTCTGGCCTGGGAAGACCCTGAGTGCCACAGAGAAGCTGGACTGATGTGTCCAACTACTAAGCCCGAGCTCTGGAGATCATGTGACCGGAGCCGGTGGTCTGTGGTGAGGGAGGGTCACTGCAATGGAAGGCCCACACAGACCAAAGAACAAAGATGGAAATAAATGAAAGACCAATAGAAGTTGCCAAAACAAAAAAGTATATGTACATCAAAAAGTAATGCTAAGAGGCATATATAAGCCCATCTGTCTTCACTCATTCTCTGTTCGCCTCCAATCTAGACCCTGTATTTACTAGTTTATTTTCTACTTATTGTCACATATACAAATAATATGTATGTACTAGCTTCCCAATCAGAGATTTCCATGGAATTATAATTTACAGAAGTTAAGAATTTTAGCTTTCTTATGCCAACTGTTTCTCTCCAAAAAGCTTGTAACATTACAGTATGTTCACTTTTATGAAAACTTTATTTAATCATTCCATTATTATTACAGGTAAATATGCTTCCCTACTTAGAAAAGTAGTGCTCTCTATTTATACTTTCTTTCTTCTATTTATACTTTCTTTCTTGAACAGTATGCTGCTTTTGTTAACAATTTCACAATTGCAGCATTTGCTCTAACTTCCTTAGAATTGTGATCAAACCTTTCCACACCTTCTGAAAAAATGCCTCCATTAATTTTCAAACGAAACTATCAGATATTTTTGTTTCTCTCCTAGGCCCTTTCTGTCTTCTGCTCCAGTCTGGACTGTCTCCTCTCTGGCCTGAGGCTTACTTTCTCAGACTTCCTTCTACCTCTTTCCTAGTATGAATCCCATCTTTCCTGGGTCAAATGTTTTTCCTCTTTATTTTCTTACTTTGGTGAGCGCATCTCTAGAAATATCCTAAAAAAAAAAAAAGTGACTGTGACTTAAATTTTTGAAATTTTCCATGTTTCCAAAGTTATGGTTTAGAGGTCTCATGCTATCGGTGTTCCAAGCGTTTTTTTTTTCCTTTCACCTTCTCACTCTGCTATTATAACACTGAAAATAATGGGCCTGAATATGTCTTATTTTGTTTTTCACCTATTATGTTGGGTGTTGAGCATGACACCTGATCTGAAAATTAATTTCCATTGATTCAGGAAAATTTCCATTTGGCTTTTTAGTTAGAACAAACAGACATCACTTATCCATGGAACTTTTCTCTAGAATTTGTCCAGAAAGGGTCTTCTGTCTTATCCAAGGAAGATAATTCTGTGGAGATGTGCACAGAATTTGCATCAGAGTATGCTTATAGACTTCAAGAGGGAGATTCAAAATACAGCCAGAGTAATGCCCTCCTTAATTTTTTTTTTTTTTTTTTTGGCAACTTCTATTGGTCTTTCATTTATCTGTTTTCACTCATCATTGTTCTTTGGCCTGTTGGGCCTCCCATCGCAGTGGCCCCTCTCTCACCACAGAGCACTGGCTCTCGGCACATGTGCTCCAGAGCTCCAGCTCCGTAGTTGGACACATCGGTCCAGCCGCTCGGCGGCATGTGGGATCTTTCTAGGCCAGGGAGTGAACTGGCACCCCTTGACTGCAAGGCGGTGTCCTTACCCACTGGGCCACCAGGGAAGCCCTGCCCTCCTTAATTTAAGCATTAGGGCACAAACAATGAAATGATGTTTTCCCATTTAGAGTCTCCCATAAACTGTCTTCTCCCATACACTGTTAGTTCTCTACTGACAATTTCAAAACAGACACCTAGACCCCCTCTGCCTCTTCCAAATCATAGCTTAGGACTTCTAATAGCCAGATTCATACTGCCATTTTCCCCTCAGCCACCTCATCCTACTGATTATAATGACTTTAATGACATTATCGAGTTCTTTTTATTCCCCTATTTGAACAATTGGCACCTCTGAGTCCACTGCATTTCCCTCACATCAACATCCAGATAAATTTAAAGCCTTAGAGATCTCCTCATGCAAATCTTCAATTTTTCTTCTTCAAATATTTATTCCCATTGTCAGCCAGACTAAGAGCCATGGTACTACTTCTCAAAATTGTTGTAACAGGTTCCTAAACAACCTTGTTCTCTCCTCCCATCTCTCTCCAATCCTTCCCACATGACACTATCTATTCTGTTTTTTCCCCTAAATTATAATTGTTAGACTTTCATGCAAGTTCTCCAATGCCAACAAAGAGTTAATTCAATACACTCTAAATCTCTTCCAGTGTTCCAAGTTGTATTTCAAACCCAACCTCCTCTGAAATGCTTTTAAATGTTTTGATTCATTTACCATAATACTATGGTATCAATCTTTTTGCAGTTATTTAGTCCTTTAAAAAGACTAGAAGCCATAACAGGTTAAGAATAAGCCTAAATCATAATTCATCACCTCTTTTTTCATATAAGAAGTCTAATATACATTTAACTGATGATTTTTCAAAGGAATGATTCTTGATTATGTTGGTTTATCTATCTTTCATCAAAATCAGAATTTATTACAGGCTTATTAATAATTCAGAGAGGTTAATGTGTCATTTAGCTGTGGCTCTAATGCTCTGCAATCAGGAGAGATCCTTTTTTGGCCACTTCTATCGATCTTTCATTTATTTATCTTTGTTCTTTGGTCTCTGTGGGCCCCCCATTGCAGTGGCCTCACTCATTGCAGAGCACCAGCTCTGGGTGTATGCGCTCCAGAGCTCTGGCTTTGTAGTTGGACACATCAGTCCAGCTGCTCCTCGGCACGTGGGATCTTCCCAGGCCAGGGATCAAACCGGCGCCCCTTGCACTGCAAGGCGGTGTCCTTACCCACTGGACCACTAGGGAAGCCCCCAGGAGAGATTCTTGTGACATCCAAGTACTCCTGTGCCTGTGGATGGGGGAGGGGGTTCCAAGAAATAAAACATTGTAAAGCAGTACTTCTCAGGATTAATAATATGCATTCAAATTAGCTAAGCTTCTTGTTAAAAAAGAGAGAGAGAAAAGAAAAAAAGACCAGAAAAAAAAAAAAAAAAAAAAAAGGACTCTCACTGAGAAATCCAAGAGGAGACCTTAAATTCTGCATTTCTAACAAGCTCCTCAATTATGCTGGTACTATTGGTCTTTACACTGCAGCTGGAGTAGAAACACTAAAGAACACTGTGGCCTCAATTGCCCTGAAGCGCTGCACTCTTTCTTCCCTAGAGTTCCTTTCAAACCCTTAAATGATGAAATGTGTTAATTTACAAAATTGCCAAGTTATTATTTTTTCCCTATAATACTACACTGTTAGAATAAGTTAGGAATGTGAAGATTTAGCCAATGTGATTAACTTAAAACTAAATTAACTGCTATAATGATAAATAACCTACTTATCTTTAACCAATGACATATGAAACTTTTTCTCTTCAGATTTTTCATACAAAGAAAAAAATGTTCATTTAACATATATTAACCTAAAGGAAAATGTAAAGATGACAAGTTATGATTTACTACTGACAAATAATTTCTTATTATTTGTGGTAGGAGAAATTGTATCAAGGATGCCTAAATATAATTATATTTTTAAAGACCTTGAATTTTCTTCACATCTTACTTCAATTAATTCACTAATGTATTATATTGGTCTCTCTTTGAAGTCTATCATAATATCCATTTTGCGCTTTATCACATCCAAGGAGCTTTTCCTCTAGTATTTACTTTGATCCTTAAGGATAAACAGAAGGATTATCACTAATTTTCAGATGAGAAAATCTAGACTCTGAAAGTGCAAACAACTTTGTTCAGATGAGCCTTTTGGCCACTTCTATCGATCTTTCATTTATTTATCTTTGTTCTTTGGTCTCTGTGGGCCCCCCATTGCAGTGGCCTCACTCATTGCAGAGCACCAGCTCTGGGTGTATGCGCTCCAGAGCTCTGGCTTTGTAGTTGGACACATCAGTCCAGCTGCTCCTCGGCACGTGGGATCTTCCCAGGCCAGGGATCAAACCGGCGCCCCTTGCACTGCAAGGCGGTGTCCTTACCCACTGGACCACTAGGGAAGCCCCCAGGAGAGATTCTTGTGACATCCAAGTACTCCTGTGCCTGTGGATGGGGGAGGGGGTTCCAAGAAATAAAACATTGTAAAGCAGTACTTCTCAGGATTAATAATATGCATTCAAATCAGCTAAGCTTCTTGTTAAAAAAGAGAGAGAGAAAAGAAAAAAAGACCAGAAAAAAAAAAAAAAAAAAAAAGGACTCTCACTGAGAAATCCAAGAGGAGACCTTAAATTCTGCATTTCTAACAAGCTCCTCAATTATGCTGGTACTATTGGTCTTTACACTGCAGCTGGAGTAGAAACACTAAAGAACACTGTGGCCTCAATTGCCCTGAAGCGCTGCACTCTTTCTTCCCTAGAGTTCCTTTCAAACCCTTAAATGATGAAATGTGTTAATTTACAAAATTGCCAAGTTATTATTTTTTCCCTATAATACTACACTGTTAGAATAAGTTAGGAATGTGAAGATTTAGCCAATGTGATTAACTTAAAACTAAATTAACTGCTATAATGATAAATAACCTACTTATCTTTAACCAATGACATATGAAACTTTTTCTCTTCAGATTTTTCATACAAAGAAAAAAATGTTCATTTAACATATATTAACCTAAAGGAAAATGTAAAGATGACAAGTTATGATTTACTACTGACAAATAATTTCTTATTATTTGTGGTAGGAGAAATTGTATCAAGGATGCCTAAATATAATTATATTTTTAAAGACCTTGAATTTTCTTCACATCTTACTTCAATTAATTCACTAATGTATTATATTGGTCTCTCTTTGAAGTCTATCATAATATCCATTTTGCGCTTTATCACATCCAAGGAGCTTTTCCTCTAGTATTTACTTTGATCCTTAAGGATAAACAGAAGGATTATCACTAATTTTCAGATGAGAAAATCTAGACTCTGAAAGTGCAAACAACTGTTCTAATGGTATAAGAACAGTACATATCAGAGAAAGAACTAAAACCTATCTAGGTCTTCTAACTAAGCATTGTCACCCATTACAGCTATATTTTACATTTTAAGATCTACCAGTACTTAGAAAAGTGGTATTCTTTTTCAAAACAATTTTACCTACTTTTTATGAAACAAACCTATGGACAAGTTCACTCCTATTACTTTTCTCACTTCACCATTCCACTGGGATTACTGAATTTTTTGTCTTATTTTCTAGACTGTGTCTGACTTACTGTGGCTTTAGTGAAATAAACCTCTTTATGGGTATCTTTATAAGTAAAAAGCCCTTTAGTTTTAATTTATGCCTCTTTGGAACTAACAGAATTAAAATAGCATGTTTAAAGAAATCTTAGAAAAATGCAAAAGGTATATTACAAGTTCTTAAGAGAGAGGCATTAATCAAACTTTGTTAAAGACTCAAGGACCTTAATTTTTTAAATATCCATAAATTTATATTTTATACATATACTGTGGTGCTTCCCAGGTGGCACTTGTGGTAAAGAAGCCAATGCAGGAGATCTAAGAAATAGGGGTTCAATCTCTGGGGCTGGAAGACCCCTAGAGGACAGCATGGCAGCAAGCATGTCCTTGCTTTTACTTAAGTTCCTTCCATATTTATGCTATAATGATAAATAACCTACTTATCTTTAACCAATGACATATGAAACTTTTTCTCTTCAGATTTTCATACAAAGAAAAAAATGTTCATTTAACATATATTAACCTAAAGGAAAATGTAAAGATGACAAGTTATGATTTACTACTGACAAATAATTTCTTATTATTTGTGGTAGGAGAAATTGTATCAAGGATGCCTAAATATAATTATATTTTTAAAGACCTTGAATTTTCTTCACATCTTACTTCAATTAATTCACTAATGTATTATATTGGTCTCTCTTTGAAGTCTATCATAATATCCATTTTGCGCTTTATCACATCCAAGGAGCTTTTCCTCTAGTATTTACTTTGATCCTTAAGGATAAACAGAAGGATTATCACTAATTTTCAGATGAGAAAATCTAGACTCTGAAAGTGCAAACAACTGTTCTAATGGTATAAGAACAGTACATATCAGAGAAAGAACTAAAACCTATCTAGGTCTTCTAACTAAGCATTGTCACCCATTACAGCTATATTTTACATTTTAAGATCTACCAGTACTTAGAAAAGTGGTATTCTTTTTCAAAACAATTTTACCTACTTTTTATGAAACAAACCTATGGACAAGTTCACTCCTATTACTTTTCTCACTTCACCATTCCACTGGGATTACTGAATTTTTTGTCTTATTTTCTAGACTGTGTCTGACTTACTGTGGCTTTAGTGAAATAAACCTCTTTATGGGTATCTTTATAAGTAAAAAGCCCTTTAGTTTTAATTTATGCCTCTTTGGAACTAACAGAATTAAAATAGCATGTTTAAAGAAATCTTAGAAAAATGCAAAAGGTATATTACAAGTTCTTAAGAGAGAGGCATTAATCAAACTTTGTTAAAGACTCAAGGACCTTAATTTTTTAAATATCCATAAATTTATATTTTATACATATACTGTGGTGCTTCCCAGGTGGCACTTGTGGTAAAGAAGCCAATGCAGGAGATCTAAGAAATAGGGGTTCAATCTCTGGGGCTGGAAGACCCCTAGAGGACAGCATGGCAGCAAGCATGTCCTTGCTTTTACTTAAGTTCCTTCCATATTTATGCATTATCAGGACATAATCACAGTGTCTCACGATGGAGCGTTCCTGCACCTGGTCCTGCCATGGATGACAATGCTGACCACAAAGACTTTAGTGACTTTCATATGTTTCTATATGATACCTTTGTACGTACCACTCTGTGGTAGAAGACTGATTACATTTAGAAGCATGCTTTATATACACTGTTACATAGATTTTAATTATTACTAAATAATTGATTTGGATACAGGCAAGATATAATACAAATAATACTGAACTGACATGCAGGAGACTTGGATCAGATTTTTATCTCCTTATGTGACTCTGAGGTTATCATTTAATCTTTCTGAAGCGTTATTTCCAAATCCTTACATATCAGTTTTCTAAACACACGTAGTACTTACAATCTCTATCACTGTATCAAACTGAATATATTTTCCTATCTGTTTAACCTCTCTTTCTGCCTAACAGCTGACACTGATAATGAACCAGATACTGGTTTATTTTGCAAAATAAGCCACTTGTATGAACACATGTTCTAAAAGGAGCCCGATTTTAGAGAAAATTTGAGTCATCATTATTTTTTTCAATAGAGTATGGATTATCCCCTATTTCTCCTGAATCATTAAGTATTCCTCACCTAGATTATTTCTATTAATAAAAATAGGCTGCTGTTTGACTCATAAAAAAAAAGCCTCTTGATCTCATTGTCCTTTCAGCTACTACTGCCCATGTCTCCACTAAAGGAAAACTCCTTGAAAGAATTATCTACACTTGTCTCCAGTTCCTGAGAATCCATCCTTGTACTCTGGCTCCCACACCTGAAGATACTACTCTTATCAAGGTCAACAATAGACTTTTGCTGTTAAATGTAATGTTAATTTTTACTTATCATCTATGACATATTAGCTAAATAGGGGACTGCTTCTAAGTCCTCTTCTTACTTTCCTTCCACATCTTCCTCTTGTCCACAACTTCTGATTTTGTTCTTCCACACCTGAGCACTTCTCTTAGTTCACACTGATGCTCATTTTTGCTTTCTCTAATTTCCTGACTTATAAGTATCCTACATCTCAATCCCTCAAATTCTTCTATATCCCCTGGTCATCTCAGAGTTTCATGGATTTAAAAATGTCTATATGTTCACTGCCAAATTCATATATCTCCAATTAACATTACCCATAAACTCCAGGAAAGAAAATGCTTTCTTGGTATCTCACTTAGAAATCTAGTAGCCTTCTCAAACAGATATACCCACTTGATATTCCTACACGACTGTCTTTCACAAACTCCACCATCTCAATTAATAATAACCCCATCCTTATATTGAAATACAAACACATACCATGGTGTCAGGCTTGACTTCTCTCTTGCTTGACATCCAATCTATCAACAAACACTGTTGGCTCTATCTTATACCTATCATCTTCTTCTACCTCCACTGCAACTCATATGGCTCACGGACCATCATTTCTCACCCGGATTTTTACAACCCTCCACACTTGGCTCCCTAATTCCCTGATCTCTCTTTTTTACTTTACATAATAGAGAGTGATCCTATAATAATGAAAGTCAGATCCTGTCAACACTGTGCTTAACATTCTCCAGAAGTCTCCCAGTAACATTCAGACTAAAAGCCAATGGTTTAACAATGGCAACAATAAAGAAATCTAATCCTGTTCCCCTCCTATTAACTCTGATGCAACAAATTTTCTTTCTCCAATTCCATTGCATTTTAGCCATGCTATCTTCTTTAGGATCCTTGAACATGCCAAAAGCCCAATTCCACACATGGTCTCAGTTCAGAGAAAACATGTCTAGGAAAACAAGTGAGTCCATTAGAAACTACACCATCACTGACTTGCTCTATAGAAAAAAATATGTACTATAAAATTGATAATGTTTGAATGCTATGTACTGAAGGGGAGATATTCAGAGCAAATTACTGACTTAACAACAAAAATGTCCACTTTAAAAGGAACTGCTGATTGATTTTATGATTCATTTTAACCCACACAGAAGGTTACTAACTACTCAAAGACGCTACTCTTATCAAGGTCGATAATGACCTAGGGTCCTTTTAACTACTAGAAGATGATGAAGATAAAAATACTGGAAAGTACCTTCAATAAATTAACAAACTATGGGTGGTACTGGACTGAGAGAAGTTCTAGTAGAAAATCTTTGAGAGTAAACAGAAGCAATTATAATATATGCTGAAATCCCCAGGAGGAAACTATGTAATACTTTTCAAACTTGTTTACACAAGGAAAACTCTGGTCTGGGAACAATCATTAATACCCAGAAAATGCTTTCTTGGTATCTCACTTAGAAATCTAGTAGCCTTCTCAAACAGATATACCCACTTGATATTCCTACACGACTGTCTTTCACAAACTCCACCATCTCAATTAATAATAACCCCATCCTTATATTGAAATACAAACACATACCATGGTGTCAGGCTTGACTTCTCTCTTGCTTGACATCCAATCTATCAACAAACACTGTTGGCTCTATCTTATACCTATCATCTTCTTCTACCTCCACTGCAACTCATATGGCTCACGGACCATCATTTCTCACCCGGATTTTTACAACCCTCCACACTTGGCTCCCTAATTCCTGATCTCTTTTTACTTTACATAATAGAGAGTGATCCTATAATAATCAAAGTCAGATCCTGTCAACACTGTGCTTAACATTCTCCAGAAGTCTCCCAGTAACATTCAGACTAAAAGCCAATGGTTTAACAATGGCAACAATAAAGAAATCTAATCCTGTTCCCCTCCTATTAACTCTGATGCAACAAATTTTCTTTCTCCAATTCCATTGCATTTTAGCCATGCTATCTTCTTTAGGATCCTTGAACATGCCAAAAGCCCAATTCCACACATGGTCTCAGTTCAGAGAAAACATGTCTAGGAAAACAAGTGAGTCCATTAGAAACTACACCATCACTGACTTGCTCTATAGAAAAAAATATGTACTATAAAATTGATAATGTTTGAATGCTATGTACTGAAGGGGAGATATTCAGAGCAAATTACTGACTTAACAACAAAAATGTCCACTTTAAAAAGGAACTGCTGATTGATTTTATGATTCATTTTAACCCACACAGAAGGTTACTAACTACTCAAAGACGCTACTCTTATCAAGGTCGATAATGACCTAGGGTCCTTTTAACTACTAGAAGATGATGAAGATAAAAATACTGGAAAGTACCTTCAATAAATTAACAAACTATGGGTGGTACTGGACTGAGAGAAGTTCTAGTAGAAAATCTTTGAGAGTAAACAGAAGCAATTATAATATATGCTGAAATCCCCAGGAGGAAACTATGTAATACTTTTCAAACTTGTTTACACAAGGAAAACTCTGGTCTGGGAACAATCATTAATACCTAGCAAGATAATAATGTTTCACAAACAAAAAAAATGATAAACGCTTACTATGTCAAACACTGTTTTTCATGCTTTACATGCATCAAGATAACTTCACAACAATGATATTAGAATTAAATGCATTAATGCATTCAATAAACTGCAATACAGAACATAAACATCCAAGTATCTCACAACTAGTGACCCCAGTTAAGGCCTAAGCAGTTAGACTTCAGAACCTGCCTTCTTCACTGCTATACTCAATCGAAATGAACAAAATCAGTATGACACTAATCAAATTAAGCAAGCTGGATGCCTCAAATAGTTATGAATCTCTACTTGAGACATGCAGCATTTCACAGCTAAACAGAGTCCTTGCAAATAACAGAAAATATATAGACTTATCCATTCATTCCTCAGAAAATTCAACAAAATAACTACTCTATCAAATACACTAATGCTTATTTATATGATAACAGACAAAATTTTTGAAGATGATTTCAAGATTTTTTCCTGTGAAAATACACATAAGTTTTGGAGGAGCAAAAACTAATTAGTACTCTTGGTAGTTACTGCAAAGTCCATACTGCCAAAGATATAATAATGAAACCTTGTTTTTTCTTCTTTTATATATCTTGACATTTATGTTTCTGAAAATGGAATGTCTCTTTCAAGGTTACAAGGTGGCAAGACCATGGGCCTGAACTATAGAGAGGAAAACACACAACTTAGTCATGCCACTTAACAGTTTCATGTTTTAGGGGAAGGCCTTCAAGTTCTGTTGTCAAGTTTATCTTATAAAACGTTTACACGAAACATTACACATTTCTTATAAAACATGTATAAAAACAAGGTTCATCACAGGGTTCTAAAACTTAGACATGATAAAGTCTAACTAGGGTCATGAATCTAGTCTCTTGTTTTATATTCTTCAGAGCATGTCCCATTAATTGAAATAACCTTCATCCATTTGTTTACCTGTTTATTGTTTTTCTGTCTATTTAGAAAAGAAATTCAAAAGTGAGATGACTCTTCCTCCAAATACACTGATTCTTGGGTACAAACATCCTTAACTTGTATGAGTTACTTCATGATGAGTACAACAGAGAAAATGTTTACACTAATTCCAAGATTGAAGCTGGTTGTTTTCAAAAAATTTTATTTACTACATCCGCAGTATAAAGCATGCACATCACTGTGAGAAGCTCACCCAATAAGGTCATATATGTATATATATTTTATCCTTATAACACATCCTTATTTCTTATAACACAAGAAACCCAGATCATCCTGACCTCCAGGTTCTTTACTTGCTACTCCAGAATCTAATTTAATATGTATAAATGTGTAAGAATTCAAAATATTCAACTGGGAGGCAATCTCCTTACACAACAATAGAATCAAACAAGCTCCTGTGAATTCAGAGGTCCACAGCTAAGTCTTTATCAAAGGGCATTCTTTGATTAAAATGGTTATTATATTTCTGTTGGCCTTTCAGAAATCCTGCAAAATAACCTTGCAGCTGTTCAAAGTAGCTAACTCTGATACTGGCTGTGTCTCTCGTCTGCGCCTAAGGAAGCTTGAGTTATGGAAAGTAAAGCTGATTTGGTGCTCATTTAAAGGTATTATTTTTGAAAATACAATTAATTTTTCATTTGGACTTTTTCCAGACTCATATTCTGGAAGTGAATAGCTGACAGCAGCCACAGGGCACTACTGGAGGTGGCGTACTATATGAGATAAATGAAACCTTGTTTTTTCTTCTTTTATATATCTTGACATTTATGTTTCTGAAAATGGAATGTCTCTTTCAAGGTTACAAGGTGGCAAGACCATGGGCCTGAACTATAGAGAGGAAAACACACAACTTAGTCATGCCACTTAACAGTTTCATGTTTTAGGGGAAGGCCTTCAAGTTCTGTTGTCAAGTTTATCTTATAAAACGTTTACACGAAACATTACACATTTCTTATAAAACATGTATAAAAACAAGGTTCATCACAGGGTTCTAAAACTTAGACATGATAAAGTCTAACTAGGGTCATGAATCTAGTCTCTTGTTTTATATTCTTCAGAGCATGTCCCATTAATTGAAATAACCTTCATCCATTTGTTTACCTGTTTATTGTTTTTCTGTCTATTTAGAAAAGAAATTCAAAAGTGAGATGACTCTTCCTCCAAATACACTGATTCTTGGGTACAAACATCCTTAACTTGTATGAGTTACTTCATGATGAGTACAACAGAGAAAATGTTTACACTAATTCCAAGATTGAAGCTGGTTGTTTTTCAAAAATTATATTTACTACATCCGCAGTATAAAGCATGCACATCACTGTGAGAAGCTCACCCAATAAGGTCATATATGTATATATATTTTATCCTTATAACACATCCTTATTTCTTATAACACAAGAAACCCAGATCATCCTGACCTCCAGGTTCTTTACTTGCTACTCCAGAATCTAATTTAATATGTATAAATGTGTAAGAATTCAAAATATTCAACTGGGAGGCAATCTCCTTACACAACAATAGAATCAAACAAGCTCCTGTGAATTCAGAGGTCCACAGCTAAGTCTTTATCAAAGGGCATTCTTTGATTAAAATGGTTATTATATTTCTGTTGGCCTTTCAGAAATCCTGCAAAATAACCTTGCAGCTGTTCAAAGTAGCTAACTCTGATACTGGCTGTGTCTCTCGTCTGCGCCTAAGGAAGCTTGAGTTATGGAAAGTAAAGCTGATTTGGTGCTCATTTAAAGGTATTATTTTTGAAAATACAATTAATTTTTCATTTGGACTTTTTCCAGACTCATATTCTGGAAGTGAATAGCTGACAGCAGCCACAGGGCACTACTGGAGGGTGGCCGGGGAAGGAGGTGTAAAGGAGGGATGTGTGTGTAACACGGTGAGTCCAGAGATGTTTAAAATTCTTTCCCTACATTCAATCATTGTGACTGCTTTTGACATGCAGATAACATATCTGTAGATGAAACCTAAAAAATGTAACATTTGAAAAGTACACTAAATATAAGAACCATCCAAAGAATAGTTCTTATTACCTTTAATCCAACATTTATACTAGTTCTCCTTTTATATAAATTCTAGGTGCTGGCAGAAATGAGAATATAGAAGTTGATTCCAAGTTCAAAAACAGATTCAGACCCCCAAAACCTTCTTACTAAGAATATGCTAATTAGTAGCAGCTACCTAAAATTAATATGTTTAATCATTTTTAATTTTTAGGAACTGACCTGTTATTTTCAGGTGATCAAGTTACCACATTTGAGTTAACATTTTACAATCACTCAGAAAATTTTGATTCTGAATACAAATTAGCACAATGACAACCTTTTTTCCTGTAAGACTATCAAAGAGGATAAAATCCCACAAGTCTGTATATCTCTTTTGTCCCCTCAAGTAATCTTAGAGAGAGCCTGTGGTCTTCTTCAAGTCCATTTCACTTTGACAACTGGAATCATGTAATCAGTCAAAGATCAGCATGATGCTTGTTAACTTTAAAGTTCGTAGGTGCCTCAGGGAAGAAGTCCTCTTGCCTAGGGGTGTGGCTCTCAACAGTGTGGGGCTGACTCCGGGGCTGAGCCACCAACTAATCTGAGATCTTAATATCTTAAATTTCTTCATACCTCAGTATATTCATTTATAGAAAGACGGTATTAATCCCCACCTTCCATGGTGGTGATAAGGAAAACATGACATAACTCACACAGCCTTTATTCCAATGTTTTGTGCATGATGAATCCCAGAGAGTAATTATCAACTATTACTGAAGTTTCTTTCCAAGTCTATTTTATTTTGCATGTTTACATTTATCAATGCAATACTCTGGTATTATTCACTGTATTACAGAAACCAGATAATATTTCCCTTTTCACCTATTTTCAAACTTTTTTTAATTATTATTTTTTTACTGTTTGGCATTTAGTATTTGTTTTCTGTTCTTAAGGTAAATTTCACAAACAGGAAAATAGATGTGATGTGCAATATGATGGGTTGTGAAGAGCTCATATTATATACTTGGGTGATTCATATCCCCTATTAGGATAGAAAATATTTCTGTAATTCCAGAAGTTTCCTCTCACATCCCTTTCCATTTGATCCTCCCCTCAACCATGCAAAAGCAAGATCCATTTTTTTTGTTTGTTTTTAACCATAGGTTAGTTTTATCTATTCTAGAAATTTAGGAAAAATATAAAAACTCAAAACAGTACTCTCTTAACTCTTTAGTTCATGAGATATAAATTCAAAATATGTTCAAACATATGAAATATGTAATGGACATAATAATTCCACTCATGTTTACATTAAACATCAAATTAACTTTCAATATTGATATTTAATTTGAGCTGAAAAGTTATCTTAAAAATTAAAACTGCCAGCATTATTTTTAACTGCCAAGTTCAGAATAAAGAGTTCAAGTTCGTACATTCCTCTCATTTCTTAAAGGTATTAAAGAAGCCAAAAGGATATCAGGAAAAAGAAAGAAATCTTCAAGCACAAAGCTTGGCAAACACACAGACACACACTCTCTCTCTCTCAATGTTGATAAATTACACTTAAATATAAACATGATGATTAAATATTAGAATATAAATTGTTTTTAAATGTTTAATATAAAGGTGATTAGTAGATTTCACTTCTTAAATGTTTTCTCTTTATATTATAAGCATTTCATACACACTTTTTAAACAATAAAATATGCATGTGCTTGACATATTCAAGGTATGTTTGTTGACATTTTGAAGATACGCTTTAAAAAATACTAAGGATAAACTAATCAGTAGCAGCTGTACCGAATTAACCATTTTTTTGATTTTTAGGGCGTTGGGCTGTTTACTGCAGGCCTACAGGGCCTCTGCTTGCCCAGGGTCAAGACCAAGAAAGAGCCTGGGGACACTGACAGAGACATCACTGATTTAACAGAGGGGGAAGCTTACATGTCTGAAGCAAGATCCTGGAGCAAAACCACACCGTGGTTACCGCTGACTAAGAAGCAGGAAATGGCAGCAAGCTTCCCTCCCAGAGCTACGAGATTAACATTTATAGGGAGAATTGACGCCAGGTTGGTTCATTAGTTACCAGAGACCAGCAGGATGGAGTTTGTTTTAACCATAGGTTAGTTTTAGCTCATATTATATACTTGGGTGATTCATATCCCCTATTAGGATAGAAAATATTTCTGTAATTCCAGAAGTTTCCTCTCACATCCCTTTCCATTTGATCCTCCCCTCAACCATGCAAAAGCAAGATCCTTTTTTTTTGTTTGTTTTAACCATAGGTTAGTTTTATCTATTCTAGAAATTTCGGAAAAATATAAAAACTCAAAACAGTACTCTCTTAACTCTTTAGTTCATGAGATATAAATTCAAAATATGTTCAAACATATGAAATATGTAATGGACATAATAATTCCACTCATGTTTACATTAAACATCAAATTAACTTTCAATATTGATATTTAATTTGAGCTGAAAAGTTATCTTAAAAATTAAAACTGCCAGCATTATTTTTAACTGCCAAGTTCAGAATAAAGAGTTCAAGTTCGTACATTCCTCTCATTTCTTAAAGGTATTAAAGAAGCCAAAAGGATATCAGGAAAAAGAAAGAAATCTTCAAGCACAAAGCTTGGCAAACACACAGACACACACTCTCTCTCTCAATGTTGATAAATTACACTTAAATATAAACATGATGATTAAATATTAGAATATAAATTGTTTTTAAATGTTTAATATAAAGGTGATTAGTAGATTTCACTTCTTAAATGTTTTCTCTTTATATTATAAGCATTTCATACACACTTTTTAAACAATAAAATATGCATGTGCTTGACATATTCAAGGTATGTTTGTTGACATTTTGAAGATACGCTTTAAAAAATACTAAGGATAAACTAATCAGTAGCAGCTGTACCGAATTAACCATTTTTTTGATTTTTAGGGCGTTGGGCTGTTTACTGCAGGCCTACAGGGCCTCTGCTTGCCCAGGGTCAAGACCAAGAAAGAGCCTGGGGACACTGACAGAGACATCACTGATTTAACAGAAGGGGAAGCTTACATGTCTGAAGCAAGATCCTGGAGCAAAACCACACCGTGGTTACCGCTGACTAAGAAGCAGGAAATGGCAGCAAGCTTCCCTCCCAGAGCTACGAGATTAACATTTATAGGGAGAATTGACGCCAGGTTGGTTCATTAGTTACCAGGGAGACCAGCAGAGGGCCCTCCCCTCACCTCGGCTTTGATAGGTTATCTTGGTGGCTAAAGTTAGAACAATCCTTAGCTGGAGCCTAAGGCAAGCTTGCAGGAATGTCTGCCAGGTGAGTAGGGTGTAGGGGAAGCAGGCACTGGTTGAGCAGACTTAAGAGACAGCAAGAGAACAGCTATCCTGATCAACCTGGCTATAGGAAAGGATTTGTGTTTTAGTAAGAACTGACAACACACTGAGGACCAAATTTTCCTAATTATGCTGATCAATAGCTAATAACTGTAAATGTATGTGCTAAGCCGCTTCAGTCGTGTCCAGCTTTTTATGACCTTATGGACTGTAGCCTACTGGGTTCCACTGTCCAATGGGATTCTCCAGTCAAGGATACTGGAGTGGGTTGCCATGACCTCCTCCAGGGCATCTTCCCAACTCAGGATCATATCCAAGTCTCCTGAAGCTCCTGCACTGCAGGTCAATTTCTTTACCACTGAGCCACTGAGAAATTCTCAATAATTGTAAATAATGAACTGAAAAGTATACAAAGGCAGTTTTCACATCTGTTTAGTTCACCAAGAATAATCATTGGTCTGTGTATTCTATAATTATTATTTTTTAAAAGATTTATTTATTTATTTATTTTGGGCGGGGGTCGGGTTGGGAAGGGAGGGGAGCGGGCGGGCCACTTCTGTTGGTCTTTCGTTTCTCTGTGTTCATCTGTCTTTGTTCTTTGGCTCCTGTGGGCCTCCCATCGCCGTGGCGTCTGTCGTTGCAGAGCGCCGGCTCTGGGCGCATGCGCTCCAGAGCTCCGGCTCGGTAGTTGGACTCATCAGTCCAGCCGCTCCGCGGCACGTGGGATCTTCCCAGGCCAGGGCTCGAACCAGCGCCCCTTGCACTGCAAGGCGGTGTCCTTACCCACTGGACCACCAGGGGAAGCCCTATAATTATTATTAACTGACGCCAATATGACAAACATTTCACTGAATTCAGTGTGCATTTCTAAACAAAAGAAGACATTCTGGAAAACACTGATACATTTACCTTTGTAGGTTAGCTTGAGTCGTGGAATATTTTGCTTAGAAGTTCCAATGACTGGAAGAAACAGCATGGTCATGCTTAGCATTATCACGGCATGAAAAAGGTGACAATTGTGGCTTGTGGACTGTGATCTCTCATCTTTAGTAACAATCATGATGAAAACAATGTTCTCTTCCATACAGTGTTAATTTAATCTAAAAAGAAGAAAAGAACTATTAATATAGAGCAGTTTGCAGATTTTTCTACACTTAGTAGATTATAGTTTTCTGAATGTATGGTTTTAAGAAATAATTGCTCTTTCCCTCTGGTTCTGCTTTTAAATTTGTTGCAGGGGAAATGAATCAGAACTGAGTAATAAAAGCAGAATAAATAAGCGTCTGGCTTTAGTCAGACATGGAGATGAGTTCAAAACAAAAAATTCAGCTACTTACATGTTAATTAGCATCTCTTTTACTAAAGTATTTGGTTTGTCCTATGCCAGTATACGAGGAATCAATTATTTCTGTAACTTGATGGATTCATGATCAGATAAGAATACTGGTAGAAGCCTCCTCTTTCCTCATACCATCCTCAAAGGAAAAGACCCTCAAGTAAAATGGAATAAAAGCTGTCATTTTAAGGGAATTCTTTTGTTTCTGACCAAGAAATATTTTAAAGTCTACCTAGAATTGGGACAATTAAACATGACCAGGTCAGATTTTAGACGTGGGACAAGGCAATCTTACCTGCACCCTATACTATTCCACACAGAGAGACACTGAATATAAAAACAAAATGTAAAATAGAAGGATTTATTAGAGGAGGTGGTTATTAAACAGGCTGCCTTGATTGTCTTTCTTAAGACAAGGAATAAATCAAAACTCCCATATTTCTAACTAAACCTGGTAGTAATAATTACAAATAATATTTACTGAGTATTTACATGAGCCAGGTACTTTTTTAAAAATGTGCTTTAAAAATTTTATGCTAGGGCTTCACTGGTGGTCCAGTGGGTAAGGACACCGCCTTGCAGTGCAAGGGGCACCGGTTCAATCCCTGGCCTGGAAAGATCCCATGTGCCACGGAGCGGCTGGACCGATGTGTCCAATTACCGAGCCGGAGCTCTGGAGTGCATGCGCCCAGAGTTGGTGCTCTGTGACAACAGAGGCCACTGCGATGAGAGTCCCACATGGGTCAAAGAACAACGATGGATGAAAATATATAAATGAAAGACCAATAGGAGTGGCCCGCCCACCCCCCTCCTCCTCCCAACCCACCCTCCTCCCCACCAAAAAATTTTTTGCTAGTGTCCATTAGTGGTGTTCATATCTTATTCAGGATTCCATATTATATTTAATTGCACTGAGAAGCTAGCTTCAGCTGCATGCAACAAATTCTAGTAAATTCTCTTTTATTTTTATTCTATTACAAATATTTTCTAATTTTCTTTTTATGGCTTCTTAGATACACCCATCATTTCTATTACAAAACAGACATGGAGATGAGTTCAAAACAAAAAATTCAGCTACTTACATGTTAATTAGCATCTCTTTTACTAAAGTATTTGGTTTGTCCTATGCCAGTATACGAGGAATCAATTATTTCTGTAACTTGATGGATTCATGATCAGATAAGAATACTGGTAGAAGCCTCCTCTTTCCTCATACCATCCTCAAAGGAAAAGACCCTCAAGTAAAATGGAATAAAAGCTGTCATTTTAAGGGAATTCTTTTGTTTCTGACCAAGAAATATTTTAAAGTCTACCTAGAATTGGGACAATTAAACATGACCAGGTCAGATTTTAGACGTGGGACAAGGCAATCTTACCTGCACCCTATACTATTCCACACAGAGAGACACTGAATATAAAAACAAAATGTAAAATAGAAGGATTTATTAGAGGAGGTGGTTATTAAACAGGCTGCCTTGATTGTCTTTCTTAAGACAAGGAATAAATCAAAACTCCCATATTTCTAACTAAACCTGGTAGTAATAATTACAAATAATATTTACTGAGTATTTACATGAGCCAGGTACTTTTTTAAAAATGTGCTTTAAAAATTTTATGCTAGGGCTTCACTGGTGGTCCAGTGGGTAAGGACACCGCCTTGCAGTGCAAGGGGCACCGGTTCAATCCCTGGCCTGGAAAGATCCCATGTGCCACGGAGCGGCTGGACCGATGTGTCCAATTACCGAGCCGGAGCTCTGGAGTGCATGCGCCCAGAGTTGGTGCTCTGTGACAACAGAGGCCACTGCGATGAGAGTCCCACATGGGTCAAAGAACAACGATGGATGAAAATATATAAATGAAAGACCAATAGGAGTGGCCCGCCCACCCCCCTCCCTCCCCAACCCACCCTCCTCCCCCCACCAAAAATTTTATGCTAGTGTCCATTATTTGTTTTCATATCTTATTCAGGATTCCATATTATATTTAATTGCACTGAGAAGCTAGCTTCAGCTGCATGCAACAAATTCTAGTAAATTCTCTTTTATTTTTATTCTATTACAAATATTTTCTAATTTTCTTTTTATGGCTTCTTAGATACACCCATCATTTAAAAGTGGACATTTAATTTCCAAATACACAGTTTTTCAAGAATGTTTGATGTTAATTTCTCATTTAAATTCTTTCTTCTCAGCAATCACCCTCTGTGTTTTTTCAGTCTTCCAACTTTACAGAGGCTTTCAATGGCTGTTAAAGAGCTCTCTTGGTAAATGTCACACTACTCTTGAAAATATGTGGGTTATTTTCAAGTATATTTTGATATTAATTTCTAACATAGTTCCATAGTAATAAGAGAACATGTTCAATATGATTTCAATACCTTTACACCTTACACCATGAAATAATTGACCTTGTTTTATGCCCCTGAATATATTCCAGTTTCTCCTGGTTTATATGCTATGGGAACTTGGATAGAATTTGTACCCTATTGTTGTGTGAAAATTGTATAAATCTTCATTATGTTGAATTGGTGCACGGTGCTTTTCAGGTCTACTGTATACTTCTACTTTTCTGTATATTCATTCTATTAATTTTTGAGAGATTGATATTGAAACTCCAACTAAAAATTGTAATTCATCTACTTAAAAAATAATTGAAATACATAGTGGAACTATACATAACATTGCTCTGTATTTTCCAAGTCTCCTATAAATGTGTTATCTTGCTTTCATACTTTAGAAAATAAAAAAGAAAGAGAAAAAAGTGTTTTGCATAAAAGTAAATGAAAAGTTAAAGTAAATTCTGCTAAATTAATTAAACAAGTAGGTCAATAGACTGAGGTGTCTCTAATGCCATGGTAGCCTACCTATTCAAGCAAAATTTAAGCCTATAAATGCCTCAAAAGTATGAACTTAGAACACTAAGAACAAAAAATCAAACAGTTAGCTAAGTTTTAAGGTATAGTCAATGAAATAATCTCCCTTGTTTCTGAAATTTTCTTGACGGAAGTCTCTTCCTAACATTCATCCTATCAGGGGTCGCTCCAAACCACTTCCAGTTTCCACTCGATTCAAACTGATTCTTGCTCAAATAAATTCTTAAAATTTTTAACATGCCTCCATTTATTTTTTATCAACCCTAATGACATCCAAGAAAGACAGGTAATTATATATTTTCCTCATTTTAAGATGAGCAAACTAAAGTACAGAGTCTGATAAATCTCTCATGATCATGTGGCAAATAGATGAATTAAAACATTTGTTCGAGACTTTTAGCTATAACCAGCCTCCTTAGCCCTGAAATATTTCGGGTGCATTTCACTATGGAAAAATTAAGGGAGCTTCAACTCTGGATGCAGTCTTCCTTCTCCTCGACCTTTTCTAAGACATAACCCATACAAACAGTCTTGCTTTCCCTACTTCTGGGAAGGATTCCAGGTGTGGTACCTGCTTCTTCTGTACTTCCTTGGTGACACTTAAGTCATAATAAAAAATCTGTATACTTTAGAAATTTTCTAATCATTTAACATCAAAATTATGGTTTATCTTTAGGAAAATGTCTAATAAGAGTATTTTTCTAATGAAAGATTTTTTAATGCCTTTATTAATATGATGCTGAATTGACATTCCTTAAACTCATCTCAAATCTTGGAAGTTAAGATCAATCTGGGAGGGCTTCCCCTGGTGGTCCAGTGGGTAAGGACACTGCCTTGTAGTACAAGGGGCGCCGGTTCGAGCCCTGGCCTGGGAAGATCCCAAGTGCCGCGGAGCGGCTGGACTGATGTGTCCAATTACTGAGCCAGAGCTCTGGAGCACATGTGCCCAGAGCCTGTGCTCTGCAACGACAGACGCCACCGCAATGGGAGGCCCACAGGAGCCAAGGAACAAAGCCGGATGATAATAGAGAAATGGAAGACCAATAGAAGTGGCCCGCCCGCTCCCCTCCCTCCCCAACCCGACCCCCGCCCAAAATAAATAAATAAATACATCTTTCAGAAAAAAAAAAAATTTAAAAAAAAAAGATCTGGGAAACTGAAGTAAAACAAAATATAGGATGCATTGATTTTTACACACAAGTATTCTAAGAATAGATTACAATTTGTTTGTTGTTTCTTCATGAAGTATTGAACATGAATGCTTAAAAAAGTATGTTTTCTCAGTTACTTTAATTATCTATAGGGACTACCAAACTATTCTGTCTTGTGTACAGTCTATGCCGATTTAATTCTTTGATTTAGAAGATTACTCCTAATGACATCCAAGAAAGACAGGTAATTATATATTTTCCTCATTTTAAGATGAGCAAACTAAAGTACAGAGTCTGATAAATCTCTCATGATCATGTGGCAAATAGATGAATTAAAACATTTGTTCGAGACTTTTAGCTATAACCAGCCTCCTTAGCCCTGAAATATTTCGGGTGCATTTCACTATGGAAAAATTAAGGGAGCTTCAACTCTGGATGCAGTCTTCCTTCTCCTCGACCTTTTCTAAGACATAACCCATACAAACAGTCTTGCTTTCCCTACTTCTGGGAAGGATTCCAGGTGTGGTACCTGCTTCTTCTGTACTTCCTTGGTGACACTTAAGTCATAATAAAAAATCTGTATACTTTAGAAATTTTCTAATCATTTAACATCAAAATTATGGTTTATCTTTAGGAAAATGTCTAATAAGAGTATTTTTCTAATGAAAGATTTTTTAATGCCTTTATTAATATGATGCTGAATTGACATTCCTTAAACTCATCTCAAATCTTGGAAGTTAAGATCAATCTGGGAGGGCTTCCCTGGTGGTCCAGTGGGTAAGGACACTGCCTTGTAGTACAAGGGGCACTGGTTTGATCCCTGGCCTGGGAAGATCCCACGTGCCGCGGAGCGGCTGGACTGATGTGTCCAATTACCGAGCCAGAGCTCTGGAGCACATGTGCCCAGAGCCTGTGCTCTGCAACGACAGACGCCACCGCAATGGGAGGCCCACAGGAGCCAAGGAACAAAGCCGGATGATAATAGAGAAATGGAAGACCAATAGAAGTGGCCCGCCCGCTCCCCTCCCTCCCCAACCCGACCCCCGCCCAAAATAAATAAATAAATACATCTTTCAGAAAAAAAAAAAATTTAAAAAAAAAAGATCTGGGAAACTGAAGTAAAACAAAATATAGGATGCATTGATTTTTACACACAAGTATTCTAAGAATAGATTACAATTTGTTTGTTGTTTCTTCATGAAGTATTGAACATGAATACTTAAAAAAGTATGTTTTCTCAGTTACTTTAATTATCTATAGGGACTACCAAACTATTCTGTCTTGTGTACAGTCTATGCCGATTTAATTCTTTGATTTAGAAGATTACTACAAATGAAAAGAATCAACTTTATTTAAATTCTCATTTAAGAATATTGTACCAAATATGACATATATATTTTATTTACATTTGGTCTACATTTCGTGATGATTCCACCTAATAATATAACCTAAGAAAAAGCAGAAATGTGTCTGACCAAAAAATATCTATATTATCAGCAGCTCTTGATGAAAATTCTAGTTCTAAAAATTTCAATGAAATATGTACTTTAGAATAAAACACTACTGAAATCCTTCTGTAAGTAACATATTTAAAACAAACTCTTAAAGAGTTATATTATTTAAAAACTATTAGGACAACACATATGCTCCAGGCACAAAATAGTCACTTAAGTGATTTACAGAAAAATGTATCCGTATTAGTTTAAATTATGTGAGTTTTCAATTGCTCTGTTTTAAGAAATTCATTTCTGCAGCTTTTCAATTTTATAGTTATGCCAGTAAAACATAGATACATTCTTTGAGTTATATATTCTCCTTAAAGACTTACTTTTTATTGCAAATAAAACATTTTTAAGAATGTATATATTTATATATCTTATATTTATATATATATTCATGGTTACTAAAACTGTAACTCATCTCCAGTGATTTCTTAAAACGAGAAGAAAGATAAGATTCTTTGCTAAAAGGACCACCTGATTAAACACAGATACTAAAGTATCATGAAACAGTTGCTAGTGTCAAGATATTTGTAAGATGCTATGGAAGACAACTCAAAGGCGTATCATACAGATTTAAGTAATACAAGTCTAATTTTATAGAGAAAGAGAATAAAAAGAAAGGGGAATTAAAAAGAGAGAGAGAGAGAGAGACAGTTGCAAATAACAATTATTCCTTAGTGAAGTGTTCCTGAAAAGTTGAAAGCATGATAAACATAAAATGGGCAAGAGAATGTAGCATAATGCAGTGGGGTGAAGGAGAGAGAAAACAAAAGAGCGATTCAGTCTAATGTTTAAATGTGCCACAGGCCTGTATATGCACACGTAATGCTTATATTTGCCTCATGCCTGTATATGTATATGTAATGATTAAATGTGCCTCATGCATGTGTATGATTCTAATAGAATAGGATTCAAATGATACGGTTATTCCACACTGCCTTTGGTCTTAGATCCTAAGTGCTATGGTTTCATCCATATTCATCAGTGTTCCTCTGATCCCATTTGCCTGTTATTTTCATTTTTCCCTACATCCCATGTTAGCAGAACATGGGTATCTGATCACAGCAGATCCACAACTTTTCCACATAAGCATGCATTCTTCCATCTACCCATATTCCCTAAAAGAATGAAAGGTTAGCTGAATGTAGAGACCAAGTTAGGGCTTCCCTGATGGTTCAGTGGTAAAGAGCCTAACTGCCAAGGCAGGAGACAGGGCTTTGAACCCTGGATTGGAAAGATCCTCTGGAGGACCTGGGAATGGCAACCCACTTCAGTATTCTTGCCTGGAGAATCCCATAGACAGAGGAGCCTGTGGGCTACAGTCCATGAGGTCCCCAAAGAGTAGGATACGACTTAGTAACCAAACAACAACAACAAAGAAATTAAGTATATTAAATTTCTCATTAGGTTTAGTTTTCCTGAGCTTCTGGACATATGTAGTACTACTTTTTTATGACATGTAACTATGCATGTAATGTAAATGTATGCTTATGTAAACAGGTGAAAGAGAGGAAAGTTTCCGTGTGTGCATTTTATTAGCAATAATGACCTCAGTACAGGACAGTTCCTGTGAATTAATGACCAGTTGGGGTTAATGGCCCTTGGCTGTGTATTGAGATATCTACTCCTCCAACTGGTCATTAATCGCTAAGACATGCCCTGTGCCTCCAACACTATAAGTTAAAAAGATTGATGTTTGGTTTCCAATGAACAGTAGTCATACTGTTTCTTGTTATTTAACTCATTAATATTGTTAAATAAGCTAAAAATCAAAGCACTGCTTTCCTTGCTACTGTGACATTCCAGTAAGTGCCCACACGTGCTGAAACATTTGTTAAAGGTGAGGGACAAAATAAATCAAAAACTCTGAACCTCCTGGAACTTTTTTTTTAACTCTACATATGTTTCTCCTATAAAACAGTCACTGTCTATAATCTGCTGCTCCTGCTTCTTTGTTTTTCCTCCCATCATCTTTTAAATTCAACAGTTAATCTTTTCAATTGAGCTCACTTATGGGTTAAATGTATTGCCAACAATTTCTCCTCTAGTCTATTGATATTTTGCTGTCTTCTAAAGCATGTTAGGATATGTGTGTTTTGTACTGACATAAGTGTGTCCTGCATCTGGGAGGAATTATAGAGAGAAATAGGTGTGATTTAACCTAAAGTGGTGGATTTGGTGAATTGCATAGGTTATATTGTATGCTACTGTCTGAAACAAGCTCGACCTGGAGCCAATTAACTGCACATAATCTATTCCAGATGTTCACTGGGACAAACAGCACTCTTGGGGATCTTCAGATGTGGAGCCAATAGGGAGTGTTCTGATTATGAGAGATTTTTACACACTGTTCCACTAAATCAGAGATCCAAATGCATAGTCTCACACTCAAGAAGGCCTTGTGCCATTTCCCAAAGGACTACAGAGTGCAGAACTTACTAGATGGATAGTAAACTGCAAGAAATTTCAAGTATATTAAATTTCTCATTAGGTTTAGTTTTCCTGAGCTTCTGGACATATGTAGTACTACTTTTTTATGACATGTAACTATGCATGTAATGTAAATGTATGCTTATGTAAACAGGTGAAAGAGAGGAAAGTTTCCGTGTGTGCATTTTATTAGCAATAATGACCTCAGTACAGGACAGTTCCTGTGAATTAATGACCAGTTGGGGTTAATGGCCCTTGGCTGTGTATTGAGATATCTACTCCTCCAACTGGTCATTAATCGCTAAGACATGCCCTGTGCCTCCAACACTATAAGTTAAAAAGATTGATGTTTGGTTTCCAATGAACAGTAGTCATACTGTTTCTTGTTATTTAACTCATTAATATTGTTAAATAAGCTAAAAATCAAAGCACTGCTTTCCTTGCTACTGTGACATTCCAGTAAGTGCCCACACGTGCTGAAACATTTGTTAAAGGTGAGGGACAAAATAAATCAAAAACTCTGAACCTCCTGGAACTTTTTTTTTAACTCTACATATGTTTCTCCTATAAAACAGTCACTGTCTATAATCTGCTGCTCCTGCTTCTTTGTTTTTCCTCCCATCATCTTTTAAATTCAACAGTTAATCTTTTCAATTGAGCTCACTTATGGGTTAAATGTATTGCCAACAATTTCTCCTCTAGTCTATTGATATTTTGCTGTCTTCTAAAGCATGTTAGGATATGTGTGTTTTGTACTGACATAAGTGTGTCCTGCATCTGGGAGGAATTATTGAGAGAAATAGGTGTGATTTAACCTAAAGTGGTGGATTTGGTGAATTGCATAGGTTATATTGTATGCTACTGTCTGAAACAAGCTCGACCTGGAGCCAATTAACTGCACATAATCTATTCCAGATGTTCACTGGGACAAACAGCACTCTTGGGGATCTTCAGATGTGGAGCCAATAGGGAGTGTTCTGATTATGAGAGATTTTTACACACTGTTCCACTAAATCAGAGATCCAAATGCATAGTCTCACACTCAAGAAGGCCTTGTGCCATTTCCCAAAGGACTACAGAGTGCAGAACTTACTAGATGGATAGTAAACTGTCAAAAATATTATTGGAGGAGCAAGGGATATAAAATTTCACATTTGAACTTCATTGATTTATCTTATTTATATCTATTTGTTCCAAAAAGTCATTAAGGCCAGATTGTAAAATTATAGTGAAAAACTAGATCCTGTGCCTAGCATAAGAATTAAAATACACTGTAAGTCTTCATACCTGAAAACCATGAAATCAGACTTGGGATCCTTTCTTAGGCGTGAGTCTGTGGGTGTGTGCGAGCGTGCATGCGTGTGCGTGCGTGTGTGTGCAAGCATCAGTGTGTAGGATGGGGACAGGAGGAAAAGAACTCTTGATTTCTTAAATTAAAAAAAACCTGTTCTTCATGGGCTTCCCTACTGGCTCAGCGGTAAAGAATCCATCTGCCAATGCAAGAGACACAGGAGGTGCGGGTTCAATTTCTGGAGAAGGAAATGACAATCCACTCCAGTACTGTTGCCTGGGAAATCCCTTGGACAGAGGAGCCTGGCAGCCTATAGTCCATGGGATCACAAAAGTCAGACATGACGGAGCAATCAAGCACGCACATGCACAAATTTGTTCTTCATACCTTTGTGGTACATTTTAGGTCACTTGAGAATTTTTTATCTAATTCATGGGATACAGGAAACTGTGATCATATCCAAATTAAATGTTTATCAATATAAACTCACATTAGCCTAAGTGTAACTCACATTTTTGAGTTATTATTTGATCAGATAATTTTCCTATAGAGTATACAAGACTGGTCAATTATTAGTAACATTAATTCCTGGAAGGAATATGGAACACAATGATAAGAAACCAAATAAAAATGATAGAATAAACACAAGCAACAAAGAGACAATATAGGCAAACAAGGATAAGCTCTATGTTTGCAGAAGGATATCATATTCCATTGAACAAGTGCAATGACATCAAAACAGAATGTAAATGAGATGAGTGAAAGTTCACTGGACTGGTGCTTAATTTAACATGCTAAAATTTTCATTTACATTTATTTTACATCATCCTTTCTAAACTTCCCTTTGTGTGCACACTGTTCCACTAAATCAGAGATCCAAATGCATAGTCTCACACTCAAGAAGGCCTTGTGCCATTTCCCAAAGGACTACAGAGTGCAGAACTTACTAGATGGATAGTAAACTGTCAAAAATATTATTGGAGGAGCAAGGGATATAAAATTTCACATTTGAACTTCATTGATTTATCTTATTTATATCTATTTGTTCCAAAAAGTCATTAAGGCCAGATTGTAAAATTATAGTGAAAAACTAGATCCTGTGCCTAGCATAAGAATTAAAATACACTGTAAGTCTTCATACCTGAAAACCATGAAATCAGACTTGGGATCCTTTCTTAGGCGTGAGTCTGTGGGTGTGTGCGAGCGTGCATGCGTGTGCGTGCGTGTGTGTGCAAGCATCAGTGTGTAGGATGGGGACAGGAGGAAAAGAACTCTTGATTTCTTAAATTAAAAAAAACCTGTTCTTCATGGGCTTCCCTACTGGCTCAGCGGTAAAGAATCCATCTGCCAATGCAAGAGACACAGGAGGTGCGGGTTCAATTTCTGGAGAAGGAAATGACAATCCACTCCAGTACTGTTGCCTGGGAAATCCCTTGGACAGAGGAGCCTGGCAGCCTATAGTCCATGGGATCACAAAAGTCAGACATGACGGAGCAATCAAGCACGCACATGCACAAATTTGTTCTTCATACCTTTGTGGTACATTTTAGGTCACTTGAGAATTTTTTATCTAATTCATGGGATACAGGAAACTGTGATCATATCCAAATTAAATGTTTATCAATATAAACTCACATTAGCCTAAGTGTAACTCACATTTTTGAGTTATTATTTGATCAGATAATTTTCCTATAGAGTATACAAGACTGGTCAATTATTAGTAACATTAATTCCTGGAAGGAATATGGAACACAATGATAAGAAACCAAATAAAAATGATAGAATAAACACAAGCAACAAAGAGACAATATAGGCAAACAAGGATAAGCTCTATGTTTGCAGAAGGATATCATATTCCATTGAACAAGTGCAATGACATCAAAACAGAATGTAAATGAGATGAGTGAAAGTTCACTGGACTGGTGCTTAATTTAACATGCTAAAATTTTCATTTACATTTATTTTACATCATCCTTTCTAAACTTCCCTTTGTGTGTTTTCTAATATACATTCTACTAATATATATTCTACTACTTCAGTACCAGCAGGGTGTGCAATCACTTCTCAGATGTACAATATTATCACCAATGAGTGAAATTTATTGAACAGCACTTTTTGGTGCTTCTCAGGTGACGCTAGTGGTAAAATGTCCACCTACCAATGCAGGAGATGGGGGTCTGATCCCTGAGTCAGGAAGAACCCCTGGAGGAGGAAATGGCAACCCATCCCAGTAATCTTGTTTGGGAAAATCCATGCACAGAGGGGTCGCAAAGAGTCAGACATGACTGAGCAACTAAACAAGTGCCTTCAGATGTCAGAAACTCCTCGTCTGAATTCCAAGGGAGTCTGACAGATTGATTTCTCAGAAATAATGAAAAAATAAATTTACATTCTTAAACTCTTTGTCAATAAGAATAAATTACAGTAGTTCCATTTTTATTTTGCAGTGTCTTAAACATAATATTTGTATTTCTAAAATACACATAACATATATTGTTGAATAAACCTGTGTTCACCAAAGCACCACTGTTACATGTTACTTGTGTTTGCATGCCTTATAGCCTTGTACTTAGAGCCAGATCGAATTCTCTAGGACCTTACCCCTAATGAATCCAGCTCAATAAAAAATAATAGAATAGTGAGATTTCATAACATACATATGTAACCTATTAGATCTAATATTGTGGGCTACATTTTTTCCTGAACATGACAGTAACAGCAAAACCACTGTAAGAAGTTCTAAATAAATCAAGTCCTTCCAAGGTCCAAACTGCTCAAGTACTAGTAACATTAATTCGTGGAAGGAATATGGAACACAATGATAAGAAACCAAATAAAAATGATAGAATAAACGCAAGCAACAAAGAGACAATATAGGCAAACAAGGATAAGCTCTATGTTTGCAGAAGGATATCATATTCCATTGAACAAGTGCAATGACATCAAAACAGAATGTAAATGAGATGAGTGAAAGTTCACTGGACTGGTGCTTAATTTAACATGCTAAAATTTTCATTTACATTTATTTTACATCATCCTTTCTAAACTTCCCTTTGTGTGTTTTCTAATATACATTCTACTAATATATATTCTACTACTTCAGTACCAGCAGGGTGTGCAATCACTTCTCAGATGTACAATATTATCACCAATGAGTGAAATTTATTGAACAGCACTTTTTGGTGCTTCTCAGGTGACGCTAGTGGTAAAATGTCCACCTACCAATGCAGGAGATGGGGGTCTGATCCCTGAGTCAGGAAGAACCCCTGGAGGAGGAAATGGCAACCCATCCCAGTAATCTTGTTTGGGAAAATCCATGCACAGAGGGGTCGCAAAGAGTCAGACATGACTGAGCAACTAAACAAGTGCCTTCAGATGTCAGAAACTCCTCGTCTGAATTCCAAGGGAGTCTGACAGATTGATTTCTCAGAAATAATGAAAAAATAAATTTACATTCTTAAACTCTTTGTCAATAAGAATAAATTACAGTAGTTCCATTTTTATTTTGCAGTGTCTTAAACATAATATTTGTATTTCTAAAATACACATAACATATATTGTTGAATAAACCTGTGTTCACCAAAGCACCACTGTTACATGTTACTTGTGTTTGCATGCCTTATAGCCTTGTACTTAGAGCCAGATCGAATTCTCTAGGACCTTACCCCTAATGAATCCAGCTCAATAAAAAATAATAGAATAGTGAGATTTCATAACATACATATGTAACCTATTAGATCTAATATTGTGGGCTACATTTTTTCCTGAACATGACAGTAACAGCAAAACCATGCTTATACTGTAAGAAGTTCTAAATAAATCAAGTCCTTCCAAGGTCCAAACTGCTCAAGTACTAAACATAGTTGGAAAAAAATTAATAAAATATGACAGTAAATAGCTTTGCTAGTCATTTTTCTTAGCCTAAATCGTCTATAACTGGCAACTCAAAGTAAAGTACTGTGTGTGTGTGTGTTTGTGTGTTAGTCATGGGGTAGTTAGTTGCTACCCCATGGGCTGTAGCCTTCAGGTTCCCTGGTCCATGGGATTCTCCAGGCAAGAACAGTGAAGTGGGTCGCCAGTTCCTTCTTCAGGGGTTCTTCCCAAGCCAGGGACTGAATTCAGTTCTCCCATGTTATAGGCAGATTTTTTACCATCTGAGCCACCAAGGAAGTTTGGTTATCAATTTGTAGGGTCAGAAAAGTAATAAAGCATAATCATAGATGGTTTATCTTTAAATCTGACTAATCCTCAATACAATGGTTTAAGATTTTCATTTCCATATTTTTCATTTTTCAAAGAGTTTTTGATCAATGCCTCTTTTCATGACCAGGATAATCTTATTCCTCATCTTTTGGAATTCTGATATACTGTTTGAGAATTCTAGGATATTCTGTCAAATTTTAATGTCTGCTTTTTTATGCAGAATATGAATATATACTATTTAAACTGTTGTTTGAACTTAAGATACTACTCCTCAAATATTCTGATATGTGCCCCCTGCAGTTGAAAAATATTTTTAAGTTAATGAGATATCGAATAAAGGAGACTTAAAGTTTAAAAAAATATTTTTAAGTTAATTTGAGAAATATAATATTTGTATTTCTAAAATACACATAACATATATTGTTGAATAAACCTGTGTTCACCAAAGCACCACTGTTACATGTTACTTGTGTTTGCATGCCTTATAGCCTTGTACTTAGAGCCAGATCGAATTCTCTAGGACCTTACCCTAATGAATCGAGCTCAATAAAAAATAATAGAATAGTGAGATTTCATAACATACATATGTAACCTATTAGATCTAATATTGTGGGCTACATTTTTTCCTGAACATGACAGTAACAGCAAAACCATGCTTATACTGTAAGAAGTTCTAAACAAATCAAGTCCTTCCAAGGTCCAAACTGCTCAAGTACTAAACATAGTTGGAAAAAAATTAATAAAATATGACAGTAAATAGCTTTGCTAGTCATTTTTCTTAGCCTAAATCGTCTATAACTGGCAACTCAAAGTAAAGTACTGTGTGTGTGTGTGTGTGTGTGTGTTAGTCATGGGGTAGTTAGTTGCTACCCCATGGACTGTAGCCCTTCAGGTTCCCTGGTCCATGGGATTCTCCAGGCAAGAACAGTGAAGTGGGTCGCCAGTTCCTTCTTCAGGGGTTCTTCCCAAGCCAGGGACTGAATTCAGTTCTCCCATGTTATAGGCAGATTTTTTACCATCTGAGCCACCAAGGAAGTTTGGTTATCAATTTGTAGGGTCAGAAAAGTAATAAAGCATAATCATAGATGGTTTATCTTTAAATCTGACTAATCCTCAATACAATGGTTTAAGATTTTCCTTTCCATATTTTTCATTTTTCAAAGAGTTTTTGATCAATGCCTCTTTTCATGACCAGGATAATCTTATTCCTCATCTTTTGGAATTCTGATATACTGTTTGAGAATTCTAGGATATTCTGTCAAATTTTAATGTCTGCTTTTTTATGCAGAATATGAATATATACTATTTAAACTGTTGTTTGAACTTAAGATACTACTCCTCAAATATTCTGATATGTGCCCCCTGCAGTTTAAAAAATATTTTTAAGTTAATGAGATATCGAATAAAGGAGACTAGAAATTACTGTAATTAAGAAGGCAAAACAATTATATTCTCTTGAAATAAAAAAAATAGTTAGTCATGTGTTTATTGTTAAACAGTTCATCAATTTTATTCCTTTTATCTTTTAGGAATATCACTATCATAAAAACTGAATGATATTTTGATAAATAACAGAAAGTTTTAGCTTTCTCTCCTAACATACACTTTACTTATTCATTTAGATACTGAGTTTATATACCTAATGAAGAATTCCCCAGAATGTATAATATTGATCTACCATTTCTGCAATGTAGGCAATAAGTGGATCTAAATCTTTTAAAAAACTGACTGTTCAATAAAAATATATGAATTTTCTCAAATTCATTGGCCCAGTGGTCTCTGTATCAGCAGAAATAATCGTGCACCTCAAGTACCTTGTCTTTAAAAGCAATGTACTTAAAAATACTCTCCTGGTGATCATTTAAACAGCACTTGTAGTAAGAATGGGGCAGTGCAAAGACACACAAAGAGAAGAGCACACACCAGCATAAGAACGACAGAGAGAAACAGTTATTCATTCTTTTTATTTACTGGCCTGTGTGGTACTGTTGGGTTTTTGTTTTTTTTTTTTTTTAATTTTCATGTGTGTATTATATCTTACAACTAAAAATATTTATTGAAATGTTTAGTTATATTATAAGAAAGAAACAGAGTTTTTTCTGTTACTGCTTTATTTAACAGTGTTTAGACTTTTTAAAGAGAATCCTTTTGTTTTATATCATATGCTTTAAAAACATCATTTAATTAGTTCAGTATTATTTACTAATTTCCAATAGTTACACTCTTAAGATTCTATACATTAAACACAATGTGAAATACAGTCTTACTGTATAGGAGTATGAAATAGGAGATTGATTATATCCTAAAAAACAACATACAGAGGTTATTAGTTGCCAAGATATAAAAATGGTATCAACTTATTACACGAAATAATGTATTCATTGGAAATAGTAAGGTAAGTTCCTATACGAAAGCAAAATTATAAAATGGATTCACTCTATTTAATTTAGAATTGTAATCTTGTTAATAGTTAGAAACTAGTAAATAATGAATGAATTAAATTATATTTTTAAGGCATATGATATAAAACAGGTAAAAGGATTCTTTTTTTTTTTTTAAACCTTTATTTTACTTTTAACTTCTACAGAGTTTTGTTGTTTACAGATATGCATGTTCCCAGATTAGTCATATGCATATACCCCCCTTCTCACCCCTCCCGGCCTGTACTATCATAAGAAAAAGGATTCTCTTTAAAACTCCTAACACTTTAAAATAAATAGACCAAGAAATCGAATCAAATTACCAGCAACTCCAGTATCTAAGGGCTTCCCAGGTGGCATTAGCAGTAAAGAACCTGCCTGCCAATGCAGGAGATGTAAGAGACTGGGGCTCAATGCCTGGGTGGGGTAGATTCTGGGAGGAGGGCATGGTAACCCACTCCAGTATTCTTGTCTGGAGAATCCCATGGACAGAAGAGCCTGGCAGGCTACAGTCCAGAGGGTCACAAAGAATTGGACACCACTGAAGCAACTTAGCATGCAGACACCAAGATCTAAAAGCAAACTTTTTAATCTGAAAAATAGCACATAGCAGGAAAAATGTGACCCTGAACTTCATATTCACATAAACTCTCTAGGAATGTAGGTACTTTTGAGATCAAAACACTTATGATATGTTAAACGACTTTCTGAAAAGCAAAAGGATGTGCTAAACACATGAACACAATTTATTTATTTCTTCACTATTTGATGAAATGCCCAAGGGAAATGTAAGGCATTCCATCTGCATAGTGAGAAAAGTTTAAATAATTCACTTCATAAACATGACACTATCTGGGAATAAGAAAGGCAGCGTGTGAAAGAAACTAAGTGTTGTATGCAGAATTTAGAAGCTCAATCTTCATGTCTGATTTGAAGTTCATGACAGTTGACTCAACTCTGCTATATAAATAAGTAAATAAAAATTTTAATGTAATTAAATACAAAAGTCATTGACAGTTTAAATTTTATCTTTAGCAAACTGAATTCAACAACTGACAATTATAAAATGGATTCACTCTATTTAATTTAGAATTGTAATCTTGTTAATAGTTAGAAACTAGTAAATAATGAATGAATTAAATTATATTTTTAAGGCATATGATATAAAACAGGTAAAAGGATTCTTTTTTTTTTTTTTAAACCTTTATTTTACTTTTAACTTCTACAGAGTTATGTTGTTTACAGATATGCATGTTCCCAGATTAGTCATATGCATATACCCCCCTTCTCACCCCTCCCGGCCTGTACTATCATAAGAAAAAGGATTCTCTTTAAAACTCCTAACACTTTAAAATAAATAGACCAAGAAATCGAATCAAATTACCAGCAACTCCAGTATCTAAGGGCTTCCCAGGTGGCATTAGCAGTAAAGAACCTGCCTGCCAATGCAGGAGATGTAAGAGACTGGGGCTCAATGCCTGGGTGGGGTAGATTCTGGGAGGAGGGCATGGTAACCCACTCCAGTATTCTTGTCTGGAGAATCCCATGGACAGAAGAGCCTGGCAGGCTACAGTCCAGAGGGTCACAAAGAATTGGACACCACTGAAGCAACTTAGCATGCAGGCACCAAGATCTAAAAGCAAACTTTTTAATCTGAAAAATAGCACATAGCAGGAAAAATGTGACCCTGAACTTCATATTCACATAAACTCTCTAGGAATGTAGGTACTTTTGAGATCAAAACACTTATGATATGTTAAACGACTTTCTGAAAAGCAAAAGGATGTGCTAAACACATGAACACAATTTATTTATTTCTTCACTATTTGATGAAATGCCCAAGGGAAATGTAAGGCATTCCATCTGCATAGTGAGAAAAGTTTAAATAATTCACTTCATAAACATGACACTATCTGGGAATAAGAAAGGCAGCGTGTGAAAGAAACTAAGTGTTGTATGCAGAATTTAGAAGCTCAATCTTCATGTCTGATTTGAAGTTCATGACAGTTGACTCAACTCTGCTATATAAATAAGTAAATAAAAATTTTAATGTAATTAAATACAAACGTCATTGACAGTTTAAATTTTATCTTTAGCAAACTGAATTCAACAACTGACAATTATCATGTCTTTCTTAGATGAACATTACAAGGTAAGTTTGCACATGTTCACTGGAGGAGCTGCCAGCCCAGAAAAGGCCTGGGTCTCTGGAAGACATTTATCTACAGTAGAACTCTGATTTTGCCATAGCTGATCTACCAGCTACTACCAGACATATAAAAGTTTCCAAGACTCCGACCCTGTCAATAATATCCCTTTGGTTTAGTTCTGCTATCTAAACACTAAAAATGAATTAATGTTAACTTTTAATATAACTTCTAAGTTATAAATGTTATAACTTTTATATATAAGCTAATAGTTTAGTTAATTTTTATGTTGCACCGTGACATGATTGCTTGTTAAATTTCTTCTAACTACAGTTCTAAACACCTTCCGTAACTCCTCCAGAAGTAGACTCTCATGGTTCTTGAACATGTAAGTGTGAAGCCTAGACCTGCCATGCCTCCTGTTTATTGATAGGAAAGTTACTGAATCTCACAGCGTCTCACTTATCATATCTGAAATAGCAGATTATGGCAGTATTTAGCTCATTTGTTTTAAGGATTACAAAACCATGATGTAAAGCACTACACCATTCCTAGTTCCATAGTTAAGTGTTCAATGTGGATGAGCCATTTTTAAATTACTGCATTTGATTTATCTTAATTTTCTATGAAGATTCTTTTTAAATACAAAAGCAAATTATGTTTTAAAGACATTTAATAATGACCTGCGCATATGCCTAAGTTTATAAGGTATTTTTAATGTAAAGGCATCTCAGGAGACTATTGTATAACCTCTAAGAATATGAAGACAAATGAAGAAAATAATCACAGGATACCACCAAAACAAATGACTATGCAAGTAAATATACAAACTCCACTTCTATGACTTAAGGAGGGACAATCAATGATGGTCTGAATTTTGTTATTTAAAAGATAAGATACAATTGTGTCTGGAGTGCCTCCAAAGCTACTCATTTAAATTAAATGATGTACAAAACTATGAAGCACCACCTCGCACCAGTCAGAATGGCCAACATTAAAAAGTCTACAAATAACAAATGCTGGAGAGAATGTGGAGAAAAGGGAATCCTCCTACACTGGTGGTTGGAATGTAAGTTGGTGATGACACTGTGGAAAACCAAACAGAATTCCTCAGAAAACAAAAGTAGAATTACTATATGATCCAACAATCCCTGGGCATATATGTAGACAAAACTATAATTCAAAAAGATATTCACAGCCTCTGTTCATAGCAGCACAATTCATAATAGCCAAGACATGGAAACAATCTAGACACCTACCAACAGATGAATGCATAAAGAAAACTTGGTACATGTTTACGATCGAACATTACTCCGCATAAAGAGTGCCATCTGCAACAACATGGATGCAACTAGAGATTGCCATACTAGCTGAAAGAAGTCAGAGAGAGAAAGACAGATACCATATGATATCACTTATTGTATGTGGAATCTAAACTATGGCACAAATTAACCTATCTATGAAACAGAAACAAAATCATGGACATAAAGAACAGCTACCAAGGCAGATTGAGTGGGAGGCTGGGGTTAGCAGATTTAAGCTATTATATGTAGAAAAAATAAACACAAGGTCTATTGTATAGCACAGAGAACTGTGCTCAATATCCTGTCACAAATTATAATGGAAAATAATATTAAAATGTATCTACATATGTGAATAACTAAATCATTTTTCTGTACAGCAGTAATTTATATAACACTGTAAATCAACCATACTTTGATAAAAAATTAAATGATGTAGCTTTTAAAGAAAGAGAAAATAACTAAGTACCCAATCAAATAATAACTTCATATAAATCCTTAAAATCAAAATAGGATAAGCATTAGTGAATGTGTATAATACTTAAGATTTTTCGCTTGTACTAAAAGACTAAAGAGACTTTGCTGATGCTGCAGTGGTTAAGACATCACGCTCCGAATACAGGCGGCCCAGGTGTGATCCCTGGACAGGGAGCTAGATCCCATAGGCCGCAAAGACCTAGTGCAGCTAAATTAATTTGGGGGCTTCTCTGATGGTTCAGCAGGTTAAGAATCCACCTTCCTGAATGCAGGTTCAATCCCTAGGCTGAGAAGTTTCCCTGGAGAAGGGAAAAGCAGTCCACTCCAGTACACTTGCCTGGGAAATCCTGTGGACAGAGGAGCCTGGTGAACTATAGTCCATGGAGTGCTAAAGAGTCAGACGTGACTGAGCTACTGGGCACACACAGAAGATTAAAGGGGTTAGGCTTCTCTTGGTCTCTTTTCCAGAAAGGATACTAATGCTAACAGAGAATTTAACCTCATGGGCTACGTGGAGCTGAAGAGTCTACTATATTCAATGATATATTCAAAATATAGCAATGACATATTCTATAATTAAATATATCCTTTGTATTGGATCTTAATATATTATATATATGATTTTATTTTTATAAATCTATCCACCTAGCCTATTTAATTCAGTGTAGCAACAACATGGATGCAACTAGAGATTGCCATACTAGCTGAAAGAAGTCAGAGAGAGAAAGACAGATACCATATGATATCACTTATTGTATGTGGAATCTAAACTATGGCACAAATTAACCTATCTATGAAACAGAAACAAAATCATGGACATAAAGAACAGCTACCAAGGCAGATTGAGTGGGAGGCTGGGGTTAGCAGATTTAAGCTATTATATGTAGAAAAAATAAACACAAGGTCTATTGTATAGCACAGAGAACTGTGCTCAATATCCTGTCACAAATTATAATGGAAAATAATATTAAAATGTATCTACATGTGTGAATAACTAAATCATTTTTCTGTACAGCAGTAATTTATATAACACTGTAAATCAACCATACTTTGATAAAAAATTAAATGATGTAGCTTTTAAAGAAAGAGAAAATAACTAAGTACCCAATCAAATAATAACTTCATATAAATCCTTAAAATCAAAATAGGATAAGCATTAGTGAATGTGTATAATACTTAAGATTTTTCGCTTGTACTAAAAGACTAAAGAGACTTTGCTGATGCTGCAGTGGTTAAGACATCACGCTCCGAATACAGGCGGCCCAGGTGTGATCCCTGGACAGGGAGCTAGATCCCATAGGCCGCAAAGACCTAGTGCAGCTAAATTAATTTGGGGGCTTCTCTGATGGTTCAGCAGGTTAAGAATCCACCTTCCTGAATGCAGGTTCAATCCCTAGGCTGAGAAGTTTCCCTGGAGAAGGGAAAAGCAGTCCACTCCAGTACACTTGCCTGGGAAATCCTGTGGACAGAGGAGCCTGGTGAACTATAGTCCATGGAGTGCTAAAGAGTCAGACGTGACTGAGCTACTGGGCACACACAGAAGATTAAAGGGGTTAGGCTTCTCTTGGTCTCTTTTCCAGAAAGGATACTAATACTAACAGAGAATTTAACCTCATGGGCTACATGGAGCTGAAGGGTCTACTATATTCAATGATATATTCAAAATATAGCAATGACATATGCTATAATTAAATATATCCTTTGTACTGGATCTTAATATATTATATATATGATTTTATTTTTATAAATCTATCCACCTAGCCTATTTAATTCAGTGTACTGTTTTCCATTTCTAAGGCTCATCTTTATTTTTAAAATGGATAGAACAATTTTTCACAAACTGTTAGCAATCTTCTTTGCTTTTCACTTTATATGTACAAATTACTTTCTAATTATGATGCCATTTAAGAAGTTTATACATTTTATAAGTTGCTGACATTCTTTGACATCTGTAAAGTCTTAAATAGTACTTAAAAGAATTTTCCTGCATGAAAATGTAGTCACATTTAAAAAGGTGTATTTGGGGATTTCCGGGGCTGTTCTGTTTTCACTGCCAAGGGCCTGTGTTTGATCCCTGTTTGAGGAACTAAAATTCCCCAAAGCCACATGCTGTGGTATAAATATAAAATAAAAATAAATGAGAAAAATAAGAAGTTACATTTATTCAAGATCAATTGTTACAAGTTTTTTTACTTATCTTAATTGTTTTTTTTAATATAAAGCATATTTTTAAATTCATAACAGCTTACAAAACATGGCTGATCTAACTTCATTATTAATACTATATGATTATATATCATAACATTGCAAAATACTGTTTGATAAAAACCAGGAGCTTAAAAATACTTTTTAGTTTATTAACTATAACAACCTAGGGAAAAAGCAGGACAAAATTAGATATTATGTTAGTACTGAATTAGGTTTAGGTAAATTAAAAAGAAAAAAATTAATTTCATTTTAAACCATTCCAGATCTGTAAACATGCCAAGCATTATTTATAAACCCTGCCAAACTGTTGTACTTAAAGCATACCAAAGATTTGAAACTGTCTCTTTCACATACTCAAAGAGCTATGAAATATCTTAGACTTCTTTGTATATCTAATAGCCCTAAGGCAAAATGTTAAAGCATATATTAAAAAATTATTTCGATATTCAGTGATCACTCAAATATGTATTTGCATAAGCATTTAATGTTTGTATAACATAAGCTTTATGATCTTCAAAATGTATATTTCAATTCATGTTGATCAAACACTAATATGGCTAAAAATGAATATAATAAATCAATAGCTTTATTATAAAATGATTGATATTATTTTATAATTAACACAAATTTTAAGCTCTCTCTATATATCTTAAAGTCTGACTCTATGAAACTTTCAGAAACACTCTTAGTTATACCAGATGTGCAATATGAAAGCACAGCATGCACACTATGAACAAGCTCAGGATAAAGCTGAAATTAATCCCCTTTACCTGCATGAATGCGTGCTAAGTCACTTCAGTTGTGTCCTACTCTTTGCAACTCTATGGACGGTAGCTCACCAGGCTTCTCTGTCCATGGGATTCTCCAGGCAAGAATACTGGAATAGATTGCCAAGCCCTCTTCCAGGGGATCTTCCCAACCCAGGGACTGAACCCTCATCTCTTATGTCTCTTGCATTAGCAGGCAGGTTCTTTACCACTAGCACCACCTGGCAAGCACTGCTGCCCTTTACCTACATTCTCTTAATACATAAGAGAGTAAGTTCTGGACTAACACATTTGTTTTTTTTTAAAGTAACTTACAATTTGCCCAGGGCATGGGCAACATGGCTGTGTGAAGAATCAATTGTGGTGGGCTCCGCCTTGCAGTGCAGGGGGCGCCGGCTCGAGCCCTGGCCTGGGAAGATCCCACGTGCCACAGAGCAGATGGACCCATGTGTCCAATTACCGAGCCGGAGCTCTGGGGCACGTGCGCCCATAGCAGGTGCTCTGCTATGACAGACTATATTATGTTAGTACTGAATTAGGTTTAGGTAAATTAAAAAGAAAAAAATTAATTTCATTTTAAACCATTCCAGATCTGTAAACATGCCAAGCATTATTTATAAACCCTGCCAAACTGTTGTACTTAAAGCATACCAAAGATTTGAAACTGTCTATTTCACATACTCAAAGAGCTATGAAATATCTTAGACTTCTTTATATATCTAATAGCCCTAAGGTAAAATGTTAAAGCATATATTAAAAAATTACTTGGATATTCAGTGATCACTCAAATATGTATTTGCATAAGCATTTAATGTTTGTATAACATAAGCTTTATGATCTTCAAAATGTATATTTCAATTCATGTTGATCAAACACTAATATGGCTAAAAATGAATATAATAAATCAATAGCTTTATTATAAAATGATTGATATTATTTTATAATTAACACAAATTTTAAGCTCTATATATCTTAAAGTCTGACTCTATGAAACTTTCAGAAACACTCTTAGTTATACCAGATGTGCAATATGAAAGCACAGCATGCACACTATGAACAAGCTCAGGATAAAGCTGAAATTAATCCCCTTTACCTGCATGAATGCGTGCTAAGTCACTTCAGTTGTGTCCTACTCTTTGCAACTCTATGGATGGTAGCTCACCAGGCTTCTCTGTCCATGGGATTCTCCAGGCAAGAATACTGGAATAGATTGCCAAGCCCTCTTCCAGGGGATCTTCCCAACCCAGGGACTGAACCCTCATATCTTATGTCTCTTGCATTAGCAGGCAGGCTCTTTACCACTAGCGCCACCTGGCAAGCACTGCTGCCCTTTACCTACATTCTCTTAATACATAAGAGAGTAAGTTCTGGACTAACACATTTGTTTTTTTAAAAGTAACTTACAATTTGCCCAGGGCATGGGCAACATGGCTGTGTGAAGAATCAATTGTGGGGGGCTCCACCTTGCAGTGCAGGGGGCGCCGGTTCGAGCCCTGGCCTGGGAAGATCCCACGTGCCGCGGAGCAGATGGGCCCATGTGTCCAATTACCGAGCCGGAGCTCTGGGGCACGTGCGCCCATAGCAGGTGCTCTGCTATGACAGACGCCACCGCGATGGGAGGCCCACAGGAGCCAAAGAACAAAGACGGATGAAAATAAAGAAATGAAAGACAAATAGAAATGGCCCGCCCATGCCCCTCCCTCCCCACCCCACCCACCAAAAAGATAAATAAATTAAATTAAAAAAAAAAAAAAAAAAAGAATCAATTGGGGAGATATCTTAGGAAGTGAGACTGATAAGGTACCAAAAAATTTCAACTTCTTTATCAGGTGACTCCATATTCATAAACACTCTTCTGGTCTTTTTTAGGTAAATGTGTTTTCTTTATTTATTTTGGATGATAACTCTGTTAAAGTTGTGTGCTAAATATCTGGCCATCCAATTTCCCTTTCCATTCTTCTTGCCATCCTTATCTGAGTTCCTATCTACCAGTATCAGTTTCTTGTCTCTCTCTCTTTTTTTTTTTTTTTTAATTGAAATGTAATTGGCATTGTGTAAATTTAATATCAGTTTCTGGGCTGTGTTTAATTCCACCCTTACCAGCTATGTCTTAAAAAGTGGATTTAAGTGACCATTCCCTTAAATTAAAAGTGATCTCATATTGTCAACTTATTTATAGACCTTACTTAAATTTTGCTAATTGATCCACTAACGTCCTTTTCTGGGTCTCGGATCCAATCCAGGACCACACTTTTTGTCTCCTTGTCTCTTAAGCCTTTGTTTGTGGGCAATTCCTCAATTTCTCTGTCCTTCACAATGTGGAGTTTTTATTTAATTAATTTATTTTTAATTGAAGAATATTGTATTAGGTTCTGCCACACATCAACATGCATCAGCCAGGGCTTCCCCTGGTGGTCCAGTGGGTAAAAACACAGCCTTGCAGTGCAGGGGGCGCCGGTTCAAGCCCTGGCCTGGGAGGATCCCACGTGCCGCGGAGCGGTTGGACTGATGTGTCCAATTACCGAGCCAGAGCTCTGGAGCGCATGCGCCCAGAGCCGGTGCTCTGCAACGACAGATGCCACCGCGATGGGAGGCCCACAGGAGCCAAAGAACAAAGACAGATGAAAATGGAGAAATGAAAGACCAATAGAAGTGGCCTGCCTGCTCCCCTCCCTCCCCAACCCGACCCCCGCCCAAAATAAATAAATAAATAAATCTTTAAAAAAAACAAAAAACAAAACATGCATCAGCCATAAATACATGTCCCCTCCCTCTGAAAACACTCTCCCGTCTCCCACCCCATCCCAACCCTCTAGGTTGTCACGGAGCCTCAGTCTGAGTTCCCTGAATCACATAGCAAATTCCCACTGCCTGTCTATTTTACATATGGCAGTGTGTGCAGTTCCATGCTCCTCTCTCCAATTGTCCCATTCTCTCTTTCCCCTCACCCCTACCGCCTCCAGTATCCACAAATCTGTTCTTCTCTATGTCTCCAACACAATGTTTATATTTTTTAATTGTATTGATTCATTATTTTATAGAATACCCCTTCCCTCATTTTGCCCCGGCCCATCAAAATTTCATTTCTAATTTTTTCAAGTTTCTTGGCCCCCCCATCTTTATCTGAGTTCCTATCTACCAGTATCAGTTTCTTGGTATCAGTTTGTCTCTCTTTTTTTTTTTTTTTTTATTGAAATGTAATTGGCATTGTGTAAATTTAATACCAGTTTCTGGGCTGTGTTTAATTCCACCCTTACCAGCTATGTCTGAAAAAGTGGATTTAAGTGACCATTCCCTTAAATTAAAAGTGATCTCATATTGTCAACTTATTTATAGACCTTACTTAAATTTTGCTAATTGATCCACTAACGTCCTTTCTGGGTCTCGGATCCAATCCAGGACCACACTTTTTGTCTCCTTGTCTCTTAAGCCTTTGTTTGTGGGCAATTCCTCAATTTCTCTGTCCTTCACAATGCTGAGTTTTTATTTAATTAATTTATTTTTAATTGAAGAATATTGTGTTAGGTTCTGCCACACATCAACATGCATCAGCCAGGGCTTCCCCTGGTGGTCCAGTGGGTAAAGACACCGCCTTGCAGTGCAGGGTGCGCCGGTTCGAGCCCTGGCCTGGAAGGATCCCACGAGCAGCTGGACTGATGTGTCCAATTACCGAGCCAGAGCTCTGGAGCGCATGCGCCCAGAGCCGGTGCTCTGCAACGACAGATGCCACCGCGATGGGAGGCCCACAGGAGCCAAAGAACAAAGACAGATGAAAATGGAGAAATGAAAGACCAATAGAAGTGGCCTGCCTGCTCCCCTCCCTCCCCAACCCGACCCCCGCCCAAAATAAATAAATAAATAAATCTTTAAAAAAAAACAAAAAACAAAGCATGCATCAGCCATAAATACATGTCCCCTCCCTCTGAAAACACTCTCCCGTCTCCCACCCCATCCCAACCCTCTAGGTTGTCACGGAGCCTCAGTCTGAGTTCCCTGAATCACATAGCAAATTCCCACTGCCTGTCTGTTTTACATATGGCAGTGTGTGCAGTTCCATGATCCTCTCTCCAATTGTCCCATTCTCTCTTTCCCCTTAACCCTACCGCCTCCAGTATCCACAAATCTGTTCTTCTCTATGTCTCCAACACAATGTTTATATTTTTTAATTGTACTGATTCATTATTTTATAGAATACTCCTCATTTGCAGCCCATCATTTTCAAGCTTAAGTCCCCAATCATGGTGATTCCCTGAGATCTCACAGAAATCAGTGGCAGAGCACCTTGTACACAAATAGAAGGTTGTTAACTGTAACAATAAATAAATAAATAAATAAGCACCCTAAATCTTTTCTGCCTCAATATGAATAAGCAAGAGATTCCTGAGGTGAGCAGTCAGCTACAGATGTATCTTTCCTCATTTTAGTCTTTTATATATTTCTCTCTTAGAAATACCATATCACCTCTTGCGATATGACCTCTGAAGTTGACTCACACGTGAAACCAACACAAAAGTCTGAATTTTTTTTTTTTTTTTTGGCCACTTTTACTGGTCTTTCATTTATTTACTTACCTCTACCTTTGTTCTTTGGCCTGTATGGGCCTCCCATCGCAGTGGCCTCTTTCGTTGCAGAGCACTAGCTCTGGGTGCATGCACTCCAGAGCACTGGCTCGTAATGGGACACACCGGTCCAGCTGCTCTGTGGCACGTGGGATCTCTCCGTGCTAGGCATCGAACCGGTTCTCCTAGCACTGCAAGGCAGACTCTTTACTCACTGGACCATCAGGGAAGCCCAGAAGTCTGGATTTTAAAGTACAGAATCCACGGGACTTCCTTAGTAGTTCAGTGGTTAAGAATCTATTGCAGCACAGGGGACATAGGTTTGACATCTGGTCAGGAAACTCTTGCCCTGCAGCAACTACTAAGCCTGCTTGCCACAACTAGAGAGCCCTGGTGCCACAACTCCTGAAGCCCAAGTGGTCTGGAGCCTGTACACCACAACTTAGAGAGACTGCATTCCGCAACAGAAGATCCCACGTGACACAACAAAAGATACCATATGCTCTGCAACTAAGACGCGATGCACCCAAATAAATAAATATCTTAAAATAAAATATAGTATTCACGTTAGACAATCTCCCAATACCCTTGATAATTAACCTAATTTGTTTTTACCATGTGTTATGGCAACTATAACAACATTCTTGAAGCTGCCAGGGGTAACACAGCCTGGTGATGGTTTGGGTTGTAATCCTCGTTTCAGTACTATCAGCTTTATGTCCCAAAAGAATTCACTTAATTTCTTTAATCCCAGTTTTCTCATCTATAAAATAGAATTATCAGATCTTATTAAATAAATATGGTTGCTGCAAGAACAAAATGAGATCATGCATGGAAAGCATTTATGACCTCGTGTGGCACATATGTAGTTCTCCAAAAAGCTGAGCTTACAGTTCCTCCATTTTTGCATGAACTATGATAGCAACTACTTTTCCAATGATATTAAATTGGTATCAAACTTAAAAGGAAACCTGGAAACTCCCATGTTTCTCTATCATGCTCACAAATGTGTTTGTGTAATTTGACATTAAAGTTCCCAACTTTCATTCCACAATGTAAGCTTTTCTGAGTACAATTAGATAAGATCCCATGATATGTGAATAATAATACATTATTTTCTCTGAACTTCCAGTTTGTTGAACACTAGCAATGTGCATTGCCAAAATGAAATCCTAACCAAAAGAACACACTTGTTTACTGGATATGGAAATTGTTAGAAAAGAATAATAAAGGCAAAGTGAAAAAAAATAGCTTTTTATTTTAGAATACTCAACTTGGAGCTACTAAATATGTTCCAGAAGTCTTGGAACTTAGTTTTGAGAGTAAACCAACCTAAAGGTACTTCTGAAAGCTTTTACATGTAAAGAACCTTAGTCTTCATTATAACTGATACAGTTTTTCAAAGTATTCAAAACAGTAAGTTGTTATAGTATGGTAAGTTCAGTTTAAAAAAAGTTTCCAAATGATATTTAGGTCATTCCCTACATCTCACAAGATTTGTATTTATGCCTTTCAGTACAAGTATAATTTTCAACTGCAGACATATGTACTTCTTTTAAGCTACATGAAGGCAGGCATGAATCACATTCACCTCTGTATCCCCAAAGTATAGCTCAATACCTGGCATGGAGTATGTAGGTGATGAGCATCTATATGTTAAATAAATGAAAGAAGCAGTCAATCTCTTTCTTTTTACTGACCAGTCCACTTATATGATGCATGGTGATAAAGCAGCCAAAATCTCCATTCGTCATCTCTATGTGTGATATCATGAAAACTTGAAAATTCTATGCAGCCCTACGAGTGAGTACAAGAAACATATGGAAACTTCTGTATCAAAAAAGAAGGACCCCATGTCTGCTACAAAGATTCCTACCCAAAAGACACGAGGAATAACTGAGCAAATCAGAGACATTCTTGGTATTTCTGGGTATCCTTCTTAAGAGTTTTCAGAATCACATTTTCCTCACTTAACTTTAGAATGCTGCAGAAAACTTCTGTATGTAGAGAGACAGTGAAATAGTAAAAAGTTTGAAATCTGGAGTCAGGTGGGCCTGGATGTTCTAGTTTTACCACTTTCTGGACAAAAGTTTCTTCAAAATTTAGAAAAAAAATGGCAACCTTATATAATTTGATATGAAATAGTATACGTTAAATTCTATGTATTGTATGTATAAACTAAAACTTAACCATTATGATGATTATTCCTCAATACAGATTAAGATAGCTCTGTTCCCTCAATGGGGTGCAGTGTGCCAATGAGTCCTGTCGGTACCTATGAATGGGAAGTGAGCAAATGCCCATAGCAGTTTGGAAAATGTTATTATTTTAGAATACTCAACTTGGAGCTACTAAATATGTTCCAGAAGTCTTGGAACTTAGTTTTGAGAGTAAACCAACCTAAAGGTACTTCTGAAAGCTTTTACATGTAAAGAACCTTAGTCTTCATTATAACTGATACAGTTTTTCAAAGTATTCAAAACAGTAAGTTGTTATAGTATGGTAAGTTCAGTTTAAAAAAAGTTTCCAAATGATATTTAGGTCATTCCCTACATCTCACAAGATTTGTATTTATGCCTTTCAGTACAAGTATAATTTTCAACTGCAGACATATGTACTTCTTTTAAGCTACATGAAGGCAGGCATGAATCACATTCACCTCTGTATCCCCAAAGTATAGCTCAATACCTGGCATGGAGTATGTAGGTGATGAGCATCTATATGTTAAATAAATGAAAGAAGCAGTCAATCTCTTTCTTTTTACTGACCAGTCCACTTATATGATGCATGGTGATAAAGCAGCCAAAATCTCCATTCGTCATCTCTATGTGTGATATCATGAAAACTTGAAAATTCTATGCAGCCCTACGAGTGAGTACAAGAAACATATGGAAACTTCTGTATCAAAAAAGAAGGACCCCATGTCTGCTACAAAGATTCCTACCCAAAAGACACGAGGAATAACTGAGCAAATCAGAGACATTCTTGGTATTTCTGGGTATCCTTCTTAAGAGTTTTCAGAATCACATTTTCCTCACTTAACTTTAGAATGCTGCAGAAAACTTCTGTATGTAGAGAGACAGTGAAATAGTAAAAAGTTTGAAATCTGGAGTCAGGTGGGCCTGGATGTTCTAGTTTTACCACTTTCTGGACAAAAGTTTCTTCAAAATTTAGAAAAAAAATGGCAACCTTATATAATTTGATATGAAATAGTATACGTTAAATTCTATGTATTGTATGTATAAACTAAAACTTAACCATTATGATGATTATTCCTCAATACAGATTAAGATAGCTCTGTTCCCTCAATGGGGTGCAGTGTGCCAATGAGTCCTGTCGGTACCTATGAATGGGAAGTGAGCAAATGCCCATTAGCAGTTTGGAAAATGTTATTAAGTTTTACTCCCCCCATATCTCCATTGGTCTCAGTGTAGAAGCTTTTGTAGTAGGAAAATAGTATTTTAATGTGTTTCTTCCTTTACTATCACCTTTATCCTGTCCCTTTGTCTCCTTAGGTGAATTGTTCTATCTAGAAGACAGAGCACAACACTGAACTTGGCAGAAACACTCATTCTGTCTCTACAACCACCATAGTCCTAAAACCTTCACAGCACAAACATACTCCTGAGTAAATACATATCCAGACGAAAAGGGGATAGGAGAGCAGTGTCTAAGTGGTAAAAAATGCAAACCACTTAAAGGGAAAAAAAAAAAAAAAGTGGAAATGTAAAAGATTATTGGTGTCTTGGGCAGGAAAGAATGTAAAGTTCAATGGTACTAGTACATGCATGACTCTTTTGGAATGTCAAAAAAGAGCAAATAATTCTTGATCATAAAATGATAAGAAAAAAGACAGCTTCATATTCACGGCACTTCAACAAAATCAGTTTTTCAGGCACTCTTCAATAAAACTCTTGTACTGCATTACTCTAAAAAAGAGTTCTCTTTTTGAAAGTGACTATGTAACTTATTATTTTAAGTGAATAAGTACTATTATACTTATTCATTCAAAAAGGGTCGACGGCCAGGGACTCTGAGCAGCATCAGTGTAAAATAAGTATGCAACTTTTATTTTTCAAATACTGCATTTGAACCATTTAAAACAGGCAGATGTATCATTCATCTATCTAGTGCACACTTGTAAATTTATATATTTTAAAAGAAATTATTACTATAAATGGTATTTTATCATAAAATTTAAAGCAATCAAATTATACAACTATCTAGAATCATATTTTTAACTTCAAATACTATTTTAAAAAGGTTAAAATAATTATGCCTTCATATGTATGTGTGCTCAGTTGTATGAACTATTTGCAATCCAAATTTGTAGCTCCCCCAGACTCCTCTGCCCACGAGATTCCTCAGGCTAGGATACTGGAGTGGCTTGCCATTTCCTTTTACAGAGGACCTTCCCGACCCAAGTGGGGTGCAGTGTGCCAATGAGTCCTGTCGGTACCTATGAATGGGAAGTGAGCAAATGCCCATTAGCAGTTTGGAAAATGTTATTAAGTTTTACTCCCCCCATATCTCCATTGGTCTCAGTGTAGAAGCTTTTGTAGTAGGAAAATAGTATTTTAATGTGTTTCTTCCTTTACTATCACCTTTATCCTGTCCCTTTGTCTCCTTAGGTGAATTGTTCTATCTAGAAGACAGAGCACAACACTGAACTTGGCAGAAACACTCATTCTGTCTCTACAACCACCATAGTCCTAAAACCTTCACAGCACAAACATACTCCTGAGTAAATACATATCCAGACGAAAAGGGGATAGGAGAGCAGTGTCTAAGTGGTAAAAAATGCAAACCACTTAAAGGGAAAAAAAAAAAAAAAGTGGAAATGTAAAAGATTATTGGTGTCTTGGGCAGGAAAGAATGTAAAGTTCAATGGTACTAGTACATGCATGACTCTTTTGGAATGTCAAAAAAGAGCAAATAATTCTTGATCATAAAATGATAAGAAAAAAGACAGCTTCATATTCACGGCACTTCAACAAAATCAGTTTTTCAGGCACTCTTCAATAAAACTCTTGTACTGCATTACTCTAAAAAAGAGTTCTCTTTTTGAAAGTGACTATGTAACTTATTATTTTAAGTGAATAAGTACTATTATACTTATTCATTCAAAAAGGGTCGACGGCCAGGGACTCTGAGCAGCATCAGTGTAAAATAAGTATGCAACTTTTATTTTTCAAATACTGCATTTGAACCATTTAAAACAGGCAGATGTATCATTCATCTATCTAGTGCACACTTGTAAATTTATATATTTTAAAAGAAATTATTACTATAAATGGTATTTTATCATAAAATTTAAAGCAATCAAATTATACAACTATCTAGAATCATATTTTTAACTTCAAATACTATTTTAAAAAGGTTAAAATAATTATGCCTTCATATGTATGTGTGCTCAGTTGTATGAACTATTTGCAATCCAAATTTGTAGCTCCCCCAGACTCCTCTGCCCACGAGATTCCTCAGGCTAGGATACTGGAGTGGCTTGCCATTTCCTTTTACAGAGGACCTTCCCGACCCAAGTGTCAAACCCTCATCTCCAGTAATGAGAGGCAGATTCTTTACCACTGAGCCACCTGGCAAGTTCTATTGCTGCTAAAAATGAATGTGCATCAACTGGGAGAATATTTTCTACTAGGGGGAACATTTTTGATAATTTGTTATTTATAGATTCTGTCATATACCTTTTACTATTAAAATGTGACTTTTTAATATATTTCAGTTTCTCTGGGTATTATTTTATAAAAGATACAGAGAACACGACCAAGGATGAATCACATTGCAGCATAAAGAGTAATGAAGCCCTAAGGTCTCACCAAAGTCCTGGCTTTACTTCTAGTAAAGTGCACATAAATATTCTGAAACTAAGTAACACACAACATTCATTAACCTACTTCTTAAAAAGAGGTTAGTTTTTTTTTTTCAACTTCAATCTTGCTTTCTCAAGGATTAGGTATATTGGGTCATATTGGGTGGGGACCCAGTTATCAGAAAACCTGCTTTGAAATCTATTCTAATTTCTCTATCGAACAGAGAAGGATCACATCCATGGAAAGAAAAGGGTAGGGCACATCTGTTCTTCAACTAGCAAACAAGGCCATCATCGGTGTCAGTTGTGTCATTCAGTGATATGCATGTTATTATACATCTAGGATTCATTTTTTTCTATTCCATTACCAAGGTCACTAAGAGAGCCCTGAGTAGCTGTTGCTATATGCCTGGCTTACTACAACTGGTATTTCGAACTCCAGCTGTACACTCCAACACTGGGAGTGGCTGATGTTTCCAGATGTGTTGGTTTTCATAAAGTGTTTGCTTTCATAATGCCATCTCTAATTTAAAATATACACACCCTCACATAAACTACTTTCTCTCTCTGTCCCACAATGTGCACTCCATGTTCCAGTCAAGATGGTCAAGCAACACATGCCATAAAATTTAAAGCAATCAAATTATACAACTATCTAGAATCATATTTTTAACTTCAAATACTATTTTAAAAAGGTTAAAATAATTATGCCTTCATATGTATGTGTGCTCAGTTGTATGAACTATTTGCAATCCAAATTTGTAGCTCCCCCAGACTCCTCTGCCCACGAGATTCCTCAGGCTAGGATACTGGAGTGGCTTGCCATTTCCTTTTACAGAGGACCTTCCCGACCCAAGTGTCAAACCCTCATCTCCAGTAATGAGAGGCAGATTCTTTACCACTGAGCCACCTGGCAAGTTCTATTGCTGCTAAAAATGAATGTGCATCAACTGGGAGAATATTTTCTACTAGGGGGAACATTTTTGATAATTTGTTATTTATAGATTCTGTCATATACCTTTTACTATTAAAATGTGACTTTTTAATATATTTCAGTTTCTCTGGGTATTATTTTATAAAAGATACAGAGAACACGACCAAGGATGAATCACATTGCAGCATAAAGAGTAATGAAGCCCTAAGGTCTCACCAAAGTCCTGGCTTTACTTCTAGTAAAGTGCACATAAATATTCTGAAACTAAGTAACACACAACATTCATTAACCTACTTTTTAAAAAAGAGGTTAGTTTTTTTTTTTCAACTTCAATCTTGCTTTCTCAAGGATTAGGTATATTGGGTCATATTGGGTGGGGACCCAGTTATCAGAAAACCTGCTTTGAAATCTATTCTAATTTCTCTATCGAACAGAGAAGGATCACATCCATGGAAAGAAAAGGGTAGGGCACATCTGTTCTTCAACTAGCAAACAAGGCCATCATCGGTGTCAGTTGTGTCATTCAGTGATATGCATGTTATTATACATCTAGGATTCATTTTTTTCTATTCCATTACCAAGGTCACTAAGAGAGCCCTGAGTAGCTGTTGCTATATGCCTGGCTTACTACAACTGGTATTTCGAACTCCAGCTGTACACTCCAACACTGGGAGTGGCTGATGTTTCCAGATGTGTTGGTTTTCATAAAGTGTTTGCTTTCATAATGCCATCTCTAATTTAAAATATACACACCCTCACATAAACTACTTTCTCTCTCTGTCCCACAATGTGCACTCCATGTTCCAGTCAAGATGGTCAAGCAACACATGCCATCCAGATCATGTTCATTTCCTTCTTCTTGTGCATGATATCCTGCTCTCCCAGGTCCAATCTCATCCAAAAAGCATTTATGGATAAATTCCAAGTCAAAATATTCCCTCTCTATCATGATCACTATGGCACATTTTTTTCTACCACACTTAGAGTCAAATTATTTTGTATATGGCCTAAACTGTACACATCTTCTCTCTCTTCAAAACCATTAGGAGATGCTTAACCACAGAAAATGTATATCATTTTAAATCTACCTAAAATAGCCCATAGAAGCTGATGAGGCTCAAAGTAGAAGCCTAATAAATGTTTTCTAATCAGTTAGAAATGAGCAAATTAAAGGGAAAGCATTAAAAACAAGGCACTCTTCTAGTTTATCAAACATTAAATCAATTTGGAGGATATAAGGTTCTATACACTAAGACATAAGGATAGTCTTTAATAACTTGGAAACTATACATAAATTTGTGATAGAGAACCTAAGTATTATAAGAAACTAGAAAAATAGGCTAGGATTTATGAATAAAAGAAAATACTGAGGTTTAGATGAAACACATAATACTACCACTTAACCAGTAGCTAATAAGCTGTTAACAAAGGTGGCTCAAAAGTCTGATAATATAATCAACCTGGAATTGATTAGAAGTTTAAAAAAAAAATGGGCAAACATAAAGCCATTTCATGGCTGACAGACAATATATCTGTAAACACAACAAATCCAGTATAACTCTACTCGGTTCCAAGAAAAGTACACCATTGATCTATCTTATGAGTTAACCTGACATAACAATACTCATATCCTTAAAAATACAGAAAATGCTAAAACTAAACACTCTTGTGCCAAAACAACACAGAAGCCATAGTACTTTTCATTTTGTATTCACTTATTTATACAGATGACATTAGGTTAGAAGACCTATGCAATATATGAAGAATATGGAGTAAACATGTAAACTGATGTATAAAGCATTTAACACTAAAATATATGGGAAGTTAAAATCTGACCATAGCATGACACTCACATTCTTTGAATGACTCCATTGCTTTAAAAAAAAAAAATCAGAGTAATCAACACAAAGGGAAAAACCAAGATATTTTTCACACTCTCGGAATTTTTCATTCTCTTTATCAGCAGCCATAACTGACAAATATTGCCTTATAATAATGGAAGGGTTCTTAATGGAAAACATTATGATACAAGTAAATACTTGACTATCAGTTTGAAGAAGGCAGTATCATCATGGATTCCTGGTATTTGAGACCGAATTTTCCCACCAGTAAGTTTATTCTCCTCAGATAATTTTATGTGACTTAGCTATGGTCTGAATGTTTCCATCCCCATAAAACTCATATGTTGACATCTTAATTTCCAAAGATGATGGCATATGCAGATGGAGCCTTTGGTAAGTGGTTAAGTCATGACGGTTCACCCTCATGAATGGGACTGTTGTTTAGGCAGTCAGTCATGTCCTAGTCTTTTTCGATCCCACAGACTGTAGTCCGCCAGGCTCCTCTGTCCATGGGATTCCCAAGGCAAGAACCCTGGAGTGGGTTGCCGTTTCCTTCTCCAGGGGATCTTCCCAACCCAGGGATTGAACCTGTGTATCCTGCATTGGCAGATGGGTTTATTACCACTGAGCCATGAGGGAAGCCTCTGATTGGGATTAGTGCCTTATAAAATGACAAGACTCTAGAGAGATTCCCCTACCTCTTTCTACCATGAAGACACAGGAAGACGGTACCAGCTTTTATAAGGAAGAGGGCTTGCATGAGAAGACAACCATACTGACACCTTGATCTTGGATTTCAAGCCTCCAAAACCATCAGCACTACATTTTTATTATTTATAAGTTATCCAGTTGGCAGCATTTTGTTATAGCAATTCAAACTAAGACAGATCTCTCTAGATTTTACTGTCCTTTTCTTTAAAATACAGAAGCTGGAACCACTGGAACCTTAAGGTCTTTTTTAAGTCTAAAATTCCAGTATGGTAGATCTATTCATGATGAGCAGCTTCTAATTTCCCCAAATTAAAAGGCCATACAGTCTGAAAAAAAACTTTATTAGCAATAAGCATGTTAACTTTTAGTTTTAGATTTTATCCCCATACCCATGACACATAGTGTGTATAGCATCGAATATGATTTTGTGAAAATGTTTCAGAGTGATTTAAAAAACCAGGTTTACTCCAGAAAAACTAAGATATTTTTCACACTCGGAATTTTTCATTCTCTTTATCAGCAGCCATAACTGACAAATATTGCCTTATAATAATGGAAGGGTTCTTAATGGAAAACATTATGATACAAGTAAATACTTGACTATCAGTTTGAAGAAGGCAGTATCATCATGGATTCCTGGTATTTGAGACCGAATTTTCCCACCAGTAAGTTTATTCTCCTCAGATAATTTTATGTGACTTAGCTATGGTCTGAATGTTTCCATCCCCATAAAACTCATATGTTGACATCTTAATTTCCAAAGATGATGGCATATGCAGATGGAGCCTTTGGTAAGTGGTTAAGTCATGACGGTTCACCCTCATGAATGGGACTGTTGTTTAGGCAGTCAGTCATGTCCTAGTCTTTTGCGATCCCACAGACTGTAGTCCGCCAGGCTCCTCTGTCCATGGGATTCCCAAGGCAAGAACCCTGGAGTGGGTTGCCGTTTCCTTCTCCAGGGGATCTTCCCAACCCAGGGATTGAACCTGTGTATCCTGCATTGGCAGATGGGTTTATTACCACTGAGCCATGAGGGAAGCCTCTGATTGGGATTAGTGCCTTATAAAATGACAAGACTCTAGAGAGATTCCCCTACCTCTTTCTACCATGAAGACACAGGAAGACGGTACCAGCTTTTTATAAGGAAGAGGGCTTGCATGAGAAGACAACCATACTGACACCTTGATCTTGGATTTCAAGCCTCCAAAACCATCAGCACTACATTTTTATTATTTATAAGTTATCCAGTTGGCAGCATTTTGTTATAGCAATTCAAACTAAGACAGATCTCTCTAGATTTTACTGTCCTTTTCTTTAAAATACAGAAGCTGGAACCACTGGAACCTTAAGGTCTTTTTTAAGTCTAAAATTCCAGTATGGTAGATCTATTCATGATGAGCAGCTTCTAATTTCCCCAAATTAAAAGGCCATACAGTCTGAAAAAAAACTTTATTAGCAATAAGCATGTTAACTTTTAGTTTTAGATTTTATCCCCATACCCATGACACATAGTGTGTATAGCATCGAATATGATTTTGTGAAAATGTTTCAGAGTGATTTAAAAAACCAGGTTTACTCCAGAAAAAAACTAAGTGTATCACAGACATAATCATTCAAAGAATTCCAAGACTGCTAGGAACAAAGACCCAGGAAATGTTTAAATACACATGCATAAACTGAGAAAATAAAACCCTGCTATTCAAATTAACTGCATTTCTATAATTTTTTGAAAAATGAAAACATTTTACTTCACCAAATGGTTTAAATTTAAAGCTACAACAACATGTCGCTGATATAACAAGATAGCAGCACTACTGAATTTGGAAAATATTTTTGTTTCCTTCATGAAAAAATAAAACAGGCAAAAAAGGGCAATTCATTTTTATAATTGCTATTGTCTACATAACTTCTGATCATATTTGAAATGGTTGAACATTTATAGGATAGAAAATGAAGGGGCATCTTGAAATAACTAGATTGCTGTTGTTGAAATGCACTATAAACATAAATAAGAATATTAGATAAATGTATAATAAATTTACTTATGACAAAGGAATACATTTACTTTTTGCTGTTAAATATCATAATATAAACTTATACATGAAATGAACAACAGAATTTAGTAATACAGCAGTTGGTTATTAGAAATCTAGAAACAGTTATTAGAAACACTGGAAAACCACATGCTCAAACATGGTTTATTTTTCTGTTAGAGGACATTAAACAACTGTGAAATGAATAAGAGAAAGAAAATTATCAATCTAGGTAACTGAAATTTCATTTTGTCAACTACAAACTGGCATTTATCAATCACATTGCCAATGACTGGACAACAAGGACAGAGACCAGACCCTGTGCTGTTGAGAGCTGCTCACCTTCAGTACGCCCTGGTGAAGATCAGGGTTGGGTAGAGGCACTCTGTGCTTCAGGGAATTTGGTGGGGCAGGTCTTTAGATAGGTGGATGCTTTTAGGAATAGATTTTATTATTTCAATCCTTGCATCTCCTCATATTCAGAAAAGTACTAAATCTCCTCATGGTGACATCAGATCCTTGTGACTAACTGAAGACTCTTTGTAAAATGACTGTTTAATGATATTAAACTCCTCCCTCACCAAAGTCCTTAAATATCGACCCTCCTCCTGCTGCCTCTTTAGAGCAGTGTCTCAGAGCTATCTGTGGTGCTGTCTCCCCAGCTGCACCCACAACTCTTAAGTTAACCCACAACTCTCAAGTTGTTCATCATGTTTTAATCGACAGTTTCTTAAAAAGTGAGACATAATATCTAACACTTGAGTTATCATTTTTGTTAATCTGAGAAATTATTTAGCAAAGTGATCAGGGCTAGACTTTAAAAATGGATTATATTTGTTCACAGTATTTATAGATTATATTATTATCATAAGCAAATAATTATTCTGATACTAACATAAATAGCAATTGAGTAACAGCATTATATATATTAATGTTACTGTAGTTTAATTGGCAAAATGTAAAGAAGATGAAAAATCAAGAAGGGCTTGGACAATGAGAAATATATTGCTTTTTGTTTTTAAAAATAAAAACATAAAGATTGCTGTTGTTGAAATGCACTATAAACATAAATAAGAATATTAGATAAATGTATAATAAATTTACTTATGACAAAGGAATACATTTACTTTTTGCTGTTAAATATCATAATATAAACTTATACATGAAATGAACAACAGAATTTAGTAATACAGCAGTTGGTTATTAGAAATCTAGAAACAGTTATTAGAAACACTGGAAAACCACATGCTCAAACATGGTTTATTTTTCTGTTAGAGGACATTAAACAACTGTGAAATGAATAAGAGAAAGAAAATTATCAATCTAGGTAACTGAAATTTCATTTTGTCAACTACAAACTGGCATTTATCAATCACATTGCCAATGACTGGACAACAAGGACAGAGACCAGACCCTGTGCTGTTGAGAGCTGCTCACCTTCAGTACGCCCTGGTGAAGATCAGGGTTGGGTAGAGGCACTCTGTGCTTCAGGGAATTTGGTGGGGCAGGTCTTTAGATAGGTGGATGCTTTTAGGAATAGATTTTATTATTTCAATCCTTGCATCTCCTCATATTCAGAAAAGTACTAAATCTCCTCATGGTGACATCAGATCCTTGTGACTAACTGAAGACTCTTTGTAAAATGACTGTTTAATGATATTAAACTCCTCCCTCACCAAAGTCCTTAAATATCGACCCTCCTCCTGCTGCCTCTTTAGAGCAGTGTCTCAGAGCTATCTGTGGTGCTGTCTCCCCAGCTGCACCCACAACTCTTAAGTTAACCCACAACTCTCAAGTTGTTCATCATGTTTTAATCGACAGTTTCTTAAAAAGTGAGACATAATATCTAACACTTGAGTTATCATTTTTGTTAATCTGAGAAATTATTTAGCAAAGTGATCAGGGCTAGACTTTAAAAATGGATTATATTTGTTCACAGTATTTATAGATTATATTATTATCATAAGCAAATAATTATTCTGATACTAACATAAATAGCAATTGAGTAACAGCATTATATATATTAATGTTACTGTAGTTTAATTGGCAAAATGTAAAGAAGATGAAAAATCAAGAAGGGCTTGGACAATGAGAAATATATACAAGAATTTCAACATTAATTAAATTTACTGAAGGTTCAGGCAAGTAACTATTTTACCAACTTTTGGTTATCTATTGATGTGTTAGTTGCTCAGTCGTGTCCAACTCTTTGTAACCCCATGGACTGTAGTCCACCAGGCTCCTTTGGTCATGGAAATCTTCAGGCATCCCCAGTGGCTCAGTGGTAAAGAACCTGCCTGCAATGCAGGAGTTGCAGGAGATGTAGGTTCAATCCCTGGGTTGGGAAGATCCCCTAGAGGAAAGCTTGGCAACCCACTACTCCAGTATTTTTAACCTGGAGAATCCCATGGATAGGGGAGCTTGGTGGGCTACACAGTCCTTGGAGTCATGAAGAATAAGACACAACTCAGCAACTAAGCACACAAGATGCTATTATACTGTACAATGACATGTTAGGTCTCTTTAAATAAAAAATGTTGACAATCAAACTATGATATGCCATTGTTTGTCAGATCCATCTTGAGATGGTAAAACAGGAAAAAATACTCATCTTAGAGCTCATGAAATGCTATTGAATTGTCTCATTTTAGTGGCTAGACTAAGACAAATATTCTATTTCTTTATCAAAAATTACAGAAATGATAAATACTTTAGCTTAAAGTGCTTTTGCAGAATAAGCAATTATCCCCACCATGGAAAAATGAACAACAAACAGTTAACCACTGTCTTTTTTCTTCCTTGGGTGAAGGTTAAAATTATCAAAACTGTTCAAATAAATTTTTTATCTGCTAAAATTATTGAGCAGTTAAAATATTACTACAGGCTACTAGTAATGTATGCTGTATTTTTAATGTATATATATGAAAATATTTTCTGATATATTAGTAAAATTAAACTTATGGCATGATTTGTGATATGATAAATATAAAATACAATATTTGTTAATATGAGGCAAATATTTTATTTTATGTGGTTTAAAATAATAATTGAACCACTACTGTAGATGACTATTCATTGACTTACTCATTCAAAAGACTATTGAGCACATTCAAACTGTCAGAGTGACAACCACTCCAGGTAATGCAGATACTGAATGAATTTAGGAAAAAAGATCACCCTTAGTGATCACACCAAGGGATACAACTTGCAGTTTAGAAAAAGTAACAGGAGCTAAACACAAAAGAAATACATAGTAAGTCACAATGTGGGAACTTCTATGGAGAAAAACAGAAGAGATAAAGACTTGGGATGGGAATGTTAGCATCAAAACAGGGAAGCTTATTTAAGTGACATTGGGCTTAAATGTGAACATTTAAAACATTTCCATTCTTTAAACAAAGTTACTGCATTCAAAGCAATGACTATTCTCATTTGGAACTTTGTACTTACTGGGCATAGAGGGTTAGAAAAAAGTCTTGTTTCCTCCACCTTAACTAGAAGGAGAATGATTTTCTTATTAATGTAAAGAAATAGCCCCTGACCTTTCTTTTTTATTAACATGGCATTTTTCCTCTCTCAGTATACCAGGTGGGACAGAAAAAATGTCCAAATGCATGTTAGTGATATGGTTACAAACCATAATATGTGAGTTAACATGAAAATTGAAAAGAGAAATTCAAAGTAATTTTTTGAAGAATGAAACTGTGTCTTTGTGAAATCTAAATCAGAGTAAATTTATAATCAACTTAATTCACATTCAATCAATCTTGAGATGAGTAAGACGTGACTTCTTGGACTTTGTAATTCTTATTATAGTTACATGTTCCCTGAACATAAGAACTAATTAAGTTGAATGATCGTATAAGACACTGTATGTTATATAATGGGCTAAGACAAAAACATCATATCAATGAAACTGAACTAATGTGTTTGAGATTGCTGTTCTTAGATTTTTAGAGTGAGATATTTGATCATCCAAGAATAATCAGCCTAACATCAAGCTTTCATTTGTAACTTCCATTTGCTTTTCTACAATGCATGTTAATTTCTGCATTTTCTTCCCTTTCTCAAAAAGGGAACACCTTTTAATGTGACAGAGTAAAAATGTACAATAGTATAAATCACATAGGTTAAGTTCTGGTTTCAGCTCTGACAATAAATGTCAGTGTGACTGCGTGCAAATTATTCTATCTTTGTGAATTATGGTTTCCTCTTAGGGATTGGTGAAGATGATCTTTAAGGTGTTTTACTGTTCTAATATGTGTAAAAGCACTTACATTTAAAGAAAACATTTCAGACATTCTTCATCATGATGTTACTTCAAACATAAGCACGCAATTTGGTGCTATCTGTTACAATAGAGTTCTTCTAATTTCCTGACTGTCACTTGCGATTTGTCTATATAATGTATATCGTACAACTTGTAGGACATGAAAATATTACTAACAGTTTCTGATTAGCAAAGAGTCCTTATTAAGAGCCAAACCTACTTAATCCAAGTTTTAAGAGGTCTTCCTGATACAATATTTTAGTGTAAATATCAAGGCAAATTTTACTGCTGGTTAATTATTAATAATAGATTGGGATTATTACATAAACTGTGTATTTGCACTCTATATAGTTAGACTACAGACAAGCAAAAAGAAGAAAATCAAAACCTCATATTTCTATTCATACTCTACTTAGGGATTAATACTGTTAAAATCTTGTTTATCTTCACATTTCTTCCATTAATTTTTTAATCACAGGAAGATCATATCAAACATTCTATTTTGTATATTTATAAGTTAATTACATCCATTTTGCCTATCAATAAAATTTCATTTTCTTTAATATCCAATTCTAATTAAAATTTTCAGGATTACAAATTGTTCTTTACAATTACTTTGGCCAACCTGGGATCCCATTCTGTGTGACATACCTTACCTAGTTGTTGTGTTGCTCTCATTTATAACCTAGCATACAAATCAGCCTCCCTTTGCATGACATTAACTGTTGACAAGAGATAGGTTCCTTTTAAAAATGCTTTAAACCTCTACATAAAGTTCTATGTTATCAAGTTATTTAAAAACCATGTGTTAAACTAACCGCACAGGATGCCTATTCCCCAAAGCCTTTGTTGGAATTCATGAGAAAATTAATCATGATGCTATCAGGGATTCCGTGCTAATTTTGAAAAGACTGAGTGCTCTCCTGATCCTTCTCCACTGGGACAAGAGTATGATGCGTATCCCATGACAGAGAGCACTGCCCTTAATGAATGAGCATTAAGGTGTTCTAAGAACAAAGTCTTAGCTATCACTTAAATGAATGTCTCTTCTTTGTGACCTTCTATAAAGCAATTTCCCCACCTGTATTCTTTCACTCATCAGAATGAAACCGAAGAGCATACTCCTCTTAGACTGTAGTACCAGTTTACCTAAAGTAACGTTTACTTAGTATCTAATAATGTTTTCTATTGAGAGAAGTGGGGTTTTGTTTTCTCAAGGTTTGTGCCAAGTCTCATAAATCTGGGAACAGGCAGTCAGTGTAACTCCTACTAATAACCAAAGTGGCCACACACAGAATCCAGTTTATAAAGTTTTAGGTTTTGTAAATTTTTTTCAAGGCAAATTTTACTGCTGGTTAATTATTAATAATAGATTGGGATTATTACATAAACTGTGTATTTGCACTCTATATAGTTAGACTACAGACAAGCAAAAAGAAGAAAATCAAAACCTCATATTTCTATTCATACTCTACTTAGGGATTAATACTGTTAAAATCTTGTTTATCTTCACATTTCTTCCATTAATTTTTTAATCACAGGAAGATCATATCAAACATTCTATTTTGTATATTTATAAGTTAATTACATCCATTTTGCCTATCAATAAAATTTCATTTTCTTTAATATCCAATTCTAATTAAAATTTTCAGGATTACAAATTGTTCTTTACAATTACTTTGGCCAACCTGGGATCCCATTCTGTGTGACATACCTTACCTAGTTGTTGTGTTGCTCTCATTTATAACCTAGCATACAAATCAGCCTCCCTTTGCATGACATTAACTGTTGACAAGAGATAGGTTCCTTTTAAAAATGCTTTAAACCTCTACATAAAGTTCTATGTTATCAAGTTATTTAAAAACCATGTGTTAAACTAACCGCACAGGATGCCTATTCCCCAAAGCCTTTGTTGGAATTCATGAGAAAATTAATCATGATGCTATCAGGGATTCCGTGCTAATTTTGAAAAGACTGAGTGCTCTCCTGATCCTTCTCCACTGGGACAAGAGTATGATGCGTATCCCATGACAGAGAGCACTGCCCTTAATGAATGAGCATTAAGGTGTTCTAAGAACAAAGTCTTAGCTATCACTTAAATGAATGTCTCTTCTTTGTGACCTTCTATAAAGCAATTTCCCCACCTGTATTCTTTCACTCATCAGAATGAAACCGAAGAGCATACTCCTCTTAGACTGTAGTACCAGTTTACCTAAAGTAACGTTTACTTAGTATCTAATAATGTTTTCTATTGAGAGAAGTGGGGTTTTGTTTTCTCAAGGTTTGTGCCAAGTCTCATAAATCTGGGAACAGGCAGTCAGTGTAACTCCTACTAATAACCAAAGTGGCCACACACAGAATAAACAAGGGCCTAGTTTATAAAGTCACCACTGAGAGACCTATTGGAGTCTCTCATATTAATTTATGATGTGTGCGATGCACTTTGCACTCAAACACAGAGAATAGGAAAAGAGCTTAAAAAATACATTTAAACAGAGCTCTAATACATTAGTGTACTTTAAAATTTTAATAGCTACCCCACCCCCAAACAAGAAAAAAATAACAACAATATGTTTCTGTGAATTATATGGAAGTTGGCAATGAATTTTAGTTGGTTTGGTTATATAAGAATTTCTAAGCAACAATATGTCAACATCACTAAAAAACACAATTTGATGAATATTTGTCCCTCAGTTTTTAAATTATTCAATGCTTTATTTAAAGCTTAAGAAGTCTTTTCTCTACCAACAAAAGAGATTCTTGAGCCAAAAATACCTAGTAAAATGTTGAGAAAGTGTTTAGTTGCATCTACAACTTCAGTATCAGAGTTACTTCCATATGAATTTTATTACTTTCAAAGTCAAAATTTATTTCAAGACATGAAATTACAAACTTATTTAAAATTACACAACAAAACTTTCTGAAGATGTCATAATTTATTTATAAAAGACACAGACTACATAAGGGAAATAAGGACTCTAACTATCTCATGGTGGTCCTATTTTTATTTAATTGTTCTCCATGGTAATACAGCATTTTCCCAATCTGCATTAGTCATGGATCTCAGAGAACAGGATGCAGACAACTTTTAGAAAGAAGGATAAAGCCTTCTGATATTTGTTTGCTTTCAGAGATCCCAGATAAAGATTCTTCATAAGAAAGGAAAGAAAGGCTGCTATTTCTTAATATCTGAAAATACCCTGTCAATATTTTCTTTAATTTTATGGCTCCATTCCTTTTCTAACTAGAAGGATTCCCAGAGAAGCAATATGATGTGAATGTAATAACCTTTTCTCTTTTTGGCTGAATTATAGTTTCTCAAAATAAATATAACCCATCTTATACATTTTTTACTGAATATTTCTCTCTTGATCTATGAAGAGAAAATACATTCTCTTTTCAATGCTGAATACTAAGAAACTGCCACCTTGATTAGCAAAAGTAGCATTAAGAGGGAAAGAAGTCTACCTAAGACAATTTGCTAAAACTTTTTTTTTTTCTTTTCAATAATCCTGTCTCTCATACCTTTATTCATGAAGCAAAAATTACTTCCAATAAGAGCATCTCAAAACTTACACAGTAACAATGGGTACCTCTACACACCAATCACAATACTATATACAATTAGCTATGAAAATTAGATAACATGGCACAGTTATGTAAAGACAGCTATAGAAGTAAAGTGATTGCCAAAGTATCTGACATACAAGTTCTGAAGTAAATGTTAATAGTTTTATCACAGTAATTTCAAAATGGTAAGAGATAAAAATAACATTAAAATAGGTTAGTATGTGTAATATTACAATGAATAATCATAATATTATTCATTATAGCGCCGGAGAAGACTCTTGAGAGTTCCTTGGACTGCAAAGAGATCAAATCAGTCAATCCCAAAGGAAATCAGTCCTGAATATTCATTGGAAGGGACGACACTGAAGCTGAAGCTTCAATACTTTGGCCACCTGATGTGAAGAGTCAACTCATTGGAAAAAACCCTGATGATGACAAAGACTGAAGGCAGGAAGAGAAGGGGATGACAGAGGATAAGATGGCTGGATGGCACTAGCAACTCAATGGACATGAGTTTTAACAAACTCTAGGAGACAGTGAAGGACAAGAAAGCCTGGTGTGCTGCAGCCCATGAGGTTGCAAAGAGTCAGACATGACTGAGAGACTGAACAACAATAACTGAAAAAGGAAATAGAATGCACCATAAGTGTTTTGGCAGGTTTAAAAGTTTTCCAATCAAGTATCACTTTAAAATTTTATATTATTTAAAATTAAAATAAAAGGTGAAATTAAAACTAGCTTTGAGACTTTAATAAAAGATGTGGATATCTGAACCCTTTATCCCTGTCACCAGATATAAAAAACACACTTTGAAATGAGATAGAGAGGAAGGGATTCCCAGAATAGAGACACATTTTTCACCTCAGACTTGACATGACAGAAAATGAACACAATTCATACAAATACCAGAGTTTCTATGAGGATCTTTGGCAAGAATTCCAGGCACATAGACTTTTTTATGAGTTAGTCTGCAATATTCAATACTTCTAAATGAGTCTAGAGCCCTGAATTAAAGTTGTGTTTGTTATTGTCTCCATTATGCCTTTCACTACTTACTTTGAAACATCTTATTAACGTACAGCAGATATTAATGTCTCAGACAACTTGATTAGGATTCACCATGAATTCTTACTCTTATGCCAATCCATTGATTAACATCTCAAAGGTGGGGAGACTGTCATTACAAATCAACCTGGCTGGGGTGGCCACTGTTCTTAACTAAGGAAAGCAAAAAAGTTTTGGATGGAAATCCTAGAGCAGCCGTATAATATACACAGTTTTAGCTTGGCTTTTATTACTGTTTATTTTGGTTTAATTTATTTGTTTATAAGGCAAGGAGGAAAAATATAATCCTTGAATCTTATTAGAAGTGCTTCAAAGCTCTGAATTTTTCACTCTAAATGACAGCATCAAAATAATCTATATAAAGGACGGCATCAAAATAATGTCTTCCAAATTTTTAACCTCTTCTTGGAATGGTTCCATTCAAGTACACGAATTATGAGGGTAGAGACTTCTACTTTTTATCCTTTCTTTTATTCCTGTTCTGACATAATGGCATGTCAGCTTATTATGGAGAATGAAAGAAACTGTGAGTGAGTGAATGAATGGAGCCAAATAAGAATTGTGAAGTATTGACACAGACGTGATGATCTGAGCAACATATTAACTGTTTTTGGAGGGTACAGACAAAAGTACATTGGTTAAATCAAAAAATAATATAATCTAAAAACATTATATTAGGCTATTGTTGTTGTTTATCTTTAGTTCTAATGATATTTAAGAACTGAATGACAAAGTAAAAATTTGCATTTCTCCCCTAGCCATCACACAGACACTTTAAAACTCAATCTGTCCAAAACACAAGAGAAACTTGGCATTTCAAAAACCACCTTGGCTACCTTGCTGGAAACTTGGGATACTGGAAATACACCTCATAGGAAAGACTCTGAATAAAAGGAACAAGAATTTTCATGAGTCAGCTTTCTCAGTGAGCAAGATAGTACAGTGTGTTTAATAACAAAAAATTATAAAATATCTGGTGGTGAGAAGGACCTATACTAGGGAGAAATTACAGTGTATTTTTAAAAAAAAGTTATATTTGATGACTCAAAAGCAAAACATAAACAGATTCAAAATATATACACAGAAGGAAAAACTAGTTGGTATAAAAGGATGATTCAATCTATCTTATATTTGTATAGTATTCTATCATTTTCCAGTATATGTGTACACACACATGACATTACATTCTATCTGTGCACATAAACTATTTTTAAACCCTTTAATTCTTTAAGATAGCATGTCATTATATTTATAAAGATAAATTAGTCATATTTCAAAAGAAAAAACAGCATAGTGGCAGATTCCATAGATAAAAGAAATGGAGGAGGGCCAAGGACCTGTTTCTTCATATGTTACATATTCGTACTGTGTGTGTACGTAATTGTGCACCACAAAATCTCCAAATACTTTTGGTAACATGGAAACACACTTTTGAGGCAGGCAAAAAAACGATGCTGCAAATTAGTGTGAGTGCCCAGAGGTGTAGCAAATTTAGCATGGACACTACAAGGAAAGAGCCTCAGGAACAGAAAATACAGAAGAAGGCACTTTGATCCAAAAACTAGGATGAAGTGAGTGAACCAGGGAAACATTTTCACTCCTACATTCACATGGAAGTTCATTGTGCTGCACACCACAATTTTAACATTATTCACTCACAGTTGTAGTCACAGGGGTAGGGTTTCTGTCCATCTTTCTAATCATCCCATTTCTAACCAATCATGAAAAATACAATGTCATGATTCAACAATAGGCAACATCTGGAAATGCATGCATGCACACACACACGTATAACTATGTATATATATCTACACACAGACACACACACTTATATTTCTAACATTTTTGTGATAGAATTTTATGAAGTTAAAAATATCAGGGGCTTCCCTGGTGGTCCAGTGGGTAAAGAGTCCGCCTTGCTGTGCAAGGGGAACCGGTTCGATCTCTGGCCTGGGAAGATCCCATGTGCTGTGGAGTAGCTGGACCAGTGTGCTCAATTACGAGCCAGCGCTATGGAGTCTGTGCACACAGAGTCAGTGTTCTGCACTTGAGAGAAGCCACTGCAATGGGAGGCCCACATAGGTCAAAGAATAAAGACCGATGAAAATAAATAAAATTCTTAAAAATGTTAAAAAGTTATATTTGATGACTCAAAAGCAAAACATAAACAGATTCAAAATATATACACAGAAGGAAAAACTAGTTGGTATAAAAGGATGATTCAATCTATCTTATATTTGTATAGTATTCTATCATTTTCCAGTATATGTGTACACACACATGACATTACATTCTATCTGTGCACATAAACTATTTTTAAACCCTTTAATTCTTTAAGATAGCATGTCATTATATTTATAAAGATAAATTAGTCATATTTCAAAAGAAAAAACAGCATAGTGGCAGATTCCATAGATAAAAGAAATGGAGGAGGGCCAAGGACCTGTTTCTTCATATGTTACATATTCGTACTGTGTGTGTACGTAATTGTGCACCACAAAATCTCCAAATACTTTTGGTAACATGGAAACACACTTTTGAGGCAGGCAAAAAAACGATGCTGCAAATTAGTGTGAGTGCCCAGAGGTGTAGCAAATTTAGCATGGACACTACAAGGAAAGAGCCTCAGGAACAGAAAATACAGAAGAAGGCACTTTGATCCAAAAACTAGGATGAAGTGAGTGAACCAGGGAAACATTTTCACTCCTACATTCACATGGAAGTTCATTGTGCTGCACACCACAATTTTAACATTATTCACTCACAGTTGTAGTCACAGGGGTAGGGTTTCTGTCCATCTTTCTAATCATCCCATTTCTAACCAATCATGAAAAATACAATGTCATGATTCAACAATAGGCAACATCTGGAAATGCATGCATGCACACACACACGTATAACTATGTATATATATCTACACACAGACACACACACTTATATTTCTAACATTTTTGTGATAGAATTTTATGAAGTTAAAAATATCAGGGGCTTCCCTGGTGGTCCAGTGGGTAAAGAGTCCGCCTTGCTGTGCAAGGGGAACCGGTTCGATCTCTGGCCTGGGAAGATCCCATGTGCTGTGGAGTAGCTGGACCAGTGTGCTCAATTACGAGCCAGCGCTATGGAGTCTGTGCACACAGAGTCAGTGTTCTGCACTTGAGAGAAGCCACTGCAATGGGAGGCCCACATAGGTCAAAGAATAAAGACCGATGAAAATAAATAAAATTCTTAAAAAATGTTAAAAACAAAGTGAAATAAAAACTTGTGTGATTTAAAAATATATATATCAAATTACTTTTCTTCCAAAACTGTATTTTTTACATATTACTATTTTCTCTGAATGATTCACTTGACTGCATGCATGGTCAGTCACTTCAGTCATGTTTGACTCTTTGCAAACCCATGGATTGTAGCCAGCCAGGCTCCTCTGTCCATCAGATTATCCCAGGCAAGAATACTGGAGTGGGTAGCCATTTCCTTCTCCAGAGGATCTTCCCAATCCAGGGATCGAACCTGAACCTCCTGCACTGGCAGGCAGATTTCTTTTTTACCAATGAGCCATCTGGGATGCCCTTCACATACCTAGATATTGCAAATTACAATGTAGATTAAGTTATTGTTTTCTGATCTTGTAGTTAGATACGCAACAACCAGAGTCAGTCTCGCACATATAACACAGTTGAAACACCCTTCCCACTACCTCCATACAGACTTCATTCACAAGACTGATTCCCTACTACTTCTCCCTTTAGATTTTTAAAAGGCTTTCATTGAGAGAATTCACAAGGTTCAAGACTATCCAGCCTGCCTAGTGCTGGGTTCCATTCCTTCAAGTGCTGGATGTCTATTCTATTAGAAATCATTTCAAACACTGAATAAAAATTAAACCAATTATCCCTCCTACCAAAGCCAGCTCATTTGTTACCATAAGCAGAGATTATGATAACTAAATCTAGTTAATGGTATCGAAACTTAGTAACAAAGTAGATGGTAGGAAACTAGGTTTAAATTAAAAAAAGAAATCTAGATGTAAAAAAAAAATGAACAGATAAGAAAAAACAAACGACTCAAAATTTGAACTCAAAATCATAAGGACGGCAGTGACAGGAATGAGGTGCCTCCAGGAACGATCAGTGCTAGTCCTCTGTGTAAGACATGTTGGAAGAGCTCTACATTATTATATTTTGTGTTTTACTTTTCACTTAAAAACTGATCTATATTCTTGATGATTCACTTTAATATAATCTGCTTTAGTTTTTGTTTCTGAGTCTTCAATTGGGGCCACTGATAGTTCTCATAGTTTATTGTTCAGGAAACAGATAACATCATCTAGTTTAAAAATTCTCATATTTGATTTCTTCTTATAATCCAAATAAGATCCACTGAGTTCCTCAGCTAAGATTAAATACACATTTCTATAACATATTTGTTTTTAAAAGGAAACAATGTTTATATAGTTAACTGGGTTACTGAAATGTAAAAATGAGATAAAATGGAAAATTAGTCCAAATCCCTTAACTTATAGCACCCCAGGGTTTATTTGCAGTTAGGACACACACATGAGAAGTCTCCTCTCATACATCGCATAGACTGTTGAAAAAAGGTAGTTGGAAAAATGTGTAGTTGGAAACTTTGCAAAACATTTAGTCCAACTCTTAAAATGCCACATCAAAATTTAAAATGTCCTAATACATGCTGATGATATTTTCTTAAAATATATAAGCAACATTGGTGCCAAATGACTACTGTACATACAAAGTCAAATTTCAAAAGCCACAGAAAATTTTAGTGTGATTACTGAGAAATATTTACTGAGAAGTCAAGGAACACTAAGACTGAAGAATAAGATGTATTAAAGAATAAAAAAATACTTGCTTTATGGTGCTTTCCATTTTCTTTCACTCTGGCAGAGGTGTCTTGACTTTTCAGTTTTAAGATTCAAAGCCTATGATTCACATTAGCATCTAATAGTCTTTCGTTCAGTTGCTCAGTTGTGTCTGGCTCTTTGTGACCCTATGGACTTCAGCATGTCAGGCTTCCCTGTCCTTCACCATCTTCTGGAGTTTGCTCAAACTGAAGTCCATTGAGTCTGTGATGCCATCCAACCATCTGGTCCTCTGTCATCTAACTGTCTACATGGTTCCAAAACTGTGTGCCAAGGCACCCTGGAGTGCCAAGAAAACTCACAGAGTGTGCTGTGGGGGATATTTTTAAATGTTAAGGTAAAAACAACAGCATTCAACATCTGTCAGACACAGATGCTGTACCCTTACAAATTACTAGTCAAGGTATTTCATAGTTTCAGCATTAGAGAGTACAACATCCCTTTCAAGGGCGGCATACCTGTGCAAAGCTGGGTTTTCAGCAGGTCATGTGATAAAAAACATGTACCTTCTGAAAATCCATGTGGAACAGGTAATGACGATGACAGTGTTCAATCTGTTTACAAGGTGTGAGAAGTTGTGCAGTGCCCAACACACACATATACAAACTCTCATCATTAAGTAATTATGGTTAAGAATAAAATAATAGAATTCATTTTATTTTTTCCTTCTTTTTTATAATTTTTAAACTTTAAACAAATGTTTGGCCTCTTTTATTGTTTATTTATTTATTTATTTCATCCATCTTTATTCTTTGGCCTGTGTGGGCCTCCCATTGCAGTGGCCTCTCTCATTGCAGTGCACCGGCTCTGGGCGCATGCACTCCAGAGCACTGGCTAGTAATTGGACACACTGGTCCAGCTGCTCCGCGGCACGAGGGATCTTCCCCGGCCAGTTATCAAGCCAGCACCCCTTGCACTGCAAGGCGGACTCCTTACCCACTGGACCAACAGGGAAGCCCTATTTTTTCCTTCTATGTAAACTGTCAGAACATAAATACTTATTAAGTTGTTTGTGTTAAGCACCAGTTATGTCCAACTCTTCATGACTCCATGAACTGTAGCATGCCAGGCTCCTCTATCCATGGAATTCCCTAGGCAAGAGTACTGGAGCAAGTTGTCATTCACTTGTCCAGAGTATCTTCCTGATCCAGGGATTGGACCCAGGTCTCCTACACTGCAGGCAGATTCTTTACTGTCTGAGCCATTGAAACTAACAAGCTACATGACTTCAACTATTCCATAAACTGATTCCTGGTTTTTGTTCCTTTGTTGGCCTAATGGTGCCAAAGAAATGTTACTGAGATAAGATACTATAAACTGAAAAGCTTTGGAAATTTCTTTCTTTTTTTTTTTTTTTTAATTTATTTATCTTTTGGAGGGTGGGGTGGGGAGAGAGGGGGATGGGCGGGACACTTCTATTGGTCTTTCATTTCTCTGTTTTCATCCGTCTTTGTTCTTTGGCTCCTGTGGGCCTCCCATCGTGGTGGCCTCTGTCGTCGCAGAGCACTGGCTCTGGGCACATGCGCCCCAGAGCTCCAGCTCGGTAATTGGACACATCGGTCCAGGCGCTCCGCGGCATGTGGGATCTTCCCAGGCCAGGGATCGAACCGGCACCCCTTGCACTGCAAGGCGGTGTCTTTACCCACTGGACCACCAGGGGAAGCCCCTGGAAATTTCTATTCTAAGTGTTTTTCTAGGAAATTTAAAAACGTACCACTGCCCACACCGGCCAAAGAACAAAGACGGATGAAAATAGACAAATGAAAGACCAATAGAAGTGGCCCACCCGCTCCTTCCCCTCCCCACCCGACCCCGCCCAAAAAAAATAAATAAATAAAAAAATAAATCTTTAAAAAAAAAAAAAAAAACGTACCACTGCAAGTAGCATCACCCACCAAGTCATATCCGCAGAGGAATTCGCTAATGCAACATACAAATCGATTTACTGATTGACTCTTTAAACTTTATTTTAATATCTCCTTTGCTCTTGTCTATTTTTGAACTCTTGTCAGATTTGTAGACAGAAGATTATAGTCAAGGAAGCTTTTCTATGTTGCTGTTTTCAAGTTTATGACTAAGTTCATCAGGTAGGTAGGTAATTTTTGTTGTGATGGGATAAGAACTGAAGGAGAGAAATAAACCCACCTGACAATATCAAATATTCATTATGTATGTTTGCTGTGGCCTGAAAATAAAATATAGGGAAACATCATCACTATAAAATTTCCTGCTTCCTTCACTTTGATCTCTTTTTGTTACATTTTGTTTTTTATTTTACACCTATATTTATTGTAAAAAAAAAATTTTGCTTACCACAGACAGAGTGTTCTGAATCTTAGGTTTGATTATTTCAGACACCTGAGGGACAAATTTTACTGAAATGTGCAAGTAAATAATGAGTGAATTGAACTCCTGCTGATTCTTAAGCTAAGCCAAGCTGCATATGAAAGAATCATGGTTAACCACAAGCAAATAAAAGATATATCAATACTCACAACTAAGTTTGATCTCGGATGAACAAAGTAAATGATTTGGTAGCCGAAAGACATCTGTATTCTTGCCTAAAGAGGAACAGTCATACCATACGAGGACAACACAAACTTATGTTGTGTCTGTGGAGAAGACAAGTTTTCTCCCCCATGGCCGCTCGCAGAGCACTGGCTCTGGGCACATGCGCCCCAGAGCTCCAGCTCGGTAATTGGACACATCGGTCCAGGCGCTCCGCGGCATGTGGGATCTTCCCAGGCCAGGGATCGAACCGGCACCCCTTGCACTGCAAGGCGGTGTCTTTACCCACTGGACCACCAGGGGAAGCCCCTGGAAATTTCTATTCTAAGTGTTTTTCTAGGAAATTTAAAAACGTACCACTGCCCACACCGGCCAAAGAACAAAGACGGATGAAAATAGACAAATGAAAGACCAATAGAAGTGGCCCACCCGCTCCCCTCCCTCCCCCACCCGACCCCCGCCCAAAAAAAATAAATAAAAAAATAAATAAATCTTTAAAAAAAAAAAAAAAAACGTACCACTGCAAGTAGCATCACCCACCAAGTCATATCCGCAGAGGAATTCGCTAATGCAACATACAAATCGATTTACTGATTGACTCTTTAAACTTTATTTTAATATCTCCTTTGCTCTTGTCTATTTTTGAACTCTTGTCAGATTTGTAGACAGAAGATTATAGTCAAGGAAGCTTTTCTATGTTGCTGTTTTCAAGTTTATGACTAAGTTCATCAGGTAGGTAGGTAATTTTTGTTGTGATGGGATAAGAACTGAAGGAGAGAAATAAACCCACCTGACAATATCAAATATTCATTATGTATGTTTGCTGTGGCCTGAAAATAAAATATAGGGAAACATCATCACTATAAAATTTCCTGCTTCCTTCACTTTGATCTCTTTTTGTTACATTTTGTTTTTTACTTTACACCTATATTTATTGTAAAAAAAAAATTTTGCTTACCACAGACAGAGTGTTCTGAATCTTAGGTTTGATTATTTCAGACACCTGAGGGACAAATTTTACTGAAATGTGCAAGTAAATAATGAGTGAATTGAACTCCTGCTGATTCTTAAGCTAAGCCAAGCTGCATATGAAAGAATCATGGTTAACCACAAGCAAATAAAAGATATATCAATACTCACAACTAAGTTTGATCTCGGATGAACAAAGTAAATGATTTGGTAGCCGAAAGACATCTGTATTCTTGCCTAAAGAGGAACAGTCATACCATACGAGGACAACACAAACTTATGTTGTGTCTGTGGAGAAGACAAGTTGACAAGATGAGAAATATCTCAGACAGAAGAAGGTGTAAAAATAATATTTTACAGTAAAAACTGAGAGCTACTGATAATACTTGGAAAAGAATGAAACAATAGAGCATTTACATAGTTAATAATAATTTAAGGATAAAAACATTGCTAAGATTAGGTACTAGTGATGTGTCTGCAAATATACATTGATAATCTCATAATGAAAATAATTTCTATAAAAGTATATCTTAGAAAACATACACATACTGATTCAGACAATAAACTGAACAACTGCTTATTAACCACATGGTAAATTTTGTTATTCTATGAAACTAATAAGACAGTAGAAAGCATTGTTGTCAATGTTCTGCTGTTGGTGCCCATGCAAATCAAATTCAAGGAGCTTCAGAAAGTTAAGGCCCTTACACTTGTCCATATGGGGGTATTAACAGAAAGCTGTGACCCTGATTCTGAGACAGACAACTAATTATTGACAATTTCTAATCTTGATGATATTAGAAGTTAAGTGATTAGTAGGTCCCAAAGCATCATAATGAATTTACACTCTAATTGTTTCAATGAAAATACCAGTAAAATTATATGGCCAAGATTCAATCATTATTTATATACAAGACCTTTTTGAACTGACCATATCAATCAGGAATACTGCATGTGTGGACACGGATTATTCACAGACTGCAGTCCTGGCAAAGCATTATGTGGACTGCCTCCTCTCCCTCTATCAGCTCAGCCCAAGGAGGCCCTATCTTCTCCTCTTTCCAGCTTACCACAGACAGAGTGTTCTGAATCTTAGGTTTGATTATTTCAGACACCTGAGGGACAAATTTTACTGAAATGTGCAAGTAAATAATGAGTGAATTGAACTCCTGCTGATTCTTAAGCTAAGCCAAGCTGCATATGAAAGAATCATGGTTAACCACAAGCAAATAAAAGATATATCAATACTCACAACTAAGTTTGATCTCGGATGAACAAAGTAAATGATTTGGTAGCCGAAAGACATCTGTATTCTTGCCTAAAGAGGAACAGTCATACCATACGAGGACAACACAAACTTATGTTGTGTCTGTGGAGAAGACAAGTTGACAAGATGAGAAATATCTCAGACAGAAGAAGGTGTAAAAATAATATTTTACAGTAAAAACTGAGAGCTACTGATAATACTTGGAAAAGAATGAAACAATAGAGCATTTACATAGTTAATAATAATTTAAGGATAAAAACATTGCTAAGATTAGGTACTAGTGATGTGTCTGCAAATATACATTGATAATCTCATAATGAAAATAATTTCTATAAAAAGTATATCTTAGAAAACATACACATACTGATTCAGACAATAAACTGAACAACTGCTTATTAACCACATGGTAAATTTTGTTATTCTATGAAACTAATAAGACAGTAGAAAGCATTGTTGTCAATGTTCTGCTGTTGGTGCCCATGCAAATCAAATTCAAGGAGCTTCAGAAAGTTAAGGCCCTTACACTTGTCCATATGGGGGTATTAACAGAAAGCTGTGACCCTGATTCTGAGACAGACAACTAATTATTGACAATTTCTAATCTTGATGATATTAGAAGTTAAGTGATTAGTAGGTCCCAAAGCATCATAATGAATTTACACTCTAATTGTTTCAATGAAAAATACCAGTAAAATTATATGGCCAAGATTCAATCATTATTTATATACAAGACCTTTTTGAACTGACCATATCAATCAGGAATACTGCATGTGTGGACACGGATTATTCACAGACTGCAGTCCTGGCAAAGCATTATGTGGACTGCCTCCTCTCCCTCTATCAGCTCAGCCCAAGGAGGCCCTATCTTCTCCTCTTTTCCAGCACATGGTGCCAAAACTCGTTACTGAGAACCTGGCCTCCTATCTCCCCTATGTCTAGTGAACCAAGAAATGTTCAGATGTTACAGCCCTCTGACTTCCAAACTCTCCCTGTACCCCATCTTCTTAGGATATACAGTAATTAAAGCTCTCAATTAAAGCTCACATCGTGATAATGCATACTGACTGATAACATGCTGTAAACAGACTGTTTAAATATTTTTTTTAATTTAAACTTTTTACTTTATATTTAATGCTGTGATAGTTTAAGTTAAATATTTTATTTATTTTTTTTAAAAAAAGGATGGAACAAAACCCAGAAGGATCAATAGATGAGAGGGGGTGGAAAGAGAGATACACAAATCCCACCACCATCTACGGGGGTCTGCCACTTCCTCTGTGCCAAGTCTGGCCAGGCGTTTACTTATTAACACTTTAGAAATAAACATGTATCAAATGCACTTGTCCAGTTTATTTGTGCTCTTTATTGCAAATGAAGTAATGGTTGGGATGGCAGTGGCTTTAAACACAGTAGTACAGATTGTTTTCTTGGCTATAGCAAAGTAGAAGTACTGGATAAAGTGCACTTCATAAATACACAAGAGAGCACTATAAAAGTGAGTAAGTCCATTGATGAAAATACAACACAAGGCGATAACTTTAGGTTAGCCCCAAATAATAGACAACCATAAAAAATAATTAGGTTTAAACACATAACTTAGAGAAAGAGAAAATCTTTTTCAAAAATACATACATCTGAAAGGAATTTAGCTGAAGTTCAGAGTTACTTTAAAAACATACTTCATATTTAAAAATATAGGATAGCTTGTCTTTCTACTTATAAGGAATTATATAATGTTATTATTGGCAGCTCCCTTCATATTTTATCACACTGATTGCCTTTCAAAAATGATGTAATAGTCTATGTTGCAAATGTTTTTCCAAATTTTTATTATAAAAAATTTTAAATATGTATAAAATATAAAGTGTTCAGCAACATTCATATACTCAACACCCAGATTCAAGGATTAATAGTTTTCTATATTTGCTTTATAATATGTCTATACATCCTGCCCATCCTTCTGACTTTTTCAAAAAAAGTTTTTAAATGTGAGATGGAGTTATCAGTACACTTCACCTCTAAACACTGCATCATGATAGAAACTTTTAATTTCTGTTATAATTTAAAAATCTGTTGCTAAGAAATAATTAAATTAATAAAAAACTTTTATTACTGTATACTAAATCAATAGGAGGCTAGTTAACTTGTCCATTAGAGCTCAGTAATTATGAGGTGATGGAGTTAATTTTAATCTCTGTGATGGGTCAACTAGTTATTTCTTTTCCATGGATACACATTAAATCTTTGGTAACACTTAGTCATACTGAAACCTAATATATTTTCAACAAGAGAGTAATATGCAAGAGTACATGAATCTTTAGTTATAGACAAATCAGTAAGCAGCCCCTATTGATGGTGTTAAAGACATTTTGTAAATGGTTCGTTTATATATTTAGTGACTGTGTAACATTATTTGAAAAAGCATAATATAATTGTAGCTTTTTTACCTTATATGTGCATCATATTTAAAGATATGAATGTTTTAGCTTTTAACTTTTTATTTTATATTGGAGTATACCTGATTAACAATGCTGTGATAGTTTCAGGTGGACAGCAAAGGAACTTAGCCATATATAGAGAGATATTCACTCTCCCTCAAATTCCCCTCCCATGGAGACTGCCACATAACACTGAGCAGAGTTCCCTGTGCTATACAGTGGACCTTGTTGGTTATTCATTTTAAATATTCTGATAGTTGTTACTTGATTTTATTTTAATATTTAATTATAATGTAGGTTAGCTCTTTAATATTAATAGAATGCAAATTATTAAAGAGTCTGATATTAACAAAGTGGTATTTGCAGCTATCAGAGAACATATAAACAGTCTTTGATTTTTTATTTTAAAACTGAGGCACCTTAATCAACAACACTCTAATGCCAAACTGTTGAAATCATGAATGAACAATATGACTCATCACAATTTTACCTGATATACTTTTAAGTTCAATTTTATTTGAATTTATTTAATAATATTGAGTTTTCTTTTAAAGATTGATAGTTTTGAATCATCTGCTTTTTTTTTTCATTAAAAAAGAAAAAGTTTCATATATGTTAGCCTTTTTTTTGATTTATAATATGTCTATACATCCTGCCCATCCTTCTGACTTTTTCAAAAAAAGTTTTTAAATGTGAGATGGAGTTATCAGTACACTTCACCTCTAAACACTGCATCATGATAGAAACTTTTAATTTCTGTTATAATTTAAAAATCTGTTGCTAAGAAATAATTAAATTAATAAAAAACTTTTATTACTGTATACTAAATCAATAGGAGGCTAGTTAACTTGTCCATTAGAGCTCAGTAATTATGAGGTGATGGAGTTAATTTTAATCTCTGTGATGGGTCAACTAGTTATTTCTTTTCCATGGATACACATTAAATCTTTGGTAACACTTAGTCATACTGAAACCTAATATATTTTCAACAAGAGAGTAATATGCAAGAGTACATGAATCTTTAGTTATAGACAAATCAGTAAGCAGCCCCTATTGATGGTGTTAAAGACATTTTGTAAATGGTTCGTTTATATATTTAGTGACTGTGTAACATTATTTGAAAAAGCATAATATAATTGTAGCTTTTTTACCTTATATGTGCATCATATTTAAAGATATGAATGTTTTAGCTTTTTAACTTTTTATTTTATATTGGAGTATACCTGATTAACAATGCTGTGATAGTTTCAGGTGGACAGCAAAGGAACTTAGCCATATATAGAGAGATATTCACTCTCCCTCAAATTCCCCTCCCATGGAGACTGCCACATAACACTGAGCAGAGTTCCCTGTGCTATACAGTGGACCTTGTTGGTTATTCATTTTAAATATTCTGATAGTTGTTACTTGATTTTATTTTAATATTTAATTATAATGTAGGTTAGCTCTTTAATATTAATAGAATGCAAATTATTAAAGAGTCTGATATTAACAAAGTGGTATTTGCAGCTATCAGAGAACATATAAACAGTCTTTGATTTTTTATTTTAAAACTGAGGCACCTTAATCAACAACACTCTAATGCCAAACTGTTGAAATCATGAATGAACAATATGACTCATCACAATTTTACCTGATATACTTTTAAGTTCAATTTTATTTGAATTTATTTAATAATATTGAGTTTTCTTTTAAAGATTGATAGTTTTGAATCATCTGCTTCTCATATAGATAGTTTATATATGTTAGCTTAGAAATGTTACATTTAGACAAAATAAGGTATTACTATATTTATATGTCATATTATACCATAAGATTAGTGTTAATATAGAAAAAAAGTCTCCAACTTTTATGTATTTATAGAATGTTAGAGCTTGATTTTACCAACCTAAAAGAACTCCAATAAACCTTCTGAATTCTCTCCTGAGAAAAACAACTTTTTCTTTAGTTCTTAAGGTCTTTATGGCACACTAATTCTAGACTAAAAAATCTTCAGGATGTTTACCAACTTATTGACAAACTCCATCCTCTCATGTGTTGAAATTTTCCTCCAAAGCTATCACCAATATACCACCAATATTCAATTAGTATAAAGGATACACTCAAAAAAAACAGCTATCAAAGGTTAAGAAATTGGCATTTCTTTACTAAAGGGCATCTGTCTACCCTGAAAATCATTAGCATAATAGATACCATAAGGAAAATAGTTATGCCATGTGGCCATCTTATAGACTGCAAAGTATAAACCCTTCATGGGAATTCCCACATGAAGCCCATAACAAAATAGTAACGGTTCTAACACATTTTGTTGGAAATAATGATGCCATTAACATTTGGCACTATGGTTCCCAAATAGAAGTGAGTTTGCATAATAGTTTACTTTCTTCTTTATAAACACAGTAAGTCACTGTGTGGAGAGGTTGGCATGCTTCAGGAATAAATGTCATTTTGAGATATAGAAAGTCTCATTATCCTTGACACAAGCATATTTTGTAAGTCAGAGTTTTTTTTAAAAAGATCTGGGCTTTGATTCTCTTTCTCCAGTTAATGAAAGAAAGATTCATTCTTATTTGCTTATTAGATGGCTAAAATAAGTCAATACTAAAAATGTGGCAGTAAATATATGACTATCAAATAAGGTAACAGTTTTGAAGCTAATGTTGAAATACTGGTGTGTGTGTGTGTGTGTGTGTGCTCAGTTGCTTCAGTTGTGTCCGACTCTGCGGCCCTATGGACTGTAGTCTGCCAGGCTCCTCTCTCTATGGGATTCTCCAGACAAGAATATTGAAAAGGGTTGCCATGCCCTTCTCCAGGGATCATCCTGACCCAGGGATCAAACCTGTGTCTCTTATGTCTTCTGTACTACAAGCAGATTCTTTACCCACTGAGCTACCTGGGAAACTTGTATGCTAAATGAAAATAACTTGAATAAAGGATTCTGGATAGAATGTTACATTTAGACAAAATAAGGTTTTAAAATTTTTTTTTGTTAATATAGAAAAAAAGTCTCCAACTTTTATGTATTTATAGAATGTTAGAGCTTGATTTTACCAACCTAAAAGAACTCCAATAAACCTTCTGAATTCTCTCCTGAGAAAAACAACTTTTTCTTTAGTTCTTAAGGTCTTTATGGCACACTAATTCTAGACTAAAAAATCTTCAGGATGTTTACCAACTTATTGACAAACTCCATCCTCTCATGTGTTGAAATTTTCCTCCAAAGCTATCACCAATATACCACCAATATTCAATTAGTATAAAGGATACACTCAAAAAAAACAGCTATCAAAGGTTAAGAAATTGGCATTTCTTTACTAAAGGGCATCTGTCTACCCTGAAAATCATTAGCATAATAGATACCATAAGGAAAATAGTTATGCCATGTGGCCATCTTATAGACTGCAAAGTATAAACCCTTCATGGAATTCTACATGAAGCCCATAACAAAATAGTAACGGTTCTAACACATTTTGTTGGAAATAATGATGCCATTAACATTTGGCACTATGGTTCCCAAATAGAAGTGAGTTTGCATAATAGTTTACTTTCTTCTTTATAAACACAGTAAGTCACTGTGTGGAGAGGTTGGCATGCTTCAGGAATAAATGTCATTTTGAGATATAGAAAGTCTCATTATCCTTGACACAAGCATATTTTGTAAGTCAGAGTTTTTTTTAAAAAGATCTGGGCTTTGATTCTCTTTCTCCAGTTAATGAAAGAAAGATTCATTCTTATTTGCTTATTAGATGGCTAAAATAAGTCAATACTAAAAATGTGGCAGTAAATATATGACTATCAAATAAGGTAACAGTTTTGAAGCTAATGTTGAAATACTGGTGTGTGTGTGTGTGTGTGTGTGCTCAGTTGCTTCAGTTGTGTCCGACTCTGCGGCCCTATGGACTGTAGTCTGCCAGGCTCCTCTCTCTATGGGATTCTCCAGACAAGAATATTGAAAAGGGTTGCCATGCCCTTCTCCAGGGATCATCCTGACCCAGGGATCAAACCTGTGTCTCTTATGTCTTCTGTACTACAAGCAGATTCTTTACCCACTGAGCTACCTGGGAAACTTGTATGCTAAATGAAAATAACTTGAATAAAGGATTCTGGATATTTTCAAAATATTTATATAACAATTTTAAATTTATTTTCCCCAATGAGAAAAAGCTTGTAAAAAGATGCTTCTACAAAGAAGTTAGGTCTTCCCATATGGTTCAGTGGTAAAGAACCTAGTATTTTGCCTGGAGAACCCCTTGGACAGAGGAGCCTGATGGGTTAAAGTCTACAGGGGTCACAAAGAATCAGACATGACTGAGCAACTAAGCACACACACACACACACACAAAGAAGTTAACAGTTTGGTATTACTAAACTGGCCGTCAGTGTGCAATTCATGTATTTTTTCTCCACTATTTGACTGTTTACCTAAACTCTAAACATTTTATCTCTAATATTCTGATGTTTGGCTCCTGTGTACTGTACCCAAATATATCATCCATTTTACATTTTTATCTTTCTTTCCTAATGACATGAAAAACCAAAAGTCTCTTAGTTTTGTCCAACCTTTGCTATCCCATGAACAGACTCCTCACTCTATGGGATTCTCCAGGCAAGAATACTGGAGTGGGTTGCCAGTTCCTTCTCCAGGGCATCTTCCAGATCCACAGATCAACCTGGGTTTCCCACACTGCAGGTGGATTCTTTTCTATATGATCCACCAGGGAAAGTCAAAGTTAATGAAAAACATTAATTTATAGCATCATCACTCTCCGGGAAAAACAAAAGAAAACAAAACAACAAAATCTCTGCTAGCCAGAGGTGTCTGTCGATTCTTTACCCAACAGTATTCTGTTCTTGATTTTTCGCCTTAGTTACCTAGAGCACAATGGTTTGCAATATCATTCAGAAATTTTTTTAGTCTACTATAAAGAGACACTGAGAATTTCTAGGTCTCTCATGAAGTTCTTATTTGAACTTCTTCACCCACTAACCACACCTGTCATGCATGTCCACTTGCCTGGCTAACTATATCACTTATTCACTGTAGCCACTGGTCTTTCCTTCCATGATCCTAGTCTCTTGGTACATTAATCCCCTTCAGTTACTCCTTTTCCTAGTAACACTAGTCTCTAAAAGTAATTGATTGTGACAATGATAACTCTTTCACTTGAAATTTTTGTAACCACTTTTAAGCATATGAAGCAATTCAGGGGACTGTAACAATTACAGTTTCCATGATGCCATTTCCAAGTATTCCATTTCAGCAGGTCATAGAAGGACATTCAGTGTTTTCAAAGAAAACACTGAATGAAAATATTCCAGGTGGAAGAATCAATGCAACGTGTTCTGATCAGCCACTGATTGTAAAGTTGTTTCCCAAATCCATAGTATCAGACTCAATTTTTCCTCCAAGTTCTAATCCTTATATGCTTTTACTACTTAATACCTAGACTATTAAAATATTTCCTTAGCACCTTTTATTAGCCTTCCTCACTTCAATTCTTCATTCATACACAAACACATTCATACGGTAGAAGGTTTTGATGAAACTCATTTGACAGGAAGCATTTTCTTGTTTCACATACAACTTTTTGGGGTTCATCTCAATCCATCCTAAAGCCGTATTTGAGAGTCCTCTCTCACTATTTCTATACTTTGTGAATAAAATGCTGTCTTCCTCACTCTATGGGATTCTCCAGGCAAGAATACTGGAGTGGGTTGCCAGTTCCTTCTCCAGGGCATCTTCCAGATCCACAGATCAACCTGGGTTTCCCACACTGCAGGTGGATTCTTTTCTATATGATCCACCAGGGAAAGTCAAAGTTAATGAAAAACATTAATTTATAGCATCATCACTCTCCGGGAAAAACAAAAGAAAACAAAACAACAAAATCTCTGCTAGCCAGAGGTGTCTGTCGATTCTTTACCCAACAGTATTCTGTTCTTGATTTTTCGCCTTAGTTACCTAGAGCACAATGGTTTGCAATATCATTCAGAAATTTTTTTAGTCTACTATAAAGAGACACTGAGAATTTCTAGGTCTCTCATGAAGTTCTTATTTGAACTTCTTCACCCACTAACCACACCTGTCATGCATGTCCACTTGCCTGGCTAACTATATCACTTATTCACTGTAGCCACTGGTCTTTCCTTCCATGATCCTAGTCTCTTGGTACATTAATCCCCTTCAGTTACTCCTTTTCCTAGTAACACTAGTCTCTAAAAGTAATTGATTGTGACAATGATAACTCTTTCACTTGAAATTTTTGTAACCACTTTTAAGCATATGAAGCAATTCAGGGGACTGTAACAATTACAGTTTCCATGATGCCATTTCCAAGTATTCCATTTCAGCAGGTCATAGAAGGACATTCAGTGTTTTCATATGAAAACACTGAATGAAAATATTCCAGGTGGAAGAATCAATGCAACGTGTTCTGATCAGCCACTGATTGTAAAGTTGTTTCCCAAATCCATAGTATCAGACTCAATTTTTCCTCCAAGTTCTAATCCTTATATGCTTTTACTACTTAATACCTAGACTATTAAAATATTTCCTTAGCACCTTTTATTAGCCTTCCTCACTTCAATTCTTCATTCATACACAAACACATTCATACGGTAGAAGGTTTTGATGAAACTCATTTGACAGGAAGCATTTTCTTGTTTCACATACAACTTTTTGGGGTTCATCTCAATCCATCCTAAAGCCGTATTTGAGAGTCCTCTCTCACTATTTCTATACTTTGTGAATAAAATGCTGTCTTAGTCTCAATCATCACATTTGGGAACCTCACTCTTGTTATGTTATGAGAACACAAGTGACAATATAAGTGATTCAATGTGACTGCACAGCTCATCACTTTGAGAACAGGGTCCAGAATAATAGATGCTGCAGTCTCTCCCTCACACGATTCCACAGACACCAGGATTTCAGGAACCATTGTACGAGGGAAGGAAGGAAGTAGGAAAGATAGGAAAGAGTCAAGTGCACGAATAAAGGACTAACAAGTACTGAAGAAACACAAACCGTGATTTACATCGTAACTATTTCAGACACGTAATGCCTATTCTATCCTTCCCTCCAAATATATAACTTATGGATTATAAACTGAACTGAAAGTCATTTTCTTAAGTTGTACAGAGTAGTATTAAATAGAATATACAGCTTAATGCTCTGAAAAACGGTTAAAACTAAATGTTCAAGCCTAACATAATAATACCAAGCTACTTTTTGATTTGTTTAAAAATGGAAAGGTAGGATATTAGATAAGCGTAGAAAATAAGAGTATTTTTTCCCTTGGAGGAGTGAAAGAAGTCAATTTGGTTAAGAGGTGGATGGGTTGTTATGAGCACCAGCTGGAAAATGGCGGGACTGGGAAGATGTTGAGTTAATCAAGAAACAGAGAGAAACAGAAAATAAAACAGACTGATTAGATCATGAGTCAGTAACAATGAGTAAAGCGAAAAACTGTAAAGAATGACATGGACAGGGCTTCCCTGGTGGTCCAGTGGGTAAAGAGTCTGCCTTGCAATGCAAGGGGCACCGGTTCGATCCCTGGCCTGGGAAGATCCCATATGCTGCAGAGTGGCTGGACTAGTGTGTCCAATTACGAGCCAGAGCTCTGGAGCTCATGCACCCAGAGCTGGTGTGCTACAACAAAAGAGGCCACTGCAATGGGAGGCCCATACAGGCCAAAGAATAAAGATGGATGAAAATAAATAAATAAACAAAAAAAAACAATAAAAGAGGCCAAAATTTTAAAAAAAGAAAGAAAAAGGAATGACATAGACAGACTTACTGTCAGAACTAGATGCAAGAAAATGAGAGTAAGAAAGAGAGAGAGATTGGGATGTTCACTCTGGAAAAAGCCAGAAGGGAGCTAGCTGTAGGAGACTGGGGGAGATGAAGCTGCACTTGATTCTGCCTGTAGAGACAGGCATCATCTCTCTAATGAGAATCTCAGGGAACAAGGAAACATTGTCCCGGAGGCGATGGTACCCTCCTAGACAAGACTGATGGGACTGCACCTGGTGCTCGGATCCAGGCTCCTCATTATCCAAAAGGTAAGGAGAAGCTGGAAGGAGTTCAGAGACACGATGGAAGAATGATTAAGATGCAGAAAAATGATTCATGATAAAAGATTAAAGCACTAAACAAGCCCTTCTTGGCATTGTAAACAAGTATATGGGCAAAGTAGCCATCTACTGACAGGCAAAGGACATAAATGACCTAGAGGAAAAACATTATTATTTAACCTGGTACCAAGTGGGAGAGATTTATAGAGAATAATTGCCCAATGCTCTGAAAACGGTTAAAACTAAATGTTCAAGCCTAACATAATAATACCAAGCTACTTTTGATTTGTTTAAAAATGGAAAGGTAGGATATTAGATAAGCGTAGAAAATAAGAGTATTTTTTCCCTTGGAGGAGTGAAAGAAGTCAATTTGGTTAAGAGGTGGATGGGTTGTTATGAGCACCAGCTGGAAAATGGCGGGACTGGGAAGATGTTGAGTTAATCAAGAAACAGAGAGAAACAGAAAATAAAACAGATTGATTAGATCATGAGTCAGTAACAATGAGTAAAGCGAAAAACTGTAAAGAATGACATGGACAGGGCTTCCCTGGTGGTCCAGTGGGTAAAGAGTCTGCCTTGCAATGCAAGGGGCACCGGTTCGATCCCTGGCCTGGGAAGATCCCATATGCTGCAGAGTGGCTGGACTAGTGTGTCCAATTACGAGCCAGAGCTCTGGAGCTCATGCACCCAGAGCTGGTGTGCTACAACAAAAGAGGCCACTGCAATGGGAGGCCCATACAGGCCAAAGAATAAAGATGGATGAAAATAAATAAATAAACAAAAAACAATAAAAGAGGCCAAAATTTTAAAAAAAGAAAGAAAAAGGAATGACATAGACAGACTTACTGTCAGAACTAGATGCAAGAAAATGAGAGTAAGAAAGAGAGAGAGATTGGGATGTTCACTCTGGAAAAAGCCAGAAGGGAGCTAGCTGTAGGAGACTGGGGGAGATGAAGCTGCACTTGATTCTGCCTGTAGAGACAGGCATCATCTCTCTAATGAGAATCTCAGGGAACAAGGAAACATTGTCCCGGAGGCGATGGTACCCTCCTAGACAAGACTGATGGGACTGCACCTGGTGCTCGGATCCAGGCTCCTCATTATCCAAAAGGTAAGGAGAAGCTGGAAGGAGTTCAGAGACACGATGGAAGAATGATTAAGATGCAGAAAAAAATGATTCATGATAAAAGATTAAAGCACTAAACAAGCCCTTCTTGGCATTGTAAACAAGTATATGGGCAAAGTAGCCATCTACTGACAGGCAAAGGACATAAATGACCTAGAGGAAAAACATTATTATTTAACCTGGTACCAAGTGGGAGAGATTTATAGAGAATAATTGCAAGAAGGCAGTAAAGAAGAAAACCCTAAACTTAGGGAGGGAAATATAGACATACAAATAAAAAATCTGCTCACCTGGTGTGGAGTAAGGCTTGTCCTAGGAAACTGCTGATATCAGTCCGTATGCATAAGATGCAAGCAACTTGACCACTGAGATGGTTGCCACAATTCTAGAAGACAAAGCAATCAACAGAATAAAAAACACATTAAAAGTTCTTTCAAAAGGACTGAAAAATGTAGCTGTTTATCTTCTATATTTTGCTCATACAAAGGTCTTCATTAATTAACGGCTTTACATGGTACATAGTAATTCAGTGATTTTCAGAAGGGAATAAAATGGGGATAATAAACCCTTTTAATATTGTTTCCAGTGAGTCTATGTGTTGGTTTGCAATATGGCATTTTAAAATACTAAATCGTAAATGAATCACCTATATAATTAGGCATGTGGGTAGATACAAAACCTTGAAATCACCATTCCTGTGGGAGTGAGATGACTCCTCACAGAAGGAAGGGAAGGATTTCCAGGTGGGACTTCATCCATAACACATGCTAATGCATGTCCTCACCACCCATCTGTGTTTTTCATATGAATCACACTGGAACAGCCATCCTATCACATGAAGAAACTGTGAACTGCCTACACAGTATTATTTTTGGATGCTGATATTTAGGTCAGCAAAGCATGTTACCTACCACCCTTACCCACTTGAATATTCATAAGGCTATATAGAAGTTTCATTTTATTAAATAAAGCCTTAAATGCAGATGTCAATATTTTCAGAAAACTCCTGATGCTGGATAGAAAACTTTATAAATAAATAAAACTCTTACACAGTTCTGGTCATATTTGCCATTTATTTTCATTTACATTTTTAGATGCTTGTCAAACTTTCATCTTCATGTTCTGAGAACCAATATAATAATAATGTGGACCTGTTGCATGGCAATTTCCAATTGTAAAACATATGTGTGTGTTTGGTCTCATTTGAATCTCACCCTTGGAGTTAGGTATTATTAATCCTCCACTTTACAAATAAAACTGAGAGTAAGAGGAAATATTGTAGAAGCTAAAACCAAGTTGATGAGAAGAATTGTGAAGGCTGAATAAAGAAGACTGAAGGCCGCAGAATTGATGCTTTCTAACTGTGGTAAAAGAGAAGACTCTTGAGAGTCCCTTAGACAACTAGAAGATCAAACCAGGCAATCCTAAGGGAAATCAACCCTGAATATTCATGGGAAGGACTGGCGCTGAAGCTGAAGCTTTGATCCTTTGGCACCTGATGCAAAGAGACAACGCAATCGAAAGGGCCCTGATGCTGGAAATGATAGAGGGCAGAAGAAGACAGTGACAGAGGGTGAGATGGCTGGATGGCATAACCATTCAGATTCAAGGGACATGAACCTGGGCAAACTCTGAGAGATGGTGGGGGACAGGGAGTCCTGGCGTGCTGCAGTCCATGGGGTTGCAGAGTCAGACATAACTTGGCGACTGAACATTCACAACAACAACACCATTTACAAGAGGAACTACCAAAAGCAAAGAACTCACATCCTCTTAACTGCATGTCCTGTTATCTTTCCACTGCCCTGGATTTCCTACATGATTTGTGTCCTCAATCACACCACCACTAAGCACTTAATTCATGCAAGAGCTAGTACTGTGCAAAGTCACGTCCTCAGCATGAGCTTCTTGTGAATCATTAAAGCACAACTCTTATGTGAGAAGTGAAAGAAGCAGAGTAGATCAGGGAAAAAAAAAAAAAGTAATAACAAAACTTAGTTGCCATGTATATGTACCCATACTGTTAATATGTAGCCACTAGTTTTCACAAAATGATATCGCATAGTTGATTAAAATACAATAAAAAAGACAGTGGAAGGTTTGGGTAGGTTGAAGCGTTCAAAATAAGGGGATATTCTGAAGTGCAGTAGGGTGGAGAGAAAACAATATGGTAGATGGATACTAGGAGAGTGAGGCGAAACTTAAAGAAGAAAAATGTAGAAAAAGAGTGGAAACTGTGGAGTTTCCAGGAACCGAAAAGCGAACATATGCACAAAAAGAAACTTGGCAGCTTCATTCCAAACGCACCAAGGAGTAATCTGCAGAACAGAAGGTTCCAGTAGCTTAGAGGAAATATGCTCAGCAAAGGCAAACATCATCTTGGAACTGACTAAAAGAAAAATAACATTCAAAATGCTCAGACTCCTTGGAAGACAGAAGGAAAAGAATAGAGTCAGAGAATGAATGTCACAGGCAAAGAGGCCAAGAATATCCCCAGCAGTGAGCTACTGATGGGGAAGAACAGAGATGCAGTAAGAATTGCAGGAACACATGAGGGAATGCAACATATTCTAAAAAGTTAATCTACATTTTGAAAGGAAAGGGAAAATTCCTGAAAGAAATGAGTAGGACTGTAAAGCATATAGAGAATAAAGGAAAGGAAAAAAAATATATAAAAGACACAGCTTTTGAAAGTGCCCTCCAAGAAAATGAAGTAATATTCCTGTAGCATTGGAGAGTTCTGGAATCAAACTGCGTGGGTCCATGTCCCATTCTTCACAATGTGTAGGTGGGAATGTGGGCAAGTTGTATAACCTCTCTGTACCTCAGGTTCCTCACTTGTGTAAAGCAGAAAATATCATTCACCACACAATAAAACAATAACTTAGCAAGAAAACTCTTGCCAAGCAAAGAACATAGTACTTGTGAGAAAGTGAACAATAAAATAAAGCTACACTTCTAAAAATTCATGAGTATATATTTCTCACACTTGAAAAATAAGAAATAGAATCTGAAGAAAACAAAGACTACAAAAATAGTCTCAAGACAGAAAAATAAATATGGGAAGAGTCAAATATCCAACTGAAAGGATATTAAAAGAGAGAAAGATTAAGATTTCTTAGGGCTGCATTTTTAAAAGTAACAACAAAAAAAGAGATGTTACTTAAAATTTATCTGACCCAAGGCTATTTTCTATGAAAAATGTAAATTTATGGAAAATGGGCAAAGAACCCCATTATTTTTGAAAGGTCCAATTCAGAAATCCAGCTTCAATCATTCAAAGAGGGGCCCTTTTTCCTATTCCCAGAATTGCCTTCAACTAGCCAAGTGTTTCAATCCTGATTCAAGTAAATAATCAAGCATTTCATGTCTGAATGCCCTTTCAAAAATAGTAGGAAGAAAAGAAGTACTGCTATCTTCCAAGTATAAACTAAAATGAGTAAAGTCACAGACGCTTGCTCTAAGAAAGATGCCTTGAACTTGCCCTGTAAGTTATAAATGATTATTGTTTTTAAATGGAACCATCAATAATAACATTTTTTGAATGCTTACTCTATGCTAAGCTCAATATATTTCATTTCAAGCTTCTGCTGGTAGATAATATTTTTAATCTCAATTAGCTGGTGATGAAACTGATAGAGAAGTTAAGATAGTGTTTCAAGTCGTAGTCAGTCAGCAGCAGAACAAAGGTTTATCTGAGTAAATGTTTGCTCTTTTAACAATATTTATAAACCTTTCTTGAATAATAATATGAACTAAGTCACTACATCATATAATGCCAAGCATCCTATATTTAAACTAGTTATTTAAATTAGTATTCTTAAATCATTTTTAATTTTAGTAAAAAAATTGTAACATGAAATTTACCACCTAATCATTAAGCGTATAACTCAGTATTATGTATGTACACATTGTTGAGCAACAGATCTTCAGAACTTTTTCACCTTATAAAACTGAAAACTGAAACTCCTGTCGTCATTGAACATTTCTCCCTGCCCCCCGCCCTGAAATCACTCTTCTACTTTCCTGTTTCTGTGAGTTTAACTACTTAGATACCTCCCAGAAGTGGAATCATCTGCCATCTGTCTTTTTGACTGGATTATTTCACTTAGTATATTTCAACAAAAAAAAGATGGTTACTAAGACAGAAAAATAAAATTTACCCTGAAAGGATATTAAAAGAGAGAAAGATTAAGATTTCTTAGGGCTGCATTTTTAAAAGTAACAACAAAAAAAGAGATGTTACTTAAAATTTATCTGACCCAAGGCTATTTTCTATGAAAAATGTAAATTTATGGAAAATGGGCAAAGAACCCCATTATTTTTGAAAGGTCCAATTCAGAAATCCAGCTTCAATCATTCAAAGAGGGGCCCTTTTTCCTATTCCCAGAATTGCCTTCAACTAGCCAAGTGTTTCAATCCTGATTCAAGTAAATAATCAAGCATTTCATGTCTGAATGCCCTTTCAAAAATAGTAGGAAGAAAAGAAGTACTGCTATCTTCCAAGTATAAACTAAAATGAGTAAAGTCACAGACGCTTGCTCTAAGAAAGATGCCTTGAACTTGCCCTGTAAGTTATAAATGATTATTGTTTTTAAATGGAACCATCAATAATAACATTTTTTGAATGCTTACTCTATGCTAAGCTCAATATATTTCATTTCAAGCTTCTGCTGGTAGATAATATTTTTAATCTCAATTAGCTGGTGATGAAACTGATAGAGAAGTTAAGATAGTGTTTCAAGTCGTAGTCAGTCAGCAGCAGAACAAAGGTTTATCTGAGTAAATGTTTGCTCTTTTAACAATATTTATAAACCTTTCTTGAATAATAATATGAACTAAGTCACTACATCATATAATGCCAAGCATCCTATATTTAAACTAGTTATTTAAATTAGTATTCTTAAATCATTTTTAATTTTAGTAAAAAAATTGTAACATGAAATTTACCACCTAATCATTAAGCGTATAACTCAGTATTATGTATGTACACATTGTTGAGCAACAGATCTTCAGAACTTTTTCACCTTATAAAACTGAAAACTGAAACTCCTGTCGTCATTGAACATTTCTCCCTGCCCCCCGCCCCTGAAATCACTATTCTACTTTCCTGTTTCTGTGAGTTTAACTACTTAGATACCTCACAGAAGTGGAATCATATGCCATGTGTCTTTTTTGACTGGATTATTTCACTTAGTATAATGTGTTCAAGGTTTATCCATGTTGCGGCATGTGCCAGGATTTCCTTCTTTTTGAAAGCTTTCCACTGTTGTTCAGTCACTAAGTCATGTTCGACTCTTTGCCACCCCATGGTCTACAGCACACAGGCTTTCCTATCCTTTGCCATCTCCTGGAGCTTGCTCAGAATCATATCTGTTGAGTCAGTGATGCCATCCAACCATCTCATCCTCTGTTATCCCCTTATCATACCATATTTTGTTGATCCACTTATCCAGTGATGGACATTTGGGCTGTTTTCACCTTATGGCCAGTATGAAGAATGCCACAATAAACTTGAGCATGCAAATATTTATTTGATATCTTGCTTTCAAGTCTTTGAGATATATACCCAGAAGTGGGATTGCTGGATCACGTGGTATTATATTTTCAGTTTCTTAATGGAAACTCCATACTGTTTCCTAAGCATTAGATCATTTTACATTCCCACCAGCATTGCACAAGGATTCCAACTTCCCTACATCTTTAGCAACTCTTGCTATTGTCTGTTGTTTGGCAGTAGTCATCTTAATATATGTGAAGTGATAACTCATGGAGGTTTTGATTTGCATGTCTCTAATGATTAGTGATACTGAACTTATTGACTATTCCTAAATATTTAATATGCTTATTGACTATTCCTAAATATTTAACATGCTTATTGACTATTTCTAAATATTATTTGTGCTCAACAGCTCACTCGTGTCTAGCTCTACGTGACCCCATGGACTGTAGCCCACCAGGTTCTTCTGACCATGGGATTTTCTATGCAAGAACAGTGGAGTGGGTTGCCATTTCCTACTCCAAATATTCTTTGAATAAACATCTATTGCTCATTTTTCAATTAGTTTCTTGTTGTTACTGAGTTGTAGAACTCCTTTATATATTTTGGATATTAACCTTTCTCAGATACATGATTTGCAATTATATCATCTATTTCACAGGTTTCCTTTTCATTCTGCTGTTTGTTCTGATCCACAGAATTTTGAAAATTTGCTAAAGTCTCCCAAACTAGTGTATTTTAACCCAAGCCCCAATTTATCTATCATTCTGTCTTTCTATTTACTAAACCAAACCCTTGTGAAAGTAGGCAACCAAGTTTCATAATACCAAGAAGATAGAAAGAATTTTTGGATAATTTAGCTTTTTAAAAAATAATTTTGAAGCAAAGAAAAAGAAGCCAATTACTTCATCTGTGCTGAAGGGAAGAAACAGTGACTTGATCCAATGTAGAAGGAAAACTTTGAGAGTTACATATTATTGAGAGACTGAAAGTCAGCTCCTAATGTAGCACACAAATGCTGTACAATGTATTTTACGTATTAATTTAATGAATTTCCAGAGGTACCATTGACAAGATACAGTTTTAACTTTAAATAGTGAACTTAGAACCTGCATAACATCCAACTTGACTGTATTTTGCTTGTAGCTGGTTAATAAAATATAACCCTTTATTCAAGGGGATTACAGTGTACTTAAAGAAAACATGTATACAAATAACTGTGATTTATGCAGAAAGTGTTATAAAAGACATAAAATATGAACTAAATTATTAAAAAATATTTCTTAACTGAGATAGGAGGGGAATGGAGTAGCATATGAAAATTTCACAGTAGGGGTACCATTTAAGCTGGAATTTGAGAATGGGTATTATTTTAAGAGACAAATAAAATATGACATGAGAAAAGAGGTGATATAATTCTATCTGGCAAAATTAGTGTGAACTAGGCAGCAAAGTTAGATTAAAGCCAGCTCCTACCAACTGAAGACACATGAACTGGAATTTGCCATCACTCTGGACAAGGAATGAATGACAACAGTGGCATTAGAGTACAGTTGATGATGACAACATCATCAGGAGAAAACTGTGCCTTACCCACAGTGATTTCACTGTCTGCGAATTTTGAATAACTTGATGCATATGTATAACAATTTTTAAAAATTAACAGCATTTAAGTCCACTTCTGGTCATTCCCTTAAAGGGAACAAAAAGAGCATTGACTATTCATGATTTTTGTTAATTAATTGACATTACTAGTTGGTGACAATAAAAAATAAAAAGGTTAAGAAACTAAATTCCTGTTTTCTTTTACACATTTTATGATATAGAGAGAAATAAGTATGAGTCAGAGTTTATGTACAGGAGAGTATAACATGTAGCAGACCATGGCCCAAACAACTGATCATATCATCATCTGAATGATGGTATATGTTAAAATGAGTGCTGTGAATGTAAATAGAAATTACCGAATTTGTCCAAAGTTGTCTGAACAATGTTCTGAAAACAACACAAATTACTTGGCCCAGAGAAACACCCACCAGCAAGGATGCCTGATGAACCAGAAGGTGATTCACTGGACTCAGAGAAACAGAAATCCACGTGGAGATTGAGAAGCTCAAACCAATATATGCATTATTATGTAGGAAACTACATCAATTATATCAGCATATGAAATGTTATAGCAGGCTGAAAATTTTTGTTTGAAACACCTGATCTGGAGATCTAGGCTGAAGTAGATAAGTGAAACCAAGAGATTCTGGAACGATGGAGGGTAGTCAAGGCCAGAGTGTTCTGGTGGAGACATAAATCATTTCAGCACAAGTGAAGAAAACAATGAGCTAAAATGATGGGAGATTGAATTACTGTAAATTTCCACCTTTAGACGATACTGTAATTTTCCATGAACTACTGTGGGAGATTCATTTGTTTGTATTTTAGTAGTAATATGTTTTTTTTTTTCCCATAAAATTCCCTGGATCTGTTTTATTGTTTTCTTTTGGCTGGGAAGAGGGGGTCTGATACCACAGAAATATCTTCAGAAAGAGTTAAAAGCATTAAAGCTCTATCTATAAAGAGATACAATCAAAAGGCCAATACATTTAAGAAGGGTGAGTGTATTTTCACATCAACTCATCAGGTTTTTTTTTAAATACATATAAAACTTAGGAAGATATTATTCCAGGAAAGACGGAATTTCCCTCTACAGGAAAATATCCACAACTGAAAGATGTAATACAATAAATAAATACATGATTAAGAGAAAATAAGGCTGCACATCTGCTTCCTGGTAGAATTATGATGAATACATTGGGAAATGTTTCTTTTGGTGTCTATTATTAAAGGTTACCACATCAAGAAAGTATGATATTGTGTAAAAATGTTATCTCTTTTCTTTGTTCACACCAGATGATGAGTGGAAAGTGGCAGCATTTACATAAGGCTACACCTCCCACAGACAAAGAACTGCACTTTTACACATTTTATGATATAGAGAGAAATAAGTATGAGTCAGAGTTTATGTACAGGAGAGTATAACATGTAGCAGACCATGGCCCAAACAACTGATCATATCATCATCTGAATGATGGTATATGTTAAAATGAGTGCTGTGAATGTAAATAGAAATTACCGAATTTGTCCAAAGTTGTCTGAACAATGTTCTGAAAACAACACAAATTACTTGGCCCAGAGAAACACCCACCAGCAAGGATGCCTGATGAACCAGAAGGTGATTCACTGGACTCAGAGAAACAGAAATCCACGTGGAGATTGAGAAGCTCAAACCAATATATGCATTATTATGTAGGAAACTACATCAATTATATCAGCATATGAAATGTTATAGCAGGCTGAAAATTTTTGTTTGAAACACCTGATCTGGAGATCTAGGCTGAAGTAGATAAGTGAAACCAAGAGATTCTGGAACGATGGAGGGTAGTCAAGGCCAGAGTGTTCTGGTGGAGACATAAATCATTTCAGCACAAGTGAAGAAAACAATGAGCTAAAATGATGGGAGATTGAATTACTGTAAATTTCCACCTTTAGACGATACTGTAATTTTCCATGAACTACTGTGGGAGATTCATTTGTTTGTATTTTAGTAGTAATATGTTTTTTTTTTTCCCATAAAATTCCCTGGATCTGTTTTATTGTTTTCTTTTGGCTGGGAAGAGGGGGTCTGATACCACAGAAATATCTTCAGAAAGAGTTAAAAGCATTAAAGCTCTATCTATAAAGAGATACAATCAAAAGGCCAATACATTTAAGAAGGGTGAGTGTATTTTCACATCAACTCATCAGGTTTTTTTTTAAATACATATAAAACTTAGGAAGATATTATTCCAGGAAAGACGGAATTTCCCTCTACAGGAAAATATCCACAACTGAAAGATGTAATACAATAAATAAATACATGATTAAGAGAAAATAAGGCTGCACATCTGCTTCCTGGTAGAATTATGATGAATACATTGGGAAATGTTTCTTTTGGTGTCTATTATTAAAGGTTACCACATCAAGAAAGTATGATATTGTGTAAAAATGTTATCTCTTTTTCTTTGTTCACACCCAGATGATGAGTGGAAAGTGGCAGCATTTTACATAAGGCTACACCTCCCACAGACAAAGAACTGCAAACAACAAACCAGTAACTGCAAAGGATACCATTAACATGAACACTTTTGATAAGGACATGTATTTTGGATAAAGTCGACACTATTGTTGAATATCCTGACAACATTTTCTACCAGAGTTTCATGTTTTAAAATGTGGAAAAGACCCATCTCTGCCCACATAATCTACCTACTACTTAGTATTTTGGTGTGGTGAGATGTGTAGTTAGGTACCAATCCTCAGAAAGCGTCTTCCTTTCTATTAGTACAAACTATTCAGAACAAATTGTTCAGGGGAATGAACAGAAAATACCACTCAACAACTTACAACACTGATTAAATAGGACTTTTTAAAATTTATTTAAAAATAGCTGAGTTACCTACAGAAAACCTCTTTTTACAAATGAGTGACAGAAAATGCACGAGTGAAATTTGCCTTCCGATAAGCCTATCTCTGGTTTAGGTTGTTTGAATGATGGCGTTTTTCCAAAATTGAGAGATAACAATGGAAGTCACAGTGTAAACTCAAAGGAAGCAAATCAAAGACTTCCAGATTGTCTGGAAGAACCTTCCTAAATGCCATAAACCATCACAATGACACTTCACAGACATTCATCCTATACAAGAATCATTCCTCCTGTAATACTTATTATCATCACATTGAAAACACTGTGATCAAGACAGATAAATTCCTGCCTTCATAGAGGATACAGCCTGGAAAACAGGCAATTTCAAGTGACAAGTGTTACAAGAGGAGACTGGGAGTTAGCCTGTGCTTTCATGTTATTTACTGTCATAAAAATTACTTTATACAAGCAAGTAGGATATCCAACTTCTACCTCAGTGCTCGGAATTTTTTCTTACCATGTTTTAAAATATTTATTTAATAACTCCAAAACTTTATTGTTACTTTATGTATTATCTTCTAACATGTTAACCTTATAATATATATAACATATATAAATACATAAAATTATATACCATATATACCATGACCATGTATAATATATATAAGATATATATCTTAAAGGAGTAACATGTTACATGATAGACATACATGCATACATGCATATACACAGACACTGTAGTGGAAGAAAAATAATTTTCCTTTATCCTTCTAGGTTCTTGGCTGAGTTGGCCCCCTTCCCCTGTAATAACAAGTAATAGGAGAAAAATATAAGTTTAATAACATGCATACCTCATCTACAGATGGAAGATACCCAGGAAAACTGAGTAACTCAACAGAAACCCAAGGTGCCACCATAAATACTTTCTTCAACTAAAGGCAGAAAAAAAGATAAGGGGCATTGGGGAACCCAGTTATGGGAGGTCATCAAGTGAAGTACAGCCAATAATGTATTGTCGTTACGCAGATGTAAGTCAGGGCCTTCTCCAGCAAGGAGTTGAGACTTAGTCATCTTTCCTCTCCTGGAACAGAGTAGAAGACACCTTTACAAATGGAGAATTCCTTTACAAATTTTAATTGGTCTTACAAAACGGTAACTTCTACTAGTTTTTCAAAGCTTCTCCTACATCTACTGTCTCTTAAAAAGAACCAGGTCAAAACAACTCTTATGCTAAAAAGGCAGTTTTGAAGGACAACATATTTGCTCTCCTTCAGCTATACACATATATATGTATACATGAGTGTGTATTCACAGATATATAGATTAAAAATTCTACAGTACTAATATAAGGTACACATTTGAAAACATATCCTTTTTTAATAATGAACGTCGACAGAGATCAGGTCAAGAGCAGCTGTATAGCATCGGTGATCAGAACAGAGCTTTTGATGATCAGATAAGGAAACTAATGTATTCTTTCAGAAATAGTCATCATTTTGTGACCACCAGTCATTACTTTGCCTGGGCTGGAGTGTCAACAATTTTCATGAAATCCATTAAATTGATTTTCGAAATCATCTGTCAACATTAGTAAAAAGTAGGATGCCTGTCTTTTTAGGAGTAAAGAGACTTCAGCCATAATCTCAGTCTTGTGATGACTCAGTTGTTGTGTGCCACTGAACACACTACTACTAGTGTCTCATAGACATGGGTCATGAATTACTCAAGCCTGGGGCCATTTCTCTCCAAACATTCAGCACCAGTCGCTGAATATAGAAGCTGTTCTTTCATGTTTAAGGAAGGAAGGAAGGGAGGGAGAGAGGGAGGGAAGGAAGAACTCACATTACTTCATCCTCAGTTTTCTCTGCAAAATTAAGAAGCTGGACGAAACACTCTCATGGGTTGTTCCTTTTTATTTCTGAAATGTCATCTGTCTATGAAACAAAGTTATTTTACTATTTATATATATTTTTTTTAATTATAGGAATTTCAAAATAGATCCTGAGACTGACAATTTATCAGTCTTACATTCTATCAGGAAAACTGAGTACTAAGCGGTAACATTGGGGAACCCAGTTATGGGAGGTCATCAAGTGAAGTACAGCCAATAATGTATTGTCGTTACGCAGATGTAAGTCAGGGCCTTCTCCAGCAAGGAGTTGAGACTTAGTCATCTTTCCTCTCCTGGAACAGAGTAGAAGACACCTTTACAAATGGAGAATTCCTTTACAAATTTTAATTGGTCTTACAAAATGGTAACTTCTACTAGTTTTTCAAAGCTTCTCCTACATCTACTGTCTCTTAAAAAGAACCAGGTCAAAACAACTCTTATGCTAAAGGCAGTTTTGAAGGACAACATATTTGCTCTCCTTCAGCTATACACATATATATGTATACATGAGTGTGTATTCACAGATATATAGATTAAAAATTCTACAGTACTAATATAAGGTACACATTTGAAAACATATCCTTTTTTAATAATGAACGTCGACAGAGATCAGGTCAAGAGCAGCTGTATAGCATCGGTGATCAGAACAGAGCTTTTGATGATCAGATAAGGAAACTAATGTATTCTTTCAGAAATAGTCATCATTTTGTGACCACCAGTCATTACTTTGCCTGGGCTGGAGTGTCAACAATTTTCATGAAATCCATTAAATTGATTTTCGAAATCATCTGTCAACATTAGTAAAAAGTAGGATGCCTGTCTTTTTAGGAGTAAAGAGACTTCAGCCATAATCTCAGTCTTGTGATGACTCAGTTGTTGTGTGCCACTGAACACACTACTACTAGTGTCTCATAGACATGGGTCATGAATTACTCAAGCCTGGGGCCATTTCTCTCCAAACATTCAGCACCAGTCGCTGAATATAGAAGCTGTTCTTTCATGTTTAAGGAAGGAAGGAAGGGAGGGAGAGAGGGAGGGAAGGAAGAACTCACATTACTTCATCCTCAGTTTTCTCTGCAAAATTAAGAAGCTGGACGAAACACTCTCATGGGTTGTTTCTTTTTTTATTTCTGAAATGTCATCTGTCTATGAAACAAAGTTATTTTACTATTTATATATATTTTTTTTAATTATAGGAATTTCAAAATAGATCCTGAGACTGACAATTTATCAGTCTTACATTCTATTTCCCAGGGTGGAATTAAAACAAACAAAAAAAGCCCTAAGGCACTAGCTCTCTTAAATAAGTTTTAACAAAATGTCCCCATGTTAGAGAAATTCTAAAATATTGTATTGGATATGTAAAATTGCACATAGGCCTTCCTAAACTACTTCCTAACAGGTTGTCTGCTACTTTCAGAGAGTAATTTTTGTTCTTACTCTTTTGAATGTAGGTAATCTAAAGTCAAAATAAACTGACAGTAAGGAGGCAAAATAAAGTACCAGGACTATTTCCATAGCTTATTATCTTAATGGTACAGAAGGTTCATCTACCACCTAACATATGTTTTAGTTAAATAACTACTGCTGTCTATGAGACTTATTTTAGATGTTTTTGGTTAAGAGAAGGATAATCATTCTCTAATCCCCAGATTCAAACTAAAACTGAAGAATAGGCAAAGTAGCTACTTCATTATTTATTTAAACAAAATAATAGTTTGCCGATGCTAACTCAGAATCTTATTTTCAGCTCTCACAGCTCTACTTTGATGTTACTTTTTCACTTTAATCACAAATCCACAAAGACTGACTGCTATGCTGGATGTCAAGGAAAATGAACCAGATATGGATACACAGCTTCACCCTAGGAGATGATGATTTGTCAGAAGTATAAAGTGCATTTTAAATTAAAATAATTTATTATAAAATATAAGTATGTGTGACAGGGAAAATAAGTAACTGAACTTATTTATTTTTTATGAATTGCTATTCTGAGGAAGAATGTGATTTTTGCACTAGTTTTTGAAATACAGACAGAGTATTAAGAGCATTTTAAAGAAAAGACAAAAGGTTGAACAGCATGAGAAACACTGGATGCTAAATGTTAAACATATATGACAACAAAATAAGGATTCGCTATTTCATTTTACAAACTAAATATTTAGCTAAGAATGAAGTTGGCTTATATTTTCATTTCTGTGATAACTGCTTGAAAGTTGCTATCTACACAAACTTTGGATCTTCTGTATCTAAAGATTATTTTCTTAACCTGAAATAATTTAAAACTTCCATTAATTAACAGGAAACACATTCATTAGGTATTTTATATCCTGTTGGATCAAGTTTGACCTCAGACCTTATGTATGGGAAGATATTACTTGCTGCATTGTGAATTCTGAAAATAATATACATTGCTTTCAAAAGTCAATGAGACAGTTTTAATGCTAACACGTCTATGTTCTCAGAGGAATACTAGATAGTTCTGAGTCAGGCTGAGAGTAAAGTTCACATTATAATAAGAATGCTTTGACTATATAACAGGGCAAAATTACAAAATACACAAATAACAAACAGTAAAAGTCTTATATGACAGTCCTGTATTTCTCTAGCAGCCTTATTTTCTGTTCACAACACTTGTAAGTTAGTGCAGACCCTAGTTTATCTATAAAATGTCTTTTAGTTGGCCTCCCTGAAAGTTATTCTTAGGCTCATCTTCCTAAAATACTAATTCTTGGGTTATTTCATGGTTCAAAAATCTTATCTGCAATATAAAATCCAAAGTCTAAAACTGGCATTTCAAAGCTTTTATAACAAGTCAAATATGCTTAATGTATATCAGTGAGAAGAAATAAAACTATCAGTGTTGATTTATTAAATAGCAATGTTGTCAGGCACGGGGAGAGAGTATTTACATTCTGTCATTTAATACTCACAAATGTTTTGTATACAGACCTGTCATTTACTCCACTTCAATATATGAGGAAAGTGAGAGCCATAGAGTTAAATAACTTAAATTTTCCCAGATAATAAATTGTGATTCCAAAGTGTCACATGATATCTTTCCACCACAAGACAATGCAAACACTTGAGTGTACAAAATCACAACTACATTGGAAGCAAGTACATGATGAGATCATAGCAAGAATTTAAACTGCTTGTTAAATGGATGATCAATCGCCTTAAACTAGAGTCTACTGGGAGAAACACTGGCAGAGGAATCAAGACCACAAGAGGGGTCAGGGTTAATAATTTATGTGTCTTTCTCATCTAAATAATCATGGAAATGAGGAAAGTGGATGGATCAGCAAGGAAAGCCTGTAGACAGAATAGAACTGTGGACAAAATGCAATAAGCAGGAGGAATAGGATGGAGAACCAGTGAAAGAGAAAGAGGAGTAGCCGTGAGATACAAGCCAGGAATCACAGGAGCCCCCAGAGAACATCATGCATGGGAGCAACAGGGCTGTTCTACCATCCCTGTCTTCAGTCCTGAACTACAGACCTCGAAGAGGAGGTGTTACCTTGGCCCCAGTCACACTTTTTTAATAACCCTGAAACTACCCAGAAAACCACTCTTAGCCTGGCTAGTCCTCATAAATGACACTTAAAATGAGCCATTTGAAAAAGGAAGTGTCCCCGCCCCCCCCCGCCCCAGCAAAATACTTAGAAAAGTAATACAAATTATCTTCTTTACTTAAAATCTCATCAAGAGACAAGCCAGGAGATTTATAAATATTTACTCACTAAAGCAATAAAAAAACCAACAGGAGTAAAAGTGAATTTATACAAACAAAACAAACTAAATTGACTCTGGGTTCTAGTTTTTAAAATTGTTTCCTTCTTTTAATTTGCTGCAATAAAATTATCCTTAAGAACTCATGGAATATAAAATGCCACATACTACAAATTATATAGTAATATATATTCAAAACATTTTACACTGATTTATATCTATCTATTTGCAACTACAGGAAATGATTTAATATTTCTGGGATGACTATTATAAGTGGCCTTATAATTATTTCAAAAATATTTAGAAATTACTGCATGTAAATCTTATTTATCTTATCTCTGAAGTATTTCATTATCCATGAAATAGAATAGGGTTTTACACATTGTTATTAAAATTATATATATATATACATATATATATATAAGATTCATAATTAATTTATGTAAAATAACTTACAAATTATTAATTCAATAAAGTATATTGATGGACATTCATAAGGAAAAGTGGCAATTATGGGAAAAGACTAATCTGAAACAATACCAAAAACAGCATTCATAAAATAACTAGAACATTATTCAGTTTCACTTCCACTTGCTCAGAAGCTGCAGTGACCTTTAAGTTCAATTTCTGGAAAATATCATTGATTAACATACTTGTGGTTTCTACTAGTTATATTTTAGATAACAGCCAAGAAGGTGAGATGGCGTGAGACAAGGGGATTCTTCTTTGCATATAAGACTTTATATCTAGATGCAGGAGCTACCCATTTGTCTCTGGGCTCTTCCTAAACTTCCACCTGTGGAGATGCATGATTCCATGAGTGCTATACTGCAGGCTCCTCCAAGATCTTCTGAAGCTCAACATTTAAGGAGCAAGTATCCAGAGACCTCTCAGCAGCTGAATCAGGGCAGCATGTTCAGCACCAGTTAGAAAAACCACTCTTAGCCTGGCTAGTCCTCATAAATGACACTTAAAATGAGCCATTTGAAAAAGGAAGTGTCCCCGCCCCCCCCCGCCCCAGCAAAATACTTAGAAAAGTAATACAAATTATCTTCTTTACTTAAAATCTCATCAAGAGACAAGCCAGGAGATTTATAAATATTTACTCACTAAAGCAATAAAAAAACCAACAGGAGTAAAAGTGAATTTATACAAACAAAACAAACTAAATTGACTCTGGGTTCTAGTTTTTAAAATTGTTTCCTTCTTTTAATTTGCTGCAATAAAATTATCCTTAAGAACTCATGGAATATAAAATGCCACATACTACAAATTATATAGTAATATATATTCAAAACATTTTACACTGATTTATATCTATCTATTTGCAACTACAGGAAATGATTTAATATTTCTGGGATGACTATTATAAGTGGCCTTATAATTATTTCAAAAATATTTAGAAATTACTGCATGTAAATCTTATTTATCTTATCTCTGAAGTATTTCATTATCCATGAAATAGAATAGGGTTTTACACATTGTTATTAAAATTATATATATATATACATATATATATATAAGATTCATAATTAATTTATGTAAAATAACTTACAAATTATTAATTCAATAAAGTATATTGATGGACATTCATAAGGAAAAGTGGCAATTATGGGAAAAGACTAATCTGAAACAATACCAAAAACAGCATTCATAAAATAACTAGAACATTATTCAGTTTCACTTCCACTTGCTCAGAAGCTGCAGTGACCTTTAAGTTCAATTTCTGGAAAATATCATTGATTAACATACTTGTGGTTTCTACTAGTTATATTTTAGATAACAGCCAAGAAGGTGAGATGGCGTGAGACAAGGGGATTCTTCTTTGCATATAAGACTTTATATCTAGATGCAGGAGCTACCCATTTGTCTCTGGGCTCTTCCTAAACTTCCACCTGTGGAGATGCATGATTCCATGAGTGCTATACTGCAGGCTCCTCCAAGATCTTCTGAAGCTCAACATTTAAGGAGCAAGTATCCAGAGACCTCTCAGCAGCTGAATCAGGGCAGCATGTTCAGCACCAGTTAGAAAAAGTCAAGTCCTTGAGCATGAGACTACACTGCAAGAGATTGTTGCTGGGCCAATTTCCAGATCCTCTAGTGGATGGATAGTGAATTAGGTCACTCTGTTTCTTTTCACTCCTTATAAAGGGGCCCAAAATAGAATATTCTGAGACCGCACAGAAGTGAGAGCATTTAATAAGAGGTTTCAAGAGCAATAACTGGTTAGCAGAGGTCCAGGGACAAGGTAGTGATCAAACAGGAGAATGAAGCTGAGGGCAGGGGATTAGAATGACAGCAGGCCACTTGAGAGGGCTAAAGAAATATCTGTGCATTGGATTAAAAAAAAAAGAAGAAAAAAAAACAAGAGGCAGGGGGATGTGAAGGCTATTGAACAAACCTGTGTTGTTTATTTGGGGAAGAATCACTTCGGCAAGGAATGTGCAGTGTTTTAAATCCAGTAGTAGATGGCTAAGTAATGGTGGGCCTGGAAATTTACATGGGGCACCAAAGGATTTTATTACTTGCAGTTTAGCTTCTACAAGCAGCTGCTGCTTCTGTGACAGCTAGTATTGAAGTGTTCCTTTGCCTTGGATTCTCTCTCACATCCCTACAGCATGGTCAGTCGCAGTGTGTCCCCAAATGATATCTCTTTAAACACATTTTTGTGCAAAAGAAGGAGGTGTTCATAGTCAAACCTAAAATGTCATTCTCCTGTCCAGCAATATACATGAAGGAGGTCACCAAAGGGCTTTTTCTGACTGAGTTGGATGCAATTCAGCATATAAAGAACAAGAAGACAGCAGAACAGTGTGGAGATGATGATGATTTGCATCATCTTGTCAGGATAATGAACAGGTAACACACAAATAGTGCAAGACAGCATTTGATCATCCTATAGTAACCCATTTATTTCTCACAATAACCCCATGAGGTCAGTGCTTTCAGGAACCCACTGCAAAATGATGGGAAATAGTGGTAGAAAGGTCAAGGAACTGGCCTTATCACACACCTCAGTGGTAGGAAAGGTCCCAGAATTCCATGAGTGCTATACTGCAGGCTCCTCCAAGATCTTCTGAAGCTCAACATTTAAGGAGCAAGTATCCAGAGACCTCTCAGCAGCTGAATCAGGGCAGCATGTTCAGCACCAGTTAGAAAAAGTCAAGTCCTTGAGCATGAGACTACACTGCAAGAGATTGTTGCTGGGCCAATTTCCAGATCCTCTAGTGGATGGATAGTGAATTAGGTCACTCTGTTTCTTTTCACTCCTTATAAAGGGGCCCAAAATAGAATATTCTGAGACCGCACAGAAGTGAGAGCATTTAATAAGAGGTTTCAAGAGCAATAACTGGTTAGCAGAGGTCCAGGGACAAGGTAGTGATCAAACAGGAGAATGAAGCTGAGGGCAGGGGATTAGAATGACAGCAGGCCACTTGAGAGGGCTAAAGAAATATCTGTGCATTGGATTAAAAAAAAAAGAAGAAAAAAAAACAAGAGGCAGGGGGATGTGAAGGCTATTGAACAAACCTGTGTTGTTTATTTGGGGAAGAATCACTTCGGCAAGGAATGTGCAGTGTTTTAAATCCAGTAGTAGATGGCTAAGTAATGGTGGGCCTGGAAATTTACATGGGGCACCAAAGGATTTTATTACTTGCAGTTTAGCTTCTACAAGCAGCTGCTGCTTCTGTGACAGCTAGTATTGAAGTGTTCCTTTGCCTTGGATTCTCTCTCACATCCCTACAGCATGGTCAGTCGCAGTGTGTCCCCAAATGATATCTCTTTAAACACATTTTTGTGCAAAAGAAGGAGGTGTTCATAGTCAAACCTAAAATGTCATTCTCCTGTCCAGCAATATACATGAAGGAGGTCACCAAAGGGCTTTTTCTGACTGAGTTGGATGCAATTCAGCATATAAAGAACAAGAAGACAGCAGAACAGTGTGGAGATGATGATGATTTGCATCATCTTGTCAGGATAATGAACAGGTAACACACAAATAGTGCAAGACAGCATTTGATCATCCTATAGTAACCCATTTATTTCTCACAATAACCCCATGAGGTCAGTGCTTTCAGGAACCCACTGCAAAATGATGGGAAATAGTGGTAGAAAGGTCAAGGAACTGGCCTTATCACACACCTCAGAGGTGACAGAACTAGGGTCTGAATCCAAGCTGTCTGCTCTCACAGGGCATAATCTTAACCACAGATGACACCATATTTCCTCCCACACTTGAAAGCTTCAGTTTAAAGTTACACTAATCAAAGACTCTTTTGGCTACCAGAGTGAACTCCTTTTATACATAGTGTTGGGCAATGTAGACTAAGCCACAGGTGTTGAAGTGGTGTGGTGACCGACCTGGGACCTGGGAGAGAAGTCGGGGATGGAGATAATACTCTGAGCATAATCTCCATATAGATAAAAGAGACTAAAGTGAGAGGATGACATCATTAAAGAAAAGGCTGCGGACAGAAAAGACCAAGACTATGAATAGGACTCTTTGTTTTGATTAATATCATAAGATTTGATTTGAGCCCTGATGATAATGAATTCTTTTATAATCACCTACTTCAGGGTTGCACCCATGGTTTCTCATTTGTATTGTCAGTGACTCATATACTGCCAAGCATATAACACACACTTAATAAATGCAACTTGAATTTAAGAAAAGATGAAAAGGGAATTCAAGATGGAAAGGCATCAAGAGTAATATGAATATTTCAAATAACCTTTACAACAAAGGAATGTATATGTGAAAATAACTTTATGGCGAATTATACATCTAAAGTAGTCATCAGAGGAAAAAAACAAAAGGAGATTCTGAATAGAATAACTTATATTCAAGTATGAGAGACTGTGTATTTATTATATACAAGACTTGGTGATATGCATGGAAGTATGGAGAAAGATGTTGAGGTAGCAACTACTTGGTCCTTAATCTTGAGAAATTTAGTTCAGGCAAAAAAGAGAGAATAATGGTTATTGGAACTGAAAAAAAGATCTAACAGACAAGAGGGCAGAATTAGAAAAGTACTTTTCCAAGCAAGACGGAATGGCCGTATGTAAGGGTGGTTAGGGGAGTGGACATTAGTTAGGGGAGTGGGCATGGGGCCAGGAGAGGTGATAACAGCAAAAGACAAAATCATCCAAGTGAAAGGAGAAATCTGCACAAAGCCCCTTGAGGAAAGAGTAGAGTAACTAACTGCAGTCCCATGTGGTTGATGCTAGTCTGTCTTGCTTATTAATTTAGGAGATTTATAAGACTTTTGTTTTTCCTTATCCCAATACATGATCCACTTTGAGTGCACTTTTAAACATTGTCTGTACATGGTAACGGAATGGAAAAAAAAAAAATAAAGTCAAAATTGTCATTACTGATTATCAGAAATAACCTAAGGTTATAAAAATATAAAAAGAGTGATTGGTGGCTATCACTTTGACAATGGTTATGTGTTTGATAAATATTAAAGGGAACCAGATCTGAGTGAAGTTCTTATTTTTAATAAATCTCAAGTGAAGGTGAACAGGATACGTATGACCATTCATTGTACTCTAATAACTTTTGAAATATGGATCAAAAGCACCATTTTCTGGAAAGTGAAAAGGCCTATGCGATAATGACATAACAAAAGAAGATCTCTAAGAAATCAACCTCCAGACACTGGGAGTAGGGTGAAGTAAGGAATCCCAGCATTTTAGACCAAGCCCTCTGAAGGGTTTATTGAGTGCACATGTGTAAGCACAGCATTCCTCTTCTATGTAAGCTACTTCTGCCAAAAAATTTCCCTTTTAAAAACCTGAACAATGAACACTCTCTGCCAAAACCCATCACAGTGTAGTCTAAGACAACAATCCCCACAGCGCCGAGAAATGTGAATCAAGTCAAAGAAAGGGAAATGTTATCCTCTCATCTGTAGATCCAGTACAAATGCTTTTGAACAACTACTTTACAGGTGATAAGAGTCTTCATAAGTTGATACTATAATTTCTTGACTTTTATTAACTTTCCATTTTAAAATTATACATAACTCATTTTACACTATTTCATCATGCAAATGCTTTTGCATATAGAATAGTCTGGCTACTTCAACTGTCTACCAACCTGCTTGGAAAGCAAATTGCAACACCCTAATTTGATTAAAATAAGGAAATCTTTGAAGCTATAACACAGAAATTAGTGTGGCCAAAAGAGTCAATTTTGAATCAAAATATATGTGAAGGATAACATTATTAAGTATATAGTTTTACTACTATTTTAAAAACCTGTCTTCTCATGAGCAAAGTCAAACCTCACAATTGATGAGATTTCAGATGGTTGTTTTCATTTGCAAAGATTTTTTAAAAATAGTACTCTAGTTATAATTATTTATTCAAAATTCATCAATTAATTGAAAATATGTTGATAGGTGGTAAAAAGGAGTCAATGATAGTTCATAAAAAACAAAAAGCTGCAATATACCTTTATCATTCAAATGATGCAAATCATTTCTAAAGGTTTTGGTCAGAATTTTGTATTTCTTCATTATTCTCTTTGAATGAGTTAAATTATAATAGCCAGGATCTCTCTTAAAAAACTGTATTCAATTCTTCCATGTAACCAAAATAGAAGCCTTATATCTCAGACTTCAGTGAAAGCCCCGAGCATGGCATCATATTGATTTGAGTCTTTTTCAGACACTTCTATTTCCGGAAGTTCAGTGGGGTATCACCAAAAAAGAGGCCCTTTAGTCACATATTCTGGGATTGCATTCCATGTTTTTTTCCCAAACAACTTCTTAAAATGTGTTTTTTGTTCATATGCTATGACTCATACAAACTAAAAACAAGAAAAAATAGTATCTTCAAACTCCTCAACAACAGGCACAGTAGAGCACAAGTTCAACAGAAAGCAGTTAACTATAAAGCACAGAATCAGGTAATTGTGAAATAATTATAAACATGAGATAATTGAAAAATAAGATATAAGCATGTATCAAAGCTTCAGTAAGAAAAGTGAAATGACAGGACTTTTCTTTCAACTATAAGAGACTTCCCTGGTAGCACAGTGTAAAGATTCTGCCTACCAATGCAGGAGACACCAGTTCAATCTCTGGGTCTGGAAGATCCCCTAGAGTAGAAAATGGCAAGCCACTCCAGTATTCTTACCTGGGAAATCCCATGGACAGAGGAGCCTGGCGAGCTACAGTTGATGGGGTCATGACTGAGTGAAATGACTGAGTGACTGAGTACTTAAGCAAGAGAACTTACTAAAAGGGAAACAACTCAGCCTTTTAAAACATATGCAACAGTTTGTGACACTGGGGATAGAAGGAATAATGTGAGTGTACATATATATATATATGCACACACACAAACAGAGAAGGCGTATATATAAAGTTAGGGAAATCATTGACGACACACACACACAAGTTGAAAGGGAAATGGAAACACATATCTACCTTTCTGGAACATATCAAAGTCTCTTCTAGGAATTTGAAGGGATATAAAATCCTCCTGGGCTTCCCTGGTGATCCAGTGGGTAAAGAGTTCGCCTTGCAGTGCAAGGGGCTCCTGTTTGATCCCTGGCCTGGGAAGATTCCACGTGCCACGAAGTGGCTGGACCAGTGTGTCCAATTACAAGCCAGTGCTCTGGAGTGCAGGTGCCCAGAGCTAGTTCTCTGCAACGAGAGAGGCCAATGCAATGGGAACCCCACAAAGGGCAAAGAATAAAGATGGGTGAAAACAAATAAGAAAAAAAAAATAAAGGAGGCCAAAATTAAAAAAAAAAAAATTGTTAAAAGCCTCCCAAAGCATATTTTTAATTTTCAAAATAGCAATATGTGTATTACACATATAACATTTGTTAGGGAAAACTCTTTAACATACTTAATATAGTAGATGTTCCTGAAATTCAAAGAAGAGATACAAGAACACATAGTCACTGAGCCATTTTGGCAAGAAGTTGAAAGCACAATCATCATGTAGAACTGAAGAGATCTGGCACATAAAATGAATTTTGTCAATATCAATAAAATAGCAAAGACTAAAGTAGAAAAAAAGTGTGCCTTCTCTTTTAATTTTTAAGCTTGATTTATAAGACACGACTGATACATAGCTCTCTCTGCATGAGAACCTACCATAATGGTAATCTAAAATTATTTATTAATCCAAGTAATGCATTTTATTTTGAAAAATAAGTAATTAGAAGAACTAATTCAAAATAAGTTTATCATGATGACAGCTATTGTATTTATATTTAGCATCAACAGAAAAAAAATTATACTTAGCATCAACAAGAAAAACGATAGTTCTACCTTGAACTAGGAGAATAAATTAAGCATTTAATTGAATTAACGTTAACCTTTCTGAGCAGAGAATGGTTCACCTTCTATACAGTTTTCACCATGGTTAATCTGTGTGCTTTAAATGGGGATGACTTAACCCAGTAACTCTCTCCAAGCAGAAAACAACAGTAGGCCACAGAGATACCTGTTAGTTCCAGAGGACATCTTCAGAGAACTGTCAAGTCTGCGATGGACCTGTGATGGTTCACTTTTTATATAGTTTCTCACCATGGTTAATCTGTGTGCTTTCTTGCATAATTTTTCAGAACAGTTTTAAATGTGCAAAAAAAAAACCTTGAGAAGATAGTACAGAGAGTTTCCCTAGAATCCACATCCAGTTTCCCCTGATTTCCTTAGTGTTTATTTAATGTTCCCTTTCTTCCAATGGATCCCATCCAGGCCATCATAGTACAATTCATGTCTTTCTGGTTTCTCCCTGCTTATAACAGTTTCTTAGACTTTGCTTTTTGATGATCTTGACAGGTTTTAGGAGTGCTGGTCAAGTATATTGTAGACTGCCCCTCTACTGGAATTTGTCTGATGTTTTCTCTCATGATTTTATAGGGGTTATAGGTTTTCAAGACAGAGATCAGTGGACAGATTAGGAAAAGTGTTCTCATCCTTCATATTAAGGGCACATCCTATCAACACGCTTTAGGACTGTTGAGATTGATCCTGATCACTTGGCAGAGACATTCTCTGCTCGGCTTGAAAGCACAATCATCATGTAGAACTGAAGAGATCTGGCACATAAAATGAATTTTGTCAATATCAATAAAATAGCAAAGACTAAAGTAGAAAAAAAGTGTGCCTTCTCTTTTAATTTTTAAGCTTGATTTATAAGACACGACTGATACATAGCTCTCTCTGCATGAGAACCTACCATAATGGTAATCTAAAATTATTTATTAATCCAAGTAATGCATTTTATTTTGAAAAATAAGTAATTAGAAGAACTAATTCAAAATAAGTTTATCATGATGACAGCTATTATATTTATATTTAGCATCAACAGAAAAAAAATTATACTTAGCATCAACAAGAAAAAAACGTATAGTTCTACCTTGAACTAGGAGAATAAATTAAGCATTTAATTGAATTAACGTTAACCTTTCTGAGCAGAGAATGGTTCACCTTCTATACAGTTTTCACCATGGTTAATCTGTGTGCTTTAAATGGGGATGACTTAACCCAGTAACTCTCTCCAAGCAGAAAACAACAGTAGGCCACAGAGATACCTGTTAGTTCCAGAGGACATCTTCAGAGAACTGTCAAGTCTGCGATGGACCTGTGATGGTTCACTTTTTATATAGTTTCTCACCATGGTTAATCTGTGTGCTTTCTTGCATAATTTTTCAGAACAGTTTTAAATGTGCAAAAAAAAAACCTTGAGAAGATAGTACAGAGAGTTTCCCTAGAATCCACATCCAGTTTCCCCTGATTTCCTTAGTGTTTATTTAATGTTCCCTTTCTTCCAATGGATCCCATCCAGGCCATCATAGTACAATTCATGTCTTTCTGGTTTCTCCCTGCTTATAACAGTTTCTTAGACTTTGCTTTTTGATGATCTTGACAGGTTTTAGGAGTGCTGGTCAAGTATATTGTAGACTGCCCCTCTACTGGAATTTGTCTGATGTTTTCTCTCATGATTTTATAGGGGTTATAGGTTTTCAAGACAGAGATCAGTGGACAGATTAGGAAAAGTGTTCTCATCCTTCATATTAAGGGCACATCCTATCAACACGCTTTAGGACTGTTGAGATTGATCCTGATCACTTGGCAGAGACATTCTCTGCTCGGCTTATTTACTGTAAAGTAGTCTATCCCTCCTTTCCATACTGAGTACTCTCTGGAGGAAGTGACCGTGCACATCTCATTTCAGAAGTAAGGAGCTATATGTCCCCTTTCCTCGAGGGCCAAGTACCTACGTAAACTATTGGAAGTTCTACTCGATGGGAGACTTGTCTCTTCTCCATTTCAACCAGAAAATGCAAATTAGTATCAACTTCTATTGACCTTCTATTTAGTTTTGTTCTGAGAGTTCCAAATAGTTTTTTGAAATGATGTGTTATATTTAGAAATTGAAAGTGTTCCTCAAGTAAAAAAGTATTCTTTTTATTTTTACTGTAGAATATGTTCTTTCATAGAACAATCATTTCAGATATAAAGAAAAAAAACCAAAGGTGTATCTGAAAGCAATAGTAAATACCAAAATGCAAGAAATGCCTGAATATCATATGCATGGACTGGTCTTTAGAAGGACAGAAAACAAAAAGGAGTAAAAGCCTAATATGGATTATATACATTCCAGCAAAGGACACAAATTATTTAGATAGAATTTACGATTATAACATCATTAGGCATAGATTCAGCTCTCAATATAATATTTTTTCAAAAAGACTTCAATGGGACTATTTAAGCCACTTAAGAGGGTACTTTTTTCTTGGAGATTGTTTTTATACAGTCCATACATGCTGATGTTAAAAGCATAGAATATACTGTTTCTCTGTCTCTACACTAACATAACGTCAGACAATATCTCTACTGAGCAACTGTATTAGTCTAATTTCTCCTAATGTAATACGCTTGAAACTATATATATATATTTAACTCATTTACTAGGTACCAGCTATAATAGACTCTGGACCAGCTATATATTTCTGAACCATATATAATACTACAATACTTAACTAGTTTTGAGGTAGCAAGGTATGGGATTAACAAGTTTTGCCCATGGTCAGTCATTATCAGTTGTTATTACTACTTACTTCACAAATTTGAATGTTTCTTTTTCCTTCAAGGAATATATTACTGAAAGTTGGGGTTCTCATCCTTCATATTAAGGGCACATCCTATCAACACGCTTTAGGACTGTTGAGATTGATCCTGATCACTTGGCAGAGACATTCTCTGCTCGGCTTATTTACTGTAAAGTAGTCTATCCCTCCTTTCCATACTGAGTACTCTCTGGAGGAAGTGACCGTGCACATCTCATTTCAGAAGTAAGGAGCTATATGTCCCCTTTCCTCGAGGGCCAAGTACCTACGTAAACTATTGGAAGTTCTACTCGATGGGAGACTTGTCTCTTCTCCATTTCAACCAGAAAATGCAAATTAGTATCAACTTCTATTGACCTTCTATTTAGTTTTGTTCTGAGAGTTCCAAATAGTTTTTTGAAATGATGTGTTATATTTAGAAATTGAAAGTGTTCCTCAAGTAAAAAAGTATTCTTTTTATTTTTACTGTAGAATATGTTCTTTCATAGAACAATCATTTCAGATATAAAGAAAAAAAACCAAAGGTGTATCTGAAAGCAATAGTAAATACCAAAATGCAAGAAATGCCTGAATATCATATGCATGGACTGGTCTTTAGAAGGACAGAAAACAAAAAGGAGTAAAAGCCTAATATGGATTATATACATTCCAGCAAAGGACACAAATTATTTAGATAGAATTTACGATTATAACATCATTAGGCATAGATTCAGCTCTCAATATAATATTTTTTCAAAAAGACTTCAATGGGACTATTTAAGCCACTTAAGAGGGTACTTTTTTCTTGGAGATTGTTTTTATACAGTCCATACATGCTGATGTTAAAAGCATAGAATATACTGTTTCTCTGTCTCTACACTAACATAACGTCAGACAATATCTCTACTGAGCAACTGTATTAGTCTAATTTCTCCTAATGTAATACGCTTGAAACTATATATATATATTTAACTCATTTACTAGGTACCAGCTATAATAGACTCTGGACCAGCTATATATTTCTGAACCATATATAATACTACAATACTTAACTAGTTTTGAGGTAGCAAGGTATGGGATTAACAAGTTTTGCCCATGGTCAGTCATTATCAGTTGTTATTACTACTTACTTCACAAATTTGAATGTTTCTTTTTCCTTCAAGGAATATATTACTGAGTCTTGAAATATTTATTGATTACTACTTTGCTTAGGTTATTGTCACTTTACTTAGCTCCAGGTACATACAGAAAGAATAACTTTTCAAACAGAGCTCTGGTTACTCATGCTTATTAAATACATCATTTGTTAATTGACAGGAGTACTCCCCAAACAACATACGTCATCAAGGCATTATATCTCCAAGACAAAATAGTAAAGTTCAGTCACATTTTTTTTTTCATAATGAAGTTACAACAAGCAATTTGAATACATAGTAATATCCATTAAATAAGCACCAATCAGAACACCTTCCCCTTAAGACAGGTAAGTTGATATCCTAAATACCTAATAAAAATGGGGATGACTTAACCCAGTAACTCCATCCAAGCAGAAAACAACACTGGGCCACAGAGATACCTGTTAGTTCCAGAGGACATCCTCAGAGAACTTTCAGGTCTGTGATGAACCTTTGATAGTTAACAAATACCCACGCAATGCAGTGATCACAGTATAAGGAATAAGAACTAAGCACCACAAAACAGTCTTAATTTAACTCCAACTCCAAACAATATGTTTCCTAGTTTTGGAAAAGATGTGAGAGTAATTCAGCTTGGTGACTCAAGTTCAAACCTATATTTAATGTGTTAGGCTGTCACTGGAAACAGTACATGTGTTTCCTTGGCCTTTGTAATTGTTTATATTCCTGACTCTCCCTGACATCAAAAATAATTCCCACTCCCACCCTTACCAGCTCCCCTCAAGACAAAATAGAATGAAAATAGTTTATCTTTGAGCATTTTTCCCATGAAAGATTATAGAAAAAAATTATCTAAGAGTAAGTATAAAGGCTAAGTCTTCAAAAAAGGCAAAAGAAAAGATACATAATTATTTCTTTACCTTTTACCCTTAGTTTCTGTTAGTGGTGGTTATAGTTCCCTGAAAATTCCAAAACATTTTGCATTGCGAGGCATTTTTCCTTGACCTCCCCTCTCAGAGAGTCAGCAGGAGGGTAACGGGAGTCAGAAGATTACTCCTTCCAAGTGAATGGGCCACAGACATAAAGGTGAAATAGTGGTGCCAAAATATGAAGTAAGTTTGTAGATATTCAGGTCATGAGACAGCAAGTAGACTAAGGAAAAGTGCATTAATCTCTGGTAATTTTCTCAACACAGCCATGGGGTTACTGTTTGATAACATATGCTTCTTTTATCTCCATTTTCCTTGGTACGCATTATTAAAGCCACATATAATTCCCTATAAGGTACAAAAAGACCTGTGTAATATAAATCATTAATACCATGTAATAAGATTCTTGGTCTACAGACTTGATGTGCTACAGCTATCCTCAATCCTGGATCTCATTTAAATTATTGGGGTTCTTCCCCTGCAAATTATAATATACAGATACTGCATCAAACTGACCTTAGAAAGCTCCTCCTTTTAAGTGGTTTCATGGAAAGCTGCCTGAAGTTTTTAAAAGGTGACCTACATCCAGGTAAAGCAGTTTCAGTCTCAGCTCTGCCCCTTACTAGCTTATATTTGAACAGAGCAGCAATACCTTTACATCTCATTATACTCATCTCTAAAATGAGAGTAATTCAGCTTGGTGACTCAAGTTCAAACCTATATTTAATGTGTTAGGCTGTCACTGGAAACAGTACATGTGTTTCCTTGGCCTTTGTAATTGTTTATATTCCTGACTCTCCCTGACATCAAAAATAATTCCCACTCCCACCCTTACCAGCTCCTCAAGACAAAATAGAATGAAAATAGTTTATCTTTGAGCATTTTTCCCATGAAAGATTATAGAAAAAAATTATCTAAGAGTAAGTATAAAGGCTAAGTCTTCAAAAAAGGCAAAAGAAAAGATACATAATTATTTCTTTACCTTTTACCCTTAGTTTCTGTTAGTGGTGGTTATAGTTCCCTGAAAATTCCAAAACATTTTGCATTGCGAGGCATTTTTCCTTGACCTCCCCTCTCAGAGAGTCAGCAGGAGGGTAACGGGAGTCAGAAGATTACTCCTTCCAAGTGAATGGGCCACAGACATAAAGGTGAAATAGTGGTGCCAAAATATGAAGTAAGTTTGTAGATATTCAGGTCATGAGACAGCAAGTAGACTAAGGAAAAGTGCATTAATCTCTGGTAATTTTCTCAACACAGCCATGGGGTTACTGTTTGATAACATATGCTTCTTTTATCTCCATTTTCCTTGGTACGCATTATTAAAGCCACATAAAATTTCCCCTATAAGGTACAAAAGACCTGTGTAATATAAATCATTAATACCATGTAATAAGATTCTTGGTCTACAGACTTGATGTGCTACAGCTATCCTCAATCCTGGATCTCATTTAAATTATTGGGGTTCTTCCCCTGCAAATTATAATATACAGATACTGCATCAAACTGACCTTAGAAAGCTCCTCCTTTTAAGTGGTTTCATGGAAAGCTGCCTGAAGTTTTTAAAAGGTGACCTACATCCAGGTAAAGCAGTTTCAGTCTCAGCTCTGCCCCTTACTAGCTTATATTTGAACAGAGCAGCAATACCTTTACATCTCATTATACTCATCTCTAAAATGAGAGTAATTGCTTTGTCTACTCATCTAATCACAAACATGGTTTTTAAGAATTATGATCTTTCTTATAATTGCAAAACCCAAAGTACAACACCCCACATTTCTAACTCTTTATGTGTGTTTCATTTTAAAGAAAAAAAAAATAAAATAACCAAACAGCATGTTCATGGAGTAAAGTGGCACCTTTCCAGGTTTTTGATTTACAACTTCAATGCAATGCATGCTAAGTCGATTCAGTCTTGTCTGACTCTTTCCAACCCTATGCACTGTAGCCCTCCTAGCTCCTTCTGTCCATGGGAATTCTCCAGGCAAGAATACTGGAGTGGGCTGCCATGCCCTTCTCCAAGGGATCTTACCCATTCAGGGATAGGACCTGCATATCTCACAACTGCTGCTTTAGCAGGCAGGTTCTTTACCATTAGCACCACCTGGGAAGCCCTTAAATGCAATGCTTTAACCCATATTATTGGCTATGAGAGAGAAAAACCTGATCATAGTAACCGGATAAAGGAGCAAGAGATCTTGCTGAGGTTTCAGACAATGACAATCACACAGTGTAGGTTACCGACTAAAACTAATGTGTGTTAGTTGCTCAGTTGTGTCCGACTCTTTGCGAGCCCGCCAGGCTCCTCCTCTATCCGTGGGATTCTCCAGGCAAGATTATTGGAGTGAGTCCATTTCCCTCTCCAGGGGTTCTTTTCAACCCAGGGATCGAACCCAGGTCTCCCACATTACGTGTGGATTCTTTACTGTCTGAGCTACTGAAACTAATATAAAGCTTAATAAAATTTCATGTACCAAACAAAAAAGAAAAAAAAAAAACCCTCAAGAATGAAACTTCAGATAGTGCCATTGAAAATATTAATCGTGATGATGTACAAACTACCTTACAACTGTAAGGCCAAATTCCATTTTTTAAAAAAAGTAAAACGCCCTTCCTCCTTTTAAGTGGTTTCATGGAAAGCTGCCTGAAGTTTTTAAAAGGTGACCTACATCCAGGTAAAGCAGTTTCAGTCTCAGCTCTGCCCCTTACTAGCTTATATTTGAACAGAGCAGCAATACCTTTACATCTCATTATACTCATCTCTAAAATGAGAGTAATTGCTTTGTCTACTCATCTAATCACAAACATGGTTTTTAAGAATTATGATCTTTCTTATAATTGCAAAACCCAAAGTACAACACCCCACATTTCTAACTCTTTATGTGTGTTTCATTTTAAAGAAAAAAAAAATAAAATAACCAAACAGCATGTTCATGGAGTAAAGTGGCACCTTTCCAGGTTTTTGATTTACAACTTCAATGCAATGCATGCTAAGTCGATTCAGTCTTGTCTGACTCTTTCCAACCCTATGCACTGTAGCCCTCCTAGCTCCTTCTGTCCATGGGAATTCTCCAGGCAAGAATACTGGAGTGGGCTGCCATGCCCTTCTCCAAGGGATCTTACCCATTCAGGGATAGGACCTGCATATCTCACAACTGCTGCTTTAGCAGGCAGGTTCTTTACCATTAGCACCACCTGGGAAGCCCTTAAATGCAATGCTTTAACCCATATTATTGGCTATGAGAGAGAAAACCTGATCATAGAAACCCGGATAAAGGAGCAAGAGATCTTGCTGAGGTTTCAGACAATGACAATCACACAGTGTAGGTTACCGACTAAAACTAATGTGTGTTAGTTGCTCAGTTGTGTCCGACTCTTTGCGAGCCCGCCAGGCTCCTCCTCTATCCGTGGGATTCTCCAGGCAAGATTATTGGAGTGAGTCCATTTCCCTCTCCAGGGGTTCTTTTCAACCCAGGGATCGAACCCAGGTCTCCCACATTACGTGTGGATTCTTTACTGTCTGAGCTACTGAAACTAATATAAAGCTTAATAAAATTTCATGTACCAAACAAAAAAGAAAAAAAAAAAAAACCCTCAAGAATGAAACTTCAGATAGTGCCATTGAAAATATTAATCGTGATGATGTACAAACTACCTAGGATACAATACGTGTTTGTCCCTTCCCTTCTCCACCAGTTTTCCTCTTCATAAATGGCCAAATTCCATTTGAACTGTTGGCAGTCCAGATCAGTACCCTTTCATTGTCTCTCAGCTACCTCTTGACCCTGTTCTTATCTTTTCCCACATCACCTTCCTGTACTTCCTGGCCTTTTCGCTTCCAAGGGCCAAGGCCTTTTCCCATCTCCCTGACCTGAACCATCAACTGCGTAGCCCGTCAGCGATGGCTCCTCAGGTCAGCTTTAGCGGCTGGGGCTCAACTCTGCGACTCGAGGCAGGACGGAGTTAAAGCAACTGCTGGCTGGGGCTGCTCACACCCAGCCCAGATCCTTCGCGCTCATCCTCCTGGCTCTCTGGCTCAGAACAGCGGGAGAAGCGAAGGCACCACTGGAGTGATGACATGTGATTCTCTCCCTTCCCCCCCCTTCTCATTTTTCTTTCCACGTGCAGAACCCGGAAAGAGCGGCTCTGACCGCGCTCGCCCCGGCGGTTGCCATGGTTACACGAGAGCAGCGGCGACCCCGGAGCTGGGTCTCCTCCCGGCTCGAGTCTCCCTCCCCCTCCACCCTTTGCATCCGTGAGGGACCCCCCTCCACACACGCCCACGGGAGGAGAACCGCTCCGGCTGCTTTCGAGACGTTCAGCTCCCCGCCCTTCCCTGGCGAACGGGCGCTGACAAGCTAAGGAAGGATGGGCGGGGCTTTGGTGGGGAAAGAAGAGTCCTCGTAGAGGCACTGGCCTTTTCCTACAGCTCCACTCGGGGCTAAACGGCGGACAGTTCGCCTATGTCACTTCAGTCTCCGTGACTCGGCAAGGGGACCTCAAGCCGTCGCAGCTGCTGAGCGCGCGGCTCGCGTCTAGTTCCCTCGAGTCCGGGCCGGTGGCCGGAGCGCGGCGCCGCCGCCTCCTGCTGTCAGGTCCTCTCCGCGCGCTGGGACGCCAGCAAAACTCCCAAAGGCTACCAACATAGAATAGTAAAAAATTAATTTCATGTACCAAACAAAAAGAAAAAACCCTCAAGAATGAAACTTCAGATAGTGCCATTGAAAATATTAATCGTGATGATGTACAAACTACCTAGGATACAATACGTGTTTGTCCCTTCCCTTCTCCACCAGTTTTCCTCTTCATAAATGGCCAAATTCCATTTGAACTGTTGGCAGTCCAGATCAGTACCCTTTCATTGTCTCTCAGCTACCTCTTGACCCTGTTCTTATCTTTTCCCACATCACCTTCCTGTACTTCCTGGCCTTTTCGCTTCCAAGGGCCAAGGCCTTTTCCCATCTCCCTGACCTGAACCATCAACTGCGTAGCCCGTCAGCGATGGCTCCTCAGGTCAGCTTTAGCGGCTGGGGCTCAACTCTGCGACTCGAGGCAGGACGGAGTTAAAGCAACTGCTGGCTGGGGCTGCTCACACCCAGCCCAGATCCTTCGCGCTCATCCTCCTGGCTCTCTGGCTCAGAACAGCGGGAGAAGCGAAGGCACCACTGGAGTGATGACATGTGATTCTCTCCCTTCCCCACCCTTCTCATTTTTCTTTCCACGTGCAGAACCCGGAAAGAGCGGCTCTGACCGCGCTCGCCCCGGCGGTTGCCATGGTTACACGAGAGCAGCGGCGACCCCGGAGCTGGGTCTCCTCCCGGCTCGAGTCTCCCTCCCCCTCCACCCTTTGCATCCGTGAGGGACCCCGCTCCACACACGCCCACGGGAGGAGAACCGCTCCGGCTGCTTTCGAGACGTTCAGCTCCCCGCCCTTCCCTGGCGAACGGGCGCTGACAAGCTAAGGAAGGATGGGCGGGGCTTTGGTGGGGAAAGAAGAGTCCTCGTAGAGGCACTGGCCTTTTCCTACAGCTCCACTCGGGGCTAAACGGCGGACAGTTCGCCTATGTCACTTCAGTCTCCGTGACTCGGCAAGGGGACCTCAAGCCGTCGCAGCTGCTGAGCGCGCGGCTCGCGTCTAGTTCCCTCGAGTCCGGGCCGGTGGCCGGAGCGCGGCGCCGCCGCCTCCTGCTGTCAGGTCCTCTCCGCGCGCTGGGACGCCAGCAAAACTCAGCCCAAGAGGCTGAACTCCAGTCGCGAGGGAAGGAGAATCAGGAGGGGCCGAAAACGGCCCGGGCGCTGCCAGGGCGGACCACTGACGCGTGGACGCGGGGCGCGTGGGGAGCAGCCCGGGGCGGTGGGGGGGCGGGTAACACCGGCGGGTTCAGGTCCCGGCCGCGGTCCCATCCGGGCCTCTAAGAAGCGAGCGCCGCCGAGGCTAGCAGCGGGGGTGCCCGGCTCCCTCCAGAGAGCGTTTGGCAAGCACCGCCTTGCCCGGTCAGCCAGCGTGGACGCCGGTGTCCGCCTCCAACTTGCCCCTCTGAGCCCGGGAGGATGCGAGCGCCCGTCCGACGGGGCGTCGCGGTTCCCTCGCGGGGCCACAGGCGTGGCCCGTCCCTCCCCCGAAGCACCGGCGCACCGGCGGCCGCCGCGGTCTCCCCTCCCCCCAACCGTCGAGGGCACGGAGCGAGCGAGGGCGCAGACGCCCCCGGTGTCTCCGGCTCGTCGGCGAAGGAACCTGCCTCCGGCGGGGCCACGGGGCACGTTCAGACGCGCTCGCGGCCGCCGGCGCCCCGGAGGCGGGGAGAGAGCGCGCGCCGTTCCCGGGCGCGCGTCGGGAGGAAAACTTTGCCTGCCCGGCTCTGGCTGCGGCGGCAAGCGGGGGCTGCGCCCGCACCGTCCGCGCCTCAGCGCCCCTTTCTCCGTCCGGCCCCCCGCGCACCCACTCCTGTCACCCCCGGGAAGCTCCTTCCGCCCGTGAGGGACCCCGCTCCACACACGCCCACGGGAGGAGAACCGCTCCGGCTGCTTTCGAGACGTTCAGCTCCCCGCCCTTCCCTGGCGAACGGGCGCTGACAAGCTAAGGAAGGATGGGCGGGGCTTTGGTGGGGAAAGAAGAGTCCTCGTAGAGGCACTGGCCTTTTCCTACAGCTCCACTCGGGGCTAAACGGCGGACAGTTCGCCTATGTCACTTCAGTCTCCGTGACTCGGCAAGGGGACCTCAAGCCGTCGCAGCTGCTGAGCGCGCGGCTCGCGTCTAGTTCCCTCGAGTCCGGGCCGGTGGCCGGAGCGCGGCGCCGCCGCCTCCTGCTGTCAGGTCCTCTCCGCGCGCTGGGACGCCAGCAAAACTCAGCCCAAGAGGCTGAACTCCAGTCGCGAGGGAAGGAGAATCAGGAGGGGCCGAAAACGGCCCGGGCGCTGCCAGGGCGGACCACTGACGCGTGGACGCGGGGCGCGTGGGGAGCGGCCCGGGGCGGTGGGGGGGCGGGTAACACCGGCGGGTTCAGGTCCCGGCCGCGGTCCCATCCGGGCCTCTAAGAAGCGAGCGCCGCCGAGGCTAGCAGCGGGGGTGCCCGGCTCCCTCCAGAGAGCGTTTGGCAAGCACCGCCTTGCCCGGTCAGCCAGCGTGGACGCCGGTGTCCGCCTCCAACTTGCCCCTCTGAGCCCGGGAGGATGCGAGCGCCCGTCCGACGGGGCGTCGCGGTTCCCTCGCGGGGCCACAGGCGTGGCCCGTCCCTCCCCCGAAGCACCGGCGCACCGGCGGCCGCCGCGGTCTCCCCTCCCCCCAACCGTCGAGGGCACGGAGCGAGCGAGGGCGCAGACGCCCCCGGTGTCTCCGGCTCGTCGGCGAAGGAACCTGCCTCCGGCGGGGCCACGGGGCACGTTCAGACGCGCTCGCGGCCGCCGGCGCCCCGGAGGCGGGGAGAGAGCGCGCGCCGTTCCCGGGCGCGCGTCGGGAGGAAAACTTTGCCTGCCCGGCTCTGGCTGCGGCGGCAAGCGGGGGCTGCGCCCGCACCGTCCGCGCCTCAGCGACCCTTTCTCCGTCCGGCCCCCCGCGCACCCACTCCTGTCACCCCCGGGAAGCTCCTTCCGCCCTAGAACATTCCTCATCTCCCAGCCGCTCGGCATCCTCACTCGGGACCCTCGGCCACCCCCGAATCCAGTCAGCCCTGCGGAGCCCCGCGGTCCCCGCGGCGCCCTGCCGCAGGGGCAGCAGGTGACCCGAAACCTGCCTTACCTGCCGCGAGCTCGTCTCCCTCCTCGCTCGGGGCCCGCCGCCTCTTCAGGGAGCGAGGAAAGGGAGGCCCGGCGGTGGGCGAGCGAGGCGACGACCCGGGACGCCGGCGCGACCCCCTCCGAGCGGCGGCGCTGGCAGAGCCGCGGGCGGCCCTGGCGGAGCGCGGAGGCTGCGGCCGCCGAGACCGGGCGGGAGGCAGGGGGCGCTGCTGACCCCCGAGCGCTCGGCCGGAGCGGCGCAGAGCCAGGCACCAGCTGGAGCGGAGGGGCGGCGAGGGTGGCGAGCAAAGGCACGCTCGGCGCGGGAGGCCGGCTTTTAAGTTTGTGGTGCGACCGCAGCAGCTGTCCCGGGAGAGACTCGGTCTTTCTAAAAAGGGGATGCTCAGAACGCCGGGGATTACCTCTCCCCTTCCGATCTCCTCCCCCAGCCCTCGGCCCCCCTTCCCTGTGCGCGCGCCAGGCCTCCCCAGCGTGCAGAAGTCCATCCCCGTCGGCGCGCGGGCTGTCAGCGGCGGGGATTAAATGCAGCCCCAGCCGCGCCGGGGGATCTTTCCGGACAGGGCACTCTGTATGTGAGAAGAACTTCTGACGTTTGCGCCCCCGCGCCCCGCGTGAATTTAGGGCCTGCTTATTCTATACCATGCAGTCTCCAAAAACTCCCTGCGGAAGAAACAGGACAAACCTTGTCTCAAAAAAAAAAAAAAAATTAAAAATTAAAAAAATCCAAGACTCTAAAAGAGCACCTGTGTTCCAATGTATATAACCCCGATCCGCTGTTATCGTTACTGGCCTTGAAAGATGAGCGACAGAGATCCGCCCTCCACTGAAGGGCTGCCATCGAGGAAGGGCCAGGCAGAAGGAAAACAAAACCCAAGCACACGCACAAGCACACACAAGATGTAAGTCTTTTTCCCTCTTTACCTCCTACCAGACCGGCTTATTCCTATCGTAGTGGTCCTTTGTAGATTTGTACGCACCGTGGGCACGCAATGAAAAAACAAAAAAAAACAAAAAAACTTAGAAGTGTGTGAGGACCAGGATGAATCCACATTTTGTGGAGCCTGGCACTCAACACGATTTGGAGGTGGGAGACTCTTTAGGAAGAGGAACACAGAAATATTAATAGTTTGATTCTACAGCTTTTAGAGAGACCTATGACGTAGGAATTTGACATCAGGCTGACCTCAGGGACATGGGGAAGGCCTGTGCGAATGATGAGTCTTGAATTTAGGCCTTACTGGCTGCGTGGTAAATCCTTCTGTTATTGAAACTCTAGGTCTATGTTCATACACCTTGCACTTCTTAGTCCCAAACATAAAACCGACTTGAGGTTGGACCTCTGAAAAAAGTGAGGCAGCCCGGGGGAACTGCAATTGTCAACTTGATTTAAGAGCACAGTTTGTAAGGTCTCAGAGCACCGTTGGCAAAAGACAAGGGGCTGTTGGTTTGGGGGCAGTGAGCAGACAATGGAAACAATGGAAGAACTGGTCTGGGGGAGGAGAGTCTTCATTCAGGCTTCCCTCTGCAGCAGAGAGCTGAGGGCCACCACTGCTAAATGAGTCATTTTAACTTACAGATGGCTGGTGGCAGAGCCAGTTTAGGAGGGACTCAAGTTTCCTGACTCTGACCAAGGTTCTTTCCTGTGTCTCATACTGCCCCATCACTGTAACCTTGGTTTTGACCGTCAACCAACCAACCCCATAATTTTCCTCTTTGGATACAGGAAAATTTGCAGACTGTTCCAACATATAGCCATGTGTTTTTCTGCATGCTTGCTATTCAGTGTCATACTGTCATTTTATAATTAACCATACACTTGATAATGTTTGTTACATTTTAAAATATTTTTATATTGTTTTTGTTTAGGCCATTGTCCCCAGTCCAAATTGCAAGTTCATTATAAGGACAAAATGCCTCTTTGTCTCCCCCAGCATCGCTTAGGGTTTTGTGCATGGTGGCTTTGTGGTAAGTAGCTTTTGACTTTTTCTCTATTTATTAATTTTCTAATAATTTTGTCAGTTTGTTGGCCAGAATGTTGTATTTAAGTAGAATTTTGGTTAACTCTGGATTTCCCCCTTTTTCCTCCTGTCTAAAATCCTAGCTTAATATGCTGAAGCCAAATGACATCTCCCTTTTGCTACTGTCTGAACCTTTTCCACAAAACCCCTAAAGATATAATCACTCCCTGCTGTTGTTCAAAAGTACTTTGATTTGTGTTGTTTCCCCAGCTTCTAAAACAATGCCTATGAATTTGTATTAAGCTGATTTAGTTTGAAGTACCTTGACTTCAAATTTAGACTGCATGTACTAGGGCATCCTGAACATACCATGAGAAGACAACATCTGGAAACTGGGTTCTGTGCTTTCTTTCCTTTTAATTACTCTGAGCACGCAGCAGGCAGAGTCAACCACACAGCTCAGTTGTGATAAATGGCCTCAGCTGTGTTCGGGGCTTTGTAATCCTCACGATACTTCTCTGAGTGTCTCCCATATGGTGGGTGCTTAACAAATATTTGGGGGTTGAATGAGTTAAGGAAAACAGTGGGTGTGATGACAATAATTAGTCTTCGAATTTATTTCTGAAATTTCTACTAACTCTACAGGATCCCACTACTATGTATGGTTTTACAAGCCTTTTTAAGAGTTTACAATTTACTGTTATCAAAAGCAGTTTGGTAACCTGGCCTGTGGTGTTGGTTAATACCCACCCAATGTGGGTCTTTGAAATAACAATCAGTAGGAAAAATATTTTACATCAAGTTTTATTAAAATGTAAACTGTGTATACACTTTAACTTATCTTCATGGGTGACTAGTCAAGATACAGCAAAGGATCCTTAATTACACTGAAAGAGATGTGTGTGTACTAACTCACACACACAGTGGATGATTCTTGGCAACCCTATGGACTGTAACCCACCAGGCTCCTCTATCCATGGAATTCTGCAGTAAAGAAAACTGGAGTTATTTGCCATTCCTCCTCCAGTGGGTCTTCCTGTCTCGGGGATCAAACCCACATCTTCTGCACTGCAGGTGAATTCTTCCCCTCTGAGCCACAGGGAAGCCCTGTGTATCATCAGGCCTATCTAACTGGTGCTGTTGTATCTCTTCTAGTCTGAGGGGGAAAAAAAAAAGAAAGATAGGAAAAAACAAAATTCTTTCCAGGTACTTGGAAACATTGTTGAATGAGTAAACATGTCTTGAGGGTCCAGTTTTTCCTCTGTGACACATCACTCATCTTCATTAAGGCTCAGAAATTGAATCAAAGTCATTTTTACTGTATAGTAGTAGATATATATTAGATAATATGAAATATACTACTTCATAAGGATTGCATTTTAATACTGAATGAAGCCAACAAATAAAATTCTAACTGTAGAATTTTAAGAATCATCATTCTGTGTTGGGAGCCATAAAGCAAAGTAGCAGGGATGGAAAAGGGTGGAATAGGTGTATTCTAGGCTTTTCCAATTCCACATATAGCTACATCTGCCCAAAAGCAGGCACGAGAAAGATAATTACTGGGTCCAGAATTTAAATCTAGAAAAATCTCAGAGGATTTGACTACTCTTTCAGCAGAAGGTACTCTTCTGTAAAATTTTCTGTTGACAAAACATATGAAAATTAAAAGGAAAAAGACAGATAAAAGAGAGTTTGCAAAGTTCTGTGCACAGAAACAAGTAAGTGGAGATGAAACCCAAGTCATTTAGTGTTCACTTGTATAAAACCATTCAGAATTTGGTCAGACATAAAACCACTCTGCCTTATAAATGAAAATACTACTTTATGAATATTTTCACACATATTAGTACATCAGTACCTACAGATAAAAAATGTTATTATACTTATATGAGAAAACTGGGATATGTGTTAGTTTATGTCTGATTGAAGCAAGTGATGGCATGGGTTGAAAGCAGCTCACTCACCTCTTAATCTTCTGTCAGATATTTCCCTTTATAAACTGAAGATGTTTTTTCCCATCTATTTCATTTGATCATGACAATTCACTCATCACTGGATCATTAGGTAGTAACATATTAAGATCATTATATCGTGTTTAGTGGTGGAAAAAAACACACCTGACTTTCACCTTTAATGCAGTTACTAATTGCACAGGCATAGAACTCTCAGAAGTAAATGGATCCCTGTTTTTCATCATCAAATAAAGACAGAAGATAGTTTATAGTTAGCTAGTCAGAATATGAAACTGTAATGTCTTGATGTTTTAAACTCTTACACCATCATAAATAATCATAAACAGAGTTAGAAGAGGTTTCAAAGGCCTTCTAGTCCTCATGTTATAAACGGGGAAATGAAGGCCAAGAAGAGTAATCATCTAGCTTCTTGTGACTCCTGCCTTGATGCCCTCTGTGAGAAAGCACCCTGCTATATAGCCTTTTTTTTCCTTTGGAAAAGAAAAAAATAGAGCTATTTTTCAGACCCTTTCCAAGCCAGAATCTTAAGGTTATATTTACTTAGCTGGGTTGGGGTGTGGTGAATAATTAAATTCAGCAGGAATGCACTTCAAAACAAAAATAAAAACACAGCCCAACCCCTTTGGCCCAAGTCCTGAGACCTCAGAAAAGAAAACCTCCTTGACTATGAACATTCACTGGAGGTTGGAAAGGCTTTCTGTGTCTGATATAGGACTCCACAGAGCTATTGAAGAAAGGGGTAGTTTAAAATCAAATAAATGACTCTCTTTTTTTAACAATGTTCTTATATAAACAAGCCACCCCAAAGAAATGTTTAAAGTGAAAAGAAATAACTTTCCTATACATCATATGAGAAAAAAATATCTTTAAGTTTTATCTTTTTTTAATACCTCATACCACCACCACTCCACCCTTAGAGCATGCTTTAGACATAGTGTATTCTAAGAAAGGGGAAGAGAGGGAGGGATTCCCGTGATACCTAACTGTGGTAAGCCTTATTTATTTAAGAGTGATGAAACCAAGAAAAATATGCCCTCTTGTGGCTTATTTGTTCTAGTTCACAACTAATCAACAGTGCCCTATTATTTCCTGAAACTCAAAATACCTATATTCCAAGCGGAATTAAACTATTCCTTTGTGCAGTCACTGGAGAGAACAGGTCTGTGCAGACAGCTCTGGTTTTCATTAGTTTTAGATCATGACAATTCACTCATCACTGGATCATTAGGTAGTAACATATTAAGATCATTATATCGTGTTTAGTGGTGGAAAAAAAACACACCTGACTTTCACCTTTAATGCAGTTACTAATTGCACAGGCATAGAACTCTCAGAAGTAAATGGATCCCTGTTTTTCATCATCAAATAAAGACAGAAGATAGTTTATAGTTAGCTAGTCAGAATATGAAACTGTAATGTCTTGATGTTTTAAACTCTTACACCATCATAAATAATCATAAACAGAGTTAGAAGAGGTTTCAAAGGCCTTCTAGTCCTCATGTTATAAACGGGGAAATGAAGGCCAAGAAGAGTAATCATCTAGCTTCTTGTGACTCCTGCCTTGATGCCCTCTGTGAGAAAGCACCCTGCTATATAGCCTTTTTTCCTTTGGAAAAGAAAAAATAGAGCTATTTTTCAGACCCTTTCCAAGCCAGAATCTTAAGGTTATATTTACTTAGCTGGGTTGGGGTGTGGTGAATAATTAAATTCAGCAGGAATGCACTTCAAAACAAAAATAAAAACACAGCCCAACCCCTTTGGCCCAAGTCCTGAGACCTCAGAAAAGAAAACCTCCTTGACTATGAACATTCACTGGAGGTTGGAAAGGCTTTCTGTGTCTGATATAGGACTCCACAGAGCTATTGAAGAAAGGGGTAGTTTAAAATCAAATAAATGACTCTCTTTTTTTAACAATGTTCTTATATAAACAAGCCACCCCAAAGAAATGTTTAAAGTGAAAAGAAATAACTTTCCTATACATCATATGAGAAAAAAATATCTTTAAGTTTTATCTTTTTTTAATACCTCATACCACCACCACTCCACCCTTAGAGCATGCTTTAGACATAGTGTATTCTAAGAAAGGGGAAGAGAGGGAGGGATTCCTGTGATACCTAACTGTGGTAAGCCTTATTTATTTAAGAGTGATGAAACCAAGAAAAATATGCCCTCTTGTGGCTTATTTGTTCTAGTTCACAACTAATCAACAGTGCCCTATTATTTCCTGAAACTCAAAATACCTATATTCCAAGCGGAATTAAACTATTCCTTTGTGCAGTCACTGGAGAGAACAGGTCTGTGCAGACAGCAGGAAGGCATTCCAAGACTTCTGCTTTGTTCAAGGTCATATGCAGCAACTTAGCCGCAACGAAATCAGTATCACTTAAAACAGGGGAAGATTTTCCAAAATAACCCACAGATTCTTACAGATATTATAAAAGCACCTTCCAAATAAATGCATTAGATAGAATTTCTTTCCTAAATAGTGAGGTTTGTGTTGGATAAACGTAAACCATCAGTGTCCACAAATAGGAGAAAATTCATGATTTCCTTTCCTACTTTATTTTTGCCTCTAATATTTCTTTAGCTGTGGGATAAACGTTTTTTCCATAAAAACGTAAAATGTATCATACAGTAGTTAAGAGAATCCTGATTTTAATTCTCTGAATATTTTTCTCTCCATGTTTCTTCAGAAATGAAAATAGAACAAGTGTATTAAATCCTATGATTTACATATATATATATATGTGTATATACACACACATATATATGTGCATATATATATATATATATATATTAAAATGCCAATCATGTTTTCCTAAAACAGCAAAGTCGAGATGGGTTTAGTGAAAAATGATCTCTACTGATCAAGTGAATGACTGTCATGTAACTATCATTTAAGTAACTTAGAAACTAAGTGAATGTCAAGAGTTTAAAACAGACCAGAATGCTAAATCCTTATTCCAACACTGTTATTTTGCATACAAAAAATGACTTAAATAACACATTTTCCATTTGACTGTATCTGCTTGTGTGTTAAGTGGGCCATTTCCTAATCTGCACCCTTACTTTAGCAAGTTCTCTGCTGAAATAGACAGAATTGTATCTCACTTATCAAAGAGTAAATACCGCTTTCTAAAATGCCCCAAATAACTTGGACCTATTGTTTTTCTAAAGTACAAGCTTAAATGGAATCCTGTAGCTTAAGTTTATCTAGCTCAGTGATCATTCTGACCCTCGAAGCATAGATAAACTTTATTGGAATTTTTATTTTCAAGGAAAATTCATTCATAAAATAGTTAAAGATTTTAAATTGCGTTTACTTTGATTTAGTGAATAGTCATGAGCTACTATATTACTATTAAAAATATTGCCTTCTCTTTCTACTTGACATTTTAATAAAATTATCTTTACCTACGGCAAGCAGAGTTTTACCTTGCAAAGTTTATTCATGTGTTTGCCAATGAAATCTACATTTAAGGTCTATGAAACAACAAAACTCTGTAAAAGTAAAATATTCTATGATATTACATGCATTTAAAACACCTTCCAAATAAATGCATTAGATAGAATTTCTTTCCTAAATAGTGAGGTTTGTGTTGGATAAACGTAAACCATCAGTGTCCACAAATAGGAGAAAATTCATGATTTCCTTTCCTACTTTATTTTTGCCTCTAATATTTCTTTAGCTGTGGGATAAACGTTTTTTCCATAAAAACGTAAAATGTATCATACAGTAGTTAAGAGAATCCTGATTTTAATTCTCTGAATATTTTTCTCTCCATGTTTCTTCAGAAATGAAAATAGAACAAGTGTATTAAATCCTATGATTTACATATATATATATATGTGTATATACACACACATATATATGTGCATATATATATATATATATATATTAAAATGCCAATCATGTTTTCCTAAAACAGCAAAGTCGAGATGGGTTTAGTGAAAAATGATCTCTACTGATCAAGTGAATGACTGTCATGTAACTATCATTTAAGTAACTTAGAAACTAAGTGAATGTCAAGAGTTTAAAACAGACCAGAATGCTAAATCCTTATTCCAACACTGTTATTTTGCATACAAAAAATGACTTAAATAACACATTTTCCATTTGACTGTATCTGCTTGTGTGTTAAGTGGGCCATTTCCTAATCTGCACCCTTACTTTAGCAAGTTCTCTGCTGAAATAGACAGAATTGTATCTCACTTATCAAAGAGTAAATACCGCTTTCTAAAATGCCCCAAATAACTTGGACCTATTGTTTTTCTAAAGTACAAGCTTAAATGGAATCCTGTAGCTTAAGTTTATCTAGCTCAGTGATCATTCTGACCCTCGAAGCATAGATAAACTTTATTGGAATTTTTATTTTCAAGGAAAATTCATTCATAAAATAGTTAAAGATTTTAAATTGCGTTTACTTTGATTTAGTGAATAGTCATGAGCTACTATATTACTATTAAAAATATTGCTTTCTCTTTCTACTTGACATTTTAATAAAATTATCTTTACCTACGGCAAGCAGAGTTTTACCTTGCAAAGTTTATTCATGTGTTTGCCAATGAAATCTACATTTAAGGTCTATGAAACAACAAAACTCTGTAAAAGTAAAATATTCTATGATATTACATGCATTTAAAACATTATATCTAATTTTACAATATGTAAAATTTCCAATTCTAAGAATGGAGCTGATTTTGAAAGATAAAAACATGACCATTTAAAAATGTATCAAGAAATTAGTATTTCACTAATTAAGAATAAGAATAAAAGATAAGTGGTCTACACTAATGAAACTCAATGTTGTAAGTATAATATGATTGATAGCATGTCCAGTATTAAAAGTGGTGATCTTCCAATGTTAACTATTAAAGTATTTTGAACTTATGATATTAAAACAGTGAGGTATTGGTTAAAGATCAGATAAACAAATAAGACAAATTAGAACTCTAGAAAATAGATCTAGATATATAATCATGTTCTAGCTCCAAACTTGAGTGGACAATAATTGCCTTCTTTTAAGGAATTCCCTGGTGGTGCAATGGTTAAGACTTCACACTTTCACTGCCAAGGGTGCATTGGGTATCTAAGATCCCATATCCCCCAAGCTGTGCAGCACAGCCCCCTAGCCCAAAGTCGTCTTCTTTAAAAAGTTGCTTTTGTTATGTGTCACTTGAAATACAAAAAATATCACACACATATGTATACACAATAAACACACGTGTTTACACACCTGTCTACTTAATAAAATAGAACTCACATTGAAGAAGATGCAACCTAACTTAAAAGAAAATTACGACTGTCTGAACTTTTCTTTGTGTCCCTCCCTGATTCCATCCTCTTGCCTACCATACAGAAATGAACAATATTCTAAATTTACTGCTTATTTTCTCTGCCTTTTTTCTGTACTTATGTATACAGCTCGAAACAATATATTACTGGCTGTGTTGTTCTTATTAACTTTATATAAATAATAATAGCTTTCTAAAAATAATAATTTTTGTGACTTTTGTTACTCAGCAGTGTCTAAGACTCATCTTCCCTATCGTGTATCCTGTTGTTTAGTTCATTTTCCTTGCTTTTAATGATGTTATTGTATGAATACATCATGAGTTACCCATTCTCATGTTGATAGCCAACTGAGTTGTTTCTAGTATTTTGCTATCACCAACAATGCTTCATGAACATGCTTGAATATGTCACTTTATTTTTTTCTGTTTCTCAGGCCCTTTATGAACCAGTTATGAATACAGAAACCAATCCAAGCATTTAATTGGCAAGCCAAAGGCATTTAAGATAGGGAACTGGAACACAGGGAAATAGATGAAAAAATGTTGGAAGGAGCAACAAAAGAAAGAATAACAGGGTCTGAAAGAGTAACAGGAAAAGAATGACACTTAGAGATTAGATCCTACTAATGTTCCAAAGCTTCAAGTCTCTGTGAGATGTTCCACTACATACTAGATCTGCTAAGATGTGCTTCCTTGACAAGGGCTGGGCTGATGAAAAATGCTATCTCTGCAATGCAAGAGTTAGAAACCTTTGACTCTGTTGTTTCTTCACCTGCAGCTACCAAGAACGATCAGAACTTGCTTCATTTTGAGACCCAGAAACATAAAGCCTTTCTGTTTCTCATCTGTTGATCTTCTACAATTTTTTTTTTTCTCTTAACTAAATCTAACCAAAGAGCAGATGGCAAAGTAATATAAAGTGGTCTAAAGACTTGAGCGGACTTTTCATAAAGAGTGTATTTAAGGGGCCAATAACATCTGCAGCTACCAGGGAAATGCAAATTAAAGCCACAATGTGATTCCATTATGTACCCACCAGAATGACCAAAATGAAAGGACAAAATGCCAATAGTTGCTAAGGATGGGAGCATCCAAACTCTCATACACTGTGGGTAGAAATGTAAATTTTTACAACCATTTTGGAAAACTCTTTTTAGCATTATCTATCAAACCCTAAATGTATGCGTAATCTATAACCAGCAATTCTCTACAGAGGCTGAGCCCAAGAAAAAAATGTATAAATATTTTCATCAAACGTACAATAATGTTCATGACAGCATTATTTAAAATAGTCTCACATGGAAATCATGCAAACTGTCCTCAACAATAGGATGGGTAGTGTATTGTGGACAGCTCACATAAGGACTGTTTATAGGGCAATAAAAATAAACTACAACTGTACCAGCAATATGCATTAGTTGCAGAAAACCAATAGTTACTGAAAGAAGATAGATACACATAGTATGATTCATAGTTAATCTTTTTTTTTTTTTTTTTGCAGAAGTAAGTTGGTTGATTTTAACAATCATATAGAAAATAATCATGCATCTAAGATGAGAACTGACTCTTCCAGAGCAATAGCAAACAAAATCATTTTATTGGTTCAAGTTTACTTTAAGATGGAAACACAGGGAAATAGATGAAAAAATGTTGGAAGGAGCAACAAAAGAAAGAATAACAGGGTCTGAAAGAGTAACAGGAAAAGAATGACACTTAGAGATTAGATCCTACTAATGTTCCAAAGCTTCAAGTCTCTGTGAGATGTTCCACTACATACTAGATCTGCTAAGATGTGCTTCCTTGACAAGGGCTGGGCTGATGAAAGATGCTATCTCTGCAATGCAAGAGTTAGAAACCTTTGACTCTGTTGTTTCTTCACCTGCAGCTACCAAGAACGATCAGAACTTGCTTCATTTTGAGACCCAGAAACATAAAGCCTTTCTGTTTCTCATCTGTTGATCTTCTACAATTTTTTTTTTCTCTTAACTAAATCTAACCAAAGAGCAGATGGCAAAGTAATATAAAGTGGTCTAAAGACTTGAGCGGACTTTTCATAAAGAGTGTATTTAAGGGGCCAATAACATCTGCAGCTACCAGGGAAATGCAAATTAAAGCCACAATGTGATTCCATTATGTACCCACCAGAATGACCAAAATGAAAGGACAAAATGCCAATAGTTGCTAAGGATGGGAGCATCCAAACTCTCATACACTGTGGGTAGAAATGTAAATTTTTACAACCATTTTGGAAAACTCTTTTTAGCATTATCTATCAAACCCTAAATGTATGCGTAATCTATAACCAGCAATTCTCTACAGAGGCTGAGCCCAAGAAAAAAATGTATAAATATTTTCATCAAACGTACAATAATGTTCATGACAGCATTATTTAAAATAGTCTCACATGGAAATCATGCAAACTGTCCTCAACAATAGGATGGGTAGTGTATTGTGGACAGCTCACATAAGGACTGTTTATAGGGCAATAAAAATAAACTACAACTGTACCAGCAATATGCATTAGTTGCAGAAAACCAATAGTTACTGAAAGAAGATAGATACACATAGTATGATTCATAGTTAATCTTTTTTTTTTTTTTTTTTCAGAAGTAAGTTGGTTGATTTTAACAATCATATAGAAAATAATCATGCATCTAAGATGAGAACTGACTCTTCCAGAGCAATAGCAAACAAAATCATTTTATTGGTTCAAGTTTACTTTGGTGTATTTCCATAATATTTTAAAGGTTTTCTCTTAACTGTTTTGTATATTTCTTTCTTTTTATTTTTTTGACTGCACCATTCAGCCTGAGATCTTAATTTCCCAATCAGGCATTGAACCCATGGTTGTGAAAACACTGAGTCCTAACCACTGATTCCCAGGAAACTCCCATGTTTATTTCTTAATATTACATTATTTTACATTATTACTGATACTATAAATTAGGTTTCCCTTTCATTACATCTTTAGCCTGGGCATTGTTAATGGATGTAGAGGCTGTGTGCCAAGTTGCTTCAGTCCCGTCTCTTTGTGACCCCATGGACTGTAGTCCACCAAGCTCCTCTGTCCATGGGGTTCTCCAGGCAAGAATACTGTAGTGGGTTGCCATTCCCTCCTCCAGGGGGTCTTTCCAACCCACGGATAGAACTCATGTCTCTTGTCTCCTTCATTCGTAGGCAGGTTCTTCACCACTGGTGCCACCTGGGAAGACCCAGATCTAGAGGCTATTGCTGTCTATATATTAATTTTATATTTTGCTAACTTTCTGAATTCTTTCATTGTTTCCTTGACTTTCATCTTCTGCTACCATACAATTGTTAATGTCTGGTCTATTAAGGTTTGGAAGAAATCTTTAATAACTTTTTTCTTCTATAGAAATTTAACCTTTCCATCTCTACTGGCTTAAATATAGGTAAATTATATTTTCCTAGAATGTTATCTATTTAAGTTTACAAATTTGCCTGCCTAACATTAGGCAAATAATCACTTAATTTGCGATTTTTTCTGTTTCAATGATTTTTATCAGTTGGAATTTTTTTTTTCTTTTATAGTTTGAATAAGCAGGTTAGTAATTACTTTGATTTCTGACAAAAAAAAAAAAAACTGTTTCATTGATTAATTTGTTGTCCTGTTTTCTATTTTAAAGTTTATTAATTTTTGCCATGCATTAGTTATTTGCTTCCTGCTGTTATTTGTTTATTTATTTATTTTTATCACTGTAAATGCATGTTTTTCTTCAGAGTTCAATTAGAGTCAAGAGTTCTGATATGTAGTGTTAGTTTACTTTGGTGTATTTCCATAATATTTTAAAGGTTTTCTCTTAACTGTTTTGTATATTTCTTTCTTTTTATTTTTTTGACTGCACCATTCAGCCTGAGATCTTAATTTCCCAATCAGGCATTGAACCCATGGTTGTGAAAACACTGAGTCCTAACCACTGATTCCCAGGAAACTCCCATGTTTATTTCTTAATATTACATTATTTTACATTATTACTGATACTATAAATTAGGTTTCCCTTTCATTACATCTTTAGCCTGGGCATTGTTAATGGATGTAGAGGCTGTGTGCCAAGTTGCTTCAGTCCCGTCTCTTTGTGACCCCATGGACTGTAGTCCACCAAGCTCCTCTGTCCATGGGGTTCTCCAGGCAAGAATACTGTAGTGGGTTGCCATTCCCTCCTCCAGGGGGTCTTTCCAACCCACGGATAGAACTCATGTCTCTTGTCTCCTTCATTCGTAGGCAGGTTCTTCACCACTGGTGCCACCTGGGAAGACCCAGATCTAGAGGCTATTGCTGTCTATATATTAATTTTATATTTTGCTAACTTTCTGAATTCTTTCATTGTTTCCTTGACTTTCATCTTCTGCTACCATACAATTGTTAATGTCTGGTCTATTAAGGTTTGGAAGAAATCTTTAATAACTTTTTTCTTCTATAGAAATTTAACCTTTCCATCTCTACTGGCTTAAATATAGGTAAATTATATTTTCCTAGAATGTTATCTATTTAAGTTTACAAATTTGCCTGCCTAACATTAGGCAAATAATCACTTAATTTGCGATTTTTTCTGTTTCAATGATTTTTATCAGTTGGAATTTTTTTTTTCTTTTATAGTTTGAATAAGCAGGTTAGTAATTACTTTGATTTCTGACAAAAAAAAAAAAAACTGTTTCATTGATTAATTTGTTGTCCTGTTTTCTATTTTAAAGTTTATTAATTTTTGCCATGCATTAGTTATTTGCTTCCTGCTGTTATTTGTTTATTTATTTATTTTTATCACTGTAAATGCATGTTTTTCTTCAGAGTTCAATTAGAGTCAAGAGTTCTGATATGTAGTGTTGAATTGTCATTATTTTTCAGGAATTCTGCAATTTAATTTCCTATTTCTTCTTATGCCAATAAATTAATAGAATATTTTTTAATTCCAGAAGAAAGTTTTAAATTTGTTACTTTCTAAATATATCATATTATGTAAGACAATATTGTTTACAATATTTACACTTTATAGAAATTTGAGGGATTTGAGTGACCAAATATATGGTCAGTTTTCATTTTTTGTTCACTTGAGTTGACAGCCCTTTTTCTGTTATTCTGTCTGTTTTCATATGGTCTATCCTCTATTTTCTGTCTGTTTCTTCTGCCTTTGCCTGCAGTTTCTACTTCGTGAAGTTAGGTGTTTTAACATTTGGCCCATAGATAACCATGACATCTCCTTTGAGCATTATAATCTTTATTATTATAAACTGTCTCCTTTAATGCGTTTTAACTTGTTTACCAGAATTCTAACCCATGCTTTCTCATTGTTTATATTTCCTGATACATATTTGCCCATCCTTTTATTTTCATCTTTCTGAATAACATCATTTCAGATTTATTTCATTAATTCAGCATATAGTTGATATTTACTTTGAGTCAGTTTGAAAATGTTTACCTTTTAAGCTCATTATATTTAATGTAATTAATTTGTTTTGATAAAAGTCAAAATGTTTTGTACTTTATGCAATATATGTACATTTCTGTAGCTTTTTCTTTATGCTCTCTAGTTTTGTTTTTTCTTTCTGATATTTTCATTTTTAATGAGAGTGATTTTCATCAGTGGAAATGTTTTTATTTTAATTTTCCTAAATTAAACATATGAATTTTCTTTTTTTTTTTTCCTAACGTGTATTCCTTCTGACAGAACAAATTTTTCTAGTCCAGCAGAAACATGTGATTCTCTATGAAAAATTTGGGTGTAGATTTTTAAGTTTCCTACTTTCTAAGTTATTTTGATACAAATGGAGCCAGCTTTCTTCATAGATAGCTCCTTTCATTTTAGGGGAGGAAAAAGATGATGTCTTCTAATTTTACGATTCTCTTTCGCTAGACGGTTTAGTTGCTATCACTTGTTTATTCTTTCCCATCAACACCAGTCGCTCAAGGAAAATCTCTCTTTCTACTAAAATCTATGCCTTTTTGTTGTTCTGTCACTCATTAGTGTCTGACTATTTATGACATAGATATATGATTTGTCTTCCCCAAATTACTAGTTTCAATTCTGCATTTTCAAATCCTTTCTTTATAATTCTCCAGGAACTTATGCTGTGAGCTTTTCTCAGTATCTGAATGTAGGACTCTCTCATGGGTCATGTTTGCTGTGCTTACTAGACTCCCACTACCCTCTCCTCATTTCTGTTCAGTCTCCTCCTGACTCTTAGCTTCCAGATCTGACCCTACTCACTTTTGGATATTTGTTTCCTTACTTATATGTAAATTAAGGATTGTGGTATTTTATATTTTCTACTTAAGACCTAGGAATGTGTTGAGTAGCTTCATGTTCATTCCTTCTTGTTCTATATGGTTTTTTTAGAGGCTGTGAGAAGAGATCCCAATGTAAGTGGTCGTCATTATTCTCCCAGGTTTTCCTTTTTTTTTCACGAAACAGTTGCATTATGGTTTTATACCAATGTAAATTATATAATATGGAAAGAAAGCATTGAACTTTTGAAATGATTTCCTTTGCATAGAGGCAAGAGAGAATAAGGTCTAGTATCCAAGGTAAAAAAGTCACTTTTAATAAGAAAAAAGAGACTTTGTGGTGAAATGAGAGTGGGCAGAGTTACATGTACTGAGAAGCAGGTTAATGGACAGAAGATTTGTTGTGAGCTTGCACAAGTTTTCTTCTTTTTGTTTCTATTGAAGTTTAGATAATTTATGATGTTGTGTTAGTTTCTGATGTGTAGGAGAGTGATTCATTTATGTACATATATAAAGAATACATATATTCTTTTCTAGATTCTTTTTCATTGTAGGTCATTACAAGGTATCAAATATGGTTACCAGAGCTGTACAGTTTCTCTTTTTTATATATAGTAATGTATATATATAGCAAACCCAAATTCTAAACGTATCCCTTCTCTTGTTCCCCTTTGGTAACCCTAACTTTTTTTCTATAAGCCTGTTTCTGTTTTGTAAATAAATTCATCTATATCAGTTTTTAGATTCTACATATAAGTGATATCATATGATAGTTGTTTTTCTCTCTTTGGATTGTTTCAATTAGTGTGATAATCACTAGGTCTATCCATTGCTGCCTCTGTTCATATTAATGTGGGATTAAAACCTGTAGCTGAGATGAAGATTGGAGTCAGTGTAATGAGGAGGAAGTGGAAGTATGTAATAAATACCCAGAAGAGTAGGAGTATGCTAGTTTAAAAAAAAATAGCATGGTGTATGTTTCTAGCCTAATTTATTTTGGAAATATGAATATGTTCATATAATATATGTTTTCATGGGCTAATTAAATGTTGTTAGAAGTAACCAAAAGTATGGTTTTAACAAATACTTTGAAGATAGAAAGGGATGTTTTGAAAAAGACTTAAAAAGTTCCATTAGAGTTTAGACAGAAGACATAGTCTAAGATTGTGCAGAAGAGATTATACATTAAGTCTACGAACAGACTTAAGATGGCTTTGGGCAAAGTCCTTCCAGGGGAAGCAGAACTTAAACACCTGGAAAACATGGGGTGTAAGTTAGAGAGGCTGCAGAAAGAGGCTGTTTCACGTGGGAACCATGTGAACAAAGTCCTGTTATATGAATGTGGGCCATGTGTTAAGGAGAATATGAAAATGTCCAACTTTTTTGAAATAAGTATCTATGAAATTGGAAAGGAAGAAACAAGAATGAAAAAGTGGATATATAAGATATCAAAGCAAGTTTTAGATGCCTGACTAATAAAGCTAGGACTTCACAAATTAAATGGGAATGATATTGGGAAAACCAAAATAAATAAATTATAAACCTTTGAAAAACCAAGTTTGCTGATGTGTAGGAGAGTGATTCATTTATGTACATATATAAAGAATACATATATTCTTTTCTAGATTCTTTTCCATTGTAGGTCATTACAAGGTATCAAATATGGTTACCAGAGCTGTACAGTTTCTCTTTTTTATATATAGTAATGTATATATATAGCAAACCCAAATTCTAAACGTATCCCTTCTCTTGCTCCCCTTTGGTAACCCTAACTTTTTTTCTATAAGCCTGTTTCTGTTTTGTAAATAAATTCATCTATATCAGTTTTTAGATTCTACATATAAGTGATATCATATGATAGTTGTTTTTCTCTCTTTGGATTGTTTCAATTAGTGTGATAATCACTAGGTCTATCCATTGCTGCCTCTGTTCTTATTAATGTGGGATTAAAACCTGTAGCTGAGATGAAGATTGGAGTCAGTGTAATGAGGAGGAAGTGGAAGTATGTAATAAATACCCAGAAGAGTAGGAGTATGCTAGTTTAAAAAAAAATAGCATGGTGTATGTTTCTAGCCTAATTTATTTTGGAAATATGAATATGTTCATATAATATATGTTTTCATGGGCTAATTAAATGTTGTTAGAAGTAACCAAAAGTATGGTTTTAACAAATACTTTGAAGATAGAAAGGGATGTTTTGAAAAAGACTTAAAAAGTTCCATTAGAGTTTAGACAGAAGACATAGTCTAAGATTGTGCAGAAGAGATTATACATTAAGTCTACGAACAGACTTAAGATGGCTTTGGGCAAAGTCCTTCCAGGGGAAGCAGAACTTAAACACCTGGAAAACATGGGGTGTAAGTTAGAGAGGCTGCAGAAAGAGGCTGTTTCACGTGGGAACCATGTGAACAAAGTCCTGTTATATGAATGTGGGCCATGTGTTAAGGAGAATATGAAAATGTCCAACTTTTTTGAAATAAGTATCTATGAAATTGGAAAGGAAGAAACAAGAATGAAAAAGTGGATATATAAGATATCAAAGCAAGTTTTAGATGCCTGACTAATAAAGCTAGGACTTCACAAATTAAATGGGAATGATATTGGGAAAACCAAAACAAATAAATTTTATAAACCTTTGAACACAGTAGTTAAAAATTCCTTTCTTAAAGCTCCTTGCTTTAAGAAATCTAGCCTGCCAATAGCATGTGTTGGATGTGGGGAAATTAGAAATCGGTAGTCCTTCTGAAATATAATTGCAATGTTCCAGGGTAATGAGGATCTGAACTCAAGGAATGGCCCAGGGAAAGAAGGTTCAAGTGTGAGAAATAGTTGAAAATTATAATGTCTTATGTAGTCTTGATTAAATGGAAAGAGTAACTTTAAAGATAAAATTTTTTAGATAGCTAATTTATAATTTGGAACAGTTCTTAAAACCTTTGAGCTCTTAAAATATAAATTTATATTTTGGCATTGACAAGGAAGAGGTTTATAGACTAGACTAGACTATTACTTAATTGACCTTTCCTGAGTTAGTCATCTGAGGGCAGTGACTTTTACAACTTATTAAAGGCATTTGACACTGTTACTCCAAAGCACTTGAGTGAATAGTTCTTTCACATGACAGCTTTTGATTTAATATGGTAAAAACAGACTGTCAGTCACTTCAAGACAGCTTTCAGAAGACATGTATTGATTTGGTTGTATTTAGAAGTTAATTTTTCCTAGAAGTATTCCCCAGACTTAAGCTAATACAATATAACCTAAATCTACTATGTAATATATAACATTTCCATGGAAAAGGCATATTTTGGTCTCTCACTTAGTATAAGGATGTGGCTCCTAGCAGTGATGGGTACCAGTGGTTTCTCCATTTGAATGATCAGGGAGAAGAGACTTTGTGCCCAGATTAAGAGAATACTAAGCATCCTGACCAGAGGCTTTTGGAAGTAAGGAGGTCATTGGAACCAGGTTTAGTTCCCAAATCTCATGCAGTATTTTCTTCCTTTAACTGTAGGAATGGGCCTTCTTACATCCTTTTTCCCTATTAACAGTCTCGGTTTCATTCTTTCCAATCCAGTAAGAATTTAATTCACTATTATATTTTTTCTTGGTTCTCTCTAAACTCTGAAAAAAAGCTCAAAGATATTTTGAAATTTTCTAATAAATACTATCATCACTAAGTAATCAGAGACTACTTGAAACAAAAAAGCTCCTTTTAATTTTCCTCATTTGCATATGTCTTCCATTTTTCTTTTTCCTTCTTCTCCTTTCTCCTCATTTATCTTAGCCTAAATCAATAGTTTAAACTTTCTTTTATGTTATTTTCAATTCCTTTCTTAAAGTCGAAAAATCTAGCCTGCCAATAGCATGTGTTGGATGTGGGGAAATTAGAAATCAGTAGTCCTTCTGAAATATAATTGCAATGTTCCAGGGTAATGAGGATCTGAACTCAAGGAATGGCCCAGGGAAAGAAGGTTCAAGTGTGAGAAATAGTTGAAAATTATAATGTCTTATGTAGTCTTGATTAAATGGAAAGAGTAACTTTAAAGATAAAATTTTTTAGATAGCTAATTTATAATTTGGAACAGTTCTTAAAACCTTTGAGCTCTTAAAATATAAATTTATATTTTGGCATTGACAAGGAAGAGGTTTATAGACTAGACTAGACTATTACTTAATTGACCTTTCCTGAGTTAGTCATCTGAGGGCAGTGACTTTTACAACTTATTAAAGGCATTTGACACTGTTACTCCAAAGCACTTGAGTGAATAGTTCTTTCACATGACAGCTTTTGATTTAATATGGTAAAAACAGACTGTCAGTCACTTCAAGACAGCTTTCAGAAGACATGTATTGATTTGGTTGTATTTAGAAGTTAATTTTTCCTAGAAGTATTCCCCAGACTTAAGCTAATACAATATAACCTAAATCTACTATGTAATATATAACATTTCCATGGAAAAGGCATATTTTGGTCTCTCACTTAGTATAAGGATGTGGCTCCTAGCAGTGATGGGTACCAGTGGTTTCTCCATTTGAATGATCAGGGAGAAGAGACTTTGTGCCCAGATTAAGAGAATACTAAGCATCCTGACCAGAGGCTTTTGGAAGTAAGGAGGTCATTGGAACCAGGTTTAGTTCCCAAATCTCATGCAGTATTTTCTTCCTTTAACTGTAGGAATGGGCCTTCTTACATCCTTTTTCCCTATTAACAGTCTCGGTTTCATTCTTTCCAATCCAGTAAGAATTTAATTCACTATTATATTTTTTCTTGGTTCTCTCTAAACTCTGAAAAAAAGCTCAAAGATATTTTGAAATTTTCTAATAAATACTATCATCACTAAGTAATCAGAGACTACTTGAAACAAAAAAGCTCCTTTTAATTTTCCTCATTTGCATATGTCTTCCATTTTTCTTTTTCCTTCTTCTCCTTTCTCCTCATTTATCTTAGCCTAAATCAATAGTTTAAACTTTCTTTTTATGTTATTTTCAATCTCTTTGGGATAAAAAAAAAGTGACCAAATTCCAGGATATTTTGTCCCTGCCTTTGGTTCTTTCCTTAAAAGCATGGCCTAGTGCTTGTGTAGCCTCGTACACAGTGGGGAAGTACCAAAGTTTTAGGGCATGATTGTTTTTTACCATCTTCCAAAACGTCCGCCTTACCTTTTGAGTGACATTTGCCCTACTGACTTCTTCTCTCCAGTCTATGATTGTGGCAACTAGTGCTCTTGTGATTTCACTAGACCCAGTAGCATTTCCTGAGTGTCTCAGGCTTACCTTGGCTCTCACTGGCTCTACAGAACTCTCAAATCCTTTGCCTATGTAGCCACAACTCAGACAATTTCCTCTGCAGCAGTCAATGTAGAGTTTCTTGCTCTGACAACTTGACCTTGGCAGTCTGTCCAGGCTCTTAGCTATGTCTCTTTAGCTGGGTCCTGTGAGAAAAATTTTCTGAGAAAAATGACATCTCCGGACCTCTTTCAGACAGGCTACCAAGTTGATGTGAGTTTTCCAGACTAGTACATGGTTGAAGGCATAGCCTCCCTCCTAACTGACTTATCTAATAAACATTCCCCTCTCTAGGCCTACATTGGGATATACCTAATTGATTCAGGCATCTGTTTTCTTTCTCTAGTCTCCTTTCTAATCTCCATTGGCTGGAAATCACCAAGATTCTCCTTCTTTTCTTATTATTTTGAAATGTGAATAATTTACTCTATGTATAATACTCTTTGGTTCAGCAAATCAGGCTTGCCTCTGAACATGTTAAATGATGAGGGGAAAAAATTGGCAACTATCTTTTCAGGAAAACCCTATGTCTCAAAACAATTGCTTGCTGAAAAATCTCATTGTTGAACATCATATGCAGAATTGTGTTCTTTTCTAGGCATTATTTCTGAAATTGAAATTTTTTCTAATAAATACTATCATCACTAAGTAATCAGAGACTACTTGAAACAAAAAAGCTCCTTTTAATTTTCCTCATTTGCATATGTCTTCCATTTTTCTTTTTCCTTCTTCTCCTTTCTCCTCATTTATCTTAGCCTAAATCAATAGTTTAAACTTTCTTTTTATGTTATTTTCAATCTCTTTGGGATAAAAAAAAAGTGACCAAATTCCAGGATATTTTGTCCCTGCCTTTGGTTCTTTCCTTAAAAGCATGGCCTAGTGCTTGTGTAGCCTCGTACACAGTGGGGAAGTACCAAAGTTTTAGGGCATGATTGTTTTTTACCATCTTCCAAAACGTCCGCCTTACCTTTTGAGTGACATTTGCCCTACTGACTTCTTCTCTCCAGTCTATGATTGTGGCAACTAGTGCTCTTGTGATTTCACTAGACCCAGTAGCATTTCCTGAGTGTCTCAGGCTTACCTTGGCTCTCACTGGCTCTACAGAACTCTCAAATCCTTTGCCTATGTAGCCACAACTCAGACAATTTCCTCTGCAGCAGTCAATGTAGAGTTTCTTGCTCTGACAACTTGACCTTGGAAGTCTGTCCAGGCTCTTAGCTATGTCTCTTTAGCTGGGTCCTGTGAGAAAAATTTTCTGAGAAAAATGACATCTCCGGACCTCTTTCAGACAGGCTACCAAGTTGATGTGAGTTTTCCAGACTAGTACATGGTTGAAGGCATAGCCTCCCTCCTAACTGACTTATCTAATAAACATTCCCCTCTCTAGGCCTACATTGGGATATACCTAATTGATTCAGGCGTCTGTTTTCTTTCTCTAGTCTCCTTTCTAATCTCCATTGGCTGGAAATCACCAAGATTCTCCTTCTTTTCTTATTATTTTGAAATGTGAATAATTTACTCTATGTATAATACTCTTTGGTTCAGCAAATCAGGCTTGCCTCTGAACATGTTAAATGATGAGGGGAAAAAATTGGCAACTATCTTTTCAGGAAAACCCTATGTCTCAAAACAATTGCTTGCTGAAAAATCTCATTGTTGAACATCATATGCAGAATTTTGTTCTTTTTCTAGGCATTATTTCTGAAACAAATTCCAAGGCTCCAGGAAACAAACAGTGTGGGCAGACCAGGGGAAGGCCAAGGGCTCAGAACAGTAGAAGGAAAACACATGCAGAGCTTTTAAAATTTACCCCTGGTACATATACTTAAATTCTAATGAGATTTCTTTAGGGTCTAAAGATTAAAGGAAGATATTCAGGTGTTTAAAATAATATCACCAATTTGATAGAGATGTTCAGAAGATCATCTGGGTGGCATTTGTTTATCAGAATGTGGTTAAGTCTGGACACTGGCCTGGAGTGAGGAAGGGAAAGGCTCCGTACATTATATAGGCATTAAAGTTTAGCTAGACTTAGTGTTCACCTATAGCATGCTATTTTCCACATACCTAGTTCCACATAATTTTCATTGCAGTGAAATTCTTGCATAGTCAATTACTCTGTGATTAATATGTCATCATCATATTAAATAAATTTTGTTTCTGTTTATTTCTTACCAACGGATTTCTTGATTTCACTAAAGTATCATATTTATAGCTTAGAAATTTATGAATTGTTTTATAATTGTCATAGATAATAGAACAGACACAGTGAAGAATATTCTTAAGTGAGAAATCATAAATTTAATTTTTTCACATTCTTTAATTATATGTTTATAAAGTGGTTAAAGTGACATGTGACATAATTACTGGACATGCACAGAAGTTGTTATCACTGTTCTTGAGCCAATCTCCATAAAACAGGAGAGGTTTATAACTTCCTTGGCATTTATTTATGCAAGGTGTTCCAACAAGGTAGAATAGCAGTTTTCATGTTGAAAGAGATGCTTCAGCAAATGTTTTTTCAATATGTCAATTAGAAAATTTTACAATAGAAGAAAACCAATTTTAATAATGTACATGATCTCGCTTTTCTTTTCTAGTCTCCTTTCTAATCTCCATTGGCTGGAAATCACCAAGAATTTTTGTGAATAATTTACTCTATGTATAATACTCTTTGGTTCAGCAAATCAGGCTTGCCTCTGAACATGTTAAATGATGAGGGGAAAAAATTGGCAACTATCTTTTCAGGAAAACCCTATGTCTCAAAACAATTGCTTGCTAAAAAATCTCATTGTTGAACATCATATGCAGAATTTTGTTCTTTTTCTAGGCATTATTTCTGAAACAAATTCCAAGGCTCCAGGAAACAAACAGTGTGGGCAGACCAGGGGAAGGCCAAGGGCTCAGAACAGTAGAAGGAAAACACATGCAGAGCTTTTAAAATTTACCCCTGGTACATATACTTAAATTCTAATGAGATTTCTTTAGGGTCTAAAGATTAAAGGAAGATATTCAGGTGTTTAAAATAATATCACCAATTTGATAGAGATGTTCAGAAGATCATCTGGGTGGCATTTGTTTATCAGAATGTGGTTAAGTCTGGACACTGGCCTGGAGTGAGGAAGGGAAAGGCTCCGTACATTATATAGGCATTAAAGTTTAGCTAGACTTAGTGTTCACCTATAGCATGCTATTTTCCACATACCTAGTTCCACATAATTTTCATTGTAGTGAAATTCTTGCATAGTCAATTACTCTGTGATTAATATGTCATCATCATATTAAATAAATTTTGTTTCTGTTTATTTCTTACCAACGGATTTCTTGATTTCACTAAAGTATCATATTTATAGCTTAGAAATTTATGAATTGTTTTATAATTGTCATAGATAATAGAACAGACACAGTGAAGAATATTCTTAAGTGAGAAATCATAAATTTAATTTTTTCACATTCTTTAATTATATGTTTATAAAGTGGTTAAAGTGACATGTGACATAATTACTGGACATGCACAGAAGTTGTTATCACTGTTCTTGAGCCAATCTCCATAAAACAGGAGAGGTTTATAACTTCCTTGGCATTTATTTATGCAAGGTGTTCCAACAAGGTAGCATAGCAGTTTTCATGTTGAAAGAGATGCTTCAGCAAATGTTTCAATATTCATAGAATATACACTTAATAATGTACAATGATTGGCTGCAGAAAAAATAGTTTACTGTGACCAGCAATAGAAGAAATCCATATAATGTTCTCCAGAATGCAGATGTTTATTGCAATACTTGCTGCAAAGACTACTAATTATTCTGTTTCAAGAAAGGACTTGAACAAAGTATATATTCAGTGAATGTAAAGATCTGTGTGGAAATTCAGAAATGTTATTTTAATTTTATCTACCAATTATATTCATCTTTTGATGAACCCTATATCTACATCCAAAGACTAAGAATTTTCTTCATGTGACTTTGTGAAGAATATATGCATGCACTTAGAAATACAAGTTAGGTCCATCATGCTAATTTTGTGAAAACATTCAGTAAGCATTTACTTTTTTTTTTTTTTTTCATTTTGGCCTCTTTTATTGGTTTTTTATTCATTTGTTTTTCATCCATCTTTATTCTTTGGTCTGTGTGGGCCTCCCATTGCAGTGGCCTCTCTCACTGCAGAGCACCGGCTCTGGGCGTATATGCTCCAGAGTGCTGGCTCATAATTGAACACAGTGGTCCAGCCTCTCTGCAGCATGTGGAATCTCCCCGGGCCAGGGACTGAACCAGTGCCCCTTGCACTGTAAGGTGAACTCTTTACCCACTTGACCACCAGGGGAGCCCCAAGCATTTACTTTTAAGCATTAAAAAATTAATTTGTGGATTGCCTCAGTAAAGTTCATCTTTACTAGTCTTCAAGTTTTATCTTGCTCATTCACTACAGGAAGCAAAATAATTTAATAAATTAATCAGAATTTAATAAATTAGTCATCTCAGTTAGATTAAAGTATCTTTGCTTCTTTCACTGACCTCAGAGTAGATTGAGCATTCTGTCTTTCAAAATTGCATTTTCATTTATCTGGTCTTAGGGTAGACCGGATTTTGATTTGCTACTTGCTTATTTGGCATTTTCCAAAATAGAAATTCACCAAAAAAAATTCCTTTGTACTTTGGGAAGTGTGATAAGCTCCTTTATTCTCACCTTTATATGGCCAGAAAAATTAATGTTTACAAGGTGTTCCAACAAGGTAGCATAGCAGTTTTCATGTTGAAAGAGATGCTTCAGCAAATGTTTCAATATTCATAGAATATACACTTAATAATGTACAATGATTGGCTGCAGAAAAAATAGTTTACTGTGACCAGCAATAGAAGAAATCCATATAATGTTCTCCAGAATGCAGATGTTTATTGCAATACTTGCTGCAAAGACTACTAATTATTCTGTTTCAAGAAAGGACTTGAACAAAGTATATATTCAGTGAATGTAAAGATCTGTGTGGAAATTCAGAAATGTTATTTTAATTTTATCTACCAATTATATTCATCTTTTGATGAACCCTATATCTACATCCAAAGACTAAGAATTTTCTTCATGTGACTTTGTGAAGAATATATGCATGCACTTAGAAATACAAGTTAGGTCCATCATGCTAATTTTGTGAAAACATTCAGTAAGCATTTACTTTTTTTTTTTTTTTTTCATTTTGGCCTCTTTTATTGGTTTTTTATTCATTTGTTTTTCATCCATCTTTATTCTTTGGTCTGTGTGGGCCTCCCATTGCAGTGGCCTCTCTCACTGCAGAGCACCGGCTCTGGGCGTATATGCTCCAGAGTGCTGGCTCATAATTGAACACAGTGGTCCAGCCTCTCTGCAGCATGTGGAATCTCCCCGGGCCAGGGACTGAACCAGTGCCCCTTGCACTGTAAGGTGAACTCTTTACCCACTTGACCACCAGGGGAGCCCCAAGCATTTACTTTTAAGCATTAAAAAATTAATTTGTGGATTGCCTCAGTAAAGTTCATCTTTACTAGTCTTCAAGTTTTATCTTGCTCATTCACTACAGGAAGCAAAATAATTTAATAAATTAATCAGAATTTAATAAATTAGTCATCTCAGTTAGATTAAAGTATCTTTGCTTCTTTCACTGACCTCAGAGTAGATTGAGCATTCTGTCTTTCAAAATTGCATTTTCATTTATCTGGTCTTAGGGTAGACCGGATTTTGATTTGCTACTTGCTTATTTGGCATTTTCCAAAATAGAAATTCACCATATCCTTTGTACAGTATCAAAAAAATTAGAAATCTTAGCCTGGAGAAATAACAGTGGTGACTTTGGGAAGGTGATAGATAAGCTCCCTTTATTCTCACCTATTCCATCACATCACACCTTATACTGTCACTGGGAAATGTGAGAAGAGAAGGTTGGCAAGGAAAGTGGGTAAAACAAGGTGCTTAGATGTATTACTTGGAAGAAGGAAATTTTGTCTTGGACATTGAGAGGTCAATACATTTGAAGAAAGACAAATGTAAGTTATATGTATATCCTATTTGATTATAGTCAAGGGCAATTGGGTCTTTTTTACCCCTACTGGTCTGTTTATCTCCATCAGAATTCTGTATGCCCCGTTAGTCTCATTTAATCCAAGATCAACATGATATAAGGTCGTCCACTTTTCAATTTAATAAGTAGTTACAACAAAATATATCAAAATGAGTGTATAGAGTAGTCTGTATATTAAAGTTTCTTTAACAGAACAAACTCAAAATATATTTACCAATATGACTGATGGTAAACTCAGTCTGCGAGAATACTACTTATTTTGTTTATGAAAGTGTAGGTTTTAAATGTAATACACATACACACATACATAGGTACAGCCTTTATGATGTACTAACACTTTCTGCAGATTACAGTCATCATAGTTTACATATACATTCTGTCCCCTGGATAGATATTCGTTAGACATTTGTCAATTAGGAGGTGGAGGAGGCCTCTGAAAAGAGGAGGAATCTCGGGCCAGGGACTGAACCAGTGCCTTGCACTGTAAGGTGAACTCTTTACCCACTTGACCACCAGGGAGCCCCAAGCATTTACTTTTAAGCATTAAAAAATTAATTTGTGGATTGCCTCAGTAAAGTTCATCTTTACTAGTCTTCAAGTTTTATCTTGCTCATTCACTACAGGAAGCAAAATAATTTAATAAATTAATCAGAATTTAATAAATTAGTCATCTCAGTTAGATTAAAGTATCTTTGCTTCTTTCACTGACCTCAGAGTAGATTGAGCATTCTGTCTTTCAAAATTGCATTTTCATTTATCTGGTCTTAGGGTAGACCGGATTTTGATTTGCTACTTGCTTATTTGGCATTTTCCAAAATAGAAATTCACCATATCCTTTGTACAGTATCAAAAAAATTAGAAATCTTAGCCTGGAGAAATAACAGTGGTGACTTTGGGAAGGTGATAGATAAGCTCCCTTTATTCTCACCTATTCCATCACATCACACCTTATACTGTCACTGGGAAATGTGAGAAGAGAAGGTTGGCAAGGAAAGTGGGTAAAACAAGGTGCTTAGATGTATTACTTGGAAGAAGGAAATTTTGTCTTGGACATTGAGAGGTCAATACATTTGAAGAAAGACAAATGTAAGTTATATGTATATCCTATTTGATTATAGTCAAGGGCAATTGGGTCTTTTTTACCCCTACTGGTCTGTTTATCTCCATCAGAATTCTGTATGCCCCGTTAGTCTCATTTAATCCAAGATCAACATGATATAAGGTCGTCCACTTTTCAATTTAATAAGTAGTTACAACAAAATATATCAAAATGAGTGTATAGAGTAGTCTGTATATTAAAGTTTCTTTAACAGAACAAACTCAAAATATATTTACCAATATGACTGGTGGTAAAACTCAGTCTGCGAGAATACTACTTATTTTGTTTATGAAAGTGTAGGTTTTAAATGTAATACACATACACACATACATAGGTACAGCCTTTATGATGTACTAACACTTTCTGCAGATTACAGTCATCATAGTTTACATATACATTCTGTCCCCTGGATAGATATTCGTTAGACATTTGTCAATTAGGAGGTGGAGGAGGCCTCTGAAAAGAGGAGGGAGAGGAGCCAGGAGAGGCAAATACATCAGAATGCATCACTGCTGAGTACATGCTTTGTTTATCAACAATTATCTAAAAGCTTTTATGAGCAGAAGGAGTTATCGTTTTTTATTGACCATCTCTGCATCTTATTTTCCTCATCCCACCTTCCCTTTGACATTTTTTAATCTATTCCTTTTTTCTCCCAAATAAAATTTTAATATCAAATTACCAAACAGTACAAACTGTAAAAGCTCAAACTGTGCAATTCAGTATATTGAGATTTTTTCAGTATAATAAATGATCAACTAGTTTTTGAATGCTCAGACTTTAAACATTTTACATGTATTGTCCACATAATTCTCATCAAGGTCAACTAAAATATGTTTTCTTTAAAACAAAAAAAATGCTTAAGTTCTCAGTCTTTGTCTTGGTTATTAAACCTGGCAAACTATGTACAATATATTAAAATTATCTATTCAGAATTTTGCAAGAATATCAGAACTAAAATGATAACACCTAAAGTTACCATAGAAAACTGTGTAACTTTTGGTTTGTCATTTATTGATTCAGCCTGCTTGTTTACAGACACTGAACTAAGAGTCAGGTGGCTTGCCCAAAGTTGTACCATTAGCTACTTGGTTGATCCTGAACTAGAATCCATTTTGTGCTAATTCTGTCACATACCACAGCCTCTATTAGCAAATGCTAATTAATAAACCTTTCTTTGGTAATAAACATACATTTCTACACCTAGGGAAATTGTTTTTCATGTATCAAAGCACTGGTCAGTAATTAGGTACTCATAACCTAAATGATTTCTAAAATGAAAAGTTATTTTTATAAACTACTTTATGTAGATATGTAAGATAGGCAATTCAGTATATTGAGATTTTTTCAGTATAATAAATGATCAACTAGTTTTTGAATGCTCAGACTTGCTTGCTGTCTGAGCTTGCTTGCTCCTCTTCTACTTAGTTTATGCTTTTAATGAATTCCTCAAATCACAGTCATTTGGTACTCCAAAGTAAGTTGGAAATCATCCATATATGCATAAACATTTTAGGATCATTAGGAGTTCACCTAGAAAAGGTACAATGATGAAAGATTCCAGGGAAAACTGTTGCAGAAATGAATAAAATTATATAATGGACTTTTTCATCAGTAACCAGTTTAAAGGGTTAAATAACACATCTACAATAGATATAAACATTCAGTAAGATTAAACATTTTCTAAAGCAACATAGGGCAAAATTGTTTTTTTTTTTTTGAAAAGGTACTAAACCAGCATGTTGAGCATTACTCCATCTAATATGTTTAATCTGTAAATGTTGCATGATATGGGTCAACATGATCTGCAGAGCTGTTAGATTTATTGCTTGCCATGGTCTCCAGTAGGATTAGGTCAAAAGATTTTGTGGGAATCACCAGTACTTTTATTTATTCATTCATTCATCAGATGTTATATCTAATGCATGTTATGACTCAGATCCTAGAGATAAATGGTGGTTAAAATAATTTCTCAACTGTTGGTTTAGCTGAAAGATAGATACTATCCAATTAACCCTCAAATAAATGTAAAATTGGAACTGTGATAAGAGTTGGGAAGCAACATTTATGATGCTTAGAAAGATTAAGTAAGGGATCCCTTGATTCTCTATCATCCTAACTCAGGATCTCACATACAGCAATCATCAATGGTGTTCAACCAAGGAGCATGAATAGGCTTAAAGGCAACTTTAAGGAATTTCTGAAAAATTGAGCCACTAAGATGAGTTCCTAAAAATGCATGAAAACATAAAGAGAAATGGGACCAAATTCTAGACATTTGTTTAGACCATATCTATTCTCTAATTCTCTGCTGCTGCTTGCTAATCTCTTTGAAGACCTTTTCCAGATTGAATTCACAATTTTCCATCTACCTTTTTCTTTGTTGATATCATTTGCAGAGAATTCATTTTAGGTGAAGATAGAATGCCTAAGCACTTACTTTCACATAACAGTTGGATTGTTAACATCAAAACACTTTAAAGGAGCAAAAACCATGCTTTTTGGGAAACCCCCAACCTCAGAACAGCAGTGTGTAACCTATCCAACTAGTATTTTTTCTGAAGCAAACCCCAGAGCTAATTGCTTCTTCTGCCGAGAAATACAGTACCTGTGTGGTCGCTTTACTTTTCAGCTTTGTTATGGGTTAAACTTAAAAAACTTCTATTAGGGGCTTCCCTGGTGGTCCAGTGGGTAAGGACACGGCCTTGCAGTGCAAGGGGCGCCGGTTTGATCCCTGGCCTGGGAAGATCCCACGTGCCGCGGAGCGGCTGGACTGATGTATCCAATTACCGAGCCCGGGCTTTGGAGCGCATGCGCCCAGAGCGGGTGCTCTGCGACAACAGAGGCCACTGCGATGGGAGGCCCACACGGGCCAAAGAACAAAGATGGATGAAAATGGGCAAATGAAAGACCAATGGAAGTGGCCCGCCTGCTCCCCTCCATCCCCACCTCACCCCTTCCAAAATAAGTAAATAAATAAATCTTTAAAAAAAAAAAAACTTCTATTAGTGAATTGTATGTGTCTGCATATGTGTGTGTGTTTGTATAATTAGACATTTAAAAATATTCTTCCTTTTAATATGAAAGATGTAAACAATTAGAGTAAATTAACCTTCATTTATTGATTTACTAAAGATAGCATTTTTATTTTAGTATTTTAGGCTGGATAACAAGATTTTCTTTGAAAGCCTAGGCTATAGTTTTATATTATTATTTTCAAAACATGCACTGTTTATTATGTGTTTTTAGCTATTTTTCTGTTCAATTTATAGCAAATTCATACAATGTTATTGCATTTCAGAAAAAATATCTTAAATGAAATTTTATGAAGTATTGGTTTATATAGCACATTAGACAGAATCATCACTTGTCTAAATTTTGCCCATAAGAAAGCTTATTTTGTGAAATGTTAAAAGAACTGCTTTCTATTCTTGTATATTTATCCTAGAACTTATAAATTATCAGTTTATAGCAAAATATATTAAGAATGCATTTGGACATTTTGGTACTAGTATTATTACCTGATCAGTTTTTTCAGAAGTTTAGCAATTTATGTTAAAAAATAACAATTGTTATATGTTGTGCACATGAGTCATGTTCATTGCCTTTTTTATAACTTATTTTTATAAGTAAGCAGTTAATTAATAAATATGTTGTGCTTAGTTTATTAGCACACATATAAAGAATTTTAAAATGTTTCTGTTTACTATAGTAGCATGAGAATATACTTTACCAGACTTTTAAATAATGTATACAAATGTGGAAAGTACCCAAAGAGGTATTAAGCTCTAACAGTTGAAATTCCTTTGAGAGTGTAGTCTGCTAAATTCCAATATGACATCTTTCACTTCATTTATATGTTATCAGGTGAGATAAATATTAATTGCAAGAAAATTTGTTTGCTAATAAGTTTTAGTTAAAGTTTTTTGTTTTTATTGTAATTCTAGAGCATGTGCTTCATTTTAAAATAGTAACCCTTTGAATTCTGTATCTCTAGATAACTATTTTCTAATTATTCAGTGTATTTGATGGTTCTGCTGCGTCCACCACAGTCTTTATCTATCTATAACAGATAGATAAAAAACATTATTCTGTTTGGTGTTGTGTAACTTTTTTTTAAGAGGACAAGAGAGAAAACACTGTTTTGGAGCATTAAACAGAAGTGTTTGCCTTAAATCATTCAATATAAGCACATGATGTCTTTCACCTTTGTGACCCATGGTATTTGATTAGTTCTAAAACTGCATCTGATATATATATTTTATCTTTAATTTCCATTTTTGCACAACATTATGCTCAATGTAATTTAGTTTATATCAGCAACATTTCTAGATGTGGCTCTCTTTGGCTGCCTTTCAGTCTCATGGGCTATATAAAAATATGTAAATTATTAAGTTTAGCATCATTGAAAACATGTGCATCCATGTAAAAATGTCATACATTCAGTGGCTACCGTCTGTGGCTGTGGTAATAAAAACCCATAAACATGCACAATCCTGTGTATCGATTCAAATAAACAAAACTCAGTTGGATACCTAACCTAATATTGTGGTTTGGGTAGGTACTACTTTATTTTGTCAAACATCAAATGGAAAGAATAATAGAATACACATATTGTTTTGGTTAGTTGGCACTTTCTTCCTCTAACAAACATGACCAGCTCTTCAGAGTAAAATAACTGATTCAGCATTGTAGATTGATAGCAACGGGATGATTTTGACATTCAGATATTGGTCATAACTAGAAAATATCTATTAGTTGTATATGCTCTATAATAAAATGTTTGTAGTGTTTTAATAAATTATTTATTAGTTTAGTTGTACTTAGGGTGACCTTTCTGGGCTTCCCTAGTGGCTCAGATGGTAAAGAATCTGCCTGCAAAGCAGGAGACATGGTTTTAATTCTTGGGTCTGGTAAATCCTCTGGAGAAGGAAATGGCAACCCACTCCATTGTTCTTGCCTGGAAAATCCCATGGACAGGAGCCTGAGAGACAGTCTGCCTGCATTTATTTTTGTTATCAGGTGAGATAAATATTAATTGCAAGAAAATTTGTTTGCTAATAAGTTTTAGTTAAAGTTTTTTGTTTTTATTGTAATTCTAGAGCATGTGCTTCATTTTAAAATAGTAACCCTTTGAATTCTGTATCTCTAGATAACTATTTTCTAATTATTCAGTGTATTTGATGGTTCTGCTGCGTCCACCACAGTCTTTATCTATCTATAACAGATAGATAAAAAACATTATTCTGTTTGGTGTTGTGTAACTTTTTTTTAAGAGGACAAGAGAGAAAACACTGTTTTGGAGCATTAAACAGAAGTGTTTGCCTTAAATCATTCAATATAAGCACATGATGTCTTTCACCTTTGTGACCCATGGTATTTGATTAGTTCTAAAACTGCATCTGATATATATATTTTATCTTTAATTTCCATTTTTGCACAACATTATGCTCAATGTAATTTAGTTTATATCAGCAACATTTCTAGATGTGGCTCTCTTTGGCTGCCTTTCAGTCTCATGGGCTATATAAAAATATGTAAATTATTAAGTTTAGCATCATTGAAAACATGTGCATCCATGTAAAAATGTCATACATTCAGTGGCTACCGTCTGTGGCTGTGGTAATAAAAACCCATAAACATGCACAATCCTGTGTATCGATTCAAATAAACAAAACTCAGTTGGATACCTAACCTAATATTGTGGTTTGGGTAGGTACTACTTTATTTTGTCAAACATCAAATGGAAAGAATAATAGAATACACATATTGTTTTGGTTAGTTGGCACTTTCTTCCTCTAACAAACATGACCAGCTCTTCAGAGTAAAATAACTGATTCAGCATTGTAGATTGATAGCAACGGGATGATTTTGACATTCAGATATTGGTCATAACTAGAAAATATCTATTAGTTGTATATGCTCTATAATAAAATGTTTGTAGTGTTTTAATAAATTATTTATTAGTTTAGTTGTACTTAGGGTGACCTTTCTGGGCTTCCCTAGTGGCTCAGATGGTAAAGAATCTGCCTGCAAAGCAGGAGACATGGTTTTAATTCTTGGGTCTGGTAAATCCTCTGGAGAAGGAAATGGCAACCCACTCCAGTATTCTTGCCTGGAGAATCCCATGGACAGGAGCCTGGCAGGCTATGGTCCACAGGGTCGCAAAGAGTTGCACACAATTGAGTGACTAACATTTTCACTTTCAAGGTGATCTCTCTAGTATAATTTGTTAGGAAAGGGAAGCAACAACAAAATAAAGAAAGATGTTACTGAATTTTGGTCTGGTGAGAATAAGATGATTGTTTCTCTATTAACATAATTTAATTTAACATCTATTTTTTAATGGTATGTACGTGCATGCTCAGTTACATACAGACTCCTCTATCCATAGGATTCTCCAGGCAAGAATACTGGTGTGGGTTTCCATGCCCTCCTCCAGAGGATCTTCCTGACCCAGGGATCAAACCTATATCTCCTGTGGCCTGGGCCACCTGGGAAGCATGATTTATAAACGTATCTCTGCATATAATTTCCAAACCCAGCATTCTAAAAACTGGCCAAACTATGTACATATACACATTTCCCTGTGATTATTTTTGAGCTGTCCATATAACAATAATTTTGTCATTTTTCCCATGGAAAGAGTTTTCTCCATAAAGGGTATTAAAATTAATATCTTATCATTGATAACCTAGGAAAGATCCTTTTAGCTTTCTAACTTGTCATAGCCAAGGTCATATAAATGTTTTGGATTATTGCAGGAAATTCTACTAAATCTTTTTTTCATATAAAAGCTATAAGGTTTTGGGACATTTTAGATTTTCTTCAACAGTGAATAAGATAACTGCTCTCAATGGTCCTATACTCATTAACTAGGGTTTGAAAGGTACCTGTGCAAGTCATAGGCCTTAAAGCATAAACTTCATTAATTTCATATTACATCTGCCTCTGTAAACATCCTGTGAAAGAGGTGTTATTGTTATTCATATATTGGTCATAACTAGAAAATATCTATTAGTTGTATATGCTCTATAATAAAATGTTTGTAGTGTTTTAATAAATTATTTATTAGTTTAGTTGTACTTAGGGTGACCTTTCTGGGCTTCCCTAGTGGCTCAGATGGTAAAGAATCTGCCTGCAAAGCAGGAGACATGGTTTTAATTCTTGGGTCTGGTAAATCCTCTGGAGAAGGAAATGGCAACCCACTCCAGTATTCTTGCCTGGAGAATCCCATGGACAGGAGCCTGGCAGGCTATGGTCCACAGGGTCGCAAAGAGTTGCACACAATTGAGTGACTAACATTTTCACTTTCAAGGTGATCTCTCTAGTATAATTTGTTAGGAAAGGGAAGCAACAACAAAATAAAGAAAGATGTTACTGAATTTTGGTCTGGTGAGAATAAGATGATTGTTTCTCTATTAACATAATTTAATTTAACATCTATTTTTTAATGGTATGTACGTGCATGCTCAGTTACATACAGACTCCTCTATCCATAGGATTCTCCAGGCAAGAATACTGGTGTGGGTTTCCATGCCCTCCTCCAGAGGATCTTCCTGACCCGGGGATCAAACCTATATCTCCTGTGGCCTGGGCCACCTGGGAAGCATGATTTATAAACGTATCTCTGCATATAATTTCCAAACCCAGCATTCTAAAAACTGGCCAAACTATGTACATATACACATTTCCCTGTGATTATTTTTGAGCTGTCCATATAACAATAATTTTGTCATTTTTCCCATGGAAAGAGTTTTCTCCATAAAGGGTATTAAAATTAATATCTTATCATTGATAACCTAGGAAAGATCCTTTTAGCTTTCTAACTTGTCATAGCCAAGGTCATATAAATGTTTTGGATTATTGCAGGAAATTCTACTAAATCTTTTTTTCATATAAAAGCTATAAGGTTTTGGGACATTTTAGATTTTCTTCAACAGTGAATAAGATAACTACTCTCAATGGTCCTATACTCATTAACTAGGGTTTGAAAGGTACCTGTGCAAGTCATAGGCCTTAAAGCATAAACTTCATTAATTTCATATTACATCTGCCTCTGTAAACATCCTGTGAAAGAGGTGTTATTGTTATTCATATATTATAAATATAAGCCCCAAGGCTTAGAAACATCAAGAAATTACCTTCTAATATCACAGATTGAGTAATCTGGAGCATCTTGATTTCAAGGCCAATTTGTTTAATCTAATATGTGCCTTTTTATTATTCCCTGGTTACCTACACTTTAGCCATTATTGTGCTGTGATTTCTCTTACTTGGAAGTCTTCAAAACTTTGGCCAAGCTAGTATTTATTTTTACTCTGTCTAGATACCACTAGGTGATAGATCATATGCCTGTTATCAAACCAGACTAATATATTCATTCAGTCATCCATTCATCAAATATTTATTCCATACCTAGTATATGTTTATACACTCCTAGACCCTGGAAAGATAAAAACAAGTGAGAGATATGGTCCTTGTTCTCATAAATCTTATAGCCTAGTGAAAATAATATTTGGAGATTGCAGACAAACAATTAAATGAGAAATTCAGAAATATGTTCTGGGATACTGAATTCAATAGGCAAAGAAGACTGATAAGGGGAGAAAAGTCAATATCATAAAGAAGAGTAAGATCCAGCCTGTAAAATAGAGGATCTAGCTAGTTAGGATGAAAGTATTCTAACTCCCAGAAACCAGTATGTGAGAACTCTTGTGGTGGTGGTGTTTTGCCCAGGACTATCCTTTGCCAATAGGTGCCTAAGCACATACCCATTTATTTGTCAAGGACTAGTGAAAGTGTTATCTCTTACGAAGTCTCTTATAACTCTGCCAAGCAATTAGTTTCCTATATAGAGATGTTTCTTTATTTATACATGAAAGAAATAACTGCCTTTGATGAACTTTTAGCATAGTGCTTGCCGGAAAGCTGTCATTAAATTATTATTGCTATCATTTACTACTGCTAATCTGTGGTCTAACCATTTTCAGGAATCATTTATTTTCTTCAACAAAAGCTATAAGGTTTTGGGACATTTTAGATTTTCTTCAACAGTGAATAAGATAACTACTCTCAATGGTCCTATACTCATTAACTAGGGTTTGAAAGGTACCTGTGCAAGTCATAGGCCTTAAAGCATAAACTTCATTAATTTCATATTACATCTGCCTCTGTAAACATCCTGTGAAAGAGGTGTTATTGTTATTCATATATTATAAATATAAGCCCCAAGGCTTAGAAACATCAAGAAATTACCTTCTAATATCACAGATTGAGTAATCTGGAGCATCTTGATTTCAAGGCCAATTTGTTTAATCTAATATGTGCCTTTTTATTATTCCCTGGTTACCTACACTTTAGCCATTATTGTGCTGTGATTTCTCTTACTTGGAAGTCTTCAAAACTTTGGCCAAGCTAGTATTTATTTTTACTCTGTCTAGATACCACTAGGTGATAGATCATATGCCTGTTATCAAACCAGACTAATATATTCATTCAGTCATCCATTCATCAAATATTTATTCCATACCTAGTATATGTTTATACACTCCTAGACCCTGGAAAGATAAAAACAAGTGAGAGATATGGTCCTTGTTCTCATAAATCTTATAGCCTAGTGAAAATAATATTTGGAGATTGCAGACAAACAATTAAATGAGAAATTCAGAAATATGTTCTGGGATACTGAATTCAATAGGCAAAGAAGACTGATAAGGGGAGAAAAGTCAATATCATAAAGAAGAGTAAGATCCAGCCTGTAAAATAGAGGATCTAGCTAGTTAGGATGAAAGTATTCTAACTCCCAGAAACCAGTATGTGAGAACTCTTGTGGTGGTGGTGTTTTGCCCAGGACTATCCTTTGCCAATAGGTGCCTAAGCACATACCCATTTATTTGTCAAGGACTAGTGAAAGTGTTATCTCTTACGAAGTCTCTTATAACTCTGCCAAGCAATTAGTTTCCTATATAGAGATGTTTCTTTATTTATACATGAAAGAAATAACTGCCTTTGATGAACTTTTAGCATAGTGCTTGCCGGAAAGCTGTCATTAAATTATTATTGCTATCATTTACTACTGCTAATCTGTGGTCTAACCATTTTCAGGAATCAGCAATAGCATTCATGGCATTGTATGCATTAATAATAATCATTAGTTAGCTAATTATTTTGCCATTTACAGATTTGTCCACAAAAAAGGGAAGCCATTCTTGGGCATGGCTAAATGCCTAAATAATGCCACCTGGAGAGGAGTCTCCCAAAAGAAACACAAATTATTCACTTAAGATTAAAAGGCATTCAATGATTCTTCTTGGACTGACTTTCATGTATGAAAAGTAGAGATTATGTGAAAAAATCCTTTAATTGGATAAAAGAAGAGGTCTCTAGATTTGATCTGTAGACTTTTCTGACTGCATACTTCTTTTTAAATTGAAATATAAGGTATTTGTTTTTGATTAGAGTATACTTGATTTACAATGTTATGTTAGTTTCAGCCATAGGGCAAAGTGAATTAGTTATGCATATACATATATCTACTCTTTTTCAGGTTCTTTACTCATATAGGTCATTACAGAGTATTGAGTAAAGTACCTGATGCTATACAGTAGGTCCTTATTAGTTACCTATTTTATACATATAGTAATGTATGTATGGCAATTCCAGTCCCCCAGTTTATGCCATTTCTTTCCCCCCCCGGTAACCACAAGTTTGTTGTCTACATCTGTGACTCTATTTCTGTTTTGTTAATCAGTTCATTTGTGCCATTTTTTTAAATTCCACATATAAATGGTATCATATGATATTTACCTTTCTCTGTCTTAATTCATTATATTCACATATAGAAGCTGAAGTAAGACTGATAAGGGGAGAAAAGTCAATATCATAAAGAAGAGTAAGATCCAGCCTGTAAAATAGAGGATCTAGCTAGTTAGGATGAAAGTATTCTAACTCCCAGAAACCAGTATGTGAGAACTCTTGTGGTGGTGGTGTTTTGCCCAGGACTATCCTTTGCCAATAGGTGCCTAAGCACATACCCATTTATTTGTCAAGGACTAGTGAAAGTGTTATCTCTTACGAAGTCTCTTATAACTCTGCCAAGCAATTAGTTTCCTATATAGAGATGTTTCTTTATTTATACATGAAAGAAATAACTGCCTTTGATGAACTTTTAGCATAGTGCTTGCCGGAAAGCTGTCATTAAATTATTATTGCTATCATTTACTACTGCTAATCTGTGGTCTAACCATTTTCAGGAATCAGCAATAGCATTCATGGCATTGTATGCATTAATAATAATCATTAGTTAGCTAATTATTTTGCCATTTACAGATTTGTCCACAAAAAAGGGAAGCCATTCTTGGGCATGGCTAAATGCCTAAATAATGCCACCTGGAGAGGAGTCTCCCAAAAGAAACACAAATTATTCACTTAAGATTAAAAGGCATTCAATGATTCTTCTTGGACTGACTTTCATGTATGAAAAGTAGAGATTATGTGAAAAAATCCTTTAATTGGATAAAAGAAGAGGTCTCTAGATTTGATCTGTAGACTTTTCTGACTGCATACTTCTTTTTAAATTGAAATATAAGGTATTTGTTTTTGATTAGAGTATACTTGATTTACAATGTTATGTTAGTTTCAGCCATAGGGCAAAGTGAATTAGTTATGCATATACATATATCTACTCTTTTTCAGATTCTTTACTCATATAGGTCATTACAGAGTATTGAGTAAAGTACCTGATGCTATACAGTAGGTCCTTATTAGTTACCTATTTTATACATATAGTAATGTATGTATGGCAATTCCAGTCCCCCAGTTTATGCCATTTCTTTCCCCCCCCGGTAACCACAAGTTTGTTGTCTACATCTGTGACTCTATTTCTGTTTTGTTAATCAGTTCATTTGTGCCATTTTTTTAAATTCCACATATAAATGGTATCATATGATATTTGCCTTTCTCTGTCTTAATTCACTTAGTATGATAATCTTTAAGTCCATTCATGTTGTTGCAAATGACATTATTTCATTATTTTTTTAAGGCTAAGTAATATGCCAGTTGTGTATTTGTGTCATATCTTTATCCATTTCTCCATTGACGGACATTGTGATTGCTTCCATGTCTTGATTATTGTAAACAGTGCTGCAGTGAACATTGGGTGCATGTGTCTTTTTTGAATTGTGTTTATTTGTTTTGTTTTGTTTTTTTTTTTTTGAATTGTATTTTTCTTGAGATATATTCCCAGGAGTGGGATTGGTGTATCATATGGTAGTTCTATTTTTAGTTTTTTGATGAACCGCCACACTGTTCTCCATAGTAGCTATACCACTTTATAGCCCCATCAACAGCCCCTTTTCCCCACACCTTCTCCAGCATTTATTATCTGAACTCCACACTGTTCTCCATAGTAACTATACCACTTTATAGCCCCATCAACAGCCCCTTTTCCCCACACCTTCTCCAGCATTTATTAGCTGAACATATCCCATTGTATAAATATTTGTAAATGATATGTACTTAGTACTGTACTAATACATTATGCACATTATCAAATGTTCATGCAATGGTCCATGATGAAGGACAAGATGAAGGATATTTTTATTTGCTCAAGCACATATTACCAATTCTGTATTCTCTATCATAGAATAATTACATGTAAGTTTAGATTATTTATAGATCCAACATATCTAGTAAAAGTGTTTAGATTATTAAATAATCTGTATTTAAATAAGATCCCCAATGGAAGGATACATAGTCATAATACATGCAGCCACATACAGGTATACATTCACGAAATAGCTATCCAGATTAAATTTAGTAAAAGGATTTCCTTTTCATTAGAGTATACTTGAAGTATCAGCCTCAATTTTCTTTTTTTGATTCTTTACTCATATAGGTCATTACAGAGTATTGAGTAAAGTACCTGATGCTATACAGTAGGTCCTTATTAGTTACCTATTTTATACATATAGTAATGTATGTATGGCAATTCCAGTCCCCCAATTTATGCCATTTCTTTCCCCCCCCCGGTAACCACAAGTTTGTTGTCTACATCTGTGACTCTATTTCTGTTTTGTTAATCAGTTCATTTGTGCCATTTTTTTAAATTCCACATATAAATGGTATCATATGATATTTACCTTTCTCTGTCTTAATTCACTTAGTATGATAATCTTTAAGTCCATTCATGTTGTTGCAAATGACATTATTTCATTATTTTTTTAAGGCTAAGTAATATGCCAGTTGTGTATTTGTGTCATATCTTTATCCATTTCTCCATTGACGGACATTGTGATTGCTTCCATGTCTTGATTATTGTAAACAGTGCTGCAGTGAACATTGGGTGCATGTGTCTTTTTTGAATTGTGTTTATTTGTTTTGTTTTGTTTTTTTTTTGAATTGTATTTTTCTTGAGATATATTCCCAGGAGTGGGATTGGTGTATCATACGGTAGTTCTATTTTTAGTTTTTTGATGAACCGCCACACTGTTCTCCATAGTAGCTATACCACTTTATAGCCCCATCAACAGCCCCTTTTCCCCACACCTTCTCCAGCATTTATTATCTGAACTCCACACTGTTCTCCATAGTAACTATACCACTTTATAGCCCCATCAACAGCCCCTTTTCCCCACACCTTCTCCAGCATTTATTAGCTGAACATATCCCATTGTATAAATATTTGTAAATGATATGTACTTAGTACTGTACTAATACATTATGCACATTATCAAATGTTCATGCAATGGTCCATGATGAAGGACAAGATGAAGGATATTTTTATTTGCTCAAACACATATTACCAATTCTGTATTCTCTATCATAGAATAATTACATGTAAGTTTAGATTATTTATAGATCCAACATATCTAGTAAAAGTGTTTAGATTATTAAATAATCTGTATTTAAATAAGATCCCCAATGGAAGGATACATAGTCATAATACATGCAGCCACATACAGGTATACATTCACGAAATAGCTATCCAGATTATAGAAATCTTTCAAGGATATAAGTAGGATTTCCTTTTCATTAGAGAGATGATAATACTAGTGGGAGATTTGTTTATTTCCACAATTAGGCATATTACACCCAAAAGTGTGGTTTAATCATCTCAAATGAAATTTGTAAAAGAAAATTAATTATTATATAATAATTATTATTATAAAATAATTTGAATTATAAATTTTAACACGGAAATAAAGATCACACTTTAATGTCCTCCCCAACTGGCTTAGAAGATTTTTTCAGGGCTTCCCCTGGTGGTCCAGTGGGTAAGGACACCGCCTTGCAGTGCAAGGGGCGCCGGTTCAAGCCCTGGCCTGGGAAGATCCCCCGTGCCGCGGAGCAGCTGGACTGATGTATCCAATTACCGAGCCGGAGCTCTGGGGCGCATGTGCCCAGAGCCGCGCTCTGCAACGACAGACGCCATGGCAATGGGAGGCCCAGAGGAGCCAAAGAACAAAGACGGATGAACACGGAGAAACGAAAGACCAACAGAAGTGGCCCGCCTGCTCCCCTCCCTTCCCAACCCGACCCCCGCCCAAAATAAATAAATAAATAAAACTAAAAAAAAAAAAAAAAAAAAAAAGATTTTTTTCAACAATATTATCCCAATTTTGTCAATAGAAAATTTCAAGCCATCATGATTTGAATGTGTTATCTACTATGTCGTCAGGAAATTATCAGTAATCTCCCCCTCAAATATATTTGTTTGCTTCCAATTTTAATGATAAAAACAGTACCTTTCTTTTTTATTTACATTTTGACATCTTATTCTTTCAGGTGCCATATTCTTTACATTAACAACTAGCAATACATCTTAGATGTTCTATCCCATTGTATAAATATTTGTAAATGATATGTACTTAGTACTGTACTAATACATTATGCACATTATCAAATGTTCATGCAATGGTCCATGATGAAGGACAAGATGAAGGATATTTTTATTTGCTCAAGCACATATTACCAATTCTGTATTCTCTATCATAGAATAATTACATGTAAGTTTAGATTATTTATAGATCCAACATATCTAGTAAAAGTGTTTAGATTATTAAATAATCTGTATTTAAATAAGATCCCCAATGGAAGGATACATAGTCATAATACATGCAGCCACATACAGGTATACATTCACGAAATAGCTATCCAGATTATAGAAATCTTTCAAGGATATAAGTAGGATTTCCTTTTCATTAGAGAGATGATAATACTAGTGGGAGATTTGTTTATTTCCACAATTAGGCATATTACACCCAAAAGTGTGGTTTAATCATCTCAAATGAAATTTGTAAAAGAAAATTAATTATTATATAATAATTATTATTATAAAATAATTTGAATTATAAATTTTAACACGGAAATAAAGATCACACTTTAATGTCCTCCCCAACTGGCTTAGAAGATTTTTTCAGGGCTTCCCCTGGTGGTCCAGTGGGTAAGGACACCGCCTTGCAGTGCAAGGGGTGCCGGTTCAAGCCCTGGCCTGGGAAGATCCCCCGTGCCGCGGAGCAGCTGGACTGATGTATCCAATTACCGAGCCGGAGCTCTGGAGCGCATGCGCCCAGAGCCGGCGCTCTGCAACGACAGACGCCATGGCAATGGGAGGCCCAGAGGAGCCAAAGAACAAAGACGGATGAACACGGAGAAACGAAAGACCAACAGAAGTGGCCCGCCTGCTCCCCTCCCTTCCCAACCCGACCCCCGCCCAAAATAAATAAATAAATAAATCTTAAAAAAAAAAAAAAAAAAAAAAGATTTTTTCAACAATATTATCCCAATTTTGTCAATAGAAAATTTCAAGCCATCATGATTTGAATGTGTTATCTACTATGTCGTCAGGAAATTATCAGTAATCTCCCCCTCAAATATATTTGTTTGCTTCCAATTTTAATGATAAAAACAGTACCTTTCTTTTTTATTTACATTTTGACATCTTATTCTTTCAGGTGCCATATTCTTTACATTAACAACTAGCAATACATCTTAGATGTTCTGAGTCAGATCTGGACACCATGTGTTGTGGCCCTCTACCTAAACAATTCACTTTTTTAGTGGTACTTGATTTCTTGGCTATATCAACAAGGCAGCCTACAAATGTTTTCATAAAAATTACATGTGGGTGGCAGAGTTTCAAGGTCATTTTTTTCTCTCCAGTCTGAGTTCTATTTATAAATTTATATTTAACTTATCATTATGGTATTTCTGGCCACACCTCTTCTCCCAAAGAACAAAAGAAATTGTTTGATGGTCCTTAGTCTTGATTCATGCCTATTGAATGACTCAAGTCAGTCAAATGGTTATTTGAAAAAAAAAAGATTTCTGATTCAAAAAGCCCAAGATTTTATTTCAGTTCTGCACACAAGTTACTGTGTAACTTTGAACACCTCATTTAACCTCTCTGGATTTTAGCTTTCTTATGTGTAAAATTTAGGTAACAACAATATCTGCCTTATCTGCATTGTCTTATTCTTGGAATTAAAAAGATAGTTAATATGTATGGGCTTTGTAACATTTAAAGGAGACTACAGATTTAAAATTAATGTTTTACTTGTGCCCGATAAAGAGACAATGCTGTTTGAAAGACAGCTATTGAGATGTTGTTGACCCAGAATGAAAGGAGCTCTCTCTTTGATCCAAGTAGAGTGATCGCTTAAACTTATGGTATAATCAGTTGGTTCAGGTTAGAAAACCAAGAACTGGTTATAGAGAATCATGTTGCACAAAATGTAGGACAAAGATTTCAACAGAAAACTGGGTCAGAACAGTCAAGTCAGAGAAACAAATTACACTTTTTTTTTTTTTTTAAATAAGGGTCAGGATCAAATAGAAAAGTGATGCGAGAGTCCAAAGGCTTTGACCTCATATCTTTTCAAGCAAATCTGCAATCCAGTATCAAGACCACAGCAGAGAAATAGTCAAAACTAGCATGGATCTCATTTAACCATCATGAGAAGAGACAATGAGTCCTAATCTAAACTGCCCATTGATTAATCAGGCAGTTTTATTTTGTCTGGAAGAAGGCCCATGCTAGTAAGAGAAGAAAATATGAGTGAAAAGCAACTCAATAAAGACTATGATTAATATGTAAATTAAATGCAAGAGGAAATAAAATAGAAATACAGATAACACACTTCCTTCAAGTAGACACAGCATCATTTTAGTGGTGAAGACTCCAATGTACCCCTACATTACAATTGATAAAAAACAAGCCTTGAGAGAAGAGGTCATTTTCCAAAGTCCGTGCACTGACCAGGATTTGAAAACTTTTGCCTGTTTTCAGACCTTGCACTCTTGAATTCTACATCATACTCTCCAAGGTGATTGACAAGATTGGTAATCATTTGGTAATCACCAAGTGAAAGTTTATTGTTTGGTGTTTCAAAGTATAAATAAATGCAAAACAGATAGCTAAGTATGTAACAACTCAATACCTCACATTGTATCACTCACATGAAACTTATAGACAACTCCTTAAGGTGCCATTGTTAATTACTTAGACACACCTTTGAACACCTCATTTAACCTCTCTGGATTTTAGCTTTCTTATGTGTAAAATTTAGGTAACAACAATATCTGCCTTATCTGCATTGTCTTATTCTTGGAATTAAAAAGATAGTTAATATGTATGGGCTTTGTAACATTTAAAGGAGACTACAGATTTAAAATTAATGTTTTACTTGTGCCCGATAAAGAGACAATGCTGTTTGAAAGACAGCTATTGAGATGTTGTTGACCCAGAATGAAAGGAGCTCTCTCTTTGATCCAAGTAGAGTGATCGCTTAAACTCATGGTATAATCAGTTGGTTCAGGTTAGAAAACCAAGAACTGGTTATAGAGAATCATGTTGCACAAAATGTAGGACAAAGATTTCAACAGAAAACTGGGTCAGAACAGTCAAGTCAGAGAAACAAATTACACTTTTTTTTTTTTTTTAAATAAGGGTCAGGATCAAATAGAAAAGTGATGCGAGAGTCCAAAGGCTTTGACCTCATATCTTTTCAAGCAAATCTGCAATCCAGTATCAAGACCACAGCAGAGAAATAGTCAAAACTAGCATGGATCTCATTTAACCATCATGAGAAGAGACAATGAGTCCTAATCTAAACTGCCCATTGATTAATCAGGCAGTTTTATTTTGTCTGGAAGAAGGCCCATGCTAGTAAGAGAAGAAAATATGAGTGAAAAGCAACTCAATAAAGACTATGATTAATATGTAAATTAAATGCAAGAGGAAATAAAATAGAAATACAGATAACACACTTCCTTCAAGTAGACACAGCATCATTTTAGTGGTGAAGACTCCAATGTACCCCTACATTACAATTGATAAAAAACAAGCCTTGAGAGAAGAGGTCATTTTCCAAAGTCCGTGCACTGACCAGGATTTGAAAACTTTTGCCTGTTTTCAGACCTTGCACTCTTGAATTCTACATCATACTCTCCAAGGTGATTGACAAGATTGGTAATCATTTGGTAATCACCAAGTGAAAGTTTATTGTTTGGTGTTATCAAAGTATAAATAAATGCAAAACAGATAGCTAAGTATGTAACAACTCAATACCTCACATTGTATCACTCACATGAAACTTATAGACAACATACACAGGTAAATAAGGTGCCTCAGGTTAAGTGTCAAATAATATTGTAGGTATCTTAGGAAAAAAGCAGGAGGGAAAAATCTATATAGAATAAGCTTAGCAATCAATGCTATGAATAACACCAAAGAAGTAAAGAAATAAAACTGATTTAAATGTCAAATTTCCTTTTTTACAAAAACTACATTCTATAATTATAGATTACAATCTGGATTTTTTTATGCCACTTAATTTCATCATAATGTACCATAATAGCAATCAAGCAAGGCTTTCCTGAAGGCATGAAACAGAGGCAAACAAATACAATCATAGCAGATAATAAAATTGGTAAGATTGCAGTGAGAATTAGAAATCCCCAGTCACATTTAGCTGTCCATTCTCACGATGTGTATGTTAGTCCAATTATCCTAATATATATTCTCATTTATGAAATGCACATCCTTGAAACTATAAAGCAAATCTGAAAGTCTTTATCTCTCAAATTTATTTTGCTACACTCTCACCTCCTAAAAAGCTAAACATTTTCTTGTGTTTATCCTTTAGACATTTTATTTAAACAAAGCTCTTTTCTCAGTAACTAGAGATAAAATTGGAATTTTGTATTTAAATTTAAAATTACTTAAATGGAGAAAAATTGCCTAAGGTGAGTGTTTAGAGATAGGTAGAAATTAAACATTCCAGTGCCATCCCTATATTGATAAGTAGTACCCCTTTCATACACACACACACACACACACACACAACCACATGAACACATGCATGCCAACTAATAACTAAAACGTAAATTGAACTGTCATTTCCCTTTTTTTACCCGTTTTCCACCTGCCTTATTTTTTAGTGATAAATACACTTGGCTCACTTTTCTGTGTATGGAAGATCAGAACTGTTATAAAGAGATGGACAGAATTAAGTGATGCTTTCAAGGATTTCTTTGAGAAAATGTTTATCTTCCCATCCGTGACTAGTCCTGATCTAAGTAGCCTTCCTCTCTGCCTCATGGAAAGGAAGGCCTTCCCCTGTGTTTTGGTCTCCAGAGGAGCTCCTGCTCTGGGAGAACATCATCAGGGAGGATGATCTCCTAGCCTAGGGACTGGGAGCTAACTATAAATTTGTACATGCCATTCAGGAAAAGCTTCCTAATACTACAATGATAAGTGAGAAGAGGGCTGGTGCAAATGTCATGGTCTCTTAAAAGTTATTTATGGGTCAACAAATTTTGGCCTAACTTCTTGATAGCTCTTGATAGGGAAAGCTATGCCCTTTACTTCAGAAGCACCCTAATGGCCTGGCTTTTCATTTACATAAAAATCACACAAACCAGACTGTTTATGAATTGGTGAATATTCGAGCTTAAGGAAAACCTAGAGATAATTTTACCTTTATTTTTACTTTCTAGGTGAAGGAACTGAACTCCACAAATTTAAATATTAACTTGTCTAAATACCTGCAGCCATCCCTAGGTGGCTAGAGGAAACCCTGGAAACCTGGTAGGTGACTAATGCTGTGTTCTTTACTCTGTAGCACAATTCTTCTTCTCAGAGAAGGTCACTTTGTAACAGAGTACATTGATTCATGTGTTAGTGGAAATATGGAGTGGAAATGTTATAGCTGAAAGTAAGTTTACAGTTCATGTAGTGGAATTTCTTATTTTGCGGTCAGGAAAACTGAGGCCCAGAAAAATTGCATAAAGCAACAACAAACTTTCTGAAAGTGATGGATGTAGGAGAATATGCACATTTTATCTAATCCAGTATTAGCTATATCATTGTTTAGTAGATCATTTTGTTTGCACATGAGCACAAACTCAATCATACCTGTGCTTGTCCCTTCTCCTCTTGTTTCCAGTACTGTTTTTCCCTACCCCAAAGCACTATTTGAATATTACAGAGAATTATACTTGTTAGTGTAATGATGATCTCTTAAGTAACCCCCAAATTTCTGTGTCTTAACACAATTAATTATGTTTCATATATCAATCAGCCAGATATAGTTGTTTGCAGTTTGTGGGCATTTTTATTCTGTGTGGATATTTAAATAATCCCCAAATTTCTGCCTTACTTAACACAGTTATTTATGACTCACATATCAGTCAGATATATAGAATTGTTTCCAGTTTGTGGTTAATTTTATTCTGTGGGCATGGAGTTTCCCAGATGGCACAGTGGTAAAAAAAAAAAAAAGTGTCTACCTGCTAATGCAGGAGATGTAAGAAAGGCAAGTTCGGGAAGATCCTCTATACTAGGAAATGATAACCTAGTCCAGTGTTCTTGCCTGGAAAAATTCTATGGATAGGGAAGCCTGGTTGGGTACAGTCCGTGGAGTTACAAAAGACTCAGACCCAATAGAACACCTGAGCAGGTGGATATTTAGGGAATCAAGTTTCTTCTGTCTTGTGGTTTCTTCATCCCCTGAAGCCTAGAGTTCTGTGCATCCAGCTGGTAGAAAAGAAAGGGAAAGTGGAGATGACATGCCACCTTTAAAAAATATATATTTATTCATTTTTTACTGTGCTGAGTGTTCATTACTATGCATGGGCTTTCTCTTGTTTCTGTGAGAGGAGACTCTTCTCTAGTTGCAATGTGTGGTCTTCTCATTGCAGTGGCTTCTCTTGTTGCAGATCACAAGGTTCTAGAGCATGGGCTCAGGCATTGTGGTACCCAGGTTTAGTTGCCCTGGGGCATGTGGAATCTTCCCAGACCAGGGATTGAACCTGGGTCCCCTGCATTGGCAGGTGAATTCTTAACTAGTGGACCACAAGGAAAGTCCAGCAAGCCCTTTAAAATGCTTTGGTCCTTAACAAGCACACATCGATTCTTTTGTGTTTCATCAGGATCAACTATCATACATGTTCTTCTAGGTGCAAGAGGATTGGACTGAAATTTTCAGTGATAACGCTGTATGGTTAGTGGAAAGACACAATTGTCTATAGACAGCAATAGACACCTCTAGTGAAAGACTACGTAAGTAAAGTGCTTAAGTGTTTCTTGAATTTCACTTTGCCTACTAATGAGTCATTCCAAATATCACCTCCTAATGGATGCTTAGTAAAATTTGGGCTCATATTCAGGCATTGGTTCTTATGAGGTAAATTTTCTAAAATAGTTCTGCTTGCCATGCTTTTTATTTCAGTAGAACAGGAACGTGAATGAAATGAAATTCACTGTTTTATGTTAAGACTAATCAGTCTCTGCCTATAACTAGCAAGTCATATGATGAGCCTCTCATTATGTCTCAGACAACTATTTGACTAGTTTTTTTTTGGGGGGGTGGGGAGGGAAAGGGGTGGGCGGGCCACTTCTATTGGTCTTTCATTTGTCTATTTTCATCCATCTTTGTTCCTTGGCGCACATGGGCCTCCCATTGCGATGGCCTCTGTTGTCGCAGAGCACTGGCTCTGGGCACATGCACTCCAGAGCTCTGGCTCGGTAATTGGACACATTGGTCCAGCCGCTCCGCGGCACGTGGGATCCTCCCAGGCCAGGGATCGAACTGGTGCCCCTTGCACTGCAAAGCGGTGCCCTTACCCACTGGACCACCAGGGAAGCCCTTGACTAGTTTTTGTACAGACTCAATCATGTTTTGCTAAATAGCTAAATTTATTTCTTTAATTATGGCATAATAAGGAAGACCCTCCAACTCATAAATATAGAACATGAGTTTTTATGTTTCCCAAATCTGAAGAGCAAATGACCCTTATGCAAGGTGTCTATTTTTTAAACATCACAGGAATGATAGATTTGGACTCCTTTTGGTTATTGTCACTTTCATGCACTGTCCTGTGCCAGGGGAAGGTTGGTCCTCATCAGTGGTAGAAGCAGAAATACCTCTGTTTGTGTCTGAGTCTACATTTAGGGAAACTTTAAAACTCTTTTGTATCCTGTGCATCTGGGGGTGGGCTGGTCCTAAAAGCTTGTAGTGTCACAGATAAGAGGAGAAATCTCATACTAACCTTGTTGCAGAGGTGGGGGTAACGCTTCACAAGTAGACCTCAAGGTTCTCTGTTAAGGGAATAGGATCCTACCAGAAAATTTTGCCATTGTAGTCCATGATATGGAAAATTGTTCGCAAAACTGATCTTATCATAATCCAAAAGTAGTAATTTGGGAGAATGTTTATTTCAGTAAAAATTCAAAGAACTACAGTATGCGTTAGAGAAAATAACTCTTTAAGTCTCAGCTAATGTTTAGTGACTGTTTTGCAAATTTAGAGTAAAAGTAGAATGTGAACAGTGCCAATATTGCCCTCATCGGTTTAGGCAGCTTCGTACTCTGAATCAACATGGAGAGGACAGGGCTGCTTCTCATGAAGTCACACTCCTTGGTATGTTAGCTATTGCAATGGCCTTAACTCCTTTTGACAGTGTGTTATTGTTTATAACACAAACACCTGCACCGATTTATAGAAATTAAATAGCACCGCAGCTACTGGTTTTAAATTATCTTGCTTACAAGGAGCATTAAAGTAAAAGACTATCTTAGTAGTTTATAATCACCTTCCTGCTCATTAATCATTACATTAATATTTCAAATTAATTTGTTTGATCACACTAAGTAAATTTAGAAATAGATGTAGATAGTCCAGTTTACTGTGTTTCAAATTGGATTAGCCAGGTAGAATAACATTTTTCTAATGATCAGAATTTTTATGCTAGATATCAGGGCATAGAATCAAGGTATTATTTCCTTGGATTTATTGATAATACAATGGGTAAGGAAAATGCTGATTTTTTAAATCATCCACTGTGTACCTAAAAAAGTTTTTATGTTTCCCAAATCTGAAGAGCAAATGACCCTTATGCAAGGTGTCTATTTTTTAAACATCACAGGAATGATAGATTTGGACTCCTTTTGGTTATTGTCACTTTCATGCACTGTCCTGTGCCAGGGGAAGGTTGGTCCTCATCAGTGGTAGAAGCAGAAATACCTCTGTTTGTGTCTGAGTCTACATTTAGGGAAGCTTTAAAACTCTTTTGTATCCTGTGCATCTGGGGGTGGGCTGGTCCTAAAAGCTTGTAGTGTCACAGATAAGAGGAGAAATCTCATACTAACCTTGTTGCAGAGGTGGGGGTAACGCTTCACAAGTAGACCTCAAGGTTCTCTGTTAAGGGAATAGGATCCTACCAGAAAATTTTGCCATTGTAGTCCATGATATGGAAAATTGTTCGCAAAACTGATCTTATCATAATCCAAAAGTAGTAATTTGGGAGAATGTTTATTTCAGTAAAAATTCAAAGAACTACAGTATGCGTTAGAGAAAATAACTCTTTAAGTCTCAGCTAATGTTTAGTGACTGTTTTGCAAATTTAGAGTAAAAGTAGAATGTGAACAGTGCCAATATTGCCCTCATCGGTTTAGGCAGCTTCGTACTCTGAATCAACATGGAGAGGACAGGGCTGCTTCTCATGAAGTCACACTCCTTGGTATGTTAGCTATTGCAATGGCCTTAACTCCTTTTGACAGTGTGTTATTGTTTATAACACAAACACCTGCACCGATTTATAGAAATTAAATAGCACCGCAGCTACTGGTTTTAAATTATCTTGCTTACAAGGAGCATTAAAGTAAAAGACTATCTTAGTAGTTTATAATCACCTTCCTGCTCATTAATCATTACATTAATATTTCAAATTAATTTGTTTGATCACACTAAGTAAATTTAGAAATAGATGTAGATAGTCCAGTTTACTGTGTTTCAAATTGGATTAGCCAGGTAGAATAACATTTTTCTAATGATCAGAATTTTTATGCTAGATATCAGGGCATAGAATCAAGGTATTATTTCCTTGGATTTATTGATAATACAATGGGTAAGGAAAATGCTGATTTTTTAAATCATCCACTGTGTACCTGTAGTTCAAGCTAGTATGTTCCACAGTTTCTTGGGCAAAGGGTTTAAATATGTACTCAGAGATAATACTTTTTCTCTTTATTAAATAAATTTTCTTATTTTTACACATCAAATTCAAAAGGTTAGCTTTCCAAAGCTTATATCACTCAGGGTATAACTTGGGTTGTTCCAGAATGTTTTTTCCGGTGCCTTTTTGGATAATTATAAATAGGAAGAGATGGGACATATGTACTCAGCTAGAAAGAATATTAATGTATTGATATACTATATTTATTTCAAGAAAAGAAATGAAATTTTCTCTTTGAGCTCACAGGAAGATAGAGTTAAGAAATATTTTGTTGAAAGAATGTAGAAAAAAATGAACAAAAGAAAAATTCAGGGGAAAATAATAAAAATCAAAATAAAACCATTGAAACTTCAGTACATCATAATATTTCAATCTAACCCAATCAGACCTTTTTCTATGTGCAAATGTATACATAATCATTTGTTTTTAATATATAATATGTTCATGTATACTGCTATATACTAGATTTTCACTCAGCATATGAAACAATTATTTCCTAATCAATACCTACTTCAAATAATTTTAAAAATTGTATTATATCCCATTGTATGACTATAAAATAACTATTCATCTAATCCTATATTGCTGGACATCAATGATTTCCATTTTTAAATTCATATATAGCATGATTATCTTTATTACTGTAGTTACAAATTACATATGTTCTGATTTCTAGGGCTTTTAGAAAATTATCTTTTGCTTTTTATAACACAAACACCTGCACCGATTTATAGAAATTAAATAGCCCCAGCTACTGGTTTTAAATTATCTTGCTTACAAGGAGCATTAAAGTAAAGACTATCTTAGTAGTTTATAATCACCTTCCTGCTCATTAATCATTACATTAATATTTCAAATTAATTTGTTTGATCACACTAAGTAAATTTAGAAATAGATGTAGATAGTCCAGTTTACTGTGTTTCAAATTGGATTAGCCAGGTAGAATAACATTTTTCTAATGATCAGAATTTTTATGCTAGATATCAGGGCATAGAATCAAGGTATTATTTCCTTGGATTTATTGATAATACAATGGGTAAGGAAAATGCTGATTTTTTAAATCATCCACTGTGTACCTGTAGTTCAAGCTAGTATGTTCCACAGTTTCTTGGGCAAAGGGTTTAAATATGTACTCAGAGATAATACTTTTTCTCTTTATTAAATAAATTTTCTTATTTTTACACATCAAATTCAAAAGGTTAGCTTTCCAAAGCTTATATCACTCAGGGTATAACTTGGGTTGTTCCAGAATGTTTTTTCCGGTGCCTTTTTGGATAATTATAAATAGGAAGAGATGGGACATATGTACTCAGCTAGAAAGAATATTAATGTATTGATATACTATATTTATTTCAAGAAAAGAAATGAAATTTTCTCTTTGAGCTCACAGGAAGATAGAGTTAAGAAATATTTTGTTGAAAGAATGTAGAAAAAAATGAACAAAAGAAAAATTCAGGGGAAAATAATAAAAATCAAAATAAAACCATTGAAACTTCAGTACATCATAATATTTCAATCTAACCCAATCAGACCTTTTTCTATGTGCAAATGTATACATAATCATTTGTTTTTAATATATAATATGTTCATGTATACTGCTATATACTAGATTTTCACTCAGCATATGAAACAATTATTTCCTAATCAATACCTACTTCAAATAATTTTAAAAATTGTATTATATCCCATTGTATGACTATAAAATAACTATTCATCTAATCCTATATTGCTGGACATCAATGATTTCCATTTTTAAATTCATATATAGCATGATTATCTTTATTACTGTAGTTACAAATTACATATGTTCTGATTTTCTTAGGAAAATTTCCTTAAGGTAAATCCTTGAAATTCATGACTCAAAAGAGATCTTGTAGCTCTTAAAGGATTTTTGCAGTTATTTCTTAATTGAAGAAAAACATTATGTTGTGGCATTTCTGGCCCAAAAAGTGGCCCAAAAAGAGGACCAAGATCACTCACTAGGATATGGAATTAGCCCTCCATCATGTTATTCTATCAATAATACCTACTTTAATAATGGGGACACTCTAGCTTCCCACTGTTAATTTCTGATCTTTCTGAATATTTACTGTTCATTAAAAAACAAGCAGTGACAAGAAAATGATTTTCTAATCAGCCAATCAAAGACTTTCATGCAAGTATTCTAATACTGCATCATTGTAAAGGAAGCTTTATGATATTAAACATTATACATATAATGATAAAAACAACTATATAATGATATCAAATACCATGTATAAAGATATTAAATATTATGTATATGATATTAAATACCATGTATAATAATATTGATCATTATATATATATATATATTACAAGTTAGAATTTAAGGTTATTGATGATTTCCTAGTGTTAAATTACTTATGTACCCTCTATCTTTCACCCTGAAATGCTAATAAATATTGACTGGAATAAAGCCAATAAAACTGGTATTCCCTGAATGCCAAGATGCCCATTCTCTATGGCAGTATTTTTAAATCCGTGCTTCGTTTTAATAAATGCAAGACCTTACTTCCTTTCTTCTTCACCACAAGATCCTATCCTATCCACAAGATTTTTGTCTGGCGTCATTTTGAGCAGTTCATATCATGAAAACAATACATTTGTTTCCAAATGCAAAATTATATATTGGCTATGCTTTTCAAACCATTGAATCTATAGTGTTTCCTTTTCGAGAATCACTATTCTTGATTTTACAGTGGAAAAAAGAGCAAGCTGTATTATTATTTGTTACTCTTCCTCTTCTCTTTTCTCCTTTCACTTCCCTTTTCTCTTCCTGAAGGATTCATTCCTGTAGCCTTTTGGGAAGGTTTGGGGGTAGTATAGGAAACAAGTTGTGAGCTCACCTGGAGATAAAACCTGGTAAAGGATGTTGAGAGCCAAAACAGAATGAAGCAGCCAATGTGTGAAGGTGTTGGGTGATCTGGTGGGACATCCCTCTGAAGGGATGGCTTGCTGTGAGTTTCCAGAGCCCAAGTAGGCTGAGATGTTTATGTGTGGGTGAATTAGTCTAGGATATTAAAACCTGAATGGGACAAAGATAGTGTTATCCTAGTGCAAGTGGATCCGGATGAAAAAAAATACTCACGGATATGGAATTAGCCCTCCATCATGTTATTCTATCAATAATACCTACTTTAATAATGGGGACACTCTAGCTTCCCACTGTTAATTTCTGATCTTTCTGAATATTTACTGTTCATTAAAAAACAAGCAGTGACAAGAAAATGATTTTCTAATCAGCCAATCAAAGACTTTCATGCAAGTATTCTAATACTGCATCATTGTAAAGGAAGCTTTATGATATTAAACATTATACATATAATGATAAAACAACTATATAATGATATCAAATGCCATGTATAAAGATATTAAATATTATGTATATGATATTAAATACCATGTATAATAATATTGATCATTATATATATATATATTACAAGTTAGAATTTAAGGTTATTGATGATTTCCTAGTGTTAAATTACTTATGTACCCTCTATCTTTCACCCTGAAATGCTAATAAATATTGACTGGAATAAAGCCAATAAAACTGGTATTCCCTGAATGCCAAGATGCCCATTCTCTATGGCAGTATTTTTAAATCCGTGCTTCGTTTTAATAAATGCAAGACCTTACTTCCTTTCTTCTTCACCACAAGATCCTATCCTATCCACAAGATTTTTGTCTGGCGTCATTTTGAGCAGTTCATATCATGAAAACAATACATTTGTTTCCAAATGCAAAATTATATATTGGCTATGCTTTTCAAACCATTGAATCTATAGTGTTTCCTTTTCGAGAATCACTATTCTTGATTTTACAGTGGAAAAAAGAGCAAGCTGTATTATTATTTGTTACTCTTCCTCTTCTCTTTTCTCCTTTCACTTCCCTTTTCTCTTCCTGAAGGATTCATTCCTGTAGCCTTTTGGGAAGGTTTGGGGGTAGTATAGGAAACAAGTTGTGAGCTCACCTGGAGATAAAACCTGGTAAAGGATGTTGAGAGCCAAAACAGAATGAAGCAGCCAATGTGTGAAGGTGTTGGGTGATCTGGTGTGGGACATCCCTCTGAAGGGATGGCTTGCTGTGAGTTTCCAGAGCCCAAGTAGGCTGAGATGTTTATGTGTGGGGTGAATTAGTCTAGGATATTAAAACCTGAATGGGACAAAGATAGTGTTTATCCTAGTGCAAGACTTGACAAACAAAGTTTGCACATAGGAACTGGATAGCTGTGGCAATAAGACATTGGTTAGCATGCAGAATGAGCCAAATATATTAATAAATTAAGAATAATGAGACTTCAGTTTCCCACTGTCAGAGAAGAAAGTTACAATTAGGGAAAGGGAGAACACTGGAACGAACCATGAGATGTGATTGTAAATGAATTGATGAACCTCAGTAATTAAGGATTTAATAATGATTTCAAATGTAAATATATGTGTATATATAAACATGACTATAGATACAGAAATTTATGTAAATATAAGTATGTAAATATTAATATAGTTAATATTTGGACACAAGGATTTATCTGTATACATGTATTTTCATACAGAGGGCCTTGGTGCAGTAAGCTAGCCAACGTTTTCATATTACTGGAAATTGAAGTTGGATATATGAAAATTACTTGTAAAATGTTGTATAATGGTTATAGTCTGTATGGATGTTGGGATAATAACTTGCTTATCAATAGACATTCAGTGAAATAGTAACTAGTCGACTACAGACACATATGCATTCATGATTCTTCCTTTATACTATGGCTTTATTTTCATTGTTAATTTTTTGTATTTAGAAAAATCTCTCATTTGTTAGTTTTATAAATGCTTTGGGGTATGAGGATTTTTATAAAAATACAAATATTTTGTAAGAAAAAAATGAGACATATGTAGTGAATTACATTTTCTGAAATGTGAATTTGCTTTTCTACCATTTATGTTATCTTTATGTGTGTGTATATACGCATATATATACATTTATATATTATGTCTCTTTTTATATAGCCTATAGTTTTTACTAAATTGGCTATTAACATTTTATATCTAGCCAGACTGAAAGTGTAAAGGTTTTTTTAATAATTGTCAATAAGTTTGATGTAGATAATTATTCAATCTCATTGGCAGAAAAAATTATGACAACTTCAGTTGTGTTTATCTGCTTGGGCTGCCATAGCAAAATGCCACACACTGGATGATTTAAGCAACAGGAGGATATTTTCTCACAGTTTTGGAGACTAGAAATCTGGGATTAAGCTGTCAGCTAGTTGGTTTCTCATGAAGTCATTCTTTTCTGACTTATGGACAGCTACATTTTTGCTATACCCTTACATTCCCTTTCCTTGCTGTATCTATGAGGAAAGAGAGCAAGGAGCTTCCTATAGGGATGCTAATCCTACTGACACAGGTGGTGGCTTAGTCACTAAGTCCTATCCAACTCTTATGACCCCATGGACTGTAGCCTGCAAGGCTCCTCTGATCGTGGGATTCTCCAGGCAAGAATACGGGAGTGGGTTGCCATTTCCTTCTCCAGGGAATCTTTCTGACCCAGAGATGGAACCTGCTGTCTCCTGTGTTGCAGGCAGATTCCTAACTGACTAACCTGTACCACACCGTTATTACCTCATTTAGCTTTTATTACTTCCTTAGAGGCCCTATCTCCAAACATAAGCACACTGTTGTTTGGATCTTTGATGTATGAATTTTGGTGGGAAACACAAACACTCAGTCCACAACATCAATATTAATAGAAATTCAATTCTTCTTTACTTGTGCTTATTTTTAAAAAATCTATTGATTGCATAAATTTGTGGACATTGGATTGAGGAAATCTGATTTGTAGACTTTTTAATGAAATTTATGTTTTACAGTCAATATTTACTAAATTTTATTTCTGAAATTTACATTGCTGTTATACTCCAATGAATTGCAATGATATATGTGTTCAAAGCTTTTCATTTCATCATTAAAATAATAAGAAAACATTGCAGACAGGTGAAAGCCCCACTTCTGTGTGAATGGTTATATACATTTTAATGTATGAATACAGTGGAAAAACAGATTGCTGTTAAAAAGAACATTAGAGATCTATATTACTGATATGAGCATATGGTTAATCTATATTTTTATTGCAAACAGTATTGTCAAAGAGACTTACTATATAAAGCTAAAGATTTATGTATACATAGTATCAGTGCTAAGCATATTCAAGGAAATGCATATAAATATATATCTTAGAAGTAGACTTTAGAATACAGGAGTTCAGTGGGAGACATTTTATGCCTTGGCTATACTTTTCTTTAATTTTTTAAATTATATTTACCATGAGTATGCATCATCTTATGAATAATTTTTCAAAAGATTTTGTATAACTGGTTAGGATCATTAAGTGGAAGGAGGTAGAAGCCATGGATCCCACAAAGCTTTCGGTATGCTGCAGCTTATTTAGATCTAACACAGAGACCTAGTGTTAAACACAGGTTTAATAACTATATTTTTTCAGGATTTTATTTTGTTTTTGTTTGAAAGATATAACTGTGAAGTTATCCTAAGCACTATGAACTAAAAAACTATGAAGAACAAGAGTACTATTGAAGACAAGGAGGAAATATCAGCAAGTAATACATTTATCCTACATCAACATTTATTTTGCAGCCAGATGTATCTTGAATTTTGCTAGAATGTGCTGCATTGGCGGGTTTTAAACTTTTGATGTTTATGTGCATTTATAAATAAGCAAAAAAATAGATTTTATAATTTTATATTGAACACATGATTTCCTAAAATACTAACTATATTGCCTTGAAAGTTTCACTTGCTATAGTCTACAAATATAATAGGAATATAAGCCTTTACAAACAGGGCTATAAAACTTCTATATTGTACTAATTTTATTTTAAAATCAGGAGAAATGTTCCTTAAATTACGTTTATGGTTTCTCTTTCACCAATTTATCATGAAATTGTCAGAATCCTTATTTTGCCCCTCCCCGTCAAATTCTCATATTTTTCTGCAAATGCATTATTAATACATTTGTCTACAGCATTAAGTCTGTTTAACATTCCATGGCTTTCATATGCTTTATTTCATCATTAAAATAATAAGAAAACATTGCAGACAGGTGAAAGCCCCACTTCTGTGTGAATGGTTATATACATTTTAATGTATGAATACAGTGGAAAAACAGATTGCTGTTAAAAAGAACATTAGAGATCTATATTACTGATATGAGCATATGGTTAATCTATATTTTTATTGCAAACAGTATTGTCAAAGAGACTTACTATATAAAGCTAAAGATTTATGTATACATAGTATCAGTGCTAAGCATATTCAAGGAAATGCATATAAATATATATCTTAGAAGTAGACTTTAGAATACAGGAGTTCAGTGGGAGACATTTTATGCCTTGGCTATACTTTTCTTTAATTTTTTAAATTATATTTACCATGAGTATGCATCATCTTATGAATAATTTTTCAAAAGATTTTGTATAACTGGTTAGGATCATTAAGTGGAAGGAGGTAGAAGCCATGGATCCCACAAAGCTTTCGGTATGCTGCAGCTTATTTAGATCTAACACAGAGACCTAGTGTTAAGCACAGGTTTAATAACTATATTTTTTCAGGATTTTATTTTGTTTTTGTTTGAAAGATATAACTGTGAAGTTATCCTAAGCACTATGAACTAAAAAACTATGAAGAACAAGAGTACTATTGAAGACAAGGAGGAAATATCAGCAAGTAATACATTTATCCTACATCAACATTTATTTTGCAGCCAGATGTATCTTGAATTTTGCTAGAATGTGCTGCATTGGTGGGTTTTAAACTTTTGATGTTTATGTGCATTTATAAATAAGCAAAAAAATAGATTTTATAATTTTATATTGAACACATGATTTCCTAAAATACTAACTATATTGCCTTGAAAGTTTCACTTGCTATAGTCTACAAATATAATAGGAATATAAGCCTTTACAAACAGGGCTATAAAACTTCTATATTGTACTAATTTTATTTTAAAATCAGGAGAAATGTTCCTTAAATTACGTTTATGGTTTCTCTTTCACCAATTTATCATGAAATTGTCAGAATCCTTATTTTGCCCCTCCCCGTCAAATTCTCATATTTTTCTGCAAATGCATTATTAATACATTTGTCTACAGCATTAAGTCTGTTTAACATTCCATGGCTTTCATATGCTTTATTCATTCTCTCTGCTGTAAATATTCTTTACCAGCTTGGATTTATATGACAGTCTATTAAACATAAAGTTTTTTCTTTATTTTAGAGGTGGGATCAAGAGTTCAACTTCAAAAAAAATAAAATACTAAGATATAGGCATTCCATCCTTTTTTTTTTTTTTTTTGGTTTAACAAATTAAAATGACAACTTTGTGTTGCACATGAATATGATAATCACTTGGTATTTTCCAGCTTCAATTCAGAGATAATTCAATACCCTTATTTTTTTTTTTTAAAGATTTATTTGTTTATTTATTTTGGGCGGGGGTCAGGTTGGGGAGGGAGGGGAGCGGGCGGGCCACTTCTATTGGTCTTTCATTTCTCCATTTTCATCCATCTTTGTTCTTTGGCTCCTGTGGGCCTCCCATCACCGTGACCTCTGTCGTTGCAGAGCGCCGGCTCTGGGCGTATGCACTCCAGAGCTCCGGCTCAGTGATTGGACATATCGGTCCAGCCGCTCCGTGGCACGTGGGATCTTCCCAGGCCAGGGCTCGAACCGGCGCCCCTTGCACTGCAAGGCAGTGTCCTTACCCACTGGACCACCAGGGCAAGCCCGGTACCCTTATATTTTAAACAAGTTCACATTCTTATTAAACGACACACTTACTATATACTTGGTGACCTCTTTTTTTTATTTAAATATAGTATTAAACTATAAATGATACTAAATACTCTTTCAATTTCTGTGGTTGTGGAAGAACCCCAGATAGCATATTTGCAGATTTTGTGGTAGTTGTGGTAGCAAAAATGGATTTTGAACTCATAGTTTGCTTTGATAAAATGGTTTCATGAAGGGAAAGGCAGTTTTCCAGTTTCAACATTGAAAGCCTAAGATACTGATTTTTTATCTGTTTATATCCAAGAAAAGTCTTTGTATCATAAGCCAAAGATTTTCATCAAATTAATTGTATTGTTTAAAGTAAAAGTTAAACATGGTCTGCTTTGTGGTATAGAAATACGGTTGAGGGCAATGGCAAATGTTTTCAAAGTACATGCCATGTAGCCTTTTATTGAGTTTATATTGTGGCAATTTATGGTACTGTAAAGATTTATCTAGACATCAATGGATAAGTGATGGCAAATGAACAAACCTTATGGTTCCTTATAAGGCATGTGCATTAAGCACAGTGACCTTGTGCTCTTTCAGATAGGAATAAAATATAATCATAAAAATAATAATTGAGATACTTTTTTTACAGTTTAGTCTTTTGAGAAATGATATTGAATTGTCTTTTTTATCCTTTGTATTTCATTTTTTATTGCAAAGCACTTATCTTTTCAGAAAATATTTATTAATTGTAAATGTTTTGTCTATAAAGTATAGGAATTAGGGTTGAAAATGTTCGAACACAATAAAAAATCCACATCATTATTCTTTGAAACATTGTCAATTTATATGACATCTAACTTGAAACATGTAATATATGTAATATAAAGTCTACAGATAAAAACTTTGTTTTCCTTTAGCAGAAAACAAATATATGAATAATTTCATACATTAGAGTTCTCTTTATCACTTTGTCGTAAAGAAATTTTTAAAGATCACATTATTTATAAGTGCAATTTCAGATTCTTTGTGCAAAAATACAAAATTTTTTCTATTTGCTTGTGATTTTATACTTTTTTCAAGACAAATCATATTAAAAACAAATGTTAGCTTTGGCAATAGATAATATGAATCAAGTGATTTGATTCATATATCCTGTTAAGATACTGTTCTTGCCTTCCATGTTAATTTTCATACTAACCAAGTTGGCATAGAGACTCAGAAAAGTATTTCTGTCTAATATTTGTAATTATGATATATGAAATCGGTCATAGACACAGTATTACTATACTTTTTGTAAATTTTATACAGGAAAGCAACAAATATTTTATTTAAAACTATAACTCTTTTCTACATGCATTTGTGTATTTGGTATATTTCTGATACTGATAGATATTTATGGGGTTTCTATTTTTGTTTTTCTGGTCAAACATTTGTCATGAAAAGTTAATATGTATCCTGCACACTACAAATTTGTATGTAAATAATTTTAGTATGTCCAGATATCCAAGAAAAGTCTTTGTATCATAAGCCCAAGATTTTCATCAAATTAATTGTATTGTTTAAAGTAAAAGTTAAACATGGTCTGCTTTGTGGTATAGAAATACGGTTGAGGGCAATGGCAAATGTTTTCAAAGTACATGCCATGTAGCCTTTTATTGAGTTTATATTGTGGCAATTTATGGTACTGTAAAGATTTATCTAGACATCAATGGATAAGTGATGGCAAATGAACAAACCTTAGGGTTCCTTATAAGGCATGTGCATTAAGCACAGTGACCTTGTGCTCTTTCAGATAGGAATAAAATATAATCATAAAAATAATAATTGAGATACTTTTTTTACAGTTTAGTCTTTTGAGAAATGATATTGAATTGTCTTTTTTATCCTTTGTATTTCATTTTTTATTGCAAAGCACTTATCTTTTCAGAAAATATTTATTAATTGTAAATGTTTTGTCTATAAAGTATAGGAATTAGGGTTGAAAATGTTCGAACACAATACAAAATCCACATCATTATTCTTTGAAACGTTGTCAATTTATATGACATCTAACTTGAAACATGTAATATATGTAATATAAAGTCTACAGATAAAAACTTTGTTTTCCTTTAGCAGAAAAGAAATATATGAATAATTTCATACATTAGAGTTCTCTTTATCACTTTGTCGTAAAGAAATTTTTAAAGATCACATTATTTATAAGTGCAATTTCAGATTCTTTGTGCAAAAATACAAAATTTTTTCTATTTGCTTGTGATTTTATACTTTTTTCAAGACAAATCATATTAAAAACAAATGTTAGCTTTGGCAATAGATAATATGAATCAAGTGATTTGATTCATATATCCTGTTAAGATACTGTTCTTGCCTTCCATGTTAATTTTCATACTAACCAAGTTGGCATAGAGACTCAGAAAAGTATTTCTGTCTAATATTTGTAATTATGATATATGAAATCGGTCATAGACACAGTATTACTATACTTTTTTGTAAATTTTATACAGGAAAGCAACAAATATTTTTATTTAAAACTATAACTCTTTTCTACATGCATTTGTGTATTTGGTATATTTCTGATACTGATAGATATTTATGGGGGTTTCTATTTTTGTTTTTCTGGTCAAACATTTGTCATGAAAAGTTAATATGTATCCTGCACACTACAAATTTGTATGTAAATAATTTTAGTATGTCCAGATAGAACAAAAAAGACACACAATTATCCAGATATTTTTCTATGTGAAATGTCAATTTTATGAATGATGATTTTATTTTCATTTTTAATCACATACTATCATCCACTAAGCACTGTGTATATTCAAAAATGGAACAAACCAGAGGTATCTGTATTTATTCCTTTTTGGTGGGTGGGGGAGGTATCTATATTTATATCTACCTATATATATATATGCATGCAGAGAGAGAGAGAGTGATTGAGAGAGAAGTGAAAGGAGAGGTAGAGAAAGAGAAAAAAAAAAAAAAGAGAGATAGAGACAGACATGTAAGATTTAACAAAAATCTACTGGTACACATTGGTATTTACTTCCAGTGTAGGATCTGGAAATCTCATCAGATGGTTGGTGTTGATGCTTTCCAGGCTGCAGAGTCAATTTCTGTTCTTTCTTCATACAATCTTTTGATTCTGTTTTCTTCCTATAACCACCCACATGTTTTGGAAAAGTTTTATTCAGAAGGACTTAGTGATCCTTTATTCTTCTGATCTTTAGCTTTACTCCATCTGTTCTCCCTTTTTGTCATTTTTGTGATACTATAGTTTTTGAATGTGTTGAGAGGATTATGAAAAAGGTGAAGAGAGAGGAAATTCATATACCTACTTTGTGACTCATTGCTCTAGGCTAAGAGGCAAATGACAACACACTAAACCTAGGAAGTGCCTTGCAACCTATTTGTTTACAACACTGTTAATCGTAGAGGACAACTGAGTTATCCACTTTATACAAACCCTTACCTGGCACAACGTATTGGCCTCAATATACTCTGTACAGATTCTATAAAGTCAAAAAAAGGAACTCCAGAAATCCCTGGACAGTCTCAATGATTTTTTTTTATTTAGTTTACTTCTTAAATAAATGTCAATTTATCAACTTTTCTCTGAAAACTGCATTTCCTATTTCCATTGTATTTATTTCATTTTTTTAATCTAAGTGTCATTCACTGTAAGAAAGAGGAGATGTTCAGTTTTATTTCAGCACCCTTCCACATTTTAACAAAAAGAAAATATACATCACCACAGTTTAGAAATCTTGAAATCACATATAGTCATAAGCCTTCAGAAGATAAGCATCTTTAAAAAATATTGGTCTATGAGGTCCTTTTATCTAAGAAAGATTTTGACAACTATCATTTCACTGTCAGAGTACATGAAATATTTTAAAAATATACTTAAAGTGCTACATTATTAAATGAGTGTTTTGATTCATTGCTAGTTTTTAAAAGTGTCCTCCAGTAACAATATTTGATTCAATAAAATCATATAAAAATATTTTCCATATTCAAGAACATTCACTGGGAATAGGATTTCTACCCCACTGGATCTTATCCACAAAAAGTTATCTTCTAAAAAAGTTATTATTTTTTTAAAAAGCATTATTGCCAAATTCCAAATAGCACATTTGCTGTTTGATAATGTGTCCAACGTTAATATGAATATAACTTTAGGTGTTCATGATGAAAAAGCAAAATAAAGTCAGAAAATTTTTATAGTTCTGTTTTATCTTGCTAGCATTCCAAATGAAACACTGGGAATAATTAAATATAAAACTCTTCCAATAACCTATTACATATTTATCATATTTAGAATTTTCCCCTCTTCTTAACCAGCATTTCTGATCTAACCTCATTCTATTTTCTTTGCTTCCCTTATTCCTGCTGATCATTCTTTTTAAACTACCCGCTTTGCCAGCATACTTGATACTTTCTACCCCATCCTTCGAAACCCAGTTTTAAATGCAAGCAAGCTTCGGTGCACATTTGCTTTTCAAGAAAAATCGCATCTGAGTTGCTTAAAGTAAAACCTACTTATCTTGAATGGTAAAACTCAGACACCTTCTGTTTCTATGGTTCATTTATTGACATACAGTCAGTCTACTTTCTTCCCACTAGTACTTCCAGATCACTGCACAACAAAGCAGCTTTGACTATTCGTCTGTATCTCTGCCTCTCAATCAATGGCCTCTTTCCTGTTCACTTGACATACAGTCAGATTTTTTTTTAAAATTCCATTTTCTCTGAACTATTTCCTATTTCCATTGTATTTATTTCATTTTTTAATCTAAGTGTCATTCACTGTAAGAAAGAGGAGATGTTCAGTTTTATTTCAGCACCCTTCCACATTTTAACAAAAAGAAAATATACATCACCACAGTTTAGAAATCTTGAAATCACATATAGTCATAAGCCTTCAGAAGATAAGCATCTTTAAAAAATATTGGTCTATGAGGTCCTTTTATCTAAGAAAGATTTTGACAACTATCATTTCACTGTCAGAGTACATGAAATATTTTAAAAATATACTTAAAGTGCTACATTATTAAATGAGTGTTTTGATTCATTGCTAGTTTTTAAAAGTGTCCTCCAGTAACAATATTTGATTCAATAAAATCATATAAAAATATTTTCCATATTCAAGAACATTCACTGGGAATAGGATTTCTACCCCACTGGATCTTATCCACAAAAAGTTATCTTCTAAAAAAGTTATTATTTTTTTAAAAAGCATTATTGCCAAATTCCAAATAGCACATTTGCTGTTTGATAATGTGTCCAACGTTAATATGAATATAACTTTAGGTGTTCATGATGAAAAAGCAAAATAAAGTCAGAAAATTTTTATAGTTCTGTTTTATCTTGCTAGCATTCCAAATGAAACACTGGGAATAATTAAATATAAAAACTCTTCCAATAACCTATTACATATTTATCATATTTAGAATTTTCCCCTCTTCTTAACCAGCATTTCTGATCTAACCTCATTCTATTTTCTTTGCTTCCCTTATTCCTGCTGATCATTCTTTTTAAACTACCCGCTTTGCCAGCATACTTGATACTTTCTACCCCATCCTTCGAAACCCAGTTTTAAATGCAAGCAAGCTTCGGTGCACATTTGCTTTTCAAGAAAAATCGCATCTGAGTTGCTTAAAGTAAAACCTACTTATCTTGAATGGTAAAACTCAGACACCTTCTGTTTCTATGGTTCATTTATTGACATACAGTCAGTCTACTTTCTTCCCACTAGTACTTCCAGATCACTGCACAACAAAGCAGCTTTGACTATTCGTCTGTATCTCTGCCTCTCAATCAATGGCCTCTTTTTCCTGTTCACTTCCTCCAGTTCTTCAATCTGATTTTTGCCACCATGAGGTTCTTCTGTGTCTCACTCTGCCTTTCTTCACTAAATTGTTTAGAACCTTTCCATAATCATATGCTTCTATGATGATTAACCCATTTCAGCCATGGCATTGCTTAACCTCTAAGGATCAATTACTTCCTTCACTTCACTAAAATCAGAACCCTCAGCATCTCTCCACTATTTTCTGTACTAATTTTGGGCTGCTCTTTGGGTTCAATACCTATGCATGGAGTCAGTCCTCCAGGGGTCCTCAGCGTTGATAGTCCATTGAATAACAAGTTGTGTTTCAGATCACTTTTTTTTTTTTTTTTTGCTGTACTGGGTCTTAGTTGTAGCATGTGGGATCTCGTTTCCTGACCCAGACCCCCTGCATTGGGAGTTCGGCATCTGAGCCACTGGATCACCACAGCTCACATCACTTTTATCCTCAGTCATTATGCCCCACCCTTGCTAAAATAATCAACGTATCTTGTTGCCAATATTGCAAAAACTGAGTTCATCCAATGTGAGAAGTTTTAATACCTCTCTTCTTCTCCGTATTCATCTTCTAGTTTTTCTTATGAAACTTAATGCTGTTATTAATGTGCTTAGGCCTTGTGCTCATTTAACTTGAATTTTGCAGATCTTTTCTCTTCCTTGGCTGTTTCCTCTCTACTTTCCATGCCCCCAAGCCCCCCCTTGGCTTTCCCCCTTCACCCTTTTTTACCCTCAGCTTTGCCAGCATACTTGATACTTTCTACCCCATCCTGTGAACCCCAGTCTTAAATGCAAGCAAGCTTCGGTGCACATTTGCTTTTCAAGAAAAATCGCATCTGAGTTGCTTAAAGTAAAACCTACTTATCTTGAATGGTAAAACTCAGACACCTTCTGTTTCTATGGTTCATTTATTGACATACAGTCAGTCTACTTTCTTCCCACTAGTACTTCCAGATCACTGCACAACAAAGCAGCTTTGACTATTCGTCTGTATCTCTGCCTCTCAATCAATGGCCTCTTTTTCCTGTTCACTTCCTCCAGTTCTTCAATCTGATTTTTGCCACCATGAGGTTCTTCTGTGTCTCACTCTGCCTTTCTTCACTAAATTGTTTAGAACCTTTCCATAATCATATGCTTCTATGATGATTAACCCATTTCAGCCATGGCATTGCTTAACCTCTAAGGATCAATTACTTCCTTCACTTCACTAAAATCAGAACCCTCAGCATCTCTCCACTATTTTCTGTACTAATTTTGGGCTGCTCTTTGGGTTCAATACCTATGCATGGAGTCAGTCCTCCAGGGGTCCTCAGCGTTGATAGTCCATTGAATAACAAGTTGTGTTTCAGATCACTTTTTTTTTTTTTTTTTGCTGTACTGGGTCTTAGTTGTAGCATGTGGGATCTCGTTTCCTGACCCAGACCCCCTGCATTGGGAGTTCGGCATCTGAGCCACTGGATCACCACAGCTCACATCACTTTTATCCTCAGTCATTATGCCCCACCCTTGCTAAAATAATCAACGTATCTTGTTGCCAATATTGCAAAAACTGAGTTCATCCAATGTGAGAAGTTTTAATACCTCTCTTCTTCTCCGTATTCATCTTCTAGTTTTTCTTATGAAACTTAATGCTGTTATTAATGTGCTTAGGCCTTGTGCTCATTTAACTTGAATTTTGCAGATCTTTTCTCTTCCTTGGCTGTTTCCTCTCTACTTTCCATGCAAGCTTGGCTCACTTCTACATCAAAATGCCTTCCCTCAAACCTTCTACTTTCTCATGTAGGCATTAAAGACTCTCCTTCCTCTCAGTGTCAAAGGGCACAAAGGAGTAATCTCTGCTTGCCTCTTGAATTTTCTTATCCCACTCAGCTTTCCTTTCATCTCCTGCTGCAACAAAGTCAACAGGAACAGCTTCCTCCTAATAGTGTGCTTTGGTTCCAGCCCTCGAACACTTTGGGCTCAGTTTCTGTGATATTTTACACCTTTTTTTTCCTCTTTGAGCAGTGCTCCATCCTTGATATATTGGCAGTTATTCTTATAAATCTTTTTCTAGTTCTTTCACTGTGTCTTTTCTTCATTTGTGTCTTTGTAGGTTTTCCTCCCTTTCTCTGCTCTAAATGTAGACACTTTCAGAATTCTACTTTTCCTTCTTCTCCAACTCCTTTATCATGTTGTAATATTTACTCCATTTTTTTTAATCCATCATTTTTGTATAGATTTGTTCCAAATACATTTCCAGGCCAACATCTCTCCAAAATACCTGAAACATTATTTCAAAGGTCTACTTGAATTATCCATCCTGGTGTATTGTGAGCACTCAGAACACAACCACAGCAATTCCAAACTAATTATTGGTTTCCATGAGATGGCCACTTTATTTTTGTTCTTAAAGGATACTACCAGCTTCTTACAGCTCCTTGTGTAAACCTCTCCCTCACTAATTTTTTTCAGTTATTGATGGCGATACATTAGAGGAAAGAAGGGGAAGATATCTGTACTCATCTTGGATGGGGTATCATGGGGGAGTATATCAGTGCAGGTGGCTGATACAGAGAAAGAGACAAAACAACAGCAAGAATGATGATAGCAGCAAAAGCTCCTAATTCTACAAAATAGCAGACTTTTACTTCAAAAATATCATAGTAACGAAAGACAAGAGAAGTTGCAGAACTCTTCCAGATTAAAGGAAATTGAAATAACATGGCAACCAATGGCAATGCAAGAATCTGAGTGAATCCAGATTAGGGGAAAATGCTATAAATGACATTTTTGGAATATCTGTTAAAACAGTGAATGAAGTATATTAGATAATAGTATCTCATCAGCTTCCTTAATTTGATAATTGTATATTCATAAACATTAGAGAATGTTGTTCTTAGCTATAACCAGCTAAGACTCCTAGAGGTAAAAGAAGGGAATGCTACCTACAACTTTTAAATGTTTAAACAGTAAAAGCTTCAACTAAAGCTTTTCAGGCTTCTGGAAGTTGAGAGGATATGGTTACTGAGAGAGCCCTGAAGGGCCACCTGCCAAGATGAAGGACTTAGTAGCGAGCACTTAAGTGTTATCTTTGTAATGATCCTGGACGTGCTCTGAAGATTGTGATAAAGAAGAGAAAGCTGGAAGCTTTAGTAAAGTATTGGAAAAGGTCAAGGAGATATAGGCCTAAAGCTTCCCTGGGAGGAACCAGAGTAGATTTGATTCATATTATCAGCAGAATATTCTACTTCAGTGCTGCTGAAGCCCCAAAGAAAGCAACTCTGAAGCAGAAATGGGAAGATAAGTAAAAGATTCTGAAGAGATGAGTGGTCCTATTGCACATGGCAACAGCCCTGGAATTGCTTACTGGCAAACATATGCACTATCTCAAATGTCAGTTGCTTGAAGGCTGTATCTATGTGACTTAAGCATAGATTAACCCATAAATCTCTTGAAAAGGCTTATAAAGTTAAAACTTCTTCCTCTTAATCATACGTACAGAAAAATAACTAACCAGCATAACATTTACTTTCAGAGAAAGTTCTTTTTAACTATTTTAAGAGACCTTAAAATAGTTTTAAAAACACTAAATTAAATTTATTAGGAGTTTGTAATTAGCATATACATGCAACTATGTTTTTGTTTAGTCACTAAATTGTGTCTGACTCTTTAGTGACCCCATGGATTAGAGTCCACCAGGATCTTCTGCCCATGCATATTTCCAGACAAGAATACTGGAGTGGGTTTTTGTTTTCTTCTGCATGGGATCTTCCTGACACAGGGATCGAACCTGTGTCTCCTGCCTTGGCAGACTGATTCTTTACCACTGAACCACCTGGAAAGGCCATATACAACAATCTATGCATATAAAATAGATAATAAACAAGTAACTACTGTATATCACAGGGAATTCTACTCAATATTTTATAATAACTTATGAGGGAAAAGAATTTTAATATACAAGTATATATATTTACAAATATATATACACATATATTCAGTTTTATATATTTAAAACCAAATCACTGTGCTGTATACCTGAAATTAACACAAAACTATAAATCAATTATATTTCAATTTCAATTTAATAAAAAAAATGATTTTGACAATTCTGTGAAATAATGAGGTCGATAGCATTTTTAATTTTTCCTCTAGAACTGTAACCAGGGAAAACAAGATTTGAAAATAAGGGATAGGGGCTTCCCCTGGTGGTCCAGTGGGTAAGGACACCGCCTTGCAGTGCGGGAGGCACTGGTTCAATCCCTGGCCTGGGAAGATCCCACGTGCTGCGGAGCAGTTGGACCGATGTGTCCAATTACCGAGCCGGAGCTCTGGAGCGCATGCTCCCAGAACCGGCCTCTGGACAACAGATGCCACCGTGATGGGAGGCCCACAGGAGAATAAATTCTCTTGAACCCCAAAAAACTCTGAAGCAGAAATGGGAAGATAAGTAAAAGATTCTGAAGAGATGGTGGTCCTATTGCACATGGCAACAGCCCTGGAATTGCTTACTGGCAAACATATGCACTATCTCAAATGTCAGTTGCTTGAAGGCTGTATCTATGTGACTTAAGCATAGATTAACCCATAAATCTCTTGAAAAGGCTTATAAAGTTAAAACTTCTTCCTCTTAATCATACGTACAGAAAAATAACTAACCAGCATAACATTTACTTTCAGAGAAAGTTCTTTTTAACTATTTTAAGAGACCTTAAAATAGTTTTAAAAACACTAAATTAAATTTATTAGGAGTTTGTAATTAGCATATACATGCAACTATGTTTTTGTTTAGTCACTAAGTTGTGTCTGACTCTTTAGTGACCCCATGGATTAGAGTCCACCAGGATCTTCTGCCCATGCATATTTCCAGACAAGAATACTGGAGTGGGTTTTTGTTTTCTTCTGCATGGGATCTTCCTGACACAGGGATCGAACCTGTGTCTCCTGCCTTGGCAGACTGATTCTTTACCACTGAACCACCTGGAAAGGCCATATACAACAATCTATGCATATAAAATAGATAATAAACAAGTAACTACTGTATATCACAGGGAATTCTACTCAATATTTTATAATAACTTATGAGGGAAAAGAATTTTAATATACAAGTATATATATTTACAAATATATATACACATATATTCAGTTTTATATATTTAAAACCAAATCACTGTGCTGTATACCTGAAATTAACACAAAACTATAAATCAATTATATTTCAATTTCAATTTAATAAAAAAAATGATTTTGACAATTCTGTGAAATAATGAGGTCGATAGCATTTTTAATTTTTCCTCTAGAACTGTAACCAGGGAAAACAAGATTTGAAAATAAGGGATAGGGGCTTCCCCTGGTGGTCCAGTGGGTAAGGACACCGCCTTGCAGTGCAAGGGGCGTGGGTTCAATCCCTGGCCTGGGAAGATCCCACGTGCTGCGGAGCAGTTGGACCGATGTGTCCAATTACCGAGCCGGAGCTCTGGAGCGCATGCTCCCAGAACCGGCGCTCTGCGACAACAGATGCCACCGTGATGGGAGGCCCACAGGAGCCAAAGAACAAAGACGGATGAAAATAGAGAAATGAAAGACCAATAGAAGTGGCCCGCCTGCTCCCTCCCTCCCCAACCCAACCCCCGCCCAAAATAAATAAATAAATAAATCTTTAAAAAAAAAAAAAAAAAAGAAAAGAAGGGATAGAGAAGGGTCCTTTTTCACCACTGTCTGATTCTCTGTCACTTGTTATGTCTGTTCAGTCCCTAAGTTGTATCTGACTTTTGGTGACCCCATGGACTGCAGCACCCCAGGCTTCCCTGTTTTTCACTATCTCCTGTAGTTCACTCAAACGTGTCCATTGAGTGATGCCATTTAGCCATCTCATCCTCTGTTGTCCCCTTCTCCGCCTGCTCTCAATTTTTCTCACCACCAAGGTCCTTTGCAGTTAGTCTGCTCTGCATCAGATAGCCACTTTCAGCTTCAGGATCTGTTCTTCCAATGAATATTCACAGTTGGTTTTCTTTCAGATTACCGGTTTGATCTTCTTACAGTCCAAGGGACTATCAAAAGTCTTCTCCAGGGCTTCTCTGGTGGTCCAGTGGGTAAGGACACCGCCTTGCAGTGCAAGGGGCGTGGGTTCAATCCCTGGCCTGGGAAGATCCCACGTGCTGCGGAGCGGTTGGACCGATGTGTCCAATTACCGAGCCGGAGCTCTGGAGCGCATGCTCCCAGAACCGGCACTCTGTGACAACAGATGCCACCGTGATGGGAGGCCCACAGGAGCCAAAGAACAAAGACGGATGAAAATAGAGAAATGAAAGACCAATAGAAGTGGCCCGCCTGCTCCCTCCCTCCCCAACCCAACCCCCGCCCAAAATAAATAAATAAATAAATCTTTAAAAAAAAAAAAAAAAGAAAAGAAGGGATAGAGAAGGGTCCTTTTTCACCACTGTCTGATTCTCTGTCACTTGTTATGTCTGTTCAGTCCCTAAGTTGTATCTGACTTTTGGTGACCCCATGGATTGCAGCACCCCAGGCTTCCCTGTTTTTCACTATCTCCTGTAGTTCACTCAAACGTGTCCATTGAGTGATGCCATTTAGCCATCTCATCCTCTGTTGTCCCCTTCTCCGCCTGCTCTCAATTTTTCTCACCACCAAGGTCCTTTGCAGTTAGTCTGCTCTGCATCAGATAGCCACTTTCAGCTTCAGGATCTGTTCTTCCAATGAATATTCACAGTTGGTTTTCTTTCAGATTACCGGTTTGATCTTCTTACAGTCCAAGGGACTATCAAAAGTCTTCTCCAGGGCTTCTCTGGTGGTCCAGTGGGTAAGGACACCACCTGGCAGTACAAGGGGCACCGGTTCGATCCCTGGCCTGGGAAGATCCCACGTGCCGAGGAGCATCTGGACCGATGTGTCCAATTACCAAGCCGGAGCTCTGGAGCACATGCACCGAGAGCCAGTGCTCTGCAACGAGTGAGGTCCCCGTGATGGGAGGCCCACACAGGCCAAAGAACAGAGATGGATGAAAAAGACCAATAGAAGTGGCCAAAAAAAAAAGTCTTCTCCAGCATGATTCAAAAACATCAGTTCTTACACAACTCTCACATCTGTATGTCACTACTTGAAAAAAACCCTAGTTTTGACTGTACAAATCTTTGTCTGCAAAGTTATACCTCTGCTTTTTAGTATGCTGTCTAGCTTTGTCATAGATTTTCTCCTAAGGAGCAAGCATCTTTTAAGTTTGTGGCTGAAGTCACCATCTACAGTGATTTTGGAGCCCAAGAAAAGTGATTGGGCCAGATGCAATGATCTTTAATTTTGGATGTTGAGTTTTAAGTTATCTCTTTGACTCTCCTTTTTCATCCTCATCAAGAGGCTCTTTAGTTCCTCCTTGATTTCTACCATTACAGTGGTATCATCTGCATATCTGAGGTTGTTGATATTCCTCCTAGCAAGCTGATTCCATTCACCCAGCCCAGCATTTCTTTTTTTTTTGCGGGGGCAGGGGTCGGGTTGGGGAAGGAAGGGCAAGGTGGGCGGGCCACTTCTATTGGTCTTTCATTTCTCTATTTTCATCCGTCCTTGTTCTTTGGCTCCTGTGGGTCTCCCATCACAGTGGCGTCTGTCATCGCAGAGCTCCGGCCCGGTAATTGGACATATCGGTCCAGCCGCTCTGCGGCACGTGGGATCTTCCCAGGCCAGGGCTCGAACCGGCGCCTTACACTGCAAGACAGTTTCCTTACTCACTGGGCCACCAGGGAAGCCCCAGCCCAGCATTTCATATGATGTACTCGTAACTTAAACAAGCAGAGTAACAATATACCATGTTTTTTCCTTTTACGTCACTGGGACCTGCATACCAGGGATTGCCACTTTCAGCTTCAGGTTTCCTTTTTCAGTTGGTTTTCTTTCAGATTACCGGTTTGATCTTCTTACAGTCCAAGGGACTATCAAAAGTCTTCTCCAGGGCTTCTCTGGTGGTCCAGTGGGTAAGGACACCACCTGGCAGTACAAGGGGCACCGGTTCGATCCCTGGCCTGGGAAGATCCCACGTGCCGAGGAGCATCTGGACCGATGTGTCCAATTACCAAGCCGGAGCTCTGGAGCACATGCACCGAGAGCCAGTGCTCTGCAACGAGTGAGGTCCCCGTGATGGGAGGCCCACACAGGCCAAAGAACAGAGATGGATGAAAAAGACCAATAGAAGTGGCCAAAAAAAAAAGTCTTCTCCAGCATGATTCAAAAACATCAGTTCTTACACAACTCTCACATCTGTATGTCACTACTTGAAAAAACCATAGTTTTGACTGTACAAATCTTTGTCTGCAAAGTTATACCTCTGCTTTTTAGTATGCTGTCTAGCTTTGTCATAGATTTTCTCCTAAGGAGCAAGCATCTTTTAAGTTTGTGGCTGAAGTCACCATCTACAGTGATTTTGGAGCCCAAGAAAAGTGATTGGGCCAGATGCAATGATCTTTAATTTTGGATGTTGAGTTTTAAGTTATCTCTTTGACTCTCCTTTTTCATCCTCATCAAGAAGCTCTTTAGTTCCTCCTTGATTTCTACCATTACAGTGGTATCATCTGCATATCTGAGGTTGTTGATATTCCTCCTAGCAAGCTGATTCCATTCACCCAGCCCAGCATTTCTTTTTTTTTTGCGGGGGCAGGGGTCGGGTTGGGGAAGGAAGGGCAAGGTGGGCGGGCCACTTCTATTGGTCTTTCATTTCTCTATTTTCATCCGTCCTTGTTCTTTGGCTCCTGTGGGTCTCCCATCACAGTGGCGTCTGTCATCGCAGAGCTCCGGCCCGGTAATTGGACATATCGGTCCAGCTGCTCCGCGGCACGTGGGATCTTCCCAGGTCAGGGATCGAACCGGCGCCCCTTACACTGCAAGACAGTTTCCTTACTCACTGGGCCACCAGGGGAAGCCCCAGCCCAGCATTTCATATGATGTACTCTGCGTGTAACTTAAACAAGCAGAGTAACAATATACATCCTTGATGTACTCCTTTCCCAATTTTGATCCAGTCAGTTGTTCCATATCCAGTTCTATCTGTTGCTTCTTGACCTGCATACAGGTTTTGTAGGAGGCAGATTAAATGGTCTGGTATTCCAGAATTTCCCACAGTTTATTGTAATCCACATAGTCAAAGACTTTAGTGTAGTCAATGAAGTCGAAATAAATATTTTTCTGGAATTCCCCTTCCTTTTCTGTGATCCAATGGATATTGGCAATTTGGCCTTTTCTCAATCCAGCTTGCAAATCTGGAATTTATCAGTTTATGTACTATTTAAGCCTCGCTGGAAGGATTTTGAGCATTACCTTGCTAGCATGTGAAATGAGTGCAGTTGCACAGTAGTTTGAACATTCTTTGGCATTACCTTTCTTTGGGAAAACTGACCTTTTCCAGGCTTGTGGCCACTGCTGAGTTTTCCAAGTTTGCTGGAAAATTCATTGCAACACCGTAACAGGATCATTTAGGATTTGAAATAGCTCAGCTGGTATTCCATCACCTCCACTCACTTTTTTCATAGTGATACTTCCTAAGGCCCGCTTGACTTCACTCTCCAGGATGTCTGGCTCTAGGTGAATGACCACACTATCATGGTTATCTGGATTATTAAGACCTTTTTTTTGTATATTCTGTGTATTCTTGCCATCTGTTCTTAATCTCTTCTGCCTCTGTAAGGTCCTTGCTCTTTCTGTCCTTTATTGTGCCCATCTTTACATTAAATTTTCCCTTCTCCAGTTTGCTTTAAGAAATCTCTAGTCTTTACCATTCTATTGTTTTCCTCTATTTCTTTGCATTGTTCACTTGAGGAAGCCTTTTAAATCTGTCCTTGATATTCTTTTTAACTCTACATTCAGTTGGATAGATGTTTCCCTTTCTCACTTGCCTTTTTTTTTTTTTTTAAAGATTTATTTATTTATTTATTTATTTACTTTGGGCGGGGGTCGGGTTGGGGAGGGAGGGGAGCGGGCTAGCCATTTCTATTGGTCTTTCACTTCTCTATTTTCATTCGTCTTTGTTCTTTGGCTCCTGTGGGCCTCCCATCGCGATGGCGTCTGTTGTTGCAGAGCCGGCTCTGGGCGCATGCGCTCCAGAGCTCTGGCTCGGTAATTGGACACATCAGTCCAGCAGCTCCGCGGCACGTGGGATCTTCCCAGGCCAGGGCTCGAACCGGCGCCCCTTGCACTGCAAGGCGGTGTCCTTACCCACTGGGCCACCAGGGGAAGCCCTCTCCCTTGCCTTTTGCTTCTTATCTTTTCTCAGCTATTTGTAAGGCCTCCTCAGAGAACCACTTTGCCTTCTTGCATTTCTTTTTGTTTGGGATGATTTTGGTCACCACCTCCTCTATAATGTTGCTAACCTCTGTCCATAGTTCTTCAGGCAATCTGTCTACCAGATCTAATCCCTGTATCTATTCATCACTTCCAGTGTATAATCATAAGGGATTTGATTTGGGTCATATCTAAATGGTCTAGTGACTTCCCATACTTTCTTCAATGTGAATATGCATTTTGTAATAAAAAATTGATGACCTGAGACACAGTGAGCTCTAGGTGTTGCTTTTGCTGACTGTATAGAACTTTACCATCTTTAGCTGCAAAGAATATAATCAATCTGTGTCATAAATCTGATCTAGCAGAGATACCTTATGTTTAAGCAGCCTTCAGGGCCTCAGATAGACACTGATGCCTAAGGAATTTCTCAGCTGCTTAGGGAATGTGTTGAGCTTAATATGAACTGGCCTAGGTGCATATGTCATTAACTGCAGGAAAGTCTTTAGACAGACAGGCTGTAACTGCCCCCAGGGCTACTCAGTAGCACCTTTGGGCATAGTAAGGAAGAGGAAAACAATAGTGGCGGTGAATGATGTTATTTTCTCTTCTCTAGCAAAATTCCCTGTCTGGAATTATCACAATTCTCTTACTATTGGGGTAAGTATATCACTATATTTTATGTGTAGTGTTTATATGTAAATATGATATACATATATAAAAGGTTATTCCATATTTTCTTATTCTGTGAATTCTTTGGGATGTATGAAAATCATTCCTGTCTAGCAGAATTTGAGTGTCCTACTAAATGTGTCAGAATTAAGGTATTTTATCACTTAAAATTCATTTCTTCTGAAAACAAATCTAAGTGACTAATGCATGGGTATTATTTTTAAGAGATGGTTAAGTCTGCTAGTTTTATCATATACCTATGACATCTTAATTTTATGGCTATTTCTTAGAGAAGGAAGGTAATGTTTAGAAGAGAGTGTATATTCAAAGGCAAGAGTTTTGTTTTTTGTCTTTTCTGATGGGAGCCATCTGAGTTAGTATCAAATGAGGATGAGGAGTCAATTGAATGGCTTAAATGCGTGATTATTAGTGAAAGACAAAATAATATTGATAGAAAACTTTTCAGAAGAAAGAGAGTCCATGAATTTGAAGCATAAATGGAAGACTTATCCCAGAATAGTGAGGGACACTCAATAGTGTCCCTTAAGGAGGAAATGGTGACAGTGTAGGCACAATTCTAGGTGAAACATCTGTTTTCTGTGTGAGTAGCAGAGAGTACAACCACAAACAGTGACGTCAGTATGAAGAGCAGGGCAGAAAGCAGGAGGTGAGGGGAGTAGAAGAGGTGGCTGGTCAGTTTCTCCTTATTAAAGACATCTTAGATTATGAATTTCATTTGTACAACTAAGAAGTAAGGTTATCCTACCCCTTTAGATTTCATGTCACTTCACAGTGTTTATCCCAGATTTTCCTAATGGCTTTGACACTCCACTTTTTTGGCAGTTACCTCTAATTGAGTTTTACATGTCGAATATGACCAGACTTATTTAGAACATCTCACATGCTATTTCGTGCTGACACTGTCTACAATCCAATAACTCCTTTTTAGAGTGTCATCAACTCTACCAGAACATTGCTCTGATATCATGCCTTTGTTCGTTGTTTTTTTTTTTTTTTTTTCAACTTTTTTTCTTTTTGGCCACTTCTATTGGTCTTTCATTTATTTCCATCTTTGTTCTTTTGGCCTGTGTGGACCTCCCATTGCAGTGGCCTTTCTTGCTGCAGAACACTGGCTCTGGGAGCATGTGCTCCAGAACTTTGGCTTAGTAGTTGGACAGATTGGTGCAGCTGCTCCGCAGCACGTAGGATCCTCCCAGGCCAGGGATCGAACCAGCGCCCCTTGCACTGCAAGGTGTTGTCCTTACCCACAGGACCACCAGGGAAGCCTGCCTTTGTTGGTTTAATGTGTTAAATATTTTAAGTTTTAAATGCTTTCTTTTGAGTTTCATAAAAGAAATGTGATTTCACTAGTGTTAAAGACAGTAAGTCTGGACCACCAGGGAAGCCCAAGGAGTGAACTTTTGACCCTCAGTAGCTGTCTAATTTACCATTAGCCTGTGAGTTTACCAGTTTTGAGGAAACTATCTTAGTTAGAGAACAAGTACAAAATGTTAGAAGTATATAATCAAAAGCTGTATCTGAAGAAAGAGGTAGGATAAATGAATTTTATTCTTAAGGTAATTTTATATTAACATGAAGTTGCATACAGTAGTACTGAGAAATCCAGTGTATTCTTCATTCAGTTTCCCATAGTGGTGACATTTTGCAGTACTCTACTCCAAAATTAAATGAAGAAATGACATTGGTTTAATCCATGGACGATATTCAAATTTCACCAGTTTACCTACATGTATATTTAGTTGATTTTATAATACTTTTGCTTCCAAATGAAACATGTCTTTTGAAAGTTTTATATTTTACTTGTAGCTCTTTTAAGGAAAGCATTATGTGTGAGAGAGTATGAAATGGTTGTATCTCAAATTTATTCTAACATCCTTCCACTGAAGGTTTTGACATTTCAAAATTTCTTATTTTTATAAATAATATCTGAGCAATTTATTGGCAGTAATAGTCAGCAGCATTAGTATTCTGTATAGGCCTTGCTTTCAGGAAAATACTAATAGATAACATATAGGGATATTATAAGCTTTAAGTATATATCTTATTTAATTATCAAATGTAATACTTACTGTATATTTTCTCCATACCTTATTATAATTTAAACTTACATATTTATATTTATAAAGCATGTTTTTATTTGAATGCACACCATGTGTGTGTAATAATGCAAATTAATTTGGTACAGTCCCAGTCCAGGCAGCTATTTCGCAGCCTGAAATAGGAAGTAAGAAATGGTAGAAGGTGGAGGTTTTGATTTCAGGTGATATTCAAACCTAAAATTTTTTTTTTCCAGGCTGAAGCCTGGGTGATCTATACTATCTCTTATATTACTGAAGTGAAACACTGAGAGGCAAGCTTTCCCTTTTATGAAATGTAGCAACAATTAAAGAGTATGCTGAAAAGGTTTATATGGCAGACAGAGACAGCAAACTCAGTGTCAACTTTGGAAAAATATAAAACCCTGACTCAAAAAGTGTTATGATGCAAAAGCACAATGTTGGAATATGGGATGGTGTAAAGTTATAGAGTGAATCACTGGTCAATGTAGAACCAAAATGGGCTTCCCAGGTCACACAGCTGTTAAAGAATCTAGCTGCCAGTGCAGAAGATCCAAGAGATGTGAGTTCTACCCCTGAGTCAGGAAAATCCCCTGGTGTAGGAAATGGCAACCTGATCCAGTATTCTTGCCTGGTAAATTCCTTGAACAAAGGAGCCTGGCAGGTTAAATTCCATGATATCGCAAAAGAGTCAGACACAGCTGAGCTACTAAGCATGCACACACACAACCATCATGACAACAAGCAGATCCTGAGAGAATAGAGATTCAGTGTTTACATTATAACATATATAAAAAGAAAAATCCTGTAAAGAATAGTGCTGTGAATAAAGTCTGAGAAATTTAAATACAGCTTGCCAAGCATAGTGTTATATTGTCCATTCAGATATTAGTGTGCCTATTTCTAAGAAATAGCATCAAGAAAGAAAGTATCCTAAAAGCTTTGATAGTTATAATGCTTGGCTTTCTCCAATAAATGTTTTTCTCTGTGGTTGTAGAATACATTCATTACTTGTATTTACTTCACATTAAATCAAATTGAGATCACTACAACCTTTGGTTTCCCATCTTTAGTACAAAGATGAAGCAAACATTTGTCTTGCTTGGGTACAGTTAAGCTTTAAATGACTAAAACTGGTTCAATGGCATTGGCAAATAATTTTATATTTATAAAGCATGTTTTTATTTGAATGCACACCATGTGTGTGTAATAATGCAAATTAATTTGGTACAGTCCCAGTCCAGGCAGCTATTTCGCAGCCTGAAATAGGAAGTAAGAAATGGTAGAAGGTGGAGGTTTTGATTTCAGGTGATATTCAAACCTAAAATTTTTTTTTTCCAGGCTGAAGCCTGGGTGATCTATACTATCTCTTATATTACTGAAGTGAAACACTGAGAGGCAAGTTTTCCCCTTTTATGAAATGTAGCAACAATTAAAGAGTATGCTGAAAAGGTTTATATGGCAGACAGAGACAGCAAACTCAGTGTCAACTTTGGAAAAATATAAAACCCTGACTCAAAAAGTGTTATGATTCAAAAGCACAATGTTGGAATATGGGATGGTGTAAAGTTATAGAGTGAATCACTGGTCAATGTAGAACCAAAATGGGCTTCCCAGGTCACACAGCTGTTAAAGAATCTAGCTGCCAGTGCAGAAGATCCAAGAGATGTGAGTTCTACCCCTGAGTCAGGAAAATCCCCTGGTGTAGGAAATGGCAACCTGATCCAGTATTCTTGCCTGGTAAATTCCTTGAACAAAGGAGCCTGGCAGGTTAAATTCCGTGATATCGCAAAAGAGTCAGACACAGCTGAGCTACTAAGCATGCACACACACAACCATCATGACAACAAGCAGATCCTGAGAGAATAGAGATTCAGTGTTTACATTATAACATATATAAAAAGAAAAATCCTGTAAAGAATAGTGCTGTGAATAAAGTCTGAGAAATTTAAATACAGCTTGCCAAGCATAGTGTTATATTGTCCATTCAGATATTAGTGTGCCTATTTCTAAGAAATAGCATCAAGAAAGAAAATATCCTAAAAGCTTTGATAGTTATAATGCTTGGCTTTCTCCAATAAATGTTTTTCTCTGTGGTTGTAGAATACATTCATTACTTGTATTTACTTCACATTAAATCAAATTGAGATCACTACAACCTTTGGTTTCCCATCTTTAGTACAAAGATGAAGCAAACATTTGTCTTGCTTGGGTACAGTTAAGCTTTAAATGAACTAAAACTTAAAAAGATGGGTTGGGGCTTCCCTGGTGGTCCAGTGGGTAGAGAGTCTGCCTTGCAGTGCAAGGGACACTGGTTCAATCCCTGGCATTGGAAGGTTGCACGTGCCACGGAGCTGCTGGAACAGTGTGTCCAATTAGGAGCCACGGCTCTGGAGCACATGCACCCAGAGCCGGTGCTCTACAACGAGAGAGGTTGCTGTGATGGGAGGCCCACACAGGCCAAGATGGATGAAAATAGACAAATAAATAAAAAGATGGGCTGATTAAATAAGTGAATAATCATCTTTCTTTTATATATTTTGCTTTTATAAGAGATAGATGAGTAAAACAAAAATACTCTTTTAAAAGCTATAAATCATTTCTCATTTTATGTTCTCTTAGAAAGATTTCTTTACTGAAGTTATAATTTAAGTATTTCTTACAAAATAACGAAACATGTATATACTGTCTAGACCTGTTAACTTGCCTTTGGCTATGTCAGAAGTTAAAACAACCAGGTAAGATTACAAGAATAAAAGATAAACTGGTAAATCTGCTTAAAACTAGGGTTTGGTAACCTAATAGAAAAATGACATAAATATTTAAGTGTAGAATATATGAATTTAAAAAACAGCAAAATTGGTGTAGATGTTAATAAATACATCCATTTTATCTCCATAACAATAGGCAAGATTCAGTGTCAACTTTACCTATGTCATAAATACATTAACTTTTGCTATGTTATTTTGATTTTTATTATCAAAGCTTTATTATACAAACCTTCTTAACCTTTACAATTTGTGGTATCAGCTTGCAGAAAGCTTTGCCAATAGCACATTTTTAAGCAACAAAGGTAAGATCACTCATGGCAGATTGAGTTACACTTCATTCAGATGACATTTCATGTTCAACAAGTGAGAGCAGGAGTGCATTTGAAAATAGTTCACAGAGCAGAGCTGCTCGTAATTTTACAGAAGTTTAAGGAAGCCTTCAGGCATTTCATTCTCACAGGAGGATGTGAACCATTTTATTCAAATGACTATGTAAAGATACCATTGGAATAATGTTCTCTCATTGGTCAAAAATAAATGGTACCCAAATCATGAGAATATGGTAACTCTTATTAGTAACTAGAGAAATAAAAATGAAAACTGCAAGGTGATATATCTTAGTAGATACATATATGCCAGTTGATGTAATTTAAAGTCTGAAAATATCAAGTGCTGGTGAAGATATAACAAGAATGCTTATAAGATGAAGATGGCAAATGTGGTATTGTGAGCTCTATGGAAAACAGATAATGCCTAGTAAATCTGAAGATAAGTGTTCCCTATGGCCTGAAATTCTGCTCCTAGGTATGTGATCGAAAAGAGAGTCCAGCTACTTACCGCTCAAAAGCCAATAAAGAGGCCAACTTGGTGAAAACTTTGCTTTCTTTCAATTGCTGACAACTGAAGGGAGTGGAGCAGACATCTGTCCAAAGGCCAACTCTTCTGCCACACTGACAATCAATGGGCAAGAGCTTTTCTAGATGGAGTAAGGGGGATCTGACAGTCAGCTCTGACAGTCATCTTCAAAGTGGTCATCAGTGGTCTGACCAGTGTAGCCTTGTGTCTTTTGTTTTATTTTTTAGGTACAGTTAATCTACAGTTCCAGGGTCAGTTTGTTTCCATTTCTTTGAGGCCAGTTCTTGAAATTGTGGGGGCTTCAGTTGTGAGTACAGTCCAGTCATCACATAGCTAACTTCTACCTGGTAGGAATTTGAGTATCTATAAGACAGCTCACAGAATATGGCACAAAATATCTATAGTCCTTGATAAGAAACTAAAGGTCTTGACTATGCTTAATGACTACATTATTACTATTTGATCTATACTGTTTTCCTTCATTTCTATATTTTCTCACTTCTCTAACTAAATTTATTCTTTGGCTAAAGATTTTCCCACAGGTACAAGGCAGGCAGAGGACATGGGGTGAATATGGGTAAGGACTGTGGGCGGAGGACCATGGAACGGAAGAAATAAAGTGGATGGAATGAGTAACATTCAAGTTGATAATAATTGAGAAGTTTCAGGAAGCCGTCAGGCATTTCATGCTCACAGGTGGATGTGAACCATTTTATTCAAATGACTATGTAAAGATACCATTGGAATAATGTTCTCTCATTGGTCAAAAATAAATGGTACCCAAATCATGAGAATATGGTAACTCTTATTAGTAACTAGAGAAATAAAAATGAAAACTGCAAGGTGATATATCTTAGTAGATACATATATGCCAGTTGATGTAATTTAAAGTCTGAAAATATCAAGTGCTGGTGAAGATATAACAAGAATGCTTATAAGATGAAGATGGCAAATGTGGTATTGTGAGCTCTATGGAAAACAGATAATGCCTAGTAAATCTGAAGATAAGTGTTCCCTATGGCCTGAAATTCTGCTCCTAGGTATGTGATCGAAAAGAGAGTCCAGCTACTTACCGCTCAAAAGCCAATAAAGAGGCCAACTTGGTGAAAACTTTGCTTTCTTTCAATTGCTGACAACTGAAGGGAGTGGAGCAGACATCTGTCCAAAGGCCAACTCTTCTGCCACACTGACAATCAATGGGCAAGAGCTTTTCTAGATGGAGTAAGGGGGATCTGACAGTCAGCTCTGACAGTCATCTTCAAAGTGGTCATCAGTGGTCTGACCAGTGTAGCCTTGTGTCTTTTGTTTTATTTTTTAGGTACAGTTAATCTACAGTTCCAGGGTCAGTTTGTTTCCATTTCTTTGAGGCCAGTTCTTGAAATTGTGGGGGCTTCAGTTGTGAGTACAGTCCAGTCATCACATAGCTAACTTCTACCTGGTAGGAATTTGAGTATCTATAAGACAGCTCACAGAATATGGCACAAAATATCTATAGTCCTTGATAAGAAACTAAAGGTCTTGACTATGCTTAATGACTACATTATTACTATTTGATCTATACTGTTTTCCTTCATTTCTATATTTTCTCACTTCTCTAACTAAATTTATTCTTTGGCTAAAGATTTTCCCACAGGTACAAGGCAGGCAGAGGACATGGGGGTGAATATGGGTAAGGACTGTGGGGCGGAGGACCATGGAACGGAAGAAATAAAGTGGATGGAATGAGTAACATTCAAGTTGATAATAATTGAGAATGTTTAAGAACCAGTGAAAGATACGTATCTTCAGATTTTGAAAACATGCAGAGTAATGAAAGATATAAGTAAAAAAAAAAAAAAATATATGTCTAGACATTCCATAGTGAAGTATTGAAAATCAGAGACAGAAGATTTTAATAATCAAATCATCGTGGATATCCAAAAAGAAACAAATTTGAGATAAAATGTCTTAATAGAAATGATAGAAAGCAAACTAACAAACACTTTTAGAGAGTTAAGAGGAAGTCACAGAAAAAGTGAGAATAAATCACAGACATAGTACTCCAACTATGATATCAATAGAAAATTAGAGTGAAATAAATTTTCAGGTAAAAAAATACTGGCTTTATAATCAGCAGATTCTCATAGAAAATCGCTAAATATAATTAATTTCAGAAGAAAAGAAGTAAACGTGATAAACTGCTGAACTAAGAAACTGACAAAATGGAGACTATATAAATAACAAATTGGGTCAAACAATATTAATATTATAATAAAGACAATATAATTTAATTAAAACAATAGACATGTGAGGTGACAAGAGCAATTGGAGTTAAGACTTTCTATAGTCATTATATTGTTTGGAAAAAGGAGAGATAGTGATTGGTGTTCTTTAAGACAAGTATGAAGATTAAAAATATAAGGTAAGCTCTATAAATATAGGCATATTGAGTTTATGTCCCACAATTATGATAATGATGTAGCTGGTATCAAATTTAGCCCCAACTCTTATAATAAACTGTAAAATAGATAAAATGTATGATAAACAACTGACAACCTACAGCACAAAAGTACAAATGCTGATAGACATGATGCACTTAAGCTGAGCTCCACATTCACCCATGAACTCCAAAAAGTCAACCTCTACACATAGACAGTTGAAAATTTGGAAAAGTAAACAAATTAACATTGCTGTCTCATCATATAGAGAAATACATTTCAGGATAAATAAAACACGAATATTTAAAGCAAAGCTTTAAATGTTATAGAAGAAAAACAAGGGGTAATTTTTTTATCTTAAGGGAAACATTAAATAAGAAAAAGTATGCAAACCAAAAAAAGAGAATTGAGTACATTAATAAAAATGTGTATGCATCTCAATCATAATATAAAAAGAAAGAACCAGTTTTAGATTGGGAAGGTTATTTGTTACATGCATAAACAAAGCATTATTACCTTGTATATATAGACTGCTAAGTAGAACTTCACAAAGAAAATTCTTTAACAAACATTTTACCAGTGAATGAGAAAGTACAATAAAAAAGACCATCAATAGAACTGAAATATGATCAAAGACTTAACAGAAATATAAGACAATTAATGACCGAGGAAATTTATAAAAAATAAAAATAGCATAATAGAAAGATGCTCAGACTTTAAGCAGTTAATAAAACAGAGTAACCAGTTAGTCAGTGAGCTTACAAATATATTCACTAATCATCATGTAAGTGTAAATTAAAACAATGAAAGATTTTGTCACAACCATAATGTGCCAATAATTTTAATATTTTGTAAAACCAAATGATGCAAATATGTCCTTAAATACAGTTGTTTTTATAAAGTATAAGGTTATACAACTACTCTGGAAGGAAAAGAAGCAAAGATAAAATGTTCATACTCTATTTTCAACTATATGTGCTGGGGAATCTCATAGTCATACACAAAATATTGAATCTGTTTGCAATTTTGAAATATTAGAAGTAGTCTCACTGTCTATCAACAGTAGAATAACTAACTACATTTTGGAATATTGATATACAAATATAATAAAAGTTCAAATATATGAACTAGGGCTTCCCTGGTGGTCCAGCGGCAAGGACATTGCCTTGCAGTGCAAAGGGCTCTGGTTCGATCCCTCACCTGGGAGGATTCCACATGCCGTGGAGCTGCTGGACTGATGTGTCCAGCTACTAAGCTGGAGCTCCACATTCACCCATGAACTCCAAAAAGTCAACCTCTACACATAGACAGTTGAAAATTTGGAAAAGTAAACAAATTAACATTGCTGTCTCATCATATAGAGAAATACATTTCAGGATAAATAAAACACGAATATTTAAAGCAAAGCTTTAAATGTTATAGAAGAAAAACAAGGGGTAATTTTTTTATCTTAAGGGAAACATTAAATAAGAAAAAGTATGCAAACCAAAAAAAGAGAATTGAGTACATTAATAAAAATGTGTATGCATCTCAATCATAATATAAAAAGAAAGAACCAGTTTTAGATTGGGAAGGTTATTTGTTACATGCATAAACAAAGCATTATTACCTTGTATATATAGACTGCTAAGTAGAACTTCACAAAGAAAATTCTTTAACAAACATTTTACCAGTGAAAGAGAAAGTACAATAAAAAAGACCATCAATAGAACTGAAATATGATCAAAGACTTAACAGAAATATAAGACAATTAATGACCGAGGAAATTTATAAAAAATAAAAATAGCATAATAGAAAGATGCTCAGACTTTAAGCCGTTAATAAAACAGAGTAACCAGTTAGTCAGTGAGCTTACAAATATATTCACTAATCATCATGTAAGTGTAAATTAAAACAATGAAAGATTTTGTCACAACCATAATGTGCCAATAATTTTAAAATTTTGTAAAACCAAATGATGCAAATATGTCCTTAAATACAGTTGTTTTTATAAAGTATAAGGTTATACAACTACTCTGGAAGGAAAAGAAGCAAAGATAAAATGTTCATACTCTATTTTCAACTATATGTGCTGGGGAATCTCATAGTCATACACAAAATATTGAATCTGTTTGCAATTTTGAAATATTAGAAGTAGTCTCACTGTCTATCAACAGTAGAATAACTAACTACATTTTGGAATATTGATATACAAATATAATAAAAGTTCAAATATATGAACTAGGGCTTCCCTGGTGGTCCAGCGGGCAAGGACATTGCCTTGCAGTGCAAAGGGCTCTGGTTCGATCCCTCACCTGGGAGGATTCCACATGCCGTGGAGCTGCTGGACTGATGTGTCCAGCTACTAAGCTGGAGCTCTGGAGTGCATGCGCCCAGAGCCAGTGCCCTGCAGCGACAGGGGCTACTGTGATGGGAAGCCCACACAGGCCAAAGAACAAAGACGGATGAAAATGGATAAATGAAAGATCAATAGAAGTGGTCAAAATATGTGTGTGAGTGTGTGTGTGTGTGTGTGTGTGTGTGTATGTATATATGAACTAGCGAGCTGTACATTTTTGACTTGGATACATCTTCAAAACCTGTTGAATAATGTGATGAAAATGGCACTTTACCTCTGAGGTCTTTCTTCCCAAAACATATAACCTCAGCCCAGTCATAAGAAAATCATCAGGAAAATATCAGCTGAGGGACATTCTATAAAATACCTAACACAGTTACTCTAAACTGGTTTAAAAATGAGTGAAAATGAGAGACTGTTAGAGCCAAGAGAAACTAAGAAAAGAGGAAGACTAAAATGTAACATGGTATTGAACATGGGTCCTGGAATTAAAAGGAACATTGGGTTAAATAACTAAGGAAACCTGAATAAAGTATGGGCTTTAGTTACTAATAATGTATAATATAGACACATCCATTGTACCAAATGAACCAAATTGAACAAATGAAGCTATGTTAGATGTTAATGATAGGCCTCTTCTCAATTCCTGCTCCAAACCACTCTCAATCTTGTCCCTTGAAAACATTACACTCTTTAGAAGGAGAATTTTAATATTTTGTAAAACCAAATGATGCAAATATGTCCTTAAATACAGTTGTTTTATAAAGTATAAGGTTATACAACTACTCTGGAAGGAAAAGAAGCAAAGATAAAATGTTCATACTCTATTTTCAACTATATGTGCTGGGGAATCTCATAGTCATACACAAAATATTGAATCTGTTTGCAATTTTGAAATATTAGAAGTAGTCTCACTGTCTATCAACAGTAGAATAACTAACTACATTTTGGAATATTGATATACAAATATAATAAAAGTTCAAATATATGAACTAGGGCTTCCCTGGTGGTCCAGCGGGCAAGGACATTGCCTTGCAGTGCAAAGGGCTCTGGTTCGATCCCTCACCTGGGAGGATTCCACATGCCGTGGAGCTGCTGGACTGATGTGTCCAGCTACTAAGCTGGAGCTCTGGAGTGCATGCGCCCAGAGCCAGTGCCCTGCAGCGACAGGGGCTACTGTGATGGGAAGCCCACACAGGCCAAAGAACAAAGACGGATGAAAATGGATAAATGAAAGATCAATAGAAGTGGTCAAAATATGTGTGTGAGTGTGTGTGTGTGTGTGTGTGTGTGTGTATGTATATATGAACTAGCGAGCTGTACATTTTTGACTTGGATACATCTTCAAAACCTGTTGAATAATGTGATGAAAATGGCACTTTACCTCTGAGGTCTTTCTTCCCAAAACATATAACCTCAGCCCAGTCATAAGAAAATCATCAGGAAAATATCAGCTGAGGGACATTCTATAAAATACCTAACACAGTTACTCTAAACTGGTTTAAAAATGAGTGAAAATGAGAGACTGTTAGAGCCAAGAGAAACTAAGAAAAGAGGAAGACTAAAATGTAACATGGTATTGAACATGGGTCCTGGAATTAAAAGGAACATTGGGTTAAATAACTAAGGAAACCTGAATAAAGTATGGGCTTTAGTTACTAATAATGTATAATATAGACACATCCATTGTACCAAATGAACCAAATTGAACAAATGAAGCTATGTTAGATGTTAATGATAGGCCTCTTCTCAATTCCTGCTCCAAACCACTCTCAATCTTGTCCTTTGAAAACATTACACCTTCTTTAGAAGGAGACTTTGAAGAGCAATTTTGGATTTACCAATTTTCCATTTAAAATGATCCCATGTACTCATATGGATGCATATGTGTTAGTGTGTGGTTTTAAGGAGAACCTAGAAATAACTTCCTAACTGAAAGAAACCAAAGTCAAAAATATAATTTTCCTTATTAGGCTCTTAAGTTTCAAAACTCAATTCTCTTCCCCAGAGAAACTCTCAGAAATAGCACCCAGAAGAAATTATGGTTTTAGTAAGTTAAATAAAAATAGAATTATCCAAGGGATTATATAAAGGAAAAAAAAAAAAAAGAGTAATTCATCTGGTTGAAGGCCTAGTGAACTTGGTTAACTCTCAGAGTTAGGTTAACTTTTAAATATAATTTTTATAATTGAATATAAATCCAGAGGCTAGAGTAATTTTGAAGGATTAATAACTTGTGATTTAATGACTTAATGCTGTCATGTGTACCTGTTTTTTATGAGTAAGACAGAGGCCTATATGTGATGTTTCATATCAGAGAAGTTAACTTCTTTAACTTAGGTTTAAAGTTAGGTTTAAACAGCCAAAGACTATTCTGCGTCTGAGTACACACACAGTGGGCTTCAGTGGCAGATAATCCACCTGCCAGGCAGGAGACATGGGTTTGGTATCTGGGTTGGGAAGATCCCCTGGAGAAGAAAATGGCAGCCCACTCCAGTATGCTTGCCTGGGAAATCCCATGGAGACAAGAGACTGGCAGGCTACAATCTGTTGGGTCACAAAATAGTTAGACGGACTTAGCAACTAAACAGCAACAAAGCATAGAGTAGGAATAGAACTCTTTTTGATTTGAGGTTACTTAGGTTTAGGTAGTATTGTCTTATGGCTGAGATTACAGGAGTGTTTAATTAGTAGTTGGAGTCAAAATCAATTTACATTATCTTTGTCTCTCTTGATTTGTGAGTATATCTTTACCTAATAAGTAAAAAACTAAAAGGTAACTATGAAAACCACATTTTAGATAACAACTGACTATCTTACCAATCTACTTTACCTTTTAATAAAATAGCCATACCTTCTAAAAATTAGTTAATCCAATTGAAATGTGAGTAAGCCTATGTATTATTTTTTTTTTAATTAATAAATCCTGTTTTTGGACTAGTTTTAGGTTTACAGCAAAATTGGGCAGAAAGTATAGTGAATTGCCTTATATCTCCTGTCCTCCACACATGGACACACAATATTTACCACTCACTATCAACATTCCCCATGAGGGGGATATTTGTTTCAAGTGATGTATCTGCACTGACACTTTGTATTGACCAAAGTCCATAATATATATTGGAGATTCATAGAGACAGTATGATCTGATCTTTATGTTAGAAGTTGTTCTAATTTCTATATGGGAAATAAATGGAAGAAGAGAAAACATAGAAAAGAGAAACCAGCTTGAAAATAATGCAAAATAGACCAAACAATACTATATAGACAGTGGGTAAACAGCAAGGTTTTAGTGTTGTTTGAGAAGTTGTTAAATGGAGCCAAGATGTAAAATTGTTTTTAACTACAATTATGCTATACTTTTCATCTCCATGACTTATTTATTTTATACCTGGAAATTGGAACTTTTTGAATCCAATTTTTATATTTTCTGAGAAACAGAACAGAAAAATTGAGCAGTATATGAATGATGATCCAGGTGGAAAGGAAGACTCATAGTGTGTGGTAGAGGTGATAGAGCATGCTGATGGCAGTGTATCATTAGAAAGATGAATTTGAAGGTTTGGGGAAATGTTTGAATATGTCTCTTGAGAAGTTTCCAGGAGGTAGAATGTACAGTAAAAAATTATGGTCTGGACTTTCCTTTAATAGATGTAGGGTGTTCTCTTTATAAAACCTTGTTAGCTGTAGGTTAATGTCTAAATATTGTAAGTTTATACATTTCATGTTTGAAGTATGAGTCTGTTAGCCACAAGGCTGGGTAAGGAAACGTAGTGTTCAAGGTTGAGCATTATTTTTATTGTGAATTAAACCCTAGGAAGTGTTCAGGATGGTGCCCCTTAGGGTGCAAGATGTTTTCAGGGAGAGGAGGCATCACCTATTCACATGGTAACTATGAAAACCACATTTAAAACCTTACTTACCAATCTACTTTACCTTTTAATAAAATAGCCATACCTTCTAAAAATTAGTTAATCCAATTGAAATGTGAGTAAGCCTATGTAGTATTTTTTTTTTAATTAATAAATCCTGTTTTTGGACTAGTTTTAGGTTTACAGCAAAATTGGGCAGAAAGTATAGTGAATTGCCTTATATCTCCTGTCCTCCACACATGGACACACAATATTTACCACTCACTATCAACATTCCCCATGAGGGGGATATTTGTTTCAAGTGATGTATCTGCACTGACACTTTGTATTGACCAAAGTCCATAATATATATTGGAGATTCATAGAGACAGTATGATCTGATCTTTATGTTAGAAGTTGTTCTAATTTCTATATGGGAAATAAATGGAAGAAGAGAAAACATAGAAAAGAGAAACCAGCTTGAAAATAATGCAAAATAGACCAAACAATACTATATAGACAGTGGGTAAACAGCAAGGTTTTAGTGTTGTTTGAGAAGTTGTTAAATGGAGCCAAGATGTAAAATTGTTTTTAACTACAATTATGCTATACTTTTCATCTCCATGACTTATTTATTTTATACCTGGAAATTGGAACTTTTTGAATCCAATTTTTATATTTTCTGAGAAACAGAACAGAAAAATTGAGCAGTATATGAATGATGATCCAGGTGGAAAGGAAGACTCATAGTGTGTGGTAGAGGTGATAGAGCATGCTGATGGCAGTGTATCATTAGAAAGATGAATTTGAAGGTTTGGGGAAATGTTTGAATATGTCTCTTGAGAAGTTTCCAGGAGGTAGAATGTACAGTAAAAAATTATGGTCTGGACTTTCCTTTAATAGATGTAGGGTGTTCTCTTTATAAAACCTTGTTAGCTGTAGGTTAATGTCTAAATATTGTAAGTTTATACATTTCATGTTTGAAGTATGAGTCTGTTAGCCACAAGGCTGGGTAAGGAAACGTAGTGTTCAAGGTTGAGCATTATTTTTATTGTGAATTAAACCCTAGGAAGTGTTCAGGATGGTGCCCCTTAGGGTGCAAGATGTTTTCAGGGAGAGGAGGCATCACCTATTCACATTAGAGGAGGGGAGTGTAAAAGTTTACAAAGAGTACAGGAGGAATCTGGCCGGATTGTTTGACTGATTAAAATTTATAATAATAAATTTAAAGTGAAGTCAATCATCTGTGTTTTTTCATTTTTCTCCAGAAAGGCTTTCTGTTTAAAGGCTAAAATGTAGGCCCAGAGGAGATGGATAAATGGGTTCCAGGACAGTTGGACTTTGTTATGTATGATACAATTTGAAGAAGACAAGGGAACTAAGATTATGTTGTGGTTATGTTAACAGGTCAGAATTCTAAGCTGGTCAAAGAAAAAGGGAAAAGTAAGCCATTGGTGGAAAAAATAATGTAGTGGAAAAAAAAAATGGAGCTCAAGTTCACAGATAATCTGAAGAACTATAGTAGTAAGGAATACTAGGGCACGTGAACTGCAAGAATACAGTTACTGGGTCAGAGAACAGGATGAACAATTTGAGTTCAGAGATGTGATATAATTTCTGATAATCATGGTCTTATTGGATAGGTTAATAATGGGATTAAGTGATTATGACAGAGAAGATGATATAACTCCCTATTATCTATTCTTCCTTCATTCCCTTTGATACTGTAACTCACATGATTCTTCAGAACGCATGTTGGGAAGCTGTTTTTCTGCCTGCCTCCCTTTTATGTAATTTTGGTGTCAAGAATACCTTTGTGCAAGGGACTATAAGTAGAATTTATGTGAACAGCTTCAGGGTAATATCTAATAGAAGGAATGGCCCTCTGCTTTCTATCTTCCTCCACTCTGTGGACTAGTATGGGGACAAGGTGCTGGTGAATATGCTTTGACTATGCTGAGTAGGGCAAGACATAGGGGATGAGAGAAGAAAACTGAGCAGAATTTAAATCCATATCTGTGGAACTGAGCCATAGTGTCAGCTGTTACTGATAATGTAGAGGAAAACAGAATAGGCTTATGTCATCTTTGAGTGGCTACGTGGTATGGACCCATTAGAGATTTACATTTTACAACAAAAGTGGCATCTTGAAATATGATTTATAACTTTGAAGTATGAGTCTGTTAGCCACAAGGCTGGGTAAGGAAACGTAGTGTTCAAGGTTGAGCATTATTTTTATTGTGAATTAAACCCTAGGAAGTGTTCAGGATGGTGCCCCTTAGGGTGCAAGATGTTTTCAGGGAGAGGAGGCATCACCTATTCACATTAGAGGAGGGGAGTGTAAAAGTTTACAAAGAGTACAGGAGGAATCTGGCCGGATTGTTTGACTGATTAAAATTTATAATAATAAATTTAAAGTGAAGTCAATCATCTGTGTTTTTTCATTTTTCTCCAGAAAGGCTTTCTGTTTAAAGGCTAAAATGTAGGCCCAGAGGAGATGGATAAATGGGTTCCAGGACAGTTGGACTTTGTTATGTATGATACAATTTGAAGAAGACAAGGGAACTAAGATTATGTTGTGGTTATGTTAACAGGTCAGAATTCTAAGCTGGTCAAAGAAAAAGGGAAAAGTAAGCCATTGGTGGAAAAAATAATGTAGTGGAAAAAAAAAATGGAGCTCAAGTTCACAGATAATCTGAAGAACTATAGTAGTAAGGAATACTAGGGCAAGTGAACTGCAAGAATACAGTTACTGGGTCAGAGAACAGGATGAACAATTTGAGTTCAGAGATGTGATATAATTTCTGATAATCATGGTCTTATTGGATAGGTTAATAATGGGATTAAGTGATTATGACAGAGAAGATGATATAACTCCCTATTATCTATTCTTCCTTCATTCCCTTTGATACTGTAACTCACATGATTCTTCAGAACGCATGTTGGGAAGCTGTTTTCTGCCTGCCTCCCTTTTATGTAATTTTGGTGTCAAGAATACCTTTGTGCAAGGGACTATAAGTAGAATTTATGTGAACAGCTTCAGGGTAATATCTAATAGAAGGAATGGCCCTCTGCTTTCTATCTTCCTCCACTCTGTGGACTAGTATGGGGACAAGGTGCTGGTGAATATGCTTTGACTATGCTGAGTAGGGCAAGACATAGGGGATGAGAGAAGAAAACTGAGCAGAATTTAAATCCATATCTGTGGAACTGAGCCATAGTGTCAGCTGTTACTGATAATGTAGAGGAAAACAGAATAGGCTTATGTCATCTTTGAGTGGCTACGTGGTATGGACTCATTAGAGATTTACATTTTACAACAAAAGTGGCATCTTGAAAGCTAAGCCATATATAAAGCTTCACATGGTAAAACTCATCTCAAAAACTTCCCATCCATTCCTTCTTTATGCAAAATCACAGGTATCAAAAGGTAATTGTGTGTTTGTCTGCTCGTACAGTAATGCTGTGTACCATTTGATAGCAGGGACTATGCCTGTTTTTCATCTTTGTGATCCTCAGTGTTTCACAAATGAAAGGAATGGTTTAATGTATTCTGAGTGCCAAAAAGAACATAAAATTGTGCTAATTATTGAAAGAAACATGAATAAGACAGTGTCTATCTTCAGAGACTTTATGGTTCAACCATGAAACCATAGGGAGAAGGATAGCCAGGAAAATAGTGATAAGAACAAGCTCAGAAAAAAAATGGTTTATAATTCTGCAATGTGGGAAAAATTAATAGGGACAAATCCTAAGATCCAGACCTACAAAATGCATTGCCTAATATTGTCTCTACTGTATTTGGAATTTCTGTTACCCCTCACATGCAACATGTCACTTCTAATCCAGTATCCCCTGTTTTGGATGGTGTTTTCTTCATTCGGCTGGCTGTCACTATGCATTCATCCAACTTCTCCCATCTGTTGCCACCCAGTTGGTTACAGAGGTCTGTGAATCATACCTTACACATACTTTGTAAACCTGTCCCTTCACTCTGTATACCCAAAAGCACATGTTTAGTTCAGGCCCCCCTAGTATTTTTCCTGTGGATTTTTTCTCACACCTTTAGTTTCTCAGCCTCTTTTCTTTCCCCTCCAAGAGTCTCCCCAAATTAATTTCTCACACTATCCAGGGGTATTATATTTAAAATGTGAATAAGACCATGTTGTTCTTTTGCTTCCTAACTATCACTAGTACCTGGTTAAGGTGCTGGTGAATATGCTTTGACTATGCTGAGTAGGGCAAGACATAGGGGATGAGAGAAGAAAACTGAGCAGAATTTAAATCCATATCTGTGGAACTGAGCCATAGTGTCAGCTGTTACTGATAATGTAGAGGAAAACAGAATAGGCTTATGTCATCTTTGAGTGGCTACGTGGTATGGACCCATTAGAGATTTACATTTTACAACAAAAGTGGCATCTTGAAAGCTAAGCCATATATAAAGCTTCACATGGTAAAACTCATCTCAAAAACTTCCCATCCATTCCTTCTTTATGCAAAATCACAGGTATCAAAAGGTAATTGTGTGTTTGTCTGCTCGTACAGTAATGCTGTGTACCATTTGACAGCAGGGACTATGCCTGTTTTTCATCTTTGTGATCCTCAGTGTTTCACAAATGAAAGGAATGGTTTAATGTATTCTGAGTGCCAAAAAGAACATAAAATTGTGCTAATTATTGAAAGAAACATGAATAAGACAGTGTCTATCTTCAGAGACTTTATGGTTCAACCATGAAACCATAGGGAGAAGGATAGCCAGGAAAATAGTGATAAGAACAAGCTCAGAAAAAAAATGGTTTATAATTCTGCAATGTGGGAAAAATTAATAGGGACAAATCCTAAGATCCAGACCTACAAAATGCATTGCCTAATATTGTCTCTACTGTATTTGGAATTTCTGTTACCCCTCACATGCAACATGTCACTTCTAATCCAGTATCCCCTGTTTTGGATGGTGTTTTCTTCATTCGGCTGGCTGTCACTATGCATTCATCCAACTTCTCCCATCTGTTGCCACCCAGTTGGTTACAGAGGTCTGTGAATCATACCTTACACATACTTTGTAAACCTGTCCCTTCACTCTGTATACCCAAAAGCACATGTTTAGTTCAGGCCCCCCTAGTATTTTTCCTGTGGATTTTTTCTCACACCTTTAGTTTCTCAGCCTCTTTTCTTTCCCCTCCAAGAGTCTCCCCAAATTAATTTCTCACACTATCCAGGGGTATTATATTTAAAATGTGAATAAGACCATGTTGTTCTTTTGCTTCCTAACTATCACTAGTACCTGGTTAAGGTGGCATAATGGCATACAGCACCTAAACTCAACTTCATCTGCCCCAAATATTTCTGGTAAACTTTTACATTTCCACAGTACTGAGTACTCTGTAATTACCCATCATCAAGTCCATGCAGTTGTCTCTTTTGTTCTGTCTCTACCTGAAATATTTTAGAGTATACAACTGCCTTACTCATCACTCTCATTCTTTTTGTTTTTTTGTTAGTTTTAATTTTTGCTTCTTTTACTGATTTTTTACTTATTTATTCATCTTTATTCCTTGGCCTGTGTGGGTTTCCCATTGCAGTGACCTCTCTCACTACAGAGCACCAGCTCTGGGCACATGCACTCCAGAGCACTGACTTGTAATTGGACACACCAGTTCAACCACTCCGCAGCATGTGGAATCTTCCCAGGCTAGGAATTGAACTGGTGCCCCTTGCACTGGACCACCAGGGAAGCCTATCACTCCTGTTCTTGTCTTGCCTTACCTTACCTCTAACTAAGTATCTTATCTTTTTCTAGGATTTCTGTATGCTTTATAGTATTCTGTGCATCCCAGTAATTATGTGTACCTGAAATTATTTGATTACCTATGTGTCTTCTCTTCTGAATAAGCTCTTCAAAGCACATACTAAGCCTATTCATTGTTTAAATAAACCAAATAATAGTCGTGTGTGTGTGTTCAAATATTTGCCAAATTGCAAAAAAAAAAAAAAAAAGTACAAAGGATCATCAGTGAGAAGAAGACAAGATCTGATAATCAAAAATTTCCTTTGAGAAAAAAGTCTTGATGAAAATTTATACTGATTGGCAGTTAGTTATTAACTTGTTATATAAAATATTTAATGTCTATTTCTTTTAAATGTATACCTTAGTCATAACTGTTAAATCCATTTGGTTATCGGTAATACATGATGTTAGACACAAGAGCAGTACAATTCTACCTGCAAATTCAAATTCAAATGCTTTCTGTAGACTCACTGGCTCCATCTTTATTCATGAAGAATGTGCTGTGGTGTCACTTCAAACATGTCTGACTCTTTGTGATCCATGGACTGTAGCCGGTTATGCTACTCTGTCCATGGATTATCCAGGCAAGAATACTGGAATAGGTTGTTATGCCCTCCTCCAGGGCATCTTCCCAACCCAGGGATCAAACCCATGAGTCACAAGTCTCCTGCATTGGCAGACAGGTTTTTTACCACTAGTGCCCCGATTCATGAAGAATAGCATTTTATGTTACTACACAAAGATACCTCTTCAGACTACCTGCAAGATTGTAGTAGAATTGAAGACAAGTGACATAAATATGCATAGATAACTTTGCAAAAGTATGTAATAAGCAGATTTTCCTTGGTTTCATTTTATTTTTGCATAGCCCCTCTCCTCTTCAATCACAGAGATCAATGACCTTGTAGTGCCTTTACCTCTCCAATTATCCTAAGCTCCTGAATGTCTCTTAGCAGGATATGGAACCCATAATTCTTTCTTCATGTCTTCCCAGTTACAAGTTATTTCCCCAGGGTTTTGAGAAGTAAGTTGCAGAGTTAGTGTGATAAATTACTATCTCTGTGCCTTAGATAACATAAAGCTTAAAGGTATTCAATTTTAAAAGTATACCTTTAGTTTGTAAAACTATCTCATAAATAGTGGAAGTTTTATTTTCAGAACATGATGCCAGATGCAGGAAAATTTGTAAGAGTCTTCAAATCAAATACTTTTCTATCCTTCTAATACTAATAAAAAGCTATGGCATATAATGGATGATCTAACTAATTATCTGCTTAATTTTTAAAAACCAGAAAAGTATAACAGGGTCAAGATAGTCAATCACAAAATAAAATATGGAGAAGAGGAGTATTAGTAGGGTAAAACTGGAAAGCTATAATTGTTATGTATAGAAATGATTTCTACTTTTTAGGAACTGAATGAAAGTATTTTAAAGGTCTTAATATGAAAAGTGAGAGCTTCTGCAGTTGTTAATTACAACATTAGGTGTGAATTTGTGCAGTTTAATTAAATCTCAATGAAAGCTTCTTTATTAGGACATTATCTAATTAGACATTAGAATATCTTGTTGGGGGTATTTCTAGGATATTCTTTGTTAAGTTCAATATTAGGTTAGAATTTGTTTACATTATTTAAATCATATAGTTCTCTAGAACTAGAAGGAAAGAATATTGAACTGTGATTTCTAACATGAAAGTCTCTAAAAAACTTCTGCTACTGTTTTAAGAAATGTTGTTAAAAATATTTGAGTCTGAGGGCTTCCCTGGTGGTCCAGTGGGTAAGGGCACCGCCTTGCAGTGCAAGGGGCGCCAGGTTCAATCCCTGGCCTGGGAAGATCCCACGTGCCGCGGAGCGGCTGGGCCTATGTGTCCAACTACTAAGCCAGAGCTCTGGAGTGCATGCACCCAGAACCGATGCTCTGCAGCGACAGAGGCCACTGCGATGGGAGGCCCACACAGGCCAAAGAACAAAAATGGATGAGAGTAGATAAATGAAAGACCAACAGAAGTGGCCTATATATATATATATATATATATATTTTTTTTTTTTTTGAGTCTGGGGTTTGCCTGGTGGTTCAGTGGGTAAAGAGTCTGCCATACAGTGAAAGGGGCACCAGTTTGATCCCTGGCTCAGGAAGATCCCACATGCCATGGAGCGGCTGGACTGGTGTGTCCAATTAGGAGCCAGTTCTCTGGAGTGCATGCACCTGTGTGTGAGTCAGTGCTCTGCAGTTAGAGAGGCCACTGCAATGGGAGGCCCACACAGGCCAAAGAACAAAAATGGATGAGAGTAGATAAATGAAAGACCAACAGAAGTGGCCTATATATATATATATATATATATATTTTTTTTTTTTTTTTTTTTTTTTTTTGAGTCTGGGGTTTGCCTGGTGGTTCAGTGGGTAAAGAGTCTGCCATGCAGTGAAAGGGGCACCAGTTTGATCCCTGGCTCAGGAAGATCCCACATGCCATGGAGCGGCTGGACTGGTGTGTCCAATTAGGAGCCAGTTCTCTGGAGTGCATGCACCTGTGTGTGAGTCAGTGCTCTGCAGTTAGAGAGGCCACTGCAATGGGAGGCCCACACAGGCCAACAAATAAAGATGGATGAAAATAAATAAATAAAATAACAATAAAAGAGGCCAACATTTAAATATATATATATATATATATATATATATATATATATATATATTTGAGTCTGAGTGTCCTGGATGGGTAAAGTAGCCAATGCACTTTCTGAGTACAGATAGAAGTAATGATTATTATATTAAATAAAGAAAGACAACCCATACATAAGAACCCATAAATAGATTTCCTCCCATGCATGTCTTTGGAGAAAGTGTAGATAAACAAAGATTTGCCAGTTATAGATTCAGCTCAGGGTCACACCTTGCATACCACAGATTTTTTACAAGTAACTATTCATGCTTCATCCTTAGCAATAGAAAAGCTTTGGCACCATTAAGCCCTCTCAAGGCCCGTGTGACGCCACTAAAAACACATTAGTAAAACGAGTTGTTGCCTGTTACGCTGAAAAAATAACAATGTAGAGTGATGACTAAATGCTGTATTTTTCTTTCAGATACTTTGCCACCTAAGACACCCTCTTTTGAACTATGCCACAATATAACCAGCACTCCCTAGTTACGACCACAGAGTTATATGTCTCTTAAAAGGGCAGTGTAAGCCCTCGTCCTCAAGGGCAGATAATTTCTTATTGATGATCCTATTTTTTATTACTGACAAACCCACATTTTCTCTTACTAATCTATGCCAAATATAACAACATATACACAATCTTCTGTATATCTCACATTTCTGTTGTGTGAAGTTTCCTTTATTTGAAACATTGCAATATGAGACCAAATGTAAAAAACTTCTATTCACATATGTGATTCATATTTCTGTATATATTTATTAATTCCCAATGATTAAAATTAAAATGGATTCATCGTTGTATACCCCTGAAGATTTAGGACAAGGTAAATTTATATAAATTTCTATGGAGATTGAGAATTATCATTGGGAATATTCTTATAATGATTTGAGACCATTGTTTTACCTCATAGATATTTACCCCCAGGTCAGCCAAAAGACTCCTTAGATAAATGATTAGTGATAATGAAACAGTAATATTGAATAATTCCCAAAATAGAGCAATTAGTAACAAATAGTGAAAAAATGGGGGAGAAAGGATTTCTCAGAAATATCAGAAGCACTGCTAATGAAAACAACCATGAAGTATCAATGTTTTTATTAATTAGATTGTTAAAGGAAGATGAAGTTCCATATTGTTGGTGAGAGTGTAACTGACAGTCTTTTCAGAAAGCACTTTGCTTATGTGAAATAAGAGATATAAAAATATTTGTATTCTTTACCAAGTGAGTCAAAAAAAGTTATAACTATCCTAAAGAAATGCAGAAGAAAATAAACTGAGGTAATTTTCAATAAAATATTAATTCCTTTGCAAAGAAAATGTAAACTGGTTTTAAAGTCCAAATTTGGTGGTGGTTAAATAAATTTGGGGAGATCTGATGCATGACAGAATATTATATTGCCACTAAATATTATGGGTATGCTTTCTATTCTTATAATTTGAAAATGTTTATTTATAATGTTAAATGAGAGTAATAGCATTCCATAAATTCACGTGCTAAATTATGAGCTATATGTACATACTAAGAACAAGCCAGAGGAAAGTAAACTAATACCAAATTAAAGGAAAATAGAGTGATGGATTTCAATTTATTTTCCTTCCGTAGTTATAACAGGTGGTTATGATAACTATCTAATAATAAAAAATAATTAAATACAAGAAAATATAAGTATAGTAAGTAGACTCCACATTTAAGAAAAAAGGTCCTAAGGCAGTGTTGAATAACAGTGTCGAATTGAACTTACCTAATAAGAAATGGATAATGACTGTTGGATTAAGACATCTACATACTGATTTGGTATTATTTAATCATCAATTTTTTGGTTTAACACATGCTTTATTAATCCCCACTGATTAAAATTAAAATGGATTCATCGTTGTATACCCCTGAAGATTTAGGACAAGGTAAATTTATATAAATTTCTATGGAGATTGAGAATTATCATTGGGAATATTCTTATAATGATTTGAGACCATTGTTTTACCTCATAGATATTTACCCCCAGGTCAGCCAAAAGACTCCTTAGATAAATGATTAGTGATAATGAAACAGTAATATTGAATAATTCCCAAAATAGAGCAATTAGTAACAAATAGTGAAAAAATGGGGGAGAAAGGATTTCTCAGAAATATCAGAAGCACTGCTAATGAAAACAACCATGAAGTATCAATGTTTTTATTAATTAGATTGTTAAAGGAAGATGAAGTTCCATATTGTTGGTGAGAGTGTAACTGACAGTCTTTTCAGAAAGCACTTTGCTTATGTGAAATAAGAGATATAAAAATATTTGTATTCTTTACCAAGTGAGTCAAAAAATGTTATAACTATCCTAAAGAAATGCAGAAGAAAATAAACTGAGGTAATTTTCAATAAAATATTAATTCCTTTGCAAAGAAAATGTAAACTGGTTTTAAAGTCCAAATTTGGTGGTGGTTAAATAAATTTGGGGAGATCTGATGCATGACAGAATATTATATTGCCACTAAATATTATGGGTATGCTTTCTATTCTTATAATTTGAAAATGTTTATTTATAATGTTAAATGAGAGTAATAGCATTCCATAAATTCACGTGCTAAATTATGAGCTATATGTACATACTAAGAACAAGCCAGAGGAAAGTAAACTAATACCAAATTAAAGGAAAATAGAGTGATGGATTTCAATTTATTTTCCTTCCGTAGTTATAACAGGTGGTTATGATAACTATCTAATAATAAAAAATAATTAAATACAAGAAAATATAAGTATAGTAAGTAGACTCCACATTTAAGAAAAAAGGTCCTAAGGCAGTGTTGAATAACAGTGTCGAATTGAACTTACCTAATAAGAAATGGATAATGACTGTTGGATTAAGACATCTACATACTGATTTGGTATTATTTAATCATCAATTTTTTGGTTTAACACATGCTACTTTCATCACACACTGTAAATAGCTTATTTTAAAATACATTCATTTGCTTTGGCTTGAATGGAGAGACTAGAATCAAGTAAACTCAACCATCTTTTTTTTTTAATGTCTATTTTCTTTTAAAAATTTTGTCTGCCTTGGGTCTTCATTGCTTTGCTCAGGTTTTCTCTAGTGGCAAACAGGGACAACTTTTTGTTGTGGTTTACAGGCTGCTCATTGTAGTGGCTTCTCTTGTTAAGGAAAACAGGCTCTAGGCACGTGCTCTTCAGTAGTTGGAGCATGCGGGCTCACTAGTTGTGCCTTTCGTGTTCTAGAGTGGGGGTTCAATAGTTGTGGCATAGCATGTGGAATCCTCCTGAACCAGGAAGTGAACCTGTGTCTCCTGCATTGGCAGGTGGATTCTTATCCACTGTGCCACCAGAAAAGTCCCTATCCATTGACTTAAATGATATGGTTTTATTTTTTCCTCACTGTACTCAACCTTTCACATTTCCTCTTTTCCTTCTCCACACTTTCCCACTCTGCAGTCCTTACTATGCTCTTAAAAATCTGTAAACTTCAAACAACATAGGCCAAAGAAATTGGTAGTAGATTCTGGTAAGAATGTCACTAAATATTGCCAATAAAATATTAGTTAAAATTTACTCATAGAGCATATTTCTATCTTGTTATTGTTTTAAAACACAGTTTCTTTGTCTTGGAAGTTAGCTAGAAATTTAGCTTCCTTATAAGTGTTGGAATAGTAGAAACCAAATACATCCTTTATTAAAATATGTATTCTAATCTATAATATTCATGCATTAAATTCTCTGTTATATTTTTATTTATAGACCCTGACATCATACAAACATATATGAGGAACGGTTCCCATCAAAAATGTTCATTTGTTTAATATCTACTGAGAGATATAAGGGGCTATCTCTGTTGTTAATGCCTATATTTTATGTAAATCAGATTCATATTTTTTGTTATTATTGTTCATACTTTAAAGTAAGGAGTGAGGACCTCTGGTAAGAGGAAAAATAGCAACTAACATCAGATAATAATTGCTGTTTTTTCATTTGCTAATGTCAAGATGTCTAACTGTACTTATTCCAGAAAGTTCACAGCTTTGCTCTTATGAACTGTAGCAGGCTACTCAGTTAATAAGGACTCAGGATAGATTTCAGAGGTTTACTCATAATTTCAAGGCAAACATTTCCTATTGTGACGTATTTTCCTAAGTCCAGCCACTCGGGATCAGCTGGGCTCTTTATTTTTGTGCAAACAGGGACAACTTTTTGTTGTGGTTTACAGGCTGCTCATTGTAGTGGCTTCTCTTGTTAAGGAAAACAGGCTCTAGGCACGTGCTCTTCAGTAGTTGGAGCATGCGGGCTCACTAGTTGTGCCTTTCGTGTTCTAGAGTGGGGGTTCAATAGTTGTGGCATAGCATGTGGAATCCTCCTGAACCAGGAAGTGAACCTGTGTCTCCTGCATTGGCAGGTGGATTCTTATCCACTGTGCCACCAGAAAAGTCCCTATCCATTGACTTAAATGATATGGTTTTATTTTTTCCTCACTGTACTCAACCTTTCACATTTCCTCTTTTCCTTCTCCACACTTTCCCACTCTGCAGTCCTTACTATGCTCTTAAAAATCTTTAAACTTCAAACAACATAGGCCAAAGAAATTGGTAGTAGATTCTGGTAAGAATGTCACTAAATATTGCCAATAAAATATTAGTTAAAATTTACTCATAGAGCATATTTCTATCTTGTTATTGTTTTAAAACACAGTTTCTTTGTCTTGGAAGTTAGCTAGAAATTTAGCTTCCTTATAAGTGTTGGAATAGTAGAAACCAAATACATCCTTTATTAAAATATGTATTCTAATCTATAATATTCATGCATTAAATTCTCTGTTATATTTTTATTTATAGACCCTGACATCATACAAACATATATGAGGAACGGTTCCCATCAAAAATGTTCATTTGTTTAATATCTACTGAGAGATATAAGGGGCTATCTCTGTTGTTAATGCCTATATTTTATGTAAATCAGATTCATATTTTTTGTTATTATTGTTCATACTTTAAAGTAAGGAGTGAGGACCTCTGGTAAGAGGGAAAATAGCAACTAACATCAGATAATAATTGCTGTTTTTTCATTTGCTAATGTCAAGATGTCTAACTGTACTTATTCCAGAAAGTTCACAGCTTTGCTCTTATGAACTGTAGCAGGCTACTCAGTTAATAAGGACTCAGGATAGATTTCAGAGGTTTACTCATAATTTCAAGGCAAACATTTCCTATTGTGACGTATTTTCCTAAGTCCAGCCACTCGGGATCATTGGCCAAAATATCAAAGGGTGAGTTTTAGTTTCTAAACATCTCTGAAAAATTGTTTAACATTTGAGACTGACTTGCAGTGGGTAGGTTTAAAGAATGTGGGACTTGGAGATTATCTAGGCCCAATCTCTCATTTCACAGACAAAGAAATTAAAACTCAGAAGTATTCTAGCTTGCTGTTTTTTATTAAAAGCTATAAATTTGTTTTTGAAAGTGGAAAACTTTTTGTTATACCAATGAGTGCATCAATATAGTTCTTTGAATACTTTCCCCCCCCAAATATATATGTACCTAAAGAAACAGTAATCAGCTTGAGAGATTTCAGTTTTCACATATTTTTTTTTTTTTTTTTAATGTACCACTAGGATCAATCATTTATTTTCTGAATTCTCTTGTTAAATGACTTAGTGCATTTTTGGCTGCCCTCGGCATTTTTTTTTTTTTTTTGGTGTATTTTATTAACTAAACTCTTTCCTCCTTAAATTAAGTCTTGAGACTATGAACAAAAGCACCCCTCTTTTTCCTGGCCAAGTGTTTGTTATTTGTTAAAAGCTAAGTCAAGACTCTAGAATTTGATTCTTGATCAGTGTAGCTAAAGGAAAGAAAACAATTGGGGAGGATTTATTCAGAGAGTGGTGGCCTGATGACATTGCCTTTTAAATCACAGAAGTTTCTCTGGTTTGATGTTTAGGAAGCCTGTTAGTTAGCCTGTTTACAACTGGTACATTCTTGTGTTCCTGAAGTTAGTAGAAGGAATTCCTGTTACTTGCATATTTGTTTATGTAATTCATTTTCATTCACCCTTCTCAGTTTCTCAGGACTACTTGAGATATGGAACAGTCATGGATATCAAGTCTCTCTTGCTTGTAGCCTGAGATATTCAGAAAAAAAGTATAAATATGGGAAAATATATAGCAACTATAAGTGCTATAGACTGAATGATCCCAGGAAGGGGTCCTCATCCAGATGTTGAACTGCTGGTGCCTCGATCTTGGACTTCCCAGCCTTCAGATCTGTTAAAACTATTTGTTGTTTATTATCAGCCCAATATGTGATAGTAAATATTTTTCTAGTGTGGCCCAATTGGACCAAAACTGTTTTAAGTGGTATTGTTGTTGCTGTTCAGTTGTTAAGTCGTATCTGACTGTGATCTGACTCAAGGATTATAGCACTCCAGGTCTTCCTGTCCCTTACCATCTCCCGGAATTTACCCAAGTTCATATCCATTGAAATGATTCTGTCTAGCCATTTCGTTCTCTGCTGCCCTATTCTCCTTCTGCCTTCAATCTTTCCCCAAATTAGGGTCTTTTCCAAAGAAAATATATTAAGTCATGTACAATAAGTAAAGTTCCAAAGACTCCATAAATTTCCTATTTTCTACTGTCCTTTGTCTAACTCATGATGACTAAAGAGGTGTGAAGATGTTGCTCACTGACTCTATTGCCTATTCTTTACTACCAGCTTCTTCAGGTCTTAGCTGTTCTGTTTTAATGTACCACTAGGATCAATCATTTATTTTCTGAATTCTCTTGTTAAATGACTTAGTGCATTTTTGGCTGCCCTCGGCATTTTTTTTTTTTTTTTGGTGTATTTTATTAACTAAACTCTTTCCTCCTTAAATTAAGTCTTGAGACTATGAACAAAAGCACCCCTCTTTTTCCTGGCCAAGTGTTTGTTATTTGTTAAAAGCCAAGTCAAGACTCTAGAATTTGATTCTTGATCAGTGTAGCTAAAGGAAAGAAAACAATTGGGGAGGATTTATTCAGAGAGTGGTGGCCTGATGACATTGCCTTTTAAATCACAGAAGTTTCTCTGGTTTGATGTTTAGGAAGCCTGTTAGTTAGCCTGTTTACAACTGGTACATTCTTGTGTTCCTGAAGTTAGTAGAAGGAATTCCTGTTACTTGCATATTTGTTTATGTAATTCATTTTCATTCACCCTTCTCAGTTTCTCAGGACTACTTGAGATATGGAACAGTCATGGATATCAAGTCTCTCTTGCTTGTAGCCTGAGATATTCAGAAAAAAAGTATAAATATGGGAAATATATAGCAACTATAAGTGCTATAGACTGAATGATCCCAGGAAGGGGTCCTCATCCAGATGTTGAACTGCTGGTGCCTCGATCTTGGACTTCCCAGCCTTCAGATCTGTTAAAACTATTTGTTGTTTATTATCAGCCCAATATGTGATAGTAAATATTTTTCTAGTGTGGCCCAATTGGACCAAAACTGTTTTAAGTGGTATTGTTGTTGCTGTTCAGTTGTTAAGTCGTATCTGACTGTGATCTGACTCAAGGATTATAGCACTCCAGGTCTTCCTGTCCCTTACCATCTCCCGGAATTTACCCAAGTTCATATCCATTGAAATGATTCTGTCTAGCCATTTCGTTCTCTGCTGCCCTATTCTCCTTCTGCCTTCAATCTTTCCCCAAATTAGGGTCTTTTCCAAAGAAAATATATTAAGTCATGTACAATAAGTAAAGTTCCAAAGACTCCATAAATTTCCTATTTTCTACTGTCCTTTGTCTAACTCATGATGACTAAAGAGGTGTGAAGATGTTGCTCACTGACTCTATTGCCTATTCTTTACTACCAGCTTCTTCAGGTCTTAGCTGTTCTGTTGGACAAAACGGAAATCCTTTGTTTCATAGTGTGTGAATTATTTGAAGCTATGCTTGACAAAGGAAAATTTCTTTAATATCTTATTACAACACTGTATCATTTTCCTCCTCAAGTTACAATTTATTTCCTTCCCTATGGCATTTTATTGAGTAATATCAGTGCTTACTTTCTGTATGGTGTCACATGCCAATTCACTAGCAGATCTCTCTTCTCTGTGGTACTTTTGAAACCTTGTAACCCAGATTAGGACCTGAACCCAGAAGACTTGAAATCAAACACAGCCCAAATCCCCAGTCTTCCAATAAAGATCACCTAGTTTCAACACTTAATGAGACTCAGGTTCTTGATGTCTCATTGTAGACAATTCAGAGAGAGACAAAGTGATAGATAAGAAGTGGATTTATCTAGAGAGAAACATACTCCACAGTGTGGGCCATCTCAGAAGGAGAGAGTGGCCTCAAAATATTGTATGGTTAGATTTTATGGGCTGGATAATTTTATAGGCTAATGAGTGAGAGAATCATTCTAGCTATTTCTGGGAATGGGCGAGCATTTCTAGGAACTGGACCACTGCTCACATTTTGGTCTTTGATGGTTGACCTGAGAATTGTCATGGTGCTGGTGGGTCTGTCATTTAACTTGGTGACATGTTATGATGCGCCTGTAAGCTGAGACTCATGGTCTTCTGGAATTCAACTCTTCCGCTATCTTGGACCTTTGTTGTTCAGTCACTAAATCATGTCCGACTCTGTGACCCCTTGGACTACAGCATGCCAGACTCTTCCATCCTCCATTATATCCTGAAGTGGAGTTGGCTCAAATTCACGTCTAGTGAGTCAGTGATGCTATCTAACCATCTCATCCTCTGCTGCCCTTTATCAGTTGTGTCATGTTCTTAGGCTATGTTATTATTTTAATGTTTGTACCCAGACCCCTTCCCTCCCATAAGTAAAGTTCCAAAGACTCCATAAATTTCCTATTTTCTACTGTCCTTTGTCTAACTCATGATGACTAAAGAGGTGTGAAGATGTTGCTCACTGACTCTATTGCCTATTCTTTACTACCAGCTTCTTCAGGTCTTAGCTGTTCTGTTGGACAAAACGGAAATCCTTTGTTTCATAGTGTGTGAATTATTTGAAGCTATGCTTGACAAAGGAAAATTTCTTTAATATCTTATTACAACACTGTATCATTTTCCTCCTCAAGTTACAATTTATTTCCTTCCCTATGGCATTTTATTGAGTAATATCAGTGCTTACTTTCTGTATGGTGTCACATGCCAATTCACTAGCAGATCTCTCTTCTCTGTGGTACTTTTGAAACCTTGTAACCCAGATTAGGACCTGAACCCAGAAGACTTGAAATCAAACACAGCCCAAATCCCCAGTCTTCCAATAAAGATCACCTAGTTTCAACACTTAATGAGACTCAGGTTCTTGATGTCTCATTGTAGACAATTCAGAGAGAGACAAAGTGATAGATAAGAAGTGGATTTATCTAGAGAGAAACATACTCCACAGTGTGGGCCATCTCAGAAGGAGAGAGTGGCCTCAAAATATTGTATGGTTAGATTTTATGGGCTGGATAATTTCATAGGCTAATGAGTGAGAGAATCATTCTAGCTATTTCTGGGAATGGGCGAGCATTTCTAGGAACTGGACCACTGCTCACATTTTGGTCTTTGATGGTTGACCTGAGAATTGTCATGGTGCTGGTGGGTCTGTCATTTAACTTGGTGACATGTTATGATGCGCCTGTAAGCTGAGACTCATGGTCTTCTGGAATTCAACTCTTCCGCTACCTTGGACCTTTGTTGTTCAGTCACTAAATCATGTCCGACTCTGTGACCCCTTGGACTACAGCATACCAGACTCTTCCATCCTCCATTATATCCTGAAGTGGAGTTGGCTCAAATTCACGTCTAGTGAGTCAGTGATGCTATCTAACCATCTCATCCTCTGCTGCCCTTTATCAGTTGTGTCATGTTCTTAGGCTATGTTATTATTTTAATGTTTGTACCCAAACCCCTTCCCTCCCATTTCATTTTCAACATCTCACATCATTCCTCCTGTTTCACTTTCAACATCTCACATCACTCCCAGCTATTGATGATAACTGCTAAGCTGTAATTTTTGGGATGCTGATACAAGTTTTCATTTAATAAAAGCAGTGCATTTATGCTGATACATGTTAGTACATGGATTACTTCCATTTGTAAAAGTGCTTCTCCAGTTTAAAACTTAATCTTCAGGTGTGAATTTACTACCACATACTTATGATGCTTACTTTGAATTCCATTAGAAAATATTAATAATTCATAAGATAGAACAATTTAAAATTATTATGTTCAAATATTCTTAGGTATCTGAATCTTCATCCCCTTCAAAAGAAAAATCTTGGTCCACTTTAGAAAGTTTTTAATATAAAAACAATAAAGGAATCCCTAATGTAATAATATTTATAAAAATATTCCTTTACTATATTTGTTTAACAATAAACAATTCCTTTATTTACTATATTTCAGTTCTTTGAAAACCATTTTATATGTGTGTGTTTATCTTCATGCCCTTAGAAAAAACACTAACACGCTAATCTCCATAAACTCTTACCAAGATCATTGAGATGTTAGGATTTGGATAAGTTTATTTAGTTAATTCAATGTAAGGAAAGAAAAAGGAGTAATTAGCCATGGATAAGAAAAAGAAATCCTGAGAGGAAAGAAATTAGCAATGTCTTAAGCTTATAGGGTGTCAGATCAAGAATATAATTTTAGAAAGGAATGCCAAGACTTTTTTTTTTATTGTTATTATAGTTTGACTTTTCATGTAGCATGACAAAAAAATACAGTGGTCAGATAAGGCAAGCACTCTGAACTGCTAGCTATGACTCCTTCTGTTACAAGACTAAAATGTCACTGAAACTAGCTAAAGGAAAAAAAAAGGAATTGATGGAACCAAAAACATTTAGGCAGGTAGAATCACTGTAAGTCTACATTTATAATGACTGCAGTTATCAGCAGGACTCATCTTTATAACCCCCAGAGTTTGCTTTTCATCTACATTGGCCTCATCTCTGGCAACTTTCCCCTTGTAGTGGTGGAAATTGTCACTTCAGCTTAATTCAGACTCTGCTGGTCAAGGTATGGTTTTGGACCCAAACAATCTGCATCTAAGAATTAGATTCCCTTTTAGGGAATTCCCTGGTAGTCCAGTGATTAAAATTCAGCAGGTTCATTGTCAGAGCCAGATACAATTCCTGGTCAGGGAACTAAGATCCTGCAAGCTGTGCATCTCGGCCAAATTTTTTTTTTTAATAAAATGATTAATATTTTTAATTAAAAAATAAAAAATAAAAAGTAGCCTTTGAATATAATGCTCACAGGCCTTGTGATAGACACTGTAACATAGATCAATTTTAAGTAGTTGAAAAGAGTTGAAAACTTTCCAACACAAATGAGGAGTATAGCACTAGACTAAAATCAGGAATGTGGTTGGCACGATTAGAGTTCAGAAGGTTGATTATACAGGTGGAGCCAAAGGTCTGTTTAGAGGAGTAACCTAAGTTATGCTGGGTGAGATAAGACTGGAGCCAAAATAGGGAGGACACTGGGTGTTAGTCAAAAATTGTATTTAGGTGTTAATGTGAAGCTGTTAAAGTTGTCTGTTCAAGCAAATAAAAATTGAAGGTATTATGAAATTATTGAATCTATTTGTATGAGTCAGGGCTCAAGAGTTTCTAGGGACGATTCATTACACTTCAGTGTATACTACCCCAAAGAAGGTGAGAGTGGAAGCAAGGGGACCAATAAGGAAGTCTGGAATTGAAGTCTGAAATGTGGTCCTAGTAATGGAAATAGAACTATTTTGAGGGGAAAAAGATATCACTTTTCTACTGAGTAACTACAGGAGAAGATAGGAAGCCAGAAATTATAGATGTCTGAAGAGTTACATCTTAGAGGTAATCAACATAGTGCCTGGCTTTGTGAGTCATGTATACATGTAGAATGAGTGGACAAAGAATAAGTCAAAGTAGGTATGTAACTTCTTCAAGGGGTGAATAACCATCACCCATAAGCTCTAAAGATAAAGAATTTAATGTATCATTGTTAATCAGAAATGGTGATAAATACATAACCTGCTCACATCAGTCTAATTCCTTTTAGGTCTAAATCATTAAAAATGAGAAACAATAAAAGTAGCCCTATTTTTTTGTAGTAATTTGCATGTGTGCTCATTGCTTGGTCACATCTGTCTCTTTGAGACACCATGCACTGTAGCCTGTGAGGCTCCTCTGCTAATGGGATCTTCCAGGCAAGAATACTGCAGCAGGTTGCCATTTCCTCCTCCAGGGGAGCTTATAGAACCAGGAATTGAATCTGCATCTTCTAAGTCTCTTGCATTGACAGGTAGATTCTTTACCACTGAACCATCTCAGAAACCTTTTGTAGTACTAAATATGACCTAAAAAATATAAAAACACTTTGTATTAAAAACTGCCTCTTAATTATGTAAATGTCAATTTATATTCTGGTTATTTTGCATTGAAATATCATTTTCCTCTTTAGATAATATGTAAGGAAAGAATTTTATTTATACTTAATTCCTTTTGTAGTTGGAATCAGTCTTAAAAGGCTGAAAGGTATAGTAGCAAAAGGGATAGCGACAAGACATCAGTGTTTCTATTCTTTGAGTTGGAATAGTCTTAAAATGAGAAGGTAGGTACCAAAGGAAGCGCAGCTAAGATCATCAGTGTCCTTCTATTAGGATTTGGGTGTGGCATTAAAATGAGAACTCTTGGCCACCATCAGCTGAAGCTCAACCTATGCTCCTTTGTTTTCCCATTGTTCTACCAGCAGCCTGGCATTAATGCTGAAGCAAATTGAAGGTATTATGAAATTATTGAATCTATTTGTGTGAGTCAGGGCTCAAGAGTTTCTAGGGACGATTCATTACACTTCAGTGTATACTACCCCAAAGAAGGTGAGAGTGGAAGCAAGGGGACCAATAAGGAAGTCTGGAATTGAAGTCTGAAATGTGGTCCTAGTAATGGAAATAGAACTATTTTGAGGGGAAAAAGATATCACTTTTCTACTGAGTAACTACAGGAGAAGATAGGAAGCCAGAAATTATAGATGTCTGAAGAGTTACATCTTAGAGGTAATCGACATAGTGCCTGGCTTTGTGAGTCATGTATACATGTAGAATGAGTGGACAAAGAATAAGTCAAAGTAGGTATGTAACTTCTTAAAGGGGGTGAATAACCATCACCCATAAGCTCTAAAGATAAAGAATTTAATGTATCATTGTTAATCAGAAATGGTGATAAATACATAACCTGCTCACATCAGTCTAATTCCTTTTAGGTCTAAATCATTAAAAATGAGAAACAATAAAAGTAGCCCTATTTTTTTGTAGTAATTTGCATGTGTGCTCATTGCTTGGTCACATCTGTCTCTTTGAGACACCATGCACTGTAGCCTGTGAGGCTCCTCTGCTAATGGGATCTTCCAGGCAAGAATACTGCAGCAGGTTGCCATTTCCTCCTCCAGGGGAGCTTATAGAACCAGGAATTGAATCTGCATCTTCTAAGTCTCTTGCATTGACAGGTAGATTCTTTACCACTGAACCATCTCAGAAACCTTTTGTAGTACTAAATATGACCTAAAAAATATAAAAACACTTTGTATTAAAAACTGCCTCTTAATTATGTAAATGTCAATTTATATTCTGGTTATTTTGCATTGAAATATCATTTTCCTCTTTAGATAATATGTAAGGAAAGAATTTTATTTATACTTAATTCCTTTTGTAGTTGGAATCAGTCTTAAAAGGCTGAAAGGTATAGTAGCAAAAAGGGATAGCGCAGCTAAGATCATCAGTGTCCTTCTATTAGGATTTGGGTGTGGCATTAAAATGAGAACTCTTGGCCACCATCAGCTGAAGCTCAACCTATGCTCCTTTGTTTTCCCATTGTTCTACCAGCAGCCTGGCTATTTTATGCTCTGAACAGGTGTTTAATTCCGTAGTCATTTTACAAAGGTCAGGTACAGAGGAAATGAAATAGAGTTGCATTTTATAAAAATGGGACAATTAACAATGCTGTAAATTTATTCAGGTGTATCTGAGAGAGTTCCCCCAACTGTATCTCAGTGTCACTTTAAGCAAGGCATTTAAAATCATCTCATGTCTCTGGGAGTGAATTTCTTGCAAAATTCAGAGTTTTATATTTAGTGATCACACATAGTTCTTCCTGTTTAAAGAGTCCAAGATTATTTTGATCATTGATTTTATTGTCAGTGTGTAAAATTTGGGATACATTCTGAGTCCCTGTCAAGGTGCAAATTCTTAAATAAAGAATATAAAAAAGAAAACCAGAAAATTTTAGAGTTATGAAAGGGAAACAATTTTGTAAATATCTACATGAATTAAAAGATGATTTCAGTAGCTCTTACTAAACATGCTGCAAATAAAATAATATTTACCTGCAACAGAGAAACCACAAACAGTATCAAGGAAATTATCTGAAGTTCTCTTGCATTAGTGATGGTTAATGTAACCCATTAGCAAGCACAAAATCAGTCTTTTGTAGGAAAAAGGGAGAGATGTTTGTCAGAGCTAGTAGTATGTATAATACTTGATTTTTTTTACTAAGCTAAACCACAGGCAGAAAAAAGAAAGTATGAAAGAAATGAATTCACTACTGACTCTATCCACCTAGTGTTTCCATTTATGCAGACAAGTCTACTGTGAAATGTAGAATAGAATATATTTCCAAGTTTAATGCAGAATTTTAGATAGCAATACAAAATTTGATAGCAATGAAAAGTTAATGTAAACATTTTCAAGAGTCTGATTTGCTGTGGTAGTCATGGTACCACTCAGTGAAGTTTAACTTATTAAAATTCTGCCTGTGCCATTTGAATTTTGACATGTTCCTAAAAATACCACAATTCTATTATGACTATAATTCTCATCACTTCTGGGTATTTTAACCCTGTATTTCACTATTTCTCATGACATGGCTGGTTATGTAAACCAGAAACATATGAGAGCTGTGAGCTCCAAAAGAAACTACAAATCTTAGCACAAAGTTATTTACTTCTATTGGGACTAAGTTGTAAGCAAATTCTAGCTTGGTGGTCTCAAAAGAAGGGTTTTGGCGCTATGCATTTCATTTATAGAGCTCATATAGAATGTCAGCCAAAATTACCAAACTAAAAATCTTAAAATCTGTTAGCAGAATTTAGAGTTCCAAAAGGCTAATTTGGAAATTAGGGTCTAATGGGACTGATTATATAGTAAGGTCTTTCTTTCCCCAGTTATAAAGACTCAAAGAAAAGGTACTCTCAGTATATCCAAGCACAGAGATCAATCAAGCTACAATAAAACATTTTTTCTTGGATGGAACATTATATTTTACACATTGCAAAATAAGGCATCTATGGAAAGACCACTATCCAATAAATATACACAGATCATAGACTTTGGAGCATCACTCTAATAAAAAGACATACTAAGTAAAATTGCAGACTTTTTAACATTATGAAACTACTCATAAGATGGAACTCAGTTAAAAAGCAGTTATAGTTCAGTTATGGTACAACTTTAAATGGTAAGTCGATGCTGGAGATCCTCTAGTGGCTCAGATGGTAAAGAATCTGCTTCAGTGCCTGTGTTGGGAGATGCCCTGGAGAAGACAGTGGCAAACCACTCCAGTATTCCTGCCTGGAGAATCCCATGGACAGTGGAGCCTGGAAGGCTCCACAGTCCATGGGGTCACAAAGAGTCAGACATACCTGAGTGACTAACAGTTTCACTTTCAAGTCAGTGCTAGAGGAGTATCCACATAACTATGATGAAACTGTACAGGAAGAATTATTCAAATTGTATAACACAAGCTCAAAAGTAACAGTGTTACCACCCAAATAATTTTATCATGGCTTTTAATAACTCTGATATCTGAATTTTCTTATTCCAGTCAGTTTTTTTTATTTTTTAAACTTGGCTGAACAATGGATAGAAATATGCCACTATTTTTTATTTTCTAGATGGTGATACTGCTTTTATGTTTTCATAAGTTAAAAGAGAAAATATCTACCATAACCAAGATATTTATAGACAAAGGCAAATACAATGAAATGAAGCCTGACTGTAGTGAATTTTTTTATATTCATGCATTTATTATTCATTTATCAAATATTCACTGAATACCTTGTAGGGTCAGACACTGAGGGTATTCTGATGAACAAAATAAAATGGCTTTTATTTGTTCCTTTTGAATTTATAATTTATGTCTATGGCTCATTCTTTCAGAAAAGCACAGCATTTATAAGAAGATCCTAATCTTTCTACACATTTAGAGGAGTGGTCTAACATAAAAGCACTAGTCATAAGGTAGAGAATAGTCCATTATGAGGCTGTAGCATATCCTATAAAGTGTCAGATCATGTTCCCCATATAGTAGCAGTATTAAGTGGTCCTCTTACCTATAAACACTGACACTTCATAATTTTTAAATTCCAGTCCTGCAGCAAGTTGAAAAGTGATACTCACATGACTGTAGGTGAACAAATACTGCAGACACTGTTATTGATTCTAGTAATGCACAATTTTGTCAATCTAAATTTTCTTTTTTTTTGAATGAAAACGAGAATTGAACAGGAGAAGAAGAGGGATAGATAGTGAAAGAAAACAGTAAAACATAAGAAAGCTTATCCCTGCCCTAAAATGAAAGTAAAATACCTGGTTCTAATTTAATTTTAAATACATCATGTGCATGTCATTGAATATATATTTTTCTTGTATTTTTTCAACATTATGAAACTACTCATAAGATGGAACTCAGTTAAAAGCAGTTATAGTTCAGTTATGGTACAACTTTAAATGGTAAGTGATCTCCTCTAGTGGCTCAGATGGTAAAGAATCTGCTTCCCTTTTGGGAGAGAAGACAGTGGCAAACCACTCCAGTATTCCTGCCTGGAGAATCCCATGGACAGTGGAGCCTGGAAGGCTCCACAGTCCATGGGGTCCTAAAGTCAGACATACCTGAGTGACTAACAGTTTCACTTTCAAGTCAGTGCTAAAGGAGTATCCACATAACTATGATGAAACTGTACAGGAAGAATTATTCAAATTGTATAACACAAGCTCAAAAGTAACAGTGTTACCACCCAAATAATTTTATCATGGCTTTTAATAACTCTGATATCTGAATTTTCTTATTCCAGTCAGTTTTGTGTATTTTTTAAAGTTGGCTGAACAATGGATAGAAATATGCCACTATTTTTATTTTCTAGATGGTGATACTGCTTTTATGTTTTCATAAGTTAAAAGAAAATATCTCCCATAACCAGGATATTTATAGGCAAAGGCAAATACAATGAAATGAAGCCTGACTGTAGTGAATTTTTTTTATATTCATGCATTTATTATTCATTTATCAAATATTCACTGAATACCTTGTAGGGTCAGACACTGAGGGTATTCTGATGAACAAAATAAAATGGCTTTTATTTGTTCCTTTTGAATTTATAATTTATGTCTATGGCTCATTCTTTCAGAAAAGCACAGCATTTATAAGAAGATCCTAATCTTTCTACACATTTAGAGGAGTGGTCTAACATAAAAGCACTAGTCATAAGGTAGAGAATAGTCCATTATGAGGCTGTAGCATATCCTATAAAGTGTCAGATCATGTTCCCCATATAGTAGCAGTATTAAGTGGTCCTCTTACCTATAAACACTGACACTTCATAATTTTTAAATTCCAGTCCTGCAGCAAGTTGAAAAGTGATACTCAAATGACTGTAGGTGAACAAATACTGCAGACACTGTTATTGATTCTAGTAATGCACAATTTTGTCAATCTAAATTTTCTTTTTTTTTGAATGAAAACGAGAATTGAACAGGAGAAGAAGAGGGATAGATAGTGAAAGAAAACAGTAAAACATAAGAAAGCTTATCCCTGCCCTAAAATGAAAGTAAAATACCTGGTTCTAATTTAATTTTAAATACATCATGTGCATGTCATTGAATATATATTTGTATGCTTGTATTTTTTTCAACTTATGAAATTTATATAGATTTTCAAAACAATGAAAACATTATGTTACTCTTGCTTTTTTCATGTAAAGACTACAAACCGATGATTTATTGACATGATTTTATCAGGGCTAGTTTCTTTCTAGATTTTTATGGATGTATAAACAAGACTTAAGTAGAAAAGGCCCTGAACCAAACAAAGCACTTAGTAGGAAGCCTTTCCTGCAGGAAGTCACAACTGTGGTTTATTTGCCTGAAACTCTTACTGCTCAAACTGTATTTCCCTTAAATCAGAAATCTTTACTTATTGACAACAACCTCTTTTCAAAAATATTTTTTGCTTGCTTTGTCAATTCTAAAGAAGCACGTGCTAGGCTGTGGAATATACTGAATAATGTGTTTTTGTTTTTAAATGTTGAAGATTCTTGTGTTGTTATAAAGAAAACTGATCCCTTTTAAAGGTCAATTCTATACCCCGTATCCTGTCACCCCAGTACTCTGAAGAACTGAATGGAAATAGTTTTAAAAGCACTGAAAGCTTCTTTCGTTCTTCCTCTTTTTTTTTTTTTTTTTAGTAGAAATTTGGTCTTTGGTGGCTAGAACAGATATTCACTGCAAGTCAAATATTTTTATTTTTATAATGGAGGAATGAAAAAGTGATTATTTTACTAAGATGTTTTATTTGATTGCCAGAAAGACATCCTTGATATTTATTTTATTCTGGTAGCCAGTTCACAGAAGTTCTTATTTGAAAGCTCATTGTTGTTACTAAGGCCAAAACATAAATAATGAGAAGAAAATATAGTCTGTTAGGAATTTCATATTCTATTCTTGCAATAGACTCTTTTGTCATTATTTTTATATGTAGAAAATGAAATAAATATCTAATGGCAAAATATTTTATAGCCTAAATGATAGGGACTGAAGTCTAGAGGAACTTACTATAGACACCAGATTTCTAAATGCATTATTTCTCTTAGATTTGCTGTGTTGATCTATTTAGGATTAGAGAATAATTTGGCTCCCCAAAGATATGCATTATCTAATACAGGTAATAGGAAATGAATATTGGCAAAAAATGTACACTTCCTCCAAATCTCCCAAGAGACAACCATAAAATATTACTCTTCTGTCTTATAAATTCAGAAAGATGTGTATTGAAAATAAACTCTATAAAGAAGACATTAAAAAAAGAAAGAAAGAAAATACTTGTCACACGTTTTGGGTAGAAAACCGTGTGTATCCTGGGGAAAGGTTGGAGCTGAAGTTTAGTGAGTATGATTTCTAAGAAAACATTCTAGACAAGCTGACTTTCCTAAAAATAAAAAATGAACGATATTCTTCTCTGCTTTTTGTCAATGGTATCATAGACAGTGGAAAATTTGACCTCTCTTGTTTCTTGCTTTGAATCATAACAGTAAAATGAAAGAGGAATACATATCTTGTAGCAAGGTAGAGAGAATATACAATTTTATCAATAGTGGCCAAATGTCCCGATTTACTCAAACATACAAAATACCCTATTTGAGAGTAGGAAAAAAGAAAACCTAAGTCTGGCATACTACAATGCTGAACAACTTGAGTAGAACAGGGTACCAAAAGCAATGGTTTAAATTTGTGTGATTAAATTCACTTATAAATACATTGGTATTTAAAGCTTATTTGTGAACTTAAAATATGTTATTCATTTATAAACCCAATTTTGACATATATATGTGTATATATATATATATATATATTTTAGTGTTATTAGAACATATTGTCTAATTTGTATGTATGATATGCATTGTGCGTAGTATATATTTATGATATGCATTATATGTATGTTTTATTAAAATATATATACTTATCTATATAAGTGTAAACTACTTTTATTAAAATTAAATCCTTACAGTAATAATAACATACAATGTCCAAAAAAGGTTAAAAAGATAATTAAATACCCTTTTTTAAAACAAATATAAGGAAAAATCTCACAATTTTTTAATCATCTTTCACAGGAAAGATGAACATATTTTAAAATAACATCTTTAACTTTCTCAATATTATAATATTGCACAGGGAAGCCTAATACTACACTTTAAAATTTTAATTCAATATTTGACATATTAATTTAGCTAAACATGCATTAGCCATTGTATAATTACATAAAATTGCAAATGAATTATGACAATAGGCCTAATCTGAATATTGTTTGAAAGAGAAAACTAAATGTATTTGACTGTTTTAAATTTTATTATAGTCCATAAATATCTTTTTTAGGTGATTCTGTTATATAAAATCATTGACAAAATTGCAGTACTCATCCAAAATGAATTAAGATAAATTTCTTCAGGCACAACTTGTTTAAACAGGACAATTTAATGTAAACTTTTTTGACATGTAAATTTAATTAAAAATTATTTTTATATACTAATAAAAATGTGTATATGGAATTTCTAGTTCTTGGTAACTATGATTTATGATAGCAGTTACCCACAGATGAAAATCTTAATATATAAGTTATATGGAAAATACTTCTTTTATCAGGGAAACTTTTTCCTGTCTCCGTAGTCCTCCTATTTAAAAAAAAAAGACAAATAATTTTCATCAGATATAAAAACTGTTGGTGTTGATAAATTTCAGGCAGAGACAAAGCCTAATCCTTTGTGTTAATTGGATATTGTTAGTTGCTTTACTGCTCTACAGGTCCCTCTATCTGAGTATATAATGCATGAGGTAACTTGTCAATTAGTCTTTCCTCTCTAGAGAACTGACTCTGGCTATGCACACAATAAAAGACTCTATTAACTTAATTCTATCTGCAATTTGTGTACATGACCCAAATCACCTCAAAGTAAATTATGATTAGTTGTCTGAACCCATAAAGAGCTAAGACTAGAATCTGACTTAAGCCCACAGGGGGATAGTAGAACTAAAGGGAATTGTATGTAGCACCTGCCCACATTGTGCCCTACTTAATCAACTGAATCTCCATGGGGCATTGGAACGAAGGCTGGAAGATCACCAAGAGCTATTTACACAACTGGAACCATTCCATCTCAACTCAAGTGAGGCAAACAACAATGAAAGGGTCCTCTATTCCAATCATCCAGTAAAAAACAATATGAAGTGGACATCTTGGGAACTCAATCACCAGGAACATTAAGACATCAGGGGCAGAAAATTTTTTTTTTTTTTTTTTTTTGGTTAGGTAGTTTGATCAAATAGATTTTACTAAGTTTATATCTAGTGTTTGCTGTAGTATCCTTTGTTCTACTTTGTTAAAGTGATAAAAGTGAGGAATGTTAATGTCTTGTGCATAAGAAGGTAAGAAAAAAGCCATCCATAAATTATTACAAAGTAAAAATCTTTTCCTTTTCCCATTACATGCTTCATTGAACAGATTCTTCTTTAATTATTCTCAAAGCTTTTTTAGCCTTGTGTACCTAAAAATTTCAAGAACATAAGCTCCTACAAAAACTCCACATAAAACATCTTTTCTAATAGAAATTTAGTTAAAATGAAGATACTGAATTTTCTTTGCAACTCTACTTGTAACTTTAAAATCCATAATATTTTTCTTCTTTGCATCTTTATGTTTATTATAAACATACATAAAGCTGTTTTTTATGCTGTGGTGAGAATAAGTGAAAGATTTTATGCTTAATTAATCTACTTGGCAGACCTACATACAAACAGAAAAAAAAAAAGGCAAATTGAACACTGAACTTTTTTATCCAACACTCAAAAGTGAAAGAAGCTACAGTTCACTTTCTCTCTGACAGGTGCTATGCTGTTTTATATGTATTATCTCATATAAATCTCATATCATCATGAGGTAAAAGTACAAATATTGATATTAGTAATTTATATTAATAGTTTCCATTTGGCAGGTGAAAAGTAAGAACTTAGAAATTAAGTAATAACAACAACTTTGCCTGAGGTTCTACTACCACTGAGTACTGGACTGGAGATTTGAATTCAGTCTCTAACCATGACTCAATATTGCGTATTCTACACAATTTTGGATATGCTTTATAATTTATAGAATAAATGTAATTAAGCTGTAAAAGGAAAAAATGTCTAGGGGAAAAAAATCATCCAAGAACGAACAGTGAGAGGGAGGCATAGAGGAAGTAACATCGAAACCTATACTGGCATGTGTGGAAAAGGTAGCTATCGTCATTATGCTAAGGGAATAGGAGTGCCTACAATCACTTGGGGCGATGGTCCGGAGGGGTGGGAGGTGGGGAACTGAGTCAGGGGGCGTCCAGGGATATGCATATGAATGATCTGGGAACATACATGTCGGTGAACAACAAAACTCTGTAAAATATTTAAAATAAAGAAAAAAAAAATCATCAAAGAAACAGGACTGTGTAACTATAGGAAATATGAAGTCAAAGACCTGATAGATGTAAGATGGTAGTATAAAACCTTCTCATGATTAAAGGAGACCTTTTTTAAACCTGAGAAACACTTCAAAAAAAGAGAATCACCTTATGTATTTATTTGGGTGGGCCAGGTTTTAGTTGCAGCATTCAGGATCTTCAATCTTTAGTTGTGGTATACAGAATTTTTAGTTGTGGCATGTGAACTCTTAGTTGCAGCATGTGAAGTCTGGTTCTCCAACCAGTGATGCAACCACCTGGGACCCCTGCATTTGAGTCTTGGCCACTGGACTACCAGAGAAGCCTCAGTACTCTTTTCCAGTTGGGAACTTTTCCAGAATTCTTATTCAGAAACATGTAAATCAATAGCTGTGTGAGTGCATCAGCTATTGTTAAACTTTCAGATTGTATTAGAGAGGCACTGTGTCTTAGAGGTGAAGATTTTAGGTTTTGGAGTTAGACTTTATGAATTCAAATTCCACCTCTCCTACCCACTAGTTTTGTCATCTTTGAGTAGTTAATTAATGCTTTTAGACCTCTGTCTATTCATTAGTTAAATAAGGTAAATAATTGCAACCTATTTCTTGGGTTGTGATGAGAATTAGACAAGTCGGTGACATACAGCATGTAAAACATTCCCAGCATATATTAAGCACTAAATAAATGTTGGCTATCTACTTACTTAGCTTTTGGAAAGTCTTGTCTTTTCCTTCCTTGTGTGTGTGTGTGTGTGTGTTTGCCTCTTTTCCTTTTTTTTTAGTTTACATATCACAGAATATGGGTGAAGCAATGAGGTGATCTGAATGAATGTAACATAATTAATATGGGGTTCTTGATCTTCTTGGGATATCTACATATTGTTGTGTTCTTTAAGTGTTTGGAGAATTCCTAGTTGCTTTGAATACTCTGATTTCAATATTAATGATGCAATAATAATTCTGCTGAGCAGTTGATTAGAATGAAATTCAACTATGATAATGATGTAAGCTCATGACCTAGATAGAAGAATAAACTAATTCTATTGAGAGTGAAAAAAAAAATAGCTGAAATGAGCAAGCTTGGGGTACCAGTTTGTGAAGCTTAAGACAAAATTTGTCCACAACTGTCAGTGCCATATTCTTTTTTTCATACTAATTTATGTGAAACAAATCGAGTTCTTAAAATATTATAGTGAAACTTTTTAGGTGTATAGCAGTTGAATAAAACCTAAGCAGATTACTTACACCAAAGATGAAGAAAGCACAGTTGGAAACAGTGCAACACTGGTATGATTAGCAGGAAAACACAGTAACAAACATACTCACATCAGCATTCAGTATTCAGTGACTCAAAACAATCACATGATGTTCACAATCAGATTAGCATATTTCTACAATCAGACCCAGTAAAAAGAAAAGACTGACACTCTACAAAGACAGACTATAAATTGCTGCATCAAATAACTATGGCATCAAGTTATTTTATTGTCTATGCTTGTTAGACTGTTCCAGATTTTTCTTTCCTTATTAAGAGAAGCTTTAACTGATACAGCTCTGAAATACATATCAGTTGTTTGAAAATGTGCAAAGGTAATCTGTGATACCCTTTCACTAGAAGAAAAAGCATGCATTTCAAACACAGAGAAACAAAGATTTTCAGTTGTCTATGAAATTTTTACCCAGACATTGTCTTTTTTCTGTCACATTCCTCTCATATACACACAGAAATGACAGCATCAGGATTCTTATTTAATGATAGATATATACCCTATGATTGTTTTAATAACTTACTCTGCAAAGCATATTTTTCACTATCATGTGATTCCTCAAGCAGCCTCCTATGAAACAATACAAGCAGTAGTATTAGGAAATCTTAGCATAACACAGATTGCTGCCAAATTGTCAGCTGTTGCTGGATGAATAGTGAGACCAAGATACATTTTTATCCCCATGGGCTAACCATTTTAGGTGACACATCTGTATACAGTTGTCCAGTAAAGATTAGTATAACACTTCACTGTTGACACAAATAATATAACTTACTAAACTAAGGATCCAGTGATGACTTCCCTCTGGAATGTAATGTGAGGATTATGACCAAGACAGTTACCCCTGTTGATCAGTCACAAGGCCCAAGCTAGTCCATGGGGACTGTTGAAAGCATGGCTAATTCTTCATGCCTTAAGTATATAATCACATCCTAGAGACTTGAGTTACATGCTGATAATAATTGTTTCTTTTCCAGAAGACAAACCATGTCAATCATAGAAGAAGAGAATTAAGGTATCTCACTGTAAATGTTACATGGACACACAAAACAATGTTTGTATTGAGTGTCGTCATCTGCTGCCATTGTCAGTGGTCTCCTCATCCAAAGACAACTGCAACAGGCCTTTTAACTTTTTTTAATTTATGATTTCACACTTGAGACAAATCTGTTGTCATTTAAAAAGACAAATGCAGATTCCAGAGAATTAATTTCCCTCTAAATACAATTCAAGAGGCACTTTGTGATACTTTGTAGTCTTTTAAAGAGTATCTCCCAAGACTAGTGGAAAACGACAAGTAAAAGTGACAGTAGGAAAAAAATTGCTAAGTCTTTTGTAAAATAAATTAAATACAAAACATATGGTTTTATACGTTATATTTTGTAATGCCTATTTGCAAGTGCCACTGTATGATATTTTTGCTCATGTACAATATCTTTTTAAACAAGATTGAGAATCTAACCCTTAGTACCCCATGTGGAAAATTTAAGTCTATCATCAGGAAAACTAGTTAGCTAAGTAATTTAAGTAATTGTCGATGATTCTGAATGGTTTCTGTAATTGTCTTGGTTTGTTTTTTAAACTGAAAATTCTAGTGTAACCAGTTACAATAAAACAAACAGTTGTTGGGGGTAAAATAATTCATGATGGAAACAAATTACTCTGCTTTCCAGTGAGTTACATGTGACTTTGTAAGTTTATTTAAAACTTTATAAGATTTTCTGAATAGCTTACTGTATTTAAGGAAACATGATTATTCTATCATTATTATTATACTATATTTCAGCATGGCTTTTACAGATGTATACTCTTTTTAAAGCTTATGTGCAAAGGAGATAGGATGTTTTGTTCAGTAGTCATATTTTAAAAATACTACATCAGTATTCTATTAGAGGGTAATAATTTAACTCATTATTTTAAAGTTTATCTTACATGAGAGAAACATTTTAAATGCAAATTACCTACTAACAGTACACCAACACGAAAAAAGTTGGCAAGATCCATGGAGGCACTTCCTATTTGAAGCTACATAAATGCAGTATAATAATAATCTTGAAAGCCCTTGACCTAAATACACACAGATCCACCAGGACTTAAAAAAGCTAAGCTGGGACTAAAACTCTACTTCCAGACTGACAAGGGATTGTTTCCTTTTTCTTCTCTATGTTCCTCTTATCTGTCACCTCTCTAAATTCTTCAGTGCTATTTTCATATCTGCATCCCTTCTTCTTACTTGGCTTTAAGCTTGATAGGAGAGATTTTCTGTAGCCAGTTACAAGAAGAGTAAGCCTGGAACATCCTCAGATGTGCATTATTTTCTCTGTATCAAGTGGAGCTGTAGCCTCCAGCCTCTCTATTTCACAACCTCTCCTGATTTCTCATAACAAGACCTCTGATACAGTTATTTGTTGTATCAGGACCCGTGGAAAATGACAAGTAAAAGTGACAGTAGGAAAAATTGCTAAGTCTTTTGTAAAATAAATTAAATACAAAACATATGGTTTTATACGTTATATTTTGTAATGCCTATTTGCAAGTGCCACTGTATGATATTTTTGCTCATGTACAATATCTTTTTAAACAAGATTGAGAATCTAACCCTTAGTACCCCATGTGGAAAATGTAAGTCTATCATCAGGAAAACTAGTTAGCTAAGTAATTTAAGTAATTGTCGATGATTCTGAATGGTTTCTGTAATTGTCTTGGTTTGTTTTTTAAACTGAAAATTCTAGTGTAACCAGTTACAATAAAACAAACAGTTGTTGGGGGTAAAATAATTCATGATGGAAACAAATTGCTCTGCTTTCCAGTGAGTTACATGTGACTTTGTAAGTTTATTTAAAACTTTATAAGATTTTCTGAATAGCTTACTGTATTTAAGGAAACATGATTATTCTATCATTATTATTATACTATATTTCAGCATGGCTTTTACAGATGTATACTCTTTTTAAAGCTTATGTGCAAAGGAGATAGGATGTTTTGTTCAGTAGTCATATTTTAAAAATACTACATCAGTATTCTATTAGAGGGTAATAATTTAACTCATTATTTTAAAGTTTATCTTACATGAGAGAAACATTTTAAATGCAAATTACCTACTAACAGTACACCAACACGAAAAAAGTTGGCAAGATCCATGGAGGGCACTTCCTATTTGAAGCTACATAAATGCAGTATAATAATAATCTTGAAAGCCCTTGACCTAAATACACACAGATCCACCAGGACTTAAAAAAGCTAAGCTGGGACTAAAACTCTACTTCCAGACTGACAAGGGATTGTTTCCTTTTTCTTCTCTATGTTCCTCTTATCTGTCACCTCTCTAAATTCTTCAGTGCTATTTTCATATCTGCATCCCTTCTTCTTACTTGGCTTTAAGCTTGATAGGAGAGATTTTCTGTAGCCAGTTACAAGAAGAGTAAGCCTGGAACATCCTCAGATGTGCATTATTTTCTCTGTATCAAGTGGAGCTGTAGCCTCCAGCCTCTCTATTTCACAACCTCTCCTGATTTCTCATAACAAGACCTCTGATACAGTTATTTGTTGTATCAGGACCCAGAAAATGGAGACAATCCCAGTGGCAAGGACTACACCACAAATCTAAACTTAAGTCAGCCTGCACTTACGGGAGTTAACTGTCTTAACTGTCAAGAAAACCTAAAGACAGTCACAAGCCTCTGACTTGCTTTCAGCTTGTTAAAACTTACCCTAGAAACTAAGATCTGCTAGCCCTATAAGGAAGTGCTTGACCTCACAGCCTAGCCAGTGATGTCTTGTGTTGGGCTGCACCCCACAAACCTACAAGGTCTGTGCTTTTCCAGCTCAAGACTGAAGAAAGATTACCAGATATAGGGAAATGGATATCAGGTGTGCTCATTAGTTACCAGGGAAACCAGTAAAGGGGCACTGCCCCTCATGACCCCTTTGATAACAAACACCAGCTGGGACCTGGGTCAAGTACTAGAAAGGTCAGCCTTGTGTATAAGATATAGGTGAAGCAAGCACTGGTCTGGCAGGGGATGTACAGGGAGCAAGAGTATCACCATATTGTTACCTGAGCATATACGCCTGTTTCCTCCTGCCTCTAATGCTCTAGAAACATTTTTTTCACCCACTCCAAAAATGGGAAGAAGACCTAAATAGACATTTCTCCAGAGACATGCAGATGTCAAATAGGCACATGAAAGGATGTTCAACATTGCTAATTATTTGAGAAATGCACATCAAAACTAAGATGAGCTATAACATCACATCAGACAGAATGGCCATCATCAAAAAATCCCCAAACAATAAATGTGGGAGAGGGGGGGGAGCGAAGGGAACCCTCCTACACTGTTTGTGGAATGTAAATTGGTATAGCCACATAGAGAACAGTATGGAGAGTCTTTAGAAAACTAAAAATAGGACTACCATCTGACCCTGAAGTCCCACTTTTGAGCATACATCCAGAGCTTTTTCTTCTCTATGTTCCTCTTATCTGTCACCTCTCTAAATTCTTCAGTGCTATTTTCATATCTGCATCCCTTCTTCTTACTTGGCTTTAAGCTTGATAGGAGAGATTTTCTGTAGCCAGTTACAAGAAGAGTAAGCCTGGAACATCCTCAGGTGTGCATTATTTTCTCTGTATCAAGTGGAGCTGTAGCCTCCAGCCTCTCTATTTCACAACCTCTCCTGATTTCTCATAACAAGACCTCTGATACAGTTATTTGTTGTATCAGGACCCAGAAAATGGAGACAATCCCAGTGGCAAGGACTACACCACAAATCTAAACTTAAGTCAGCCTGCACTTACGGGAGTTAACTGTCTTAACTGTCAAGAAAACCTAAAGACAGTCACAAGCCTCTGACTTGCTTTCAGCTTGTTAAAACTTACCCTAGAAACTAAGATCTGCTAGCCCTATAAGGAAGTGCTTGACCTCACAGCCTAGCCAGTGATGTCTTGTGTTGGGCTGCACCCCACAAACCTACAAGGTCTGTGCTTTTCCAGCTCAAGACTGAAGAAAGATTACCAGATATAGGGAAATGGATATCAGGTGTGCTCATTAGTTACCAGGGAAACCAGTAAAGGGGCACTGCCCCTCATGACCCCTTTGATAACAAACACCAGCTGGGACCTGGGTCAAGTACTAGAAAGGTCAGCCTTGTGTATAAGATATAGGTGAAGCAAGCACTGGTCTGGCAGGGGATGTACAGGGAGCAAGAGTATCACCATATTGTTACCTGAGCATATACGCCTGTTTCCTCCTGCCTCTAATGCTCTAGAAACATTTTTTTCACCCACTCCAAAAATGGGAAGAAGACCTAAATAGACATTTCTCCAGAGACATGCAGATGTCAAATAGGCACATGAAAGGATGTTCAACATTGCTAATTATTTGAGAAATGCACATCAAAACTAAGATGAGCTATAACATCACATCAGACAGAATGGCCATCATCAAAAAATCCCCAAACAATAAATGCTGGAGAGGGTGTGGAGAGAAAGGAACCCTCCTACACTGTTTGTGGGAATGTAAATTGGTATAGCCACATAGAGAACAGTATGGAGAGTCTTTAGAAAACTAAAAATAGGACTACCATCTGACCCTGAAGTCCCACTTTTGAGCATACATCCAGAGAAAACATTATCCAAAAGGGTGCATGCATCCAAATGTTCACTGCAACACTGTTTACAGTAGCCAAGATGAGGAAGTAACCTAAAGGTCTATTAACAGGGTAGATAAAGATGATGTGGTACATGTACACAATGGAATATTACTCAACCATTGAAAGAATGAAGTAATACCATTTGCAATAACATGAATGGACCTAGAGAGCATCATACTGACTGAGGTCAATCAGACAGACAATCTTTTCTGTATGGAATCTAGAAAGAATTGATACAGGTTGCTTGCAGAACAGAAAGAGACTCACAGACTTACAAAATGAACCTGATTGCCAGGGGGAAGGGAAAGTTAGGCAGTTTTGAATAGTTGTGTACACACTGCTATATTTAAGATGGATAACCAACAAAAATTACTGTATATTATGAAACTCAGCTCATTGTTATGAGGCAGCCTGGATGGGAGCAGGTTTCGGGTAAAAATGGATTCATGTATATGTATGGCTGACTCCATTTGTTGTTCACCTGAAAGTATCACAACGTTGTTAATGAGCTATATCCCAATATAAATTAAAAAGTTAGGGGGTGGGGGGAAAGAAACCTTGTTCTTGCAGCAGCCAGTGAGAGAGCTCTCCACTGCTTGTGATGCCCTGCACTTCCTACATCTATGGATTTTTCACTTTTGAATAAAGGACTGGTCTGGCAGGGGATGTACAGGGAGCAAGAGTATCACCATATTGTTACCTGAGCATATACGCCTGTTTCCTCCTGCCTCTAATGCTCTAGAAACATTTTTTTCACCCACTCCAAAAATGGGAAGAAGACCTAAATAGACATTTCTCCAGAGACATGCAGATGTCAAATAGGCACATGAAAGGATGTTCAACATTGCTAATTATTTGAGAAATGCACATCAAAACTAAGATGAGCTATAACATCACATCAGACAGAATGGCCATCATCAAAAAATCCCCAAACAATAAATGCTGGAGAGGGTGTGGAGAGAAAGGAACCCTCCTACACTGTTTGTGGGAATGTAAATTGGTATAGCCACATAGAGAACAGTATGGAGAGTCTTTAGAAAACTAAAAATAGGACTACCATCTGACCCTGAAGTCCCACTTTTGAGCATACATCCAGAGAAAACATTATCCAAAAGGGTGCATGCATCCAAATGTTCACTGCAACACTGTTTACAGTAGCCAAGATGAGGAAGTAACCTAAAGGTCTATTAACAGGGTAGATAAAGATGATGTGGTACATGTACACAATGGAATATTACTCAACCATTGAAAGAATGAAGTAATACCATTTGCAATAACATGAATGGACCTAGAGAGCATCATACTGATTGAGGTCAATCAGACAGAGAATCTTTTGTGTATGGAATCTAGAAAGAATTGATACAGGTTGCTTGCAGAACAGAAAGAGACTCACAGACTTACAAAATGAACCTGATTGCCAGGGGGAAGGGAAAGTTAGGCAGTTTTGAATAGTTGTGTACACACTGCTATATTTAAGATGGATAACCAACAAAAATTACTGTATATTATGAAACTCAGCTCATTGTTATGAGGCAGCCTGGATGGGAGCAGGTTTCGGGTAAAAATGGATTCATGTATATGTATGGCTGACTCCATTTGTTGTTCACCTGAAAGTATCACAACGTTGTTAATGAGCTATATCCCAATATAAATTAAAAAGTTAGGGGGTGGGGGGAAAGAAACCTTGTTCTTGCAGCAGCCAGTGAGAGAGCTCTCCACTGCTTGTGATGCCCTGCACTTCCTACATCTATGGATTTTTCACTTTTGAATAAAGGACATCAAGCTTATCACTAGCTTGTTTTACTTTTTTCCTTTAAAGTTTTCACAATGAGATGGAACCTGAAGATAGCTTCTGAAACTTCTGGGACTGCTCCTAGAGGCCAGGAGTGATATCCATGAAAACCTTTTCACTGCTGTTCAGCCTTGCCCTAGGATCTCTGGTAAGCTCATCTCAGATCAAGCTCCACATAGTTTGTGTTCTGAGCTCTTCGAGTTTGTTCTGATTATTTAAGGTGGAAAATTAAGGTGTAAGAGACTCCAGTTTTTTCACAGTTTGGAAAATTGGGATGTGAGAGACTCCAGGTTTTTCTTGGTTTGGAAAATTGAGACGTGAGAGACTCCAGGTTTTTCTTGGTTTGGAAAATTGGTGTATTGAGACTCTTAAGTTTTGATGGTGAGGTTTAGTGGGCTACAACATTTGGGTTTGTAGCCAAACTTACCTATAAGAGAAACTTACCTACAAGAAAAATGCCTTTAAGCAGTCTTAACAGGACTCCAGAACTACCCACGGGAAGGCAGAAGTAATAAGTCTGGGTAAATTAGGGAGGATTATTTCAACAAGGGAGAAAAGAGAGTGACCATTACAAGATTCACAATAGCTTTGTGGTAAATACATAGCATAAATTTCTGGGGAACTTGGGAAAATAGGATGGGAAGTTCAATTTTGATCAGTGGCACATCATAGTCTATGTAGGCACAAGTGTCCAATTCAGTGCAACCCAGTGGACTACAGCATTCCAGGCTCCTCTGTCCTCCACTATCTCCTGGAGTTTGCTGAAATTCATGTCGATTGAGTCGGTGATGCTATGTAACCAACTCATCCTTAGACATGCCCTTCTCCTTTTGCCTCTCTCCTGGGATCAGGGTCTTTTCCAATGAGTTGGCTCTTCATGTCAGGTGGCCAAAGTATTGGAACTTCAGCTTCAGCATCAGTCGTTCTAATGAATATTCAGGGTTGATATCCTTTAGGATTGACTGGCTTGATCTCCTTGAAGTTCAGGGGACTCTTAAGAGCCTTGTTCTTGCAGCAGCCAGTGAGAGAGCTCTCCACTGCTTGTGATGCCCTGCACTTCCTACATCTATGGATTTTTCACTTTTGAATAAAGGACATCAAGCTTATCACTAGCTTGTTTTACTTTTTTCCTTTAAAGTTTTCACAATGAGATGGAACCTGAAGATAGCTTCTGAAACTTCTGGGACTGCTCCTAGAGGCCAGGAGTGATATCCATGAAAACCTTTTCACTGCTGTTCAGCCTTGCCCTAGGATCTCTGGTAAGCTCATCTCAGATCAAGCTCCACATAGTTTGTGTTCTGAGCTCTTCGAGTTTGTTCTGATTATTTAAGGTGGAAAATTAAGGTGTAAGAGACTCCAGTTTTTTCACAGTTTGGAAAATTGGGATGTGAGAGACTCCAGGTTTTTCTTGGTTTGGAAAATTGAGACGTGAGAGACTCCAGGTTTTTCTTGGTTTGGAAAATTGGTGTATTGAGACTCTTAAGTTTTGATGGTGAGGTTTAGTGGGCTACAACATTTGGGTTTGTAGCCAAACTTACCTATAAGAGAAACTTACCTACAAGAAAAATGCCTTTAAGCAGTCTTAACAGGACTCCAGAACTACCCACGGGAAGGCAGAAGTAATAAGTCTGGGTAAATTAGGGAGGATTATTTCACCAAGGGAAAAAAGAGAGTGACCATTACAAGATTCACAATAGCTTTGTGGTAAATACATAGCATAAATTTCTGGGGAACTTGGGAAAATAGGATGGGAAGTTCAATTTTGATCAGTGGCACATCATAGTCTATGTAGGCACAAGTGTCCAATTCAGTGCAACCCAGTGGACTACAGCATTCCAGGCTCCTCTGTCCTCCACTATCTCCTGGAGTTTGCTGAAATTCATGTCGATTGAGTCGGTGATGCTATGTAACCAACTCATCCTTAGACATGCCCTTCTCCTTTTGCCTCTCTCCTGGGATCAGGGTCTTTTCCAATGAGTTGGCTCTTCATGTCAGGTGGCCAAAGTATTGGAACTTCAGCTTCAGCATCAGTCGTTCTAATGAATATTCAGGGTTGATATCCTTTAGGATTGACTGGCTTGATCTCCTTGAAGTTCAGGGGACTCTCAAGAGTCTTCTTTAGCACCACAGTTCAAAAGCATCAATTCTTTGGTGCTTAGCCTTATCTTTCTGGTCCAACTCTCACAACCCTACATGATGCCTGGAAAAACCTTAGCTTTGACTTTATGGGCAGTTGTAGCAAAGTGATATCTCTGATTTTGAATAGAATGTCTAGGTTTGTCCTGGCTTTCCTTCCAAGGAGCAAGCATCTTTTAATTTAATGGTTGTAGTCATCATCTGTATGACCATAGTCACCATCTGCAGTGATTTTGGAGCCCAAGTAAATAAAGTCTGTCACTGTTTCCTTTTTTCTCATCTATTTGGCATGAAGTTATGGGACCATATGCTATGATCTTAGTTTTTGAAATGTTGAGTTTTAAGCCAGCTTTTTCACACTCCTCTTTCATCTTCATCAAGAGGCTCCTTAGTTCCTCTTTGATTTCTTCCATTAGAGTGGTGTCATCTGCATATCTGAGGTTGCTGATATTTCTCCCAGGAATCTTTATTCCAGTTTGTAAATCATTCAGCCCAGCATTTTGCATGAAGTACTCTGCGTGCAAGTTAAATAAGCAGGGTGACAATTTGCAGCCTTGAAGTACTCCTTTCCCAATTTGGAACCAGTCTGTTGTTTCATGTCCAGTTCTAACTGTTGCTTTTTGATTTGCATATAGGTTTTGTATTCTCATCTCTTTCGGAATTTTCCACAATTTATTGTTATACACACAATCAAAAGCTTTAGCATAGCCAATGAAGGAGAAGTAGATGTTTTCTGTTCTTTTGCTTTTTCTGTGACTTCAGAGATGTTAGCAATTTGATCTCTGATTCCTTTGCCTCTTCTAAATCCAACTTGTACATCTGGAAGTTCTCTTTTCATATACTACTGAAACCTAGCTTGAAGTATTTTGAGCATTACCTTGCTATCATGTTAAATGAGCACATTTATGCGGTAGTTTGAATTCTTTGGCATCACCCTTCTTTGGTACTGGAATGAAAACTGACTTTTTCTCGGCCTATGGCCACTGATGAGTTTTCCAAATTTGTTGGCCTATTGAGTGCAACACTTTAACAGCATCATCTTTTAGGATTTGAAATGACTCAGCTGGAATTCCATCACCTCCACTAGCTTTGTTTGTACTAATGCTTCCTAAGGCCCTCTTGACTTCACACTCCAGGATGTCTGGCTCTAGATGAGTGACCACACCATCATGATTATCCGAGTCACTAAGACCTTTGTTGTACAGTATTTTGTGTATTCCTGCCACTACTTCATAATCTCTTCTGCATCTGTTAGGTCCATACCATTTCTGTTCTTTATTGTGTTCATCTTTGCATTAAATATTCCCTTGGTGTCTCTAATTTTCTTGAAGAAATCTCTAGTCTTTCCCAGTCTGTTGTTTTCCTCTATTTCTTCGTTCTCTTAAGAAGGCCTTTTTTTTACCTTTCCTGCTATTTTTGGAACTCTGCATTCAGATGGGTATGTCTTTTTTTTTCTCCTTTGGTTTTGCTTTTCTACTTTGCTCAGCTACTTGCAAGCCCTCCTCAGACAATTATTTTGCCTTGCTGCATTTGTTTTTCTTTGGGGTGGTTTTGGTGACCACCTCCTATACAGTGTTACAAACCTCCATCCATAGTTCTTCAGACAGTCTGTCTAGCAGACCTAATCCCTTGAATCTATCCATCACCTCTACTATATATAAGGAATTTGATTTAGGTCATATCTGCATGACCTAGTGGTTTTCCCTATTTTCTTCAATTTAAGCCTGAATTTTGCAATAAAGAACTGATGATCTGAGCAACAGTCATATCCCAGTCTTGTTTTGGTGACTCTATAGAACTTTGTTGTTTTTGACTGCAAAGAACATGATCAGTCTGATATCAGTATTGACCATTTGATGTTGTCCATGTGTAAAATTGTCTCCTGTATTGTTGCAAGAGAGTGTTTGCTATGACCAGGGTGTTCTCCTGACAGAACTCTGTTAACCTTTGCCTTGCTTCGTTTTGTACCCCAAGGCCAAATTTACCTATTATTCCAGGTATTCCTTGACTTTCTACTTTTGCATCACCCTTCTTTGGTACTGGAATGAAAACTGACTTTTTCTCGGCCTATGGCCACTGATGAGTTTTCCAAATTTGTTGGCCTATTGAGTGCAACACTTTAACAGCATCATCTTTTAGGATTTGAAATGACTCAGCTGGAATTCCATCACCTCCACTAGCTTTGTTTGTACTAATGCTTCCTAAGGCCCTCTTGACTTCACACTCCAGGATGTCTGGCTCTAGATGAGTGACCACACCATCATGATTATCCGAGTCACTAAGACCTTTGTTGTACAGTATTTTGTGTATTCCTGCCACTACTTCATAATCTCTTCTGCATCTGTTAGGTCCATACCATTTCTGTTCTTTATTGTGTTCATCTTTGCATTAAATATTCCCTTGGTGTCTCTAATTTTCTTGAAGAAATCTCTAGTCTTTCCCAGTCTGTTGTTTTCCTCTATTTCTTTGCATTGTTCTCTTAAGAAGGCCTTTTTTTTTACCTTTCCTGCTATTTTTGGAACTCTGCATTCAGATGGGTATGTCTTTTTTTTTCTCCTTTGGTTTTGCTTTTCTACTTTGCTCAGCTACTTGCAAGCCCTCCTCAGACAATTATTTTGCCTTGCTGCATTTGTTTTTCTTTGGGGTGGTTTTGGTGACCACCTCCTATACAGTGTTACAAACCTCCATCCATAGTTCTTCAGACAGTCTGTCTAGCAGACCTAATCCCTTGAATCTATCCATCACCTCTACTATATATAAGGAATTTGATTTAGGTCATATCTGCATGACCTAGTGGTTTTCCCTATTTTCTTCAATTTAAGCCTGAATTTTGCAATAAAGAACTGATGATCTGAGCAACAGTCATATCCCAGTCTTGTTTTGGTGACTCTATAGAACTTTGTTGTTTTTGACTGCAAAGAACATGATCAGTCTGATATCAATATTGACCATTTGATGTTGCCCATGTGTAAAATTGTCTCCTGTATTGTTGCAAGAGAGTGTTTGCTATGACCAGGGTGTTCTCCTGACAGAACTCTGTTAACCTTTGCCTTGCTTCGTTTTGTACCCCAAGGCCAAATTTACCTATTATTCCAGGTATTCCTTGACTTTCTACTTTTGCATTCCAGTGCCTTATGATGAAACTCCAATGCTAGGATAGATTGATCACAGAATAAATTAAATAGACACTAGATTGCCTTCCAACTTCAGGAAAATTTTCAAGCAACAAGGTGCACTGTAAAATGCCGCAAAATCCCTAATCCAGTGACATATCTTATGTGCTAATTTAGCTCTGTGAAACCAAAGACTTAACTAAAAGAAATGGCATTGGGTTTCTATTATAAGAATTGAGCACACCACCTTCTGGCATATCTCTTAGTTTATGTCTAGGTACCGTGGTCCTGAAAAGTTTAGGTAGCCACATAAATGGCAATATCTCAGGATGACCTAGAATTGCAATGGCTTTTATATGGTGAATGTTCCAGTTAATTTTTTTTTTTTTTTTATTATTGAGAAAGTATATCTGAAAGTAAGGGCTCCCAAATCAAATGAACGGAATGGGGTATGTGTATTTTAATTGGCCTGCTGAAGCTTCCAAAGATTTCAAGACTGAAAACTATTATCTTAAAAGATTTACTGCAATGGGCTAATAAAAATTAAAGAAACAAGAGCAGGAGGCTTCCCTAGTGGTCCAGTGGGTAAGACTCTGTGCTCCCATTGCAGGATCTGGGTTTGATCCCCGGTCAAGGAATTAGATCCTGCATGTGGCAACTATGACCTGCTTAGTGCAGAAAACTAAATCAAAATTTAAAAGTAAAGACACAAGAGCTACTAAAAACAAAATTTTAGACCGACTGACACCTACTACTCCCCTCTATTCCTTTACCTGAGTGTCCAGTCTACTAATCTTCTATCTGGATTCCCTTTTTCTCTGAAGAGATCAGAGGACTGACTGTAAACAAAAGTCCACCAAGTTAGTAGTCTTACAGATGCCCCCATATCTACCCTCCCAGGGCTGAGATACCTCTGAGAGAGTCTCTGGTAAACTGCTACTTAGTTGTTCTTTTTAACAGTGCAGGAGAAACTAAAATGAAAATAAATAAGAAATTTTGACAGGTTATGGCAGATACTAGAGCTATGCTCTTGCCTTTAAACCTCAGGCTTCTCCAGACAAAATCCTTGGAAAATTGGCAGAAGCCAGTGAAGGATGAGAATTCTAACTAAAGTCAGCTTTTTGGGACGTCTGTCTGTAGTGCTCAGTCAAGAGAAGATGATAAAATTTCCTGTTATCCCTTCCTTTCTAAATCCAGATCCATTAATCATCCATTCTCTCCTAGGGTTAGGTATTGTCTCCTTGTTTGTCTTCTTTTGTGTCCTGAGAATTTGGATTGGCAACAGTCAGGTTGGGAGCCCCAAAAAAGGGGAATTTGGGGAATTTATTTTCTAGCTCTTAGGGAATTGTCTAAATTGTTCTCTTAGTTTATGTCTAGGTACCGTGGTCCTGAAAAGTTTAGGTAGCCACATAAATGGCAATATCTCAGGATGACCTAGAATTGCAATGGCTTTTATATGGTGAATGTTCCAGTTAATTTTTTTTTTTTTTTTATTATTGAGAAAGTATATCTGAAAGTAAGGGCTCCCAAATCAAATGAACGGAATGGGGTATGTGTATTTTAATTGGCCTGCTGAAGCTTCCAAAGATTTCAAGACTGAAAACTATTATCTTAAAAGATTTACTGCAATGGGCTAATAAAAATTAAAGAAACAAGAGCAGGAGGCTTCCCTAGTGGTCCAGTGGGTAAGACTCTGTGCTCCCATTGCAGGATCTGGGTTTGATCCCCGGTCAAGGAATTAGATCCTGCATGTGGCAACTATGACCTGCTTAGTGCAGAAAACTAAATCAAAATTTAAAAGTAAAGACACAAGAGCTACTAAAAACAAAATTTTAGACCGACTGACACCTACTACTCCCCTCTATTCCTTTACCTGAGTGTCCAGTCTACTAATCTTCTATCTGGATTCCCTTTTTCTCTGAAGAGATCAGAGGACTGACTGTAAACAAAAGTCCACCAAGTTAGTAGTCTTACAGATGCCCCCATATCTACCCTCCCAGGGCTGAGATACCTCTGAGAGAGTCTCTGGTAAACTGCTACTTAGTTGTTCTTTTTAACAGTGCAGGAGAAACTAAAATGAAAATAAATAAGAAATTTTGACAGGTTATGGCAGATACTAGAGCTATACTCTTGCCTTTAAACCTCAGGCTTCTCCAGACGAAATCCTTGGAAAATTGGCAGAAGCCAGTGAAGGATGAGAATTCTAACTAAAGTCAGCTTTTTGGGACATCTGTCTGTAGTGCTCAGTCAAGAGAAGATGATAAAATTTCCTGTTATCCCTTCCTTTCTAAATCCAGATCCATTAATCATCCATTCTCTCCTAGGGTTAGGTATTGTCTCCTTGTTTGTCTTCTTTTGTGTCCTGAGAATTTGGATTGGCAACAGTCAGGTTGGGAGCCCCAAATATGGCCAGACAGAAATGTGGGTTGCACCCCATTTGCAGCTGGAGTCCTACCTCCTGTTCCTAGCTCTTAGGGGAATTGTCTAAATTGTTCTCTTGCTTTCTTTGGTCGTGGCTCTAATCTTAGGAAGGTTGTATCTTTTACATCTTCTCTGGGGATACTTCTTACAGTCAAGGGTTGTTCAGTACTGCCAGTAATATTTACTGTTTGTACCAGCTGAAACCTGGCAAGATATTGAAAGTGTTTGTTTCTATTATTTTGTTTTAAAATTGGTCAGAACCTGATACTGGGAAAGACTGAGGGCAGGAAGAAAAGGTGGTGAGATGGTGAGTGGTATCACTGACTCAACAGACATGAGTTTGAGCAAACTCCAGGAGATAGTGAAGGACAGGGAAGGCTGATATGCTGCACTCCATGGGATCTGCAGACATGACCTAGAGACTGAACAGCAATGGTTAGAAGCTGATATTGATAGCCTGATAGGAATGTTGTTTTCATCCTTCTACCTTAAACTAAATGAAATTATGTACCCAGAGGGAAAGAAAAACATTCCAAAGACAAGCAGCTCTAAATGTGGAACAGAAATCTCAATTTCTGTCTTAATTCTCCCTGATCTAAAGAAGCAAATTGAAGATAATTTAGATGGATGGGTGGATCAACCATTTGATGTATTTCAGGTTACAATACAATTACTTGAGTAATTAAAAAAGATTCTACTTGTCTTGTAAGTTGAGTCTTCATAAGAACAGAAATGAATCTTCAGAAGCAATTTGAAACCCAGCAATCCTTTTTAACCAGTCCCAAAGCCTCTCCCATTCATCTATAAAGACTTTTAGGTATGTAAAATTATGGATTGAGGAAACAAAAATTCTTTAGAGGAAGTTAAATTTTCACCCGTGCCTTTCAGATGTAAATGTTCTACCCAGTCTTCTTTAGGGACTGAGAAACTTACACCTCTTTGAAATGCAAATTTCAGGAAGTACTTCTTATTGGAAAGAAAAAACAAAGAAGAAGGAAGGCTACTTTGGAAAGTGCCCTAATGAAAAAATCTTAAAAGACTTCACAAGTATAGTAAAAACTTAAGCTATCTGAGCAGGTAACGTTAACTTAGGACATCTGCCAGAAACATGATTTAGAGCCAGCTTTTTTCTTTTATTGGCCATGTGGCATACAAGAATCTTATTTCCCTGACCAGGAATTGAACCTGTGCCTTTAGCAGTGGAAGGACAAATTTCTAATCACTGAATTGCCAGGAAGTTTCCTAGATGCAGATTTTCTTTTATAAATTAGTGTGCCCTTTTATCATACCTGTCTCATGATTAAAATTATAAATCAAAAGCTGTAAGATTTCTCTTTGCATCTGTCTGTATGTTTACGTATGACTATGTTTGTTCTAAGTGTGTGATTTTTGCTTTTCTATCTCCAGATGTATCATTTGTAAAGAAATCTGTTTAAATTTGTCTAATCTAGGATGAACTTCAGAGATAAAAACTAGTGTAAATTCATTAGTTCAATTAAAACATGCATATCTTTAGAGTTATAAGCAGAAAATATTATGCAGACATGTAACATTTATTCTACCTAGGTTTACTAAAGCTAAAATAATCTTGCATTATCTGTGTTAAAGAATTTGTCAGCAAGCAGGATAATAGATGATGGTTAACTATTTGATTTCTTATGAAATTTTCATGAATAATCTAGACACAATTAAAGAAAAGTCAAGTTGACATAACTAAGGTAAATGAGTCCAACAGATATAACTAAGAACTTTTCAACAGTAATTTAATGTTATAGTATGTCAACTTAAAAATACTTTGTGTCGGGCTTCTCTGGTGGTCCAGTGGGTAAGGATACCACCTTGTAGTGCAAGGGGTGCCAGTTCGATCCCTGGCCTGGGAAGATCCCACATGACGCGGAGCAGCTAGATCGATGTGTCCAACTATCCAGCCGGAGCTCTGGAGTGCATACACCCAGAGCGGGTGCTCTGCAACAAGAGAGGCCACTATGATGGGAGGCTTACACAGGCAAAAAGAACAAAAGAGATAAGTGAATGGAAAATCAATAAAAGTGGCTAAAGGAAAAAAAAAAAAAAAAACTTTATGTCTACTCAAAATCTTTCTGATAGCTTGATACCTTAAAGTCGTACTGAAATAAGTCGAATTGTGAATATGCATTGAATATTTAGATAATTTCCAAATAAGATATTGAAAGATTAATTACTAAACATCCACATATCCATTATTGGCTTCCTTTTACAGAGGTACTAAAGATATTTGGGGTTAGTAGTAAATATGTTTTGTGCCACAAAGCTTATTATGAAGAATATATATCTAGAAAGTATGAAATATATTTATAAGTTTTGTCAGTTAACAAAATGGTAACAAACAAACAAAAAGATAAAGGCACAGAATGGTAGTGTGACAGTCCACAATCATTTACGTCTTAGTTTTTACTAGGACTTAGAGATTTTAAGGGATAACAATTCTAATTAATGTATGTTGTTACACCTACTAGAAATAGTTAGAGAAGCATCTCTGTGCAAGGAAAGTAGAATGTTTTGGTAAGGAAAAGTATGAGATATGGAGATACCTTGTTGTTAAAGACAGAAGACTGATTTTCTCAATTGAAATCATTGATCTATAATAAGAGGACATTATTGACACAAAAAGTTTTAGAATTTTCGTGGCAAAAGAGTCTTGGGAAAGGAAATTTCTGTGTGGTAAAGCTTACTAAGATTGGAATGGATTTTTTTTTTTTTTTTCACTTAGTTTAAATATCAAAGGTTCACTGTTAAAAAATTAATTTGGTTTTCTCTCTATTAAAAGGAAAGTCTTATTAGGTTATTGGTGCACTCTTGCACTGCAAGGCGGTGCCCTTACCCACTGGACCACCAGGGGAAGCCCCTGGTGCACTCTTAATAGTAAATTATAAACAAAGATTTTTCTTTGCCTTGTAAATAATCTGCCTGGACAGCAAAGATTTTGTGTCTTATCAATTAATGTACAATACTTCAAACTTTTGTTTTTTTTTTTCTTTTTGATTCAGATTTTTTATTACTATAGGGAAGCCTAGTTTCTTCAATATCAAAGAACTTTTGTTCACAACTATGTAACCTTCTGTATTTGTCTATAAAATCTTCTATTATCATTTTGGTTAAATAATTATATATTATTTCATTGTAATAGGTGATCCTATTTAGTCAGATTTTCATACCTTTTTATGTTTTGACAACTTTGAAGAATTACATTCTAAATGGCATTTTTTTGACCTAAGGGTAACTGAATTTCCAAAAGACACCCTGGAAAATCTCAAAGGATTTATATTTCACCTTGTACATATCCATTATTGGCTTCCTTTTACAGAGGTACTAAAGATATTTGGGGTTAGTAGTAAATATGTTTTGTGCCACAAAGCTTATTATGAAGAATATATATCTAGAAAGTATGAAATATATTTATAAGTTTTGTCAGTTAACAAAATGGTAACAAACAAACAAAAAGATAAAGGCACAGAATGGTAGTGTGACAGTCCACAATCATTTACGTCTTAGTTTTTACTAGGACTTAGAGATTTTAAGGGATAACAATTCTAATTAATGTATGTTGTTACACCTACTAGAAATAGTTAGAGAAGCATCTCTGTGCAAGGAAAGTAGAATGTTTTGGTAAGGAAAAGTATGAGATATGGAGATACCTTGTTGTTAAAGACAGAAGACTGATTTTCTCAATTGAAATCATTGATCTATAATAAGAGGACATTATTGACACAAAAAGTTTTAGAATTTTCGTGGCAAAAGAATCTTGGGAAAGGAAATTTCTGTGTGGTAAAGCTTACTAAGATTGGAATGGATTTTTTTTTTTTTCACTTAGTTTAAATATCAAAGGTTCACTGTTAAAAAATTAATTTGGTTTTCTCTCTATTAAAAGGAAAGTCTTATTAGGTTATTGGTGCACTCTTGCACTGCAAGGCGGTGTCCTTACCCACTGGACCACCAGGGGAAGCCCCTGGTGCACTCTTAATAGTAAATTATAAACAAAGATTTTTCTTTGCCTTGTAAATAATCTGCCTGGACAGCAAAGATTTTGTGTCTTATCAATTAATGTACAGTACTTCAAACTTTTGTTGTTTTTTTTCTTTTTGATTCAGATTTTTTATTACTATAGGGAAGCCTAGTTTCTTCAATATCAAAGAACTTTTGTTCACAACTATGTAACCTTCTGTATTTGTCTATAAAATCTTCTATTATCATTTTGGTTAAATAATTATATATTATTTCATTGTAATAGGTGATCCTATTTAGTCAGATTTTCATACCTTTTTATGTTTTGACAACTTTGAAGAATTACATTCTAAATGGCATTTTTTTGACCTAAGGGTAACTGAGATTTCCAAAAGACACCCTGGAAAATCTCAAAGGATTTATATTTCACCTTGTAAAAGAGAGATGTTAAACTAATTAGGTTCATTTGATATGTTAAATTATGTGTGATGCACTGTCAAATAGAAAGTGATGATAGTTCTATACTTGTATGGACATATATTACTAATATAGGTACTCCAAACAGTGTTTCAGGTTGTCAGTGCTCATTGTCCAAGTATTGTCCTAAATTATTGAATGTCACAGAAATAACTCAGAATAAGGTAAAATTTGGACTTAGAAATCAGAATCCTTTTTTTTTTTTTCCAACCTGGGCTTGTCCAGGCTGAAGGATCTTTCAAAGAGAGGAAGGATTCCTAAATGCACCCTATGTTGTGTGACTTAAGATTTCTTTATGTAAGAAAGCAAAGGAAGAAAATGGAGAAGCTTTTTCCAGAGAACATGGATATTTTTCCTCAATATTGCATTACACTTTGACAGGCTCTCTGGTGCCTGAGAACTGCACAGCTGTGTGCATTTGTGTTCAAGATTAGGTTTATTGCATTTAGCTTGCCCTTCTCTTATGGTTACTCTTCCTCAGCTGTCTGTCTTCCCATCTCACTTTCACATTTGAACTTTCAAAGAAATGCAGAAGGTAATTAAATGACCCTGGAATTTCCTTAGTGTATGGATACTGAGTAATAGAAGGACTGGATGTGCTCTGATTGACGTTCTCTTTCATAAAATTATCCAGACCTAAAAATAACCATTGGGTTAACTATTGAGAATATTTTGTTTGAAAACACTTCTTGCAAAATCAAAGAATGAATGTAGGTAGGATTAAAATGCAAAATGCCTTAATGAGACTAACTGGTTTTTAATATTACCATGAACTATTTCTTACAAAAAAGTAACTTCCCCCATCACCAATTTTCAAGTTTTCTGGAATCAGTGTATATAACAAAAATACGCAATCTGCTTATTCTTAGCTTTGTAGTAGTCCTTATTATGTAAATTGAATTAAGTTATCTTTGATTCTTTGTATTATATGTCATATATATTATATATTAACTTACACAAATGTGCACATTAAAATATGTATTTACTTGGTTATAAATTTTGAAATGGTTAAAAACAACATACCCTAAGTTTTTCATCTTGGGTTTTTTTTTGTTTGTTTGTTTGTTTTTGAGATTTTAGCCCCTTTTGTTGGCCTTTCCTTCTTGATGTTACTTCTGCCCCACTCTGTTCTTTTATAGATGCTCAGAATCTACTTGCAACCTCACCCTCACATAAATCAAATATTCTTTCAGGCAAGTCCCCGCTATGACCAAGATCATCTCAGGGAAGATTTATAAATTAATATGCTTTATTTCCAAGGAATATGTTTTTGTTGTTGTTATTAAATAATTACTAGAGACTTCCATGAATTAAAAAAAAAAAAAAAAAAAACAACTAAGACTAAAAGTTATTTCTAGGAGATCAGGAACCAAGTTGTGCCTGGAAATCAGAACTCAGAGGAGTCAGTAGTATGGCCCTAAACATAAGGCTGTACATCTTATACTTGAGAATGACTGATATGTTAGTGTAAAAGAATGATGTTGGAGATTGGTTATATTCCAGAATCAAATTGAGACTTACAGCTCTGAATCTAGAGTTGCCTTGACTGATGTTGATTGTTTCACTGAGTTGATTTTTGAAGACAGAATTCATTTTTGAATAAACAATTCATTTTGGCTTTTATGATCAAACTTTTGGTTTCTGCTCAGCTTTATGTTCTCATCTCAAAGGATGATGATGGTTAGATAGTGTCACTGGTTAGCTAAGTCCAGGAGATAGCGAAGGACAGGAAAATCTGGTGTGCTACAGTCCATGAGGTTGCAAAGAGTCAGATATGACTTAAGAGTGAACAACAACAGCAACTACAACTTTATGTGCTCATCACAAAAGATGAAAACACCAGATGTAATTAATGTGAAAATTAACACTTCATAGAGAATGCTTAGGCTTCCCCTGTGTCTCAGTGGTAAATCTGCCTGCAATGCAGAAGTCAACTCCTGGGTTGGGAAAATCTCCTGGTATAGGTCATGGCAACCCTTGCCTGGAGAATCCCATGGACAGAGGAGCCTGGTGGGCTACAGTCCATAGGGTCTCAAAGAATTGAACATGACTAAAGTCACTTAGCATGTATGAATGTCGACAGTGCTTACTGTGTGTTATGCTAACATATCTATTTTCCTAAAGTAGTATCAAGATTTTGAAAATAACAGTTCTTAGTTTTCATTATTCTATAAGAATGAAATTAGTTTAGTGGGAAAAAATAAGTCAAATAGCTAAATGTTCAAAATTAATAAAACTTCTACTGTATATAAGAGATTACTTTTTTTAATTTAAAGGATTTATAGCTACTTAAAAGCTTAGAAATACTGTAGTGTGAATTGTACTTGTGTTATGAGCTGAATTGTGCCCTCTTCCCACCATATTATGTTGAAGTCCTAACCCTTAGTACCTTAGAATGTGACCATATTTGGAGGTAGGTTCATGGCAAAGGTGAATAAGTCACAGAGAAGCCGTTTAAGTTGGTTGTAATCCAGTTTGACTAGTATTCATGTAAAAGAAAGAAATATGAATATAGACATGTACTTAGGGAAGATGATGTGAGGCACGGGGAGAAGATGGCCATCTACAATGCAAGAAAAGATGATGATTCACTTCTTATTGGGAAAGTAGACACAATTTGAAAGTAATAATAAATATTAGTTGAAAATTAACTGAAGTTTTTGGTTGAATTCTGATGTAAAATTTCCAAAAAGAATGGTTTTATTAACTAATCAGTAGAAAACATCAGGAATACTAATTTTAGGAATAGTTTTAATGAACCATATGTTTGGATATATTTGGAAGACATCTTGATCACATCTATACCTTTTAAAATTTACCTCATCATGTAATTAATATTAACTCAGTTTTGATGTAGTATTATAGTTTAAGTCTTGGTGAACGTACATTAAAAACATATATGATGTTCAGACAAATACGGTAGAATTGTAAAATAATCATGAACAGAGCTTGACTAATCTATGTAATTAAGCCTAATAACCAAGGGTGTTAGTACCATGTCATTACTTCAGCTAGGACTTTCATCCACTATGATCTATCAGCATTTCCTAATAAAGTCAGTTTTTTTCTTTGTAAAATATTTGGCCAGGAGTTTCTTAAAAGGAGTATTTCCAACATAAGAGTTTATTTTACTTGTATTAATAAAATTAAGAAAGAAAGTATTTTTCCAACATATAGAAAATTTACTTTATAAGAGGAGCCTGGGGGAACATGAAAACTAGCACTTAGCATGTATGAATGTCGACAGTGCTTACTGTGTGTTATGCTAACATATCTATTTTCCTAAAGTAGTATCAAGATTTTGAAAATAACAGTTCTTAGTTTTCATTATTCTATAAGAATGAAATTAGTTTAGTGGGAAAAAATAAGTCAAATAGCTAAATGTTCAAAATTAATAAAACTTCTACTGTATATAAGAGATTACTTTTTTTAATTTAAAGGATTTATAGCTACTTAAAAGCTTAGAAATACTGTAGTGTGAATTGTACTTGTGTTATGAGCTGAATTGTGCCCTCTTCCCACCATATTATGTTGAAGTCCTAACCCTTAGTACCTTAGAATGTGACCATATTTGGAGGTAGGTTCATGGCAAAGGTGAATAAGTCACAGAGAAGCCATTTAAGTTGGTTGTAATCCAGTTTGACTAGTATTCATGTAAGAGAAAGAAATATGAATATAGACATGTACTTAGGGAAGATGATGTGAGGCACGGGGAGAAGATGGCCATCTACAATGCAAGAAAAGATGATGATTCACTTCTTATTGGGAAAGTAAACACAATTTGAAAGTAATAATAAATATTAGTTGAAAATTAACTGAAGTTTTTGGTTGAATTCTGATGTAAAATTTCCAAAAAGAATGGTTTTATTAACTAATCAGTAGAAAACATCAGGAATACTAATTTTAGGAATAGTTTTAATGAACCATATGTTTGGATATATTTGGAAGACATCTTGATCACATCTATACCTTTTAAAATTTACCTCATCATGTAATTAATATTAACTCAGTTTTGATGTAGTATTATAGTTTAAGTCTTGGTGAATGTACATTAAAAACATATATGATGTTCAGACAAATACGGTAGAATTGTAAAATAATCATGAACAGAGCTTGACTAATCTATGTAATTAAGCCTAATAACCAAGGGTGTTAGTACCATGTCATTACTTCAGCTAGGACTTTCATCCACTATGATCTATCAGCATTTCCTAATAAAGTCAGTTTTTTTCTTTGTAAAATATTTGGCCAGGAGTTTCTTAAAAGGAGTATTTCCAACATAAGAGTTTATTTTACTTGTATTAATAAAATTAAGAAAAGTAAAATTGTTTCTCTACTTTTGATTTTTATATACTAAATAAAAACAGACCTATATTTATAGCCATTTTTATAAATAGTTGTACTTTTTCCTTAGATATTTTTTTCAAAACAGTTCAATGACATTGTGAAAAGCAAATTATTTCATAAAGAATTTTGATCATACAGGTGTGAATATCTGTGTATGAAATTAACAGAGGTTACAGGAATCATCCACTGTCCTTTTATTGCCTCTGACTTAGGCAGGAACTTGTGAATTTTCACAGTATGAAGAACAAGAGTTCATAACAAGAGATTTGACTAAGCAGTTTATGATTAATCACTAAGCAAGAAATATAAAATAAATGCTACTTCAATTAGAAGGAATGAGCCCTGGGGATATAGTGGTTTCAGAGCCAAACTCGTTGCATTACAGATATTATTACTTGATCAATTTTAAATTAAATTAACATTTAGGAATAGTTGCAAAACTACATTTTTGGGGGGGTGAGGTGGTCCAAAAGACAGTTTGGACAAATAGGGAAATTGGAGTTTAAGACAAGATGTTTTTCAGATTAAACTGTCAAATATTGTTAATTCCAACTTTGAGGAAATACATCAATACCTCTACCTTTTCTCCAAAGCAAGGCTACTGTTTTGTTCACTAAAGCAAAACACATGAGTGTTAAAACAAAATTTTTGCACCTGTCTCATTTTGTTTGGTTTCCTTCTGGGGCTGCATTATGGGGCTCATAGCAGACATTTCACTGACATATAAGTTTGAGCCCAATTGTTAGTTCCTTGACTCCTGCAAACTCAACATTTTGGGGTCAACTTTGTGCTGTGCCTTATGTGTCAAATGTGACAACAACCTGAAGTATATATTTAATAGGATTTTGAAAGTGATCATGAGAAATCATTGAGAGAGGTTTGATGAATATGCAACACTCTGAAGTTAGAATTCAGGTATATGGGGTCTGAGTAAGTAAGTGTTGGTCTCTCTGGGCTGTAACAAACCAAACTGGGTTATCAGCATTTCCTAATAAAGTCAGTTTTTTTCTTTGTAAAATATTTGGCCAGGAGTTTCTTAAAAGGAGTATTTCCAACATAAGAGTTTATTTTACTTGTATTAATAAAATTAAGAAAAGTAAAATTGTTTCTCTACTTTTGATTTTTATATACTAAATAAAAACAGACCTATATTTATAGCCTTTTTTATAAATAGTTGTACTTTTCCTTAGATATTTTTTTCAAAACAGTTCAATGACATTGTGAAAAGCAAATTATTTCATAAAGAATTTTGATCATACAGGTGTGAATATCTGTGTATGAAATTAACAGAGGTTACAGGAATCATCCACTGTCCTTTTATTGCCTCTGACTTAGGCAGGAACTTGTGAATTTTCACAGTATGAAGAACAAGAGTTCATAACAAGAGATTTGACTAAGCAGTTTATGATTAATCACTAAGCAAGAAATATAAAATAAATGCTACTTCAATTAGAAGGAATGAGCCCTGGGGATATAGTGGTTTCAGAGCCAAACTCGTTGCATTACAGATATTATTACTTGATCAATTTTAAATTAAATTAACATTTAGGAATAGTTGCAAAACTACATTTTTGGAGGGTGAGGTGGTCCAAAAGACAGTTTGGACAAATAGGGAAATTGGAGTTTAAGACAAGATGTTTTTCAGATTAAACTGTCAAATATTGTTAATTCCAACTTTGAGGAAATACATCAATACCTCTACCTTTTCTCCAAAGCAAGGCTACTGTTTTGTTCACTAAAGCAAAACACATGAGTGTTAAAACAAAATTTTTGCACCTGTCTCATTTTGTTTGGTTTCCTTCTGGGGCTGCATTATGGGGCTCATAGCAGACATTTCACTGACATATAAGTTTGAGCCCAATTGTTAGTTCCTTGACTCCTGCAAACTCAACATTTTGGGGTCAACTTTGTGCTGTGCCTTATGTGTCAAATGTGACAACAACCTGAAGTATATATTTAATAGGATTTTTGAAAGTGATCATGAGAAATCATTGAGAGAGGTTTGATGAATATGCAACACTCTGAAGTTAGAATTCAGGTATGATGGGGTCTGAGTAAGTATTAGTGTTGGTCTCTCTGGGGTTGCTGTAACAAACCAAATACTGGGTGATTTAACAAAAAGAAAAACATAAATTTACTTTCTCATAATTCTGGAGGCTAAAAATCTGACAATATGATTTTTGTTGGGCTGTGTTCCCTCTGAAGTCTGTAGAGAAAAAGTCATCTTTTGCTTTTCCAGATTTTGGTGTTTGCCAGAATTTCTTGGAGATCTTTGGCCTGTAGATGCATCTTTTCGATCTCTGCCTCTGTTGTCACGTGACTATCTTCTCTTTTTGGTCTGTTTTCTCTCCTTTAAAGGACATGTATCGTATTAAAATAAGGACCCACCCTCATCCGATATGACCTCATCCTTAACTAATTATATTTGCAGCAGTTCTATTTCCAAATAAGGTCAGGTTTTGAATCCTGGGATTTAAACTTAAGTATATCTCTTGGAAGGTTGCAGTTCAACTTATAGCAGGGCTGTTTTATTTATAGGAAGAATTGATAGAAAGCCTGGGTGTTGATTTGTTTTTTTCTACTGTAACATATTACCACAAATTTAGTGGAACGGTTCAGAAGTCAGAAGTTGAATGGGTATCACTAGACTAAAACCAAGGCCTTTGTGCTCTTCTGGAGACTCTGGGAGAAAATCTATTTTATGGCCCTTTTCAGCTTCTAGAGGTGGCATCTGTTCTTTGGTTTCTGACTCCTTTCTGCAATTTCAAGGCTATCAATGGCCAGTCAGGCTTTCCCCATGATGCTATCTCTCAGGTTCTGATTCTTCTCAATTTAAGTCCCATTTGAAGATAATGGGCCTACCAGGATAAGCCAGGATAATCTCGGTCAACTGGTTAATGACCACAATTTCATCTGTAACTTATTTTTCCTCCATATCTTTTAGCAATATGTTCATGGGTTCCAGAAATTAAGATATGGATTGAGAAGCCATTATTCTGTCTACTATATTGTGTACATTGTCTTTGCTCTTGAAACAAATTTATTCCGTCATAAAGTGATAGAAAAAACATTGAGAGAGGTTTGATGAATATGCAACACTCTGAAGTTAGAATTCAGGTATAATGGGGTCTGAGTAAGTATTAGTGTTGGTCTCTCTGGGGTTGCTGTAACAAACCAAATACTGGGTGATTTAACAAAAAGAAAAACATAAATTTACTTTCTCATAATTCTGGAGGCTAAAAATCTGACAATATGATTTTTGTTGGGCTGTGTTCCCTCTGAAGTCTGTAGAGAAAAAGTCATCTTTTGCTTTTCCAGATTTTGGTGTTTGCCAGAATTTCTTGGAGATCTTTGGCCTGTAGATGCATCTTTTCGATCTCTGCCTCTGTTGTCACGTGACTATCTTCTCTTTTTGGTCTGTTTTCTCTCCTTTAAAGGACATGTATCGTATTAAAATAAGGACCCACCCTCATCCGATATGACCTCATCCTTAACTAATTATATTTGCAGCAGTTCTATTTCCAAATAAGGTCAGGTTTTGAATCCTGGGATTTAAACTTAAGTATATCTCTTGGAAGGTTGCAGTTCAACTTATAGCAGGGCTGTTTTATTTATAGGAAGAATTGATAGAAAGCCTGGGTGTTGATTTGTTTTTTTCTACTGTAACATATTACCACAAATTTAGTGGAACGGTTCAGAAGTCAGAAGTTGAATGGGTATCACTAGACTAAAACCAAGGCCTTTGTGCTCTTCTGGAGACTCTGGGAGAAAATCTATTTTATGGCCCTTTTCAGCTTCTAGAGGTGGCATCTGTTCTTTGGTTTCTGACTCCTTTCTGCAATTTCAAGGCTATCAATGGCCAGTCAGGCTTTCCCCATGATGCTATCTCTCAGGTTCTGATTCTTCTCAATTTAAGTCCCATTTGAAGATAATGGGCCTACCAGGATAAGCCAGGATAATCTCGGTCAACTGGTTAATGACCACAATTTCATCTGTAACTTATTTTTCCTCCATATCTTTTAGCAATATGTTCATGGGTTCCAGAAATTAAGATATGGATTGAGAAGCCATTATTCTGTCTACTATATTGTGTACATTGTCTTTGCTCTTGAAACAAATTTATTCCGTCATAAAGTGATAGAAAAAAACAATTTGACCTAGGAAGTCTGTGTTCATTTGAATATCAATTTATGCACTGATTTATTTTAAAATGCTTCTGACTGCCAACTGTGTGGCTGGAAGCTAAAGACACATGAGTTCTTCCTAAACTCCTAGTCTAGATTAGGACACATTTTATGAACAAGAATTGCAACAAATGTTAAGTTTTATAACTCAAGTCTATCTATAGTTTACTCAGCATAATAGAAGAACACAAAGGATTTTTTCAAACAAGATCATGCCAGCTTCTTAAAGAAAGTGGCAATTGAAGTTGGTCTCTTTCTTAGAGAAAGAGGCATTTGAAAAGCGTGCATAAATGTTTACCAGATAAAGTGATGTCCAGGAAGGCAGAGAAGAATCTGTGTAAATGCAGAGAGGCAAATAAATAGAAGTGTATTTTCAGGGCATTAAAAATGGTGTCTATATCTTGAAGCATATGAAGCAAAAAGAAGAGAGATAAATTGGTGTTGGAAAGAGGCTAGGTTCAGATTACAGGTGGCCTTATATGTCAGTAAAGGGAACTGAAACTTCATACAGAAGGACCATGCTTCTTACACTTTTCAGGGAACTGGCCACTTTTAAAATATGATAAAACCCTTGAATCTCTCTCCTCAAATATGTACAGATCTGCTATGAAAATACAAACATGCTATATATATAACTTAAGGATTTAAAAGACACTAATTTAATCTATAAAGCTCTTTGGAGTTTGTGGACTCAAGGTCAAAAGATTAAGGGAGATGAGGAGAGAGAGAGAGAGAAAATAGTTGGAGAATTATTAGCTAACTATATAAAAGAGTGAATTTATATTCATAAAATTACTCTGATGTGTGAACAGAAGTAAGGAGGATGAATCATGAGACAGGAATGGGGACCAATTTTCAAATGTCCAGATGAAAAATCAAGAGCATTAAATTATTAGCATTCTGGGTATTTTGCCGTAATCTTAAGAAAAATATTTAAAAATTGGTTCTTAGTTATTCATTATACCTATTAAGGAATTGGAAGATACAGAAACAATGATAAAGAACTTGTGAAGAGGAATGATACCAGTAAGTATTAAAATACTTGCATATTTTAATTATATTAATCTGGATTCAGTGTTTACAATAAATTCTAATGGGCAAAATATAGAAAGAAAAATCAGAGAATCAAGAAATATCAAAGTGTACACAAATGTTTAAGATACATTTACTGAGGTATAAACTATACACTATGAAAGTCAGCTATTGTAAATGTTTAATTTAGTGAGTTTTAGCAAATTTATAGAGTTCAGCAAGCATCACAACAATCCATATTTGGAATCTTTCTACCATCCTTTCAAATTTATTCTGTGCTCTGCTCCTTCCTCAGAACTACTTCATGCTTCTTCTATACCTAAGCACCACTAATGTTACTTCATGTTTTTGTATTTGCCTTTTTGTTGATAGATTGTTGTCATATCTTCCTTGAATTCATTGAACATGGTTTCTTTTACTTCACTGAACATATTTATAATAGCTGCTTTGATATTTTTGTTTGTCAATCCAACAACTGGAGACTGTGAGAGACTATTTCAGTTCTTGACTTTTTTCCCCAGAATATAGGTGACACGTTTCTATGTCTTTGCAAATCTCATTATTATTATTATTATTTAAAATACTGGTCTCTTTTATTGGTTTCCTATTCATTTATTCTCATCCATCTTTATTCTTTGGCCTGCGTGGGCCTCCCATTGCAGTGGCCTTCCTCACTGCAGAGCACCTGCTCTGAGCACATGTGCTCCAGAGCTCAGGCTGGTAATTGAATACACTGATTCAGCCACTCCACAGCATGTGGAATCTTCTCAGGCCAGGGATTGAACCAGTGCCCCTTGCACTACACAGCGGACACTTTACGCATTAGACCACCAGGGAAGACCATTTTTGTTTTATTGTTGTTGAAAACTGAAGTTGTTGCATAATAACTGTAGCAATTCTAAATTCAGATCCTTTCGTCCAACCTTTGAATGTTGTTGTTGCTATTTTGTTTGTTACTTGATTGGTTTCTTTATTTTGTTACTTGTTTTGACTAAGTCTGTGGCTCCCATGTGTGCAGCCTCTGATGTTTTTATTTATTTATTTTGTATTTATATTAAAATTTGGCCTTTTAGGATTTGCCTCTTCGTATGTATAACTTGGGGCTTCCCAGAGGGTGTTTTGTTAAAGAACCTTCCTGCCAATACAGAGACATAAGAGACATGAGTTGGATACCTGGGTGGGGAAGATCCTCTGGAGAAAGGCATGGTGACTCACTCTAATATTTTGGCCTGGCGTATCCCATGGATAGAGGAACCTGGCAGGCTACAGTCTATAGGATTGCACAGAGTTGGACGCGACTGAAGCAACTTAGCATCCATATGTATAACTTAGTTGTTAGGCATTGGTAGAAAATGTTATGCTTAAGTATGTGAAGCTAACCATGGTGTATTGAATGAATATGTGTGAGTTGGGGAGAGTTATTCTGTCCTTGGTCTATTCTGTTGGAATCTTTCATATTTCCCATGTGCATGTGTGCAGCCTGATTTGGACCAAGAGTGTGTGGCTACTTTGAGGTCTGTCAAGTCTCTGCTTTGTGTGCATGTACACTCTAATAGGGCTATGCTCCCTCAGTCATAACCACGATATGGCTACTTCTACCAATAATATTATTGAATGTGATCATTATAACCCAGTTTTCCCATTTGAATGGGTTCCCTTGACCACAGAAGCAAAGCAGTCAGTTCTCATGGATTGCCTACTCCTATAAGAGTGTCTGTACCCATTGAGCTGACAATGGAGATGGGAGAAACCCTAGGCAAAAAAAGTCATGGAGTCTTACTGTTCTTACTTAAATTCAGCAGTTCTTCAATCATAAAAAAGACTTCTCTGGTGGCTGAGATGGTAAAGAATCTACCTGCAATGCAGGAGACCTTGGTTTGATTGGGAAGATCCTCTGGAGAAGGGAATGGCTGCCCAATCCAGTATTCTTGCCTGGAGAATCCCATGGACAGAGGAGCCTGGTGGGCTACAGGCCATGGGGTCGCAAAGAATCGGACACAACTGAGTGAATAACATGTTCAGTTTCCAATCATAAAAGCTTTTCTGATGGTTGCATGTTTTTGCTTGATATCCAAAACATAGGCATGTTTGTTTTATTCTTTCTGTCCAGCTTTATAGCTGTTTTGAGGAGAGGGTTTTTGCCAGTCATCTTACTTGGTGATAGCTGGGAACTCCTTACCCATAGGTCTAGGCATTGTATGTATTACTTACTCAAGGATTTGTAAGTTCATTAATATTTTATCTAAAAAGCAATATTAATATTGGATAAATTATACATATAAGATTTCTTGTCTCTGTAAAAATGTTATGCAGAGTTATGATTGCAAAATAGACTGACTTCCCTGTTTAGGTTGTACTTGACTGTACATTCATAGAATTTGACTCATTTTATATTAGCACAAATTAAATAAATGGAAGTCTAAAAAGTCTTTCTCAGAAACAAGTAAAATTATATAACATGCATATTTCAAATTGCTATTTTGTCATTAATCAATTCACTCATTCAGTTATTTAGCAATTAAAAAATATGCTCTGTAATTTCAACTATTATATATGTGATATGAGGATAGATGCAGAGACAGATCATATATGGTCTCTGTCTTTCACCAGTGCTCTCTCTTAGAGAGTTAAGAGTTCCATTAAATAATATTCCACAGGGCTTCTCTAGTGGCACAATGGGGAGAAATCCACCTGCCTATTCAGGAGACATGGGTAGCCTGATCCTGGAAGATTCCACATGCCATCGATCCACTATTAAGTCTGTGCTCTAGAGTCCAGGAGTTATACCACTGAGCTCATGTGTTGCCACTATTGGAGTCCTAGAGCCTGTGCTCTGTAGCAAGAGAAGCCACTGCAATGAGAAGCCTGCACACTGTGACTAGAGGGTAGTCTCCCCTCCCCACAGCTAAATAAAATGCCACATAGTCATAAAGACCTAGCACAGACAAAAATAAATAAATGAATAAATATTTGAAAAATAATGATATTCCACAAATATTTATCAGGTATTATGTTCCAAGAATTGTGCAGAAAATTAGGAAATTATAGTACAAGGAAAAATTCTAGTAATTTCCCAAATTCCAGATAGGTTCCCAATTTAATATTTTTATTATACAAAAGTCACATTATTCTAATTTTTTATCAAATTCCTTATGATTATACAGTGGAAGTGACAAATAGATTCAATTAAGTATAGTACACAGAGTGCCTGAAGAACTATGAACAGAGGTCTGTAACATTGTATAGAAGGTACTGACCAAAACTACTCCAAAGTAAAGCAAGAAGGGAAAATAGTTGTCTGAGATTTTCTCAGCCTTACAAATAGCTGAGAAAAAAAGAGAAATAAAAGGGAAAGGAGAGAGAGAAAGGTATACCAAACTGAATGCAGAGTACCAAAGAACAGCAAGGAGAGATGAGAAAGCCCATGAAAATTTATGCAGAGTTATGATTGCAAAATAGACTGACTTCCCTGTTTAGGTTGTACTTGACTGTACATTCATAGAATTTGACTCATTTTATATTAGCACAAATTAAATAAATGGAAGTCTAAAAAGTCTTTCTCAGAAACAAGTAAAATTATATAACATGCATATTTCAAATTACTATTTTGTCATTAATCAATTCACTCATTCAGTTATTTAGCAATTAAAAAATATGCTCTGTAATTTCAACTATTATATATGTGATATGAGGATAGATGCAGAGACAGATCATATATGGTCTCTGTCTTTCACCAGTGCTCTCTCTTAGAGAGTTAAGAGTTCCATTAAATAATATTCCACAGGGCTTCTCTGGTGGCACAATGGGGAGAAATCCACCTGCCTATTCAGGAGACATGGGTAGCCTGATCCTGGAAGATTCCACATGCCATCGATCCACTATTAAGTCTGTGCTCTAGAGTCCAGGAGTTATACCACTGAGCTCATGTGTTGCCACTATTGGAGTCCTAGAGCCTGTGCTCTGTAGCAAGAGAAGCCACTGCAATGAGAAGCCTGTACACTGTGACTAGAGGGTAGTCTCCCCTCCCCACAGCTAAATAAAATGCCACATAGTCATAAAGACCTAGCACAGACAAAAATAAATAAATGAATAAATATTTGAAAAATAATGATATTCCACAAATATTTATCAGGTATTATGTTCCAAGAATTGTGCAGAAAATTAGGAAATTATAGTGCAAGGAGAAATTCTAGTAATTTCCCAAATTCCAGATAGGTTCCCAATTTAATATTTTTATTATACAAAAGTCACATTATTCTAATTTTTTATCAAATTCCTTATGATTATACAGTGGAAGTGACAAATAGATTCAATTAAGTATAGTACACAGAGTGCCTGAAGAACTATGAACAGAGGTCTGTAACTTGTATAGAAGGTACTGACCAAAACTACTCCAAAGTAAAGCAAGAAGGGAAAATGGTTGTCTGAGATTTTCTCAGCCTTACAAATAGCTGAGAAAAAAAGAGAAATAAAAGGGAAAGGAGAGAGAGAAAGGTATACCAAACTGAATGCAGAGTACCAAAGAACAGCAAGGAGAGATGAGAAAGCCTTTCTAAGTGAACAATACAAAGAAATAGAGGGGAAGAATAGAATGGGAAAGACTAGAGATCTCTTCAAGAAAATTGGAGATGCCAGGGGAACATTTCATGCAAAGAGGGTCACAACAAGGACAGAAACAGTATGGACATAACAGAAGCAGAAGAGATTAAGCAGAAGTGGCAAGAATAAGCTGAACTATTAAAAAAAAAAAAGGTCTTAATTACCTGCATAACATGATGATGTTGTCATTCACCTAGAGCCAGTCATCCTGGAGTGTGAAGTCAAGTGGGTCTTAGGAAGCATTACTACAAACAAAGCTAGTGAAGGTGATGGAATTCCAGCTGAGGTATTGCAAATCCTAAAAGATGAAGCTGTTAAAGTGCTGCACACAATAGGCCAACAAATTGTAAAACTCAGTAGTGGCCACAGGACTGGAAAAAGTCAGTTTATATTCCAGTCCCAAAGAAAGACAATGCCAAAGAATGTTCAAACTACCATACAATTTTAACATGCTAGAAAGGTAATGCTCAAAATACTCCAAGCTAGGCTTCAGTAGAGGAGTCAGAGACCAACATTTGTTGGATCATGGAAAAGGAAGGGAATTCCAGAAAAATATCTCCTCTACTTCACTGACTATGCTAAGCCTTTGTGTGGATCAAAATAAATTGTGGAAAATTCTTAAAGAAATGGGAATACCAGACTGCCTTACCTGCTTCCTAAGGAGCAGGACAAGAAGCAACAAGTTCAAAAGCAACACTTAGAACTGGACATGGAACAATGGACTGGTTCCAAATTGGGAAAGGAGTACTTCAAGTCTATACAGTGTCACCCTGCTTATTTAAATTATATGCAAAGTACATCATGCAAAATGACTAGGCTAAATGACTCACAAGCTGAAATCAAAATTTCTGGAAGAAAAATCAACAATATGAGATATGCAAATGATACTACCTTAATGGTAGAAAGCAAAGAAGAACTCAAGAGCCTCTTGATGAAGGTGAAAGAAGAGAGTGAAAAAGCTGACATAAAACTCAACATTCAAAAAACTAAGCTCATGGCATTCAGCCCCATCACTTCATGACAATTAGATGGGAAAAAGTAGCAACAGTGGCAGATTTTATTTTCTTGGGCTCCAAAATCTTTGCAGACAGTGACTGCAGCCATGAAATTAAGATGTTTGCTCTTTGGATGAAAAGCTATGGCAGACCTAGACAACCTATTAAAAAGCAGAGACATCAATTTGCTGACAAAGGTCTGTATGGTCAAAGCTGTGGTTTTTCAGTAGTGATATACAGATGTGAGAGTTGGACCATAAGGAATGCTGAGTGCCAAACAACTGATGCTTTTGAAGTGTGGTGCTGGAGAAAACTCTTGAAAATCCCCTGGGCAATAAGGCTATCAAACCAGTCAACCCTAAAATAAATCAACCCAGAATATTCATTGGAAAGACTGATGCTGAAGTTGAAGCTCCAGTTCTTTGGCCAGTTGATGGGAAGAGCCAGCTCTGGAAAACACCCCAATGCTGGAAAAGATTGATGGCAGGAAGAGAAGGGGGGTGACAGAGGATGAGAATTTTGAATGGCATCACTGACTGACGGACACAAGTTTGAGGGAACTCCAGGAGATGATGAAGGGCAGGGAAGCCTGGTGTACTACAGTCCATCGCAAAAGGTCAGATATGACGTAGTGACTGAACAACAACAAGGTGTAAATTTTTGGTCCACCAGTGTTATTCTGCACAAAATTAAAAATATGTATTGTTTACTGAAACCTTACTGTATCTCAAAAAAATGCTGAAAACTTTTGTTTTATTTTGTTTTTTACATACCAGACTGCCTTACCTGCTTCCTAAGGAGCAGGACAAGCAACAAGTTCAAAAGCAACACTTAGAACTGGACATGGAACAATGGACTGGTTCCAAATTGGGAAAGGAGTACTTCAAGTCTATACAGTGTCACCCTGCTTATTTAAATTATATGCAAAGTACATCATGCAAAATGACTAGGCTAAATGACTCACAAGCTGAAATCAAAATTTCTGGAAGAAAAATCAACAATATGAGATATGCAAATGATACTACCTTAATGGTAGAAAGCAAAGAAGAACTCAAGAGCCTCTTGATGAAGGTGAAAGAAGAGAGTGAAAAAGCTGACATAAAACTCAACATTTAAAAAACTAAGCTCATGGCATTCAGCCCCATCACTTCATGACAATTAGATGGGAAAAAGTAGCAACAGTGGCAGATTTTATTTTCTTGGGCTCCAAAATCTTTGCAGACGGTGACTGCAGCCATGAAATTAAGATGTTTGCTCTTTGGATGAAATGCTATGGCAGACCTAGACAACCTATTAAAAAGCAGAGACATCAATTTGCTGACAAAGGTCTGTATGGTCAAAGCTGTGGTTTTTCAGTAGTGATATACAGATGTGAGAGTTGGACCATAAGGAATGCTGAGTGCCAAACAACTGATGCTTTTGAAGTGTGGTGCTGGAGAAAACTCTTGAAAATCCCCTGGGCAATAAGGCTATCAAACCAGTCAACCCTAAAATAAATCAACCCAGAATATTCATTGGAAAGACTGATGCTGAAGTTGAAGCTCCAGTTCTTTGGCCAGTTGATGGGAAGAGCCAGCTCTGGAAAACACCCCAATGCTGGAAAAGATTGATGGCAGGAAGAGAAGGGGGGTGACAGAGGATGAGAATTTTGAATGGCATCACTGACTGACGGACACAAGTTTGAGGGAACTCCAGGAGATGATGAAGGGCAGGGAAGCCTGGTGTACTACAGTCCATCTCAAAAGGTCAGATATGACTTAGTGACTGAACAACAACAAGGTGTAAATTTTTGGTCCACCAGTGTTATTCTGCACAAAATTAAAAATATGTATTGTTTACTGAAACCTTACTGTATCTCAAAAAAATGCTGAATGATTTACTTGTATTAGATTATTACAAACATACAGTTGTTAGTATTCTTATCTCCACTTTACAGAGATCATATTGTGGCAATAGGTTGCCTATGATCACAGATGTAGCACATGGGTAGGTGATTTAGTTAAGTCAAAAACATATTCAGTGGTTGATCTGAAAATTGAACAGAAGAGTCTTTACTTTCCCTCTTTCCTTAATTAGATGCGATGGGCATGATTTATGTAAGATATAAATTCAATCCAATATCTCATGAAATGGGCTTCCTTGGTGACCCATTGGTGAAGAATCTGCCTGCCAGTGTAGGAGATGCAGGTTCAATCCTTGGGTCAGGATGATCCCCTGAGAAGAAAATGGCAGCCCACACCAGTATTCTTGCCTGGGAAATCCCATGGACAGAGAAGCCTGGTGGCCTACAGTGCATGGGATCATAAAAGAGTCGGACATGACTTAGTGGCTAAGCAACAACAATAAATCTTATAATATACAACAGAAATCATCTAATATATGATATACCTCAAGGTAAAATTAATTGAAAAATACTATCTTTGGATCAATGTATAGATCCAAAATCAGTTGTTCCTTAGTGAGGTAACTTGCATAGCTTCTGGTCCTTTTCAGGTATTGCATACCATTTCTTCTGTGGAGAGCATGATAAAATACTAATCTTGTGTTTATAATTATTTCAGAAACTATTACTATTAGCAATTTCTCCTTCACCTACCAGTCCCTACAAACCACCTATTAAAATTTCAGATAACATTAGTGCTAGATGAAATATACTTTTGGAGAAGTAGCATCAGCATTCATCTGAAAGACAAGCAAAAGATCACATTTGAAATAATGAGTTAAATTATAGTATACTAAACCATTACATCAATCTTAAGGGAAATTAGCCCTAAAGTATTTTTTTTCTTCTTTTTTTTCTAAACACATTTTGTGGGTGGGGGGGAATAGGGGGGAGCGAGCAGGCCACTTCTATCGGTCTTTCATTTATCTATTTTCATCCATCTTTGTTCTTTGGCCCGTGTGGGCCTCCCATCGCAGTGGCCTCTGTTGTCGCAGAACACTGGCTCTGGGCACATGCACTCCAGAGCTCCGGCTCAGTAACTGGACACACCGGTCCAGCCACTCCGCAGCATGTGGGATCTTCCCAGGCCAGGAATCGAACTGGCGCCCCTTGCACTGCAAGGTGGTGTCCTTACCCACTGGACCACCAGAGATGCCCAGCCCTGAAGTATTCATTGGAAGGACTGATGCTATAGCGAAACTCCAGTATTTTGGTTATCTGATACAAACAGAGGATTCATTGGAAAAGTCCTTGATATTAGGAAGGATTGAAGGCAGAAGGTGTCAGAGGATGAGATAGCTGGATGGCATCACTGATGCAATGGACATGAACTTGGGCAAACTCTGGGAGATGGTGAGGCAAAGAGAGGCCTGGAAAGAGAGGTGTGCTACAGTCCATGGAGTCACAAAGAGTCAGACACAACTGGATGACTGAACAACAACAAAGCAGTAAGTTGGACAGCTGAAGTGCTGAAGAGAGGCAGTCTTAGATAAGAGAAGCTTTTAGAATCAAAGAGGGTACTATGCCTAAGAAGAGTATTAGAAAATTAGAGACAGTAGACATTGGGTGGTGATCTGTCAGGGTTGTTTTTATCCTCCGTAAAGTATGTATGTACCGTTCTGGTGTAGAATGTTGAAATAGGAAGGTTGTATATATTTGAGAACAGTGGATATAGAGGGAATCTTTGTACCTTCTCAGTTTTACTGGAAACTTGAAATTACTCTAAAAAAAGAGAGTCTGTTTTTTAAAAAAGTTAAAGGTGTTGAGAATTGTGCCTTGATGAACAACATGAACAATAGTTTTTAACTTGGTGTTTGAGCATGGTAGACTGGTATTTGATTCATAAGAGGTCATGCTAAGACCAGAATCATGAGGCTGAATTAGGATACAAGCTCGATCACACCAGATATGTATTAAAAATCAAAAGAAGTTAACCCATACCTCTCCACCACACCCACAAACATGCATACTTTAAAAGTATTTTTTCTTCTTTTTTTTCTAAACACATTTTGTGGGTGGGGGGGAATAGGGGGGAGCGAGCAGGCCACTTCTATCGGTCTTTCATTTATCTATTTTCATCCATCTTTGTTCTTTGGCCCGTGTGGGCCTCCCATCGCAGTGGCCTCTGTTGTCACAGAACACTGGCTCTGGGCACATGCACTCCAGAGCTCCGGCTCAGTAACTGGACATACCGGTCCAGCCACTCCACAGCATGTGGGATCTTCCCAGGCCAGGAATCGAACTGGCGCCCCTTGCACTGCAAGGTGGTGTCCTTACCCACTGGACCACCAGGGATGCCCAGCCCTGAAGTATTCATTGGAAGGACTGATGCTATAGCAAAGCTCCAGTATTTTGGTTATCTGATACAAACAGAGGATTCATTGGAAAAGTCCTTGATATTAGGAAGGATTGAAGGCAGAAGGTGTCAGAGGATGAGATAGCTGGATGGCATCACTGATGCAATGGACATGAACTTGGGCAAACTCTGGGAGATGGTGAGGCAAAGAGAGGCCTGGAAAGAGAGGTGTGCTACAGTCCATGGAGTCACAAAGAGTCAGACACAACTGGATGACTGAACAACAACAAAGCAGTAAGTTGGACAGCTGAAGTGCTGAAGAGAGGCAGTCTTAGATAAGAGAAGCTTTTAGAATCAAAGAGGGTACTATGCCTAAGAAGAATATTAGAAAATTAGAGACAGTAGACATTGGGTGGTGATCTGTCAGGGTTGTTTTTATCCTCCGTAAAGTATGTATGTACCGTTCTGGTGTAGAATGTTGAAATAGGAAGGTTGTATATATTTGAGAACAGTGGATATAGAGGGAATCTTTGTACCTTCTCAGTTTTACTGGAAACTTGAAATTACTCTAAAAAAAGAGAGTCTGTTTTTTAAAAAAGTTAAAGGTGTTGAGAATTGTGCCTTGATGAACAACATGAACAATAGTTTTTAACTTGGTGTTTGAGCATGGTAGACTGGTATTTGATTCATAAGAGGTCATGCTAAGACCAGAATCATGAGGCTGAATTAGGATACAAGCTCGATCACACCAGATATGTATTAAAAATCAAAAGAAGTTAACCCATACCTCTCCACCACACCCCCACAAACATGCATACTTTAAAATTTTTAATTCTAGCCTATTCCTATATAATAACTATGGAGAGGAAATTTAAAAGAAGCCAAATTAAAATATGTTTGAGTGTTTTTCATAGAGATAACAGCTTTAAGCAAGAAATTGGGAAACTATGTTCTGATCTATATTCATTTAAGCAGAAGAATAATATAGATGAGACAAAGGTATTTGGGGAGTGGGAAAGGGAAGTATGAGCATCAAATAATGATCTGGTGGAGAAAACTGGGAGGAATTTGGAACAGGCTTTTAAGTATCACTTGCCTTGAGATGGAAACATTCCCTTAAAATGTCCTGTTCTTTGTAGGAAAGTCCTAATTTGTCAGATACTATCTCAGTTCAAGATTTCTCACTTCTACATCTTCTCTAAATGTTCCCAATATGTCATTTTTCAAAAATGAAAAAATTCATTTGTTTAATCTCATGGAGTTTTTCCTTTGAATATCTTTGTTTGAGAAAATCAGAAATTCTAAGCAGAAATTTCTGATGCAATCTACAACAGATGTGAAGAGACTATGAAATATGTGAACAAGGAACACTGCTTCTCTGAACTTGAGTTGGGTTGCATACTAAACACCCTGTTCCCCAAAGGCTAGATTCATTTTGTTTTTTCAATGTTAAACCTAGGAAGAATGGACATGTCAATTTCTGCTTTAGACACAGTAAAATTAATAATGCTTTTTCAGTTCAGCTTTCCAAGTCAGATACAAACCAAGTTGAATGTAAAGAATTGTAGAGACATTGACAAGATGAAAAGAATTCCTTTCACTTTCATCAAAACTTAAAGCAGAAGCACAGAGTAGTAGCCATAGGCAATCCTCACTTCAAAATACATGCATGTCAGACTGCAGGTGTCCCTGGGAATTGAGGAATGTTTATGGTTTATGTGCCTCTTTGTCTAGGGTTCCTCAACACATCTATATATATATATATATTTTTTTTTTGGAACAAATCAAAGCTAATTCCATTTTTAGTTTATATTATATGATTACTTGTAATAGTATTTTTTCTCCACAATTTTGCTCAACACAGAGGACTCCTGGGCTTGGTATAGCACCCCTGTCCCCTTTTGTTGATTCATTTTTCTGAATTGTGTCTCTCCTTTCTGCATCTAAGAGTCCATGAACAGACTGTAACAAAAATCCAGTCTCTGTATGTCATCTCTCAGAGGAGCTATTTGTGACTGTAAAGGAATGTTTTCTTACACTAATTCTCTCCATCAACTAATTGGGCTGACTTTGGACTCATATATATTTTTGATAAGAATGTCCCTGGTGAATGGGGAGGTTCTGTTAAAACGCTTTTACACATTGACATTTGCTTGAATCAGGCATTAGTTTTGTGTTTTTAAAACATGCTATGGAAATATTTTTTTTTCAACATATTTTACTAGTTTTACTACTCTAATGTGTAAATAAAATTGAAACCATTGAGGAGAGGGGGAGAAACCAGTATGTCAAAGAATCACACCTACTAACAAGAAGTTACTGACATAGGAATTAAATTGGCAGCAGTGAAAACCTCACTACATGTTATGTGTTTCATTTGATTTCATTTTAGCACCAGTACCAACATTTTCAGATATTAAAATATTTGGCAAGGATAAAGCTTCATTTCTTTCTCTGAAACTAATGCTAATATATTTTTTATTGTTGACTGTATTTCCTTTGGCAAACAAAAGTATTTATTCTCTAGAAAAGTATAAAAGCCTTAAGAAGTTTGTAGCGATTGCCTCTCTACCATATGATTTTTCTTCTGAGAATTTCTTGTGAAATATAAATAAAATCAATTTACTGAATAGTGAGTGTTGAGTCAGATAGCACTAAAACCTTAAGGTTTCTTTATAAAATAGCTGATCTAATGTCAAGTTTAACTTAATTTCATAGGCTTACTCTGGAAGAAATGCAGGGAGGACCAGAAACCACACAAGACTCTCAAGTATTCACCTATTAGCTTGTCTTCTCCTGAAAACTTAACATCGATTTTAAGTTGATTGCATTTTTTAAAGGGTATTTTGTTTTCTGTCAATGATATGACATATGTAAAAAAAAACAAAACAAAATATTGAACCCTTATTTTTGTATTTTTCTTTATTTGAAAAAGAAACTCTTTCAAGTTTTATGGAATTGACAAGAAAATATCCTAACTCAATTCATAACCATTCTACTACTTAACTGTTATGGTTCACTCAATCTCTAACACTTTGTATATATTCATTATTTCTTTATTAATGATGTTGAACCAGTTAGTGGAATGAAAAATTGCATCTTTCTGAAGAATCCCAGAGTATATATTAATTCTGTCTTTATGTGGTGAATGTGAGTTTGCTTTATTTTATCCTAGCTATGAAACTGTATGAAGTATCTTCTCATTTCTGCTACTTGTGAAATGTGACAGGGGACTGATTTTTTTTTCTCTTTTCTAAGTGTCAGGTTCCTCTCTGTAAAGTGTGTGTGTGTGTGTGTGTGTGTGTGTGTGTGTGTGTGAGGAGGGGGCAAAATATTACTTTTGCTGCCAACTTTACATGGTCGTTTAGAGAATTGAATGAGACAATATAAAGAAGACTTTCAACACAATGCCTGATACAAACCTTTAAAAATCCTCAGAAAAACTTAGCTACTACAAAATAACACTAAGCTAATTTATGTCAAAGTTTATTTGAGGATTTATTAAATATTTGAAAATTATAAAAAGTTCATAGACACCTTTTTCTTTGGAGACCAAAATTTCCCAGCCGACATTATGAACCCTGGAAAGGAAAACTGAACTAGTGATAGTGTTCTATGTTAAGATGATTGTATGTAGCCAGCATTAAATTACACTTTTCAGTAACATTTTAAGATATACATGCGTGGACTGTATACTTACTGTTATATAGGTATTTACAGTTTTAATAATACAGCTTAATAATACATTTTCTACTGCATTCTATGTGAGCTCTGTAACTTAGTAGTAAATTTAACAACCTACAATCTGTTGCTTCTATTAGAGCCTAATATAAGAGTTCCATTGATAGCATAAAATTTTGTAGTCTTACCACATGCCAGATGCTGTATTAATTGTCATTTCCTCAAATTTTCTCTATGTAAATGTGTAATTACCCTATTAGCTTGTCTTCTCCTGAAAACTTAATTTTGTTTTCTTTTTTTTCAATATATGACATATGTAAAAAAACAAAACAAAATATTGAACCCTTATTTTTGTATTTTTCTTTATTTGAAAAAGAAACTCTTTCAAGTTTTATGGAATTGACAAGAAAATATCCTAACTCAATTCATAACCATTCTACTACTTAACTGTTATGGTTCACTCAATCTCTAACACTTTGTATATATTCATTATTTCTTTATTAATGATGTTGAACCAGTTAGTGGAATGAAAAATTGCATCTTTCTGAAGAATCCCAGAGTATATATTAATTCTGTCTTTATGTGGTGAACGTGAGTTTGCTTTATTTTATCCTAGCTATGAAACTGTATGAAGTATCTTCTCATTTCTGCTACTTGTGAAATGTGACAGGGGACTGATTTTTTTTTTCTCTTTTCTAAGTGTCAGGTTCCTCTCTGTAAAGTGTGTGTGTGTGTGTGTGTGTGTGTGTGTGTGTGTGTGAGGAGGGGGCAAAATATTACTTTTGCTGCCAACTTTGCATGGTCGTTTAGAGAATTGAATGAGACAATATAAAGAAGACTTTCAACACAATGCCTGATACAAACCTTTAAAAATCCTCAGAAAAACTTAGCTACTACAAAATAACACTAAGCTAATTTATGTCAAAGTTTATTTGAGGATTTATTAAATATTTGAAAATTATAAAAAGTTCATAGACACCTTTTTCTTTGGAGACCAAAATTTCCCAGCCGACATTATGAACCCTGGAAAGGAAAACTGAACTAGTGATAGTGTTCTATGTTAAGATGATTGTATGTAGCCAGCATTAAATTACACTTTTCAGTAACATTTTAAGATATACATGCGTGGACTGTATACTTACTGTTATATAGGTATTTACAGTTTTAATAATACAGCTTAATAATACATTTTCTACTGCATTCTATGTGAGCTCTGTAACTTAGTAGTAAATTTAACAACCTACAATCTGTTGCTTCTATTAGAGCCTAATATAAGAGTTCCATTGATAGCATAAAATTTTGTAGTCTTACCACATGCCAGATGCTGTATTAATTGTCATTTCCTCAAATTTTCTCTATGTAAATGTGTAATTACCCTATAGGTTTTACAGTATAATTTGCATTTTACAATAGAATAAACTGGAGGCTTTAGGTAGTAACTGATGCCCAGGATTATTAAGTTAATCAGTGGAAGAACTAGGAGGCACATGGTCATATTTGCTGTTGTCCTGTTATCTGAATGAAATCTTGGGCATAAGACAGGGATAGGGAAATTAAGAAGTTCCATGGTTTTATGATGGTAGTGTAATAGATTGAAATTACATTTGTATGGTTAGTCCTCAGTAAAGCTATGGATAAGACTGTTCACCTTTCATCCGTTTCTGGTCCTTCTTTCCCAGTCTTGTTAACACTTCACAGAAATAATCCATCTTTACCCTTCCTTCTCATGATCAGACTTATTTGAGGAGTAATTCTGTTAATACTTATTGAACTCTCATTCATTTTTTTTCTTAATTTTGGCCTCTTTTATTGGTCCTTCATTTATGTATTTTCATCAGTCTTAATTCTTTGGCCTGTGTGGGCCTCCCATTGCAGTGGCCTCTCTTGTTGCAGAGCACTGGCTTTGGGCACATGCACTCCAGAGTACTGGCTTGCAACTGGACACACCAGTCCAGCCACTTCGCAGCATGTGGGATCTTCCTGTGCCAGGGATTGAACCGGTACCCCTTGCACTGCAAGGCGACTCTCTACCCACTGGACTACCAGGGAAACCCCTCTTGTTAATTTTTATTATTTGATTTATGCTTGCATTAGTCATTGGAATGAGTGCTTAAAGACTTTTTTTTCAAATTATCTCACATTGAAAAGAACATATCTGAGTTTAAATGAAGCCATATTATCATAGGAAAACTTTGAATTTGTTTTACTTTATATATATAAAAAAGAATAAACTAGCAATGAACTTTCAAAATTAAGTGTTTGGTAGCAGATTATTCCAATCAGTATAAATCCAACCAATGATATTCAATTCAGCATATTAACTGATGGATTTATAAGGAAAAAATACATATTTTAGCTCTTAAAAGAGAGTCATATAGATAAACATTTTAAATAGTGTAAGAGTACAATTCTAGGGGAACAGATATCAAATACTATGGTGCCTATAATATAAGTGATTCTCAATAAATACAGTAGCACTAAAATGAAAGTTTTGATAAATAATGAAATGATAATATATGGTTTGAAAATACAGTGTGTTCATCATTAATGCTTGACTGGATAATAAATAGCAATGAATGTTTTTTTTTTTTATTATTATTTAGGAATGTTACTTATTGGGTTAAATATGCCTTATTTTTTATCCTTTTTTTTGGCTATAACTCAAGAGGTATAGAAAGTGTAATTTAAACTGATATATGTGATCAGGCTGATGCATGAACAGAAGAAAGTGAAGCTTAACTAGTGACCTGGACCTTCCATACCTAGAAACTCCATTTTTCTTGTTAACACTTCACAGAAATAACCCATCTTTACCCTTCCTTCTCATGATCAGACTTATTTGAGGAGTAATTCTGTTAATACTTATTGAACTCTCATTCATTTTTTTTCTTAATTTTGGCCTCTTTTATTGGTCCTTCATTTATGTATTTTCATCAGTCTTAATTCTTTGGCCTGTGTGGGCCTCCCATTGCAGTGGCCTCTCTTGTTGCAGAGCACTGGCTTTGGGCACATGCACTCCAGAGTACTGGCTTGCAACTGGACACACCAGTCCAGCCACTTCGCAGCATGTGGGATCTTCCTGTGCCAGGGATTGAACCGGTACCTTGCACTGCAAGGCGACTCTCTACCCACTGGACTACCAGGGAAACCCCTCTTGTTAATTTTTATTATTTGATTTATGCTTGCATTAGTCATTGGAATGAGTGCTTAAAGACTTTTTTTTCAAATTATCTCACATTGAAAAGAACATATCTGAGTTTAAATGAAGCCATATTATCATAGGAAAACTTTGAATTTGTTTTACTTTATATATATAAAAAAGAATAAACTAGCAATGAACTTTCAAAATTAAGTGTTTGGTAGCAGATTATTCCAATCAGTATAAATCCAACCAATGATATTCAATTCAGCATATTAACTGATGGATTTAAAAGGGAAAAAAATACATATTTTAGCTCTTAAAAGAGAGTCATATAGATAAACATTTTAAATAGTGTAAGAGTACAATTCTAGGGGAACAGATATCAAATACTATGGTGCCTATAATATAAGTGATTCTCAATAAATACAGTAGCACTAAAATGAAAGTTTTGATAAATAATGAAATGATAATATATGGTTTGAAAATACAGTGTGTTCATCATTAATGCTTGACTGGATAATAAATAGCAATGAATTTTTTTTTTATTATTATTTAGGAATGTTACTTATTGGGTTAAATATGCCTTATTTTTTATCCTTTTTTTTGGCTATAACTCAAGAGGTATAGAAAGTGTAATTTAAACTGATATATGTGATCAGGCTGATGCATGAACAGAAGATATAGGTGAAGCTTAACTAGTGACCTGGACCTTCCATACCTAGAAACTAAACAGAAAAGACCTTCTAGAGCAGGGGCTTTCATAACTTAGCTGTAATATTGTGAACCGTGATGATTATAATTTCTTTGTGACATGCTATGGCAGTCAATAAATTTTTGAAAATTATACATTTCATTTTCTTGGTTAGCTAAATAGTTATAATCATGTGTTTCAATTTATAACATTATCAACCTTTTGCTTATAATCTAACACTTCTCCATCAGAGTGCCCAGTGTGTTAAGGATCATTTTCCATCCTCTTCATTCGTAGGAGTTAAGAAGAGGGGAGAGTCATATCTTAGTCACCTTTCTAATTGGCCTGACATTTAGCATAGTTTTTGGCACATGGAATTAGGTCAACAAAGCTTGTTGAATGAGTAAATAATAAGTACTTCACTTATTTCTTGGTCTTTGCCTACTTAATTGTTCAGTGATTTTACTATTGCCTCCTTTTGTATCTTGTCTCCCATTATTGGCAAGTAATCTTTCTTGCTTAAATATTGGGAAGAATATAGGACTTAGTACTTTATTTTTAAGGTGGATCATACATAATACCTTTGAGGATTACTATGTTAGATCTTCTTCCCACCCACATGGCAACACTACCCTGTACCACAGGAAGCAGCAGATAATGCATGACTGTAATAGCAGAGAACATTCATTCCAGAGGGGTTTAATGCAGTACCCCCTTGTTTTGTTCCTTCTTCCAAACAAGATCTGAAGTTTCAAATTTTGGATAATGATTGTGGACAGGTTTTGCATAACTGTCTCTAAAAGTCACTGTTAGCAGAATTAAAAATGTGTAATATAAAGTATTCAGGATTTAAAGAACTACTTATAGTATCAGTTTGATGAAGCCAATCCATTCATTCCAAGCTTTAAACTTTAGTAAATGACTCTAAAATCAGTATGTAATCCAACATGAAGCCATCTTTAAATGGCTTTAAATCAGGTGTCATATTTTATCCTGAATTACTTTAAAAAATATCGGTACTTTAAAATTCAGTTCAGATTTGACTTTCTGAAGAAACTTGCCAAAACAAAAAAAATTTATCCCCTTGTTTTCTTAAAATAAAAAGAAAGAAAGTAAAAATGATGGAGCTTATTAAATCTGAAACTTAGATTTTAATAAGTTGCTACCAACCTTCAAAGCATTCTTTGAACCGTAAAGTTTCTTTGTGGGAGGGAATCATTATTGACTGTAAAATAGTGTTTGCTTAATCCACCATCCATCATTACCTTCTTCTCCACACTTATGTTAGGGTACCTTAATATTCCCTTGAGATCTAACAAAGGATTTTAAAAGTGTATGCTTGACACTGGACATGTATTTTTTCTTCCTCTTTAGGGAATAAAGATAGTAGACTTGGAAATATATGTGACACACTCTTTAAGGTTTTAAAAATATATTGTCATTAAACAGTAATATCAATTAAACCAGTCTTTAACACACAAATTTATTTTGCTAAAAACTTACACATAATTCTATAGAATTATGTAGATTAATGTAAATAAAATAATTACTTAGGTAAAGCTTCAACAGCTTGCACATGAATCTTTGAGTTACTATTGTCTTTTGTATCTTGTCTCCCATTATTGGCAAGTAATCTTTCTTGCTTAAATATTGGGAAGAATATAGGACTTAGTACTTTATTTTTAAGGTGGATCATACATAATACCTTTGAGGATTACTATGTTAGATCTTCTTCCCACCCACATGGCAACACTACCCTGTACCACAGGAAGCAGCAGATAATGCATGACTGTAATAGCAGAGAACATTCATTCCAAAGGGGTTTAATGCAGTACCCCCTTGTTTTGTTCCTTCTTCCAAACAAGATCTGAAGTTTCAAATTTTGGATAATGATTGTGGACAGGTTTTGCATAACTGTCTCTAAAAGTCACTGTTAGCAGAATTAAAAATGTGTAATATAAAGTATTCAGGATTTAAAGAACTACTTATAGTATCAGTTTGATGAAGCCAATCCATTCATTCCAAGCTTTAAACTTTAGTAAATGACTCTAAAATCAGTATGTAACCCAACATGAAGCCATCTTTAAATGGCTTTAAATCAGGTGTCATATTTTATCCTGAATTACTTTAAAAAATATTGGTACTTTAAAATTCAGTTCAGATTTGACTTTCTGAAGAAACTTGCCAAAACAAAAAAAATGTATCCCCTTGTTTTCTTAAAAAAAAAAAAAAAAAGAAAGTAAAAATGATGGAGCTTATTAAATCTGAAACTTAGATTTTAATAAGTTGCTACCAACCTTCAAAGCATTCTTTGAACCGTAAAGTTTCTTTGTGGGAGGGAATCATTATTGACTGTAAAATAGTGTTTGCTTAATCCACCATCCATCATTACCTTCTTCTCCACACTTATGTTAGGGTACCTTAATATTCCCTTGAGATCTAACAAAGGATTTTAAAAGTGTATGCTTGACACTGGACATGTATTTTTTCTTCCTCTTTAGGGAATAAAGATAGTAGACTTGGAAATATATGTGACACACTCTTTAAGGTTTTAAAAATATACTGTCATTAAACAGTAATATCAATTAAACCAGTCTTTAACACACAAATTTATTTTGCTAAAAACTTACACATAATTCTATAGAATTATGTAGATTAATGTAAATAAAATAATTACTTAGGTAAAGCTTCAACAGCTTGCACATGAACTGTGCTTAATGAAGCACTGGCTTAAAAAGAAAAGTGACCTGGGGAAAAAAAAGAAGCTATTTCCTTACTTCGTTTGTATAATGTTTCCTTGATAGAAATAAAGGGACAAATTATGAAGAACTATTCAAAAATAAAATAAGCAAAACCATTGCCATTTTATCCCAAACATTTGAATAACCCTCGTGATGGGTCGTTTCCCAGCTCACTGCTCAGATATCAGCCTGTGCCATGCTCCACAGGGGCTGTGCACAGTTTTCTTCTCCAAGTGTTATTTAGGAGTTGGTGTTCATTACAACATTTATGTATAGTAGAATCAGTCTCTCAAGTGCCTTATAATTACTTTTTAATGCAATATGCTACTTAAAAGAGGACTCTTTTCCAACTTTAGTAACTTATTCCCCATTAAGCATATTTATTTTTCAACACACTAGCCAGGGAGCATTGGCTCTGGTAGTACAGCAGAAAGAACCAAATACCTTCCTGTAGACTAGGCAGCCATCCTAAAGTAACAATTTGGATCAACTTGATCCAGGCAGCATTAGTGTTTCATTAAGTGTTATGCATTCTTTTGTTTTAAGCATATTCAAGAAAGTTAGTTGTTTACAACTGCATTTCTATTCTTCCTTAACCATTTACATTACAAGTCATGGATGTTTACTGTTGGGAAGACCATGAAAATCTTTTTTTGTTCCTCTTATGTCTTAATTCTTACTAATAAAATCATAATACATGGTTTTCTAGAAGTGCCATCATGTAGTAATATGATTATTTGCAAATGGAATAATGTCTCAATTATAAATTAACTCCTTTTTCCATTAGCTTTTTATGTTTCATTATTTTTAATCAAGAATGTGTTATGCAATATTGAAGCAGTATGCATTCACCTGAAACTATCTCAAAATTGTTAATTGGCTATTCCCCAATACAAAATATTTTTGGTGTTAAAAATATAAAAATAAAAAAATAATTGAAAAAATATTTTAGAAGTACACTGTTGCCCTGGACAGCTACTGTAGCAGTTTTGGAATCCTTACTAATGACATTGCAATAATGATAATAGTAATGATATACAAATAATGGTGATCACTGAGTAAAAAGTTATATGCCAAATCATCTTTTTTATATTTTTTTTTCTATTTTTCTCAGTGGTTTGAAGACAAGGAGTTTGATCTCTTATTTTGCTAACTTTTTTTTTTTTTTTTTAGCAGTTTGTTTTTTTTTTAATGTTGGTCTCTTTTATTGACTTTTTATTTATTTATTTTCATCCATCTTTCTTCTTCGGCCTGTGTGGGCCTTCCATTGCAGTGGCCTCTCTCCTTGCAAAGCACTGGCTCTGACTGCATGTACTCAGATCACTGGCTGGCAATTAGACACATTGGTCCAGCCACTCTGCAGCATATGGGATCCTCCCGGGCCAGGGATTGAACTGGTGCCCCTTGCACTGCAAGGCAGACTCTTTACCCAATGGACCACCAGGAAAACCCTTATTTTACTATGTTAAGCACAGTGCCTATAACAATGCTTGTCACACAGCTGTTGTTTTTTAGTTGCTAAGTATGACTGACTCTTTGCAACTCCGTAATTCGACACAGGACAACTTTCCCTGTCCTTTACTATCTCCCAGAGTTTGCCCAAACTCATGTTCATTGAGTCAGTGATGCCATCCAATCATCTCATCTTCTGTTACCACTTCTCCTGCCCTCTATCTTTCCCACCATCAGGGACTTTCCAGTGAGTCACTTCTGTGCATCAAGTGGCCAAAGTATTTGAGCTTTCAGCATCAGTCTTTTCAATAAATATTCAGGGTTAATTTCCTTTAGAATTGACTGGTTTGATCTTCTTGCTATCCAAGGGACTCTCGAGAGTCATCTCCAATACCACAGTTTGAAAGCATCAGTTCTTTGGTACTTAACGTTCTTTATGTTTAACTCTCACATCCAACATGACTACTGGAAAAACCAACCATAGTTTTAACTATACAGACCTTTTTCAGCCAAGTGATATATCTGCTTTTTAATATGCTGTCTGCTGTCTAGGTTTGTCATAGCTTTTATTCCAAGGAACAAACATCTTTAGATTTCATAGCTGCAGTCACTCTCCACAGAGATTTTGGAGCCCAAGAAAATAAAACCTGCCACTATTTCTATTTTTCTCATATATTTTCCATAAGTGATGAGACTGGATGCCATGATCTTACTTCTTTGAATGTTGAGTTTTAAGCCAGCTTTTCATTTTCCTCTTCCACCTTCATCAAGAGGTTCTTTAGTTCCTCTTCATTTTCTGCCATTAGGGTGGTATAATCAGCATATCTGAAGCTATTAATATTTCTCCCAGCAATCTTGATTCCAGCTTATACCTCATCCAGCCCAAAATTTCACATGATGGTCTCTGGATATAAGTTAAATAAGCAAGGTGACAAAATATACTCTTTTTTTTTCCTATTCTTTATTTTAAAGATTTTACAGAGTTTTGTTGTTCATAGACATGTATGTTCCCAAATCAGTCATATGCATATCCATGGTCCCCACTCCCCCAGTTCCCCCCATCCCACCCCGCCAGACTATCGCCCCAAGTCATTGTAAGCACTCCATTCCCTTAGCACAATGACAATGGCTATCTTTTCCACACATGACAGTATAGGTTTCCATGTTACTACATCCATGCCTCCCCCTCCCTATTTCTTCCCCACAATGTCCCTATGTCTATGCTCTGTCTGTTTTTCCATGAGTTCACTGCTTGTGTTATCAAGACTATCCTACTAGATTCCATATATATGAGTTAGTATACTGTATTTGTCTATCTCTTTTTGACTTACTTCACTTTTTATGGTAGGTTCTAGAGCCAGCCACTTCATTAGGACTGAATCTTCTGCATTTCCTTTAACAACTGAGTAGTATTCCATTGTATATATGTACCAGGGCTTCTTGATCCATTCATTCGTCGATGCACATCTAGGTTGCTTCCATGTTCTGGCTATTTTACAGAGAGCTGCAATGAACACTGGGGTACACGTGCTTCTTTAAGTTTTGATTTCATCAGGATATAAGCCTAATAGTGGGATTGCTGGGTCATAGGGTGCATCTATTTTTACTTTTTTAAGGAATCTCCATACTGTCTTCCATAGAGGCTGTATCAATTGACATTCCCACCAGCAATGCAAGAGGGTTCCCTTTTCTCCGCACCCTCTCCAGCATTTATTGTATGCAGACTTTTTGAAGATGGCCATTCTGACGGGTGTGAGGTGATATCTCATTGTAGTTTTCATTTGCGATTCTCTAATAATAAGCGAGGTTGAGCATTGTTTCACGTGCTCTTGGGCCATCTGTATGTCCTCTTTGGAGAGGCGTCTCGTTAGATCTTTTTCCCATTTTTTGATTGGGCTGCTTGTTTTCTCTGTGCTGAGTTGTCTGAGTTGCTTGTAGAATTTGGAGATTCATTCTTTGTCTGTTGTTTCATTTGCTATGATTTTCTCCCACTCTGTGGGGTGTCTGTTCAGCTTTTTTATAATTTCTTTTGCTGTACAAAAGCTTTTAAATTTCATGAGGTCCCACATGTTCATTTTTCTTTTCAGTTCTGCTATTTTAGTAGGTGGGTCAGAGAAGATCTTGCTTTGATTGATGTCCATTTTTTTTCATTCTTCGAACCCCTATCCCACCGCCAGACCATCGCCCCAAGTCATTGTAAGCACTCCATTCCCTTAGCACAATGACAATGGCTATCTTTTCCACACATGACAGTATAGGTTTCCATGTTACTACATCCATGCCTCCCCCTCCCTATTTCTTCCCCACAATGTCCCTATGTCTATGCTCTGTCTGTTTTTCCATGAGTTCACTGCTTGTGTTATCAAGACTATCCTACTAGATTCCATATATATGAGTTAGTATACTGTATTTGTCTATCTCTTTTTGACTTACTTCACTTTTTATGGTAGGTTCTAGAGCCAGCCACTTCATTAGGACTGAATCTTCTGCATTTCCTTTAACAACTGAGTAGTATTCCATTGTATATATGTACCAGGGCTTCTTGATCCATTCATTCGTCGATGCACATCTAGGTTGCTTCCATGTTCTGGCTATTTTACAGAGAGCTGCAATGAACACTGGGGTACACGTGCTTCTTTAAGTTTTGATTTCATCAGGATATAAGCCTAATAGTGGGATTGCTGGGTCATAGGGTGCATCTATTTTTACTTTTTTAAGGAATCTCCATACTGTCTTCCATAGAGGCTGTATCAATTGACATTCCCACCAGCAATGCAAGAGGGTTCCCTTTTCTCCGCACCCTCTCCAGCATTTATTGTATGCAGACTTTTTGAAGATGGCCATTCTGACGGGTGTGAGGTGATATCTCATTGTAGTTTTCATTTGCGATTCTCTAATAATAAGCGAGGTTGAGCATTGTTTCACGTGCTTTTGGGCCATCTGTATGTCCTCTTTGGAGAGGCGTCTCGTTAGATCTTTTTCCCATTTTTTGATTGGGCTGCTTGTTTTCTCTGTGCTGAGTTGTCTGAGTTGCTTGTAGAATTTGGAGATTCATTCTTTGTCTGTTGTTTCATTTGCTATGATTTTCTCCCACTCTGTGGGGTGTCTGTTCAGCTTTTTTATAATTTCTTTTGCTGTACAAAAGCTTTTAAATTTCATGAGGTCCCACATGTTCATTTTTCTTTTCAGTTCTGCTATTTTAGTAGGTGGGTCAGAGAAGATCTTGCTTTGATTGATGTCCTTGAGGGTTTTGCCTATATTCTCTTCTAAGAGTTTGATGGTTTCTGGTCTTACATTTAGGTCTTTAATCCATTTTGAGTTGATCTTTGTCTATGGGGTCAGGGAATGTTCCAACTTCATTTTTTTGCATGGAGCTGTCCAATTTTCCCAGCACCACTTGTTGAAGAGGCTGTCTTTGTCCCATTTTGTAGTTTCACCTCCTTTGTCAAAAATACGGTACCCATAGGTGCGTGGGATTATCTCTGGGTTCTCAATCTTGTTCCATTGGTCTATAGTTTTGTTTCTGTGCCAGTACCATACTATCTTGATGACTGATGCTTTGTAGTAGAGTCTGAAGTTAGGGAGCCTGATTCCTCCAGCTCCGTTTTTCTTTCTGAGGATTTCGTTGGCTATTCAAGGTCTTTTGTGTTTCCATATGAACTGTATTATTCTTTGGTCTAGTTCTGTGAAAAATGTCAATGGAAGTTGAATAGGTATTGCATTGAATCTGTAGATGATATTTGGTAGTATGGTCATTTTCACAATATTGATTCTTCCGACCCAGGAACATCTCTCCATCTGTTGAAGTCTTCTTTAATTTATTTCATGAGTGTCTTGTAATTTTCTGTGTACAGTTCTTTTGTTTCTTTGGGTAGGTTTCTTCCTAGATATTTGATTCTTTTGGTTGCAGTGGTGAAGGGGATTGCCTCTTTGATTTTGTTTTCTGATTTTTCATTGTTTGTGTATAGGAATGCCAGTGATTTCTGTGTGTTAGCTTTGTATCCTGTGACTTTGCTGAATTTGTTGATTAGCTCTAGTAGCTGTGTAATAGAGTCTTTGGGATTTTCTATGTATAATATCATGTCATCTGCCAAAAGAGAGAGCTTGACTTCTTCCTTTCCAATCTGGATTCCTTTGATTTCTTTCTCTTCTCTTATTGCCATTGCTAGAACTTCCAGGACTATGCTGAATAGTAGTGGTGAAAGTGGACAACCCTGTCTTGTTCTTGATCTTAGAGGGAATGCTTTCAGTTTTTCACCGTTGAGGATAATGTTCGCTGTGGGCTTCTCATATATGGCTTTCACTATGTTGAGATAGGTTCCTCCTATGCACATTTTCTGAAGAGTTTTTTTATCATAAATGGATGTTGTACTTTGCCGAAGGCTTTTTCTGCATCTATTGAGATGATCATGTGATTTTTGTCTCTCAATTTGTTGATATGGTGTATCACATTGATTGACTTGCAGATGTTGAAGAATCCTTGCATGCCTGGGATGAACCTGACTTAATCATGATGTATGAGTTTTTTGATGTGTCGTTGAATTCTGTTTGCTAGGATTTTGTTGAGGATCTTGGCATCTAAGTTCATCAGAGAAATTGGCCTATAGTTTTCCTTTTTTGTGTTGTCTTTGCCTGGTTTGAGTATCAGGGTGATGGTGGCCTCGTAGCATGTGTTTGAAAGTTTTCCTTCCTGTGCAATTGTTTGAAAGAGTTTTAGAAGGACAGGCACTAGCTCTTCTTTAAATGTTTGGTAGAATTCGCCTGTGAAGCTGTCTGGCCCTGGGCTTTTATTTTTGGGTAGGTTTTTAATCACAGATTCGATTTCTGAGCTTGTGATTGGGTTGTTCAAAGTTTCTGTTTCTTCCTGGTTCAGTCTTGGGAGATTGATCTTCCCCAAGAAACTGTCCATTTCTTCCAGGTTGTCCAGTTTGTTGCTGTAGAGTTGCTCATAATAGTCTCTTAGAATTCTTTAGATTTCTGCATGATCTATTGTAATCTCTCCTTTTTCATTTTTGGTTTTGTTGATATGGTTCTTCTCTCTCTTTCTCTTGATGAGTCTGGCCAGAGGCTTGTCAATTTTTTTTTACCTTTTCAAAAAAACAGCTTTTTGTTTTATTTATCTTTACTATTGTTTCTTTCATTTCTTTCTCATTTATTTCTGCCCTAGTCTTTATAATTTCTCGTCTTCTGCTGACTTTGGGATGTTTTTGGTCTTCTTTCTCCAATTGTTTTAAGCAGAAGGTTAGGTCATCTGCTTCATATTTTCCTAATTTCTTGAGGTGGAGTTGTATTGCTATAAATTTCCCTCTTTGAACTGCTCTTGCAGTATCCCATAGGTTTTGCTCGGTCATATATTCATTGTCATTTTCTTCTAGGAATTGTTTAATTTCTCCTTTGATTTCCTCAGTAATAGTTGGTTTTTTAGGTATGTGTTGTTTACTCTCCATGTGTTTGTATTTTTAGCGGTTTTTTCCTGTAGTTGGTCTCTAATCTCATTGCATCATGGTCCGAGAAGATGGCTGATATAATTTCAGTTTTCTTGAATTGACTGAGGTTAGATTTGTGGCCCAAGATGTGGTCTATCCTGGAGAATGTTCCGTGAGCACTTGAGAAGAAAGTGTATTCTTCTGCTTTTGGATGGAATGTCCTAAAGATATCGATGAGGTCCATCTTTTCTAGTGTGATATTTAAGGCTTGTGTTTCTTTATTAATTTTCTATTTAGATGATCTATCCATTGGTGTGAGAGGAGTGTTAAAGTCTCCTACTTTTATTGTGTTATTATTGATTTCTTCTTTTAAGTCTGAAAGTACCTGTCTTATGTATTGAGGTGCCCCTGTGTTGGGTGCATAGATGTTCATGACTGTTATGTCTTCCTCTTGGATGGATCCCTTGGTCATGATGTAGTGACCTGCCTTGTCTCTTAGAATCTTCTTTACTTTAAAATCTATTTTGTCTGATATTAGAATTGCTACTCCAGCTTTTTTTTGATTTCCATTTGGATGGAATATCTTTTTCAAACCTCTCACTTTCAGTCTATGGGTGTCTCTAGGTCTGAAGTGGGTCTCTTGTAAACAGCATATATATGGGTCTTGCTTCTGGATCCATCTAGCCAGCCTGTGTCATTTGGTTAGAGCATTTAATCCGTTTACATTCAAAGTAATTATTGATATGAATATTCCTATTGTCATCTTCTTAAATGTTTGGGGTTTGATTTGTAGAACTTCTCCTACTTTTGTATTTATTAGCTATATCACTTTAACACTTGTTGTAGGAATGGTTTTGTGGTACAGAATTCTTTTAGTTACTGTCTATCTGTGAAGCTTTTGATTTCTCCATCAGTTCTGAATGAGATTCTTGCTGTGTAGAGAATTCGTGGTTGCAGGTTATTCTCTTTTAGCCGTTTAAATGTGTCCTGCCATTCTCTTCTGGCCTGCAGGGTTTCTGTTGAGAGATCTGCAGTTAGACGTATGGGGTTTCCTTTATATGTTATTTGTTGTTTGCTCCTAGCTGCCTTTAGTAATCTGTCTTTATATTTAGTCTGTGTTAGTTTGATTAGAGTGTGCCTTGGTGTGTTTCTTCTGGGGTTTCTCCTGTATGGAACTCTTTGTGCTTCTTGGACTTGCTTGACTATTTCCTTTCCCATGCCGGGGAAGTTCTCAACTATAACCTCTTCAAGAATTTTTTCGTAGCCTTTCTTCCCCTCTTCTTCCTCTGGAACTCCTATAATTCTAATGTTGGTGCATTTGATATTGTCACATAGGTCTCTATTGCTATCCTCAGTTCTTTTAATTCGTTCGGCTTTGTTCTGTTCCTCAGCATTTATCTCAACCATTCTATCTTCCAGCTCACTTATCCGTTCTTCTGCCTCTGATACTGTACTGTTGAGAACTTCTATCATATTTTTGAGTTCAGCCTCTTTTTTTTATTTACCTGTACTGTTTTGCATCCTCATTAGTATAGATTTTTTTGGTGCCCTTGCATGATGTAGTGACCTGCCTTGTCTCTTAGAATCTTCTTTACTTTAAAATCTATTTTGTCTGATATTAGAATTGCTACTCCAGCTTTTTGCTTTCCATTTGGATGGAATATCTTTTTCAAACCTCTCACTTTCAGTCTATGGGTGTCTCTAGGTCTGAAGTGGGTCTCTTGTAAACAGCATATATATGGGTCTTGCTTCTGGATCCATCTAACCAGCCTGTGTCATTTGGTTAGAGCATTTAATCCGTTTACATTCAAAGTAATTATTGATATGAAATTTCCTATTGTCATCTTCTTAAATGTTTGGGGTTTGATTTGTAGAACTTCTTCTACTTTTGTATTTATTAGCTATATCACTTTAACACTTGTTGTAGGAATGGTTTTGTGGTACAGAATTCTTTTAGTTACTGTCTATCTGTGAAGCTTTTGATTTCTCCATCAGTTCTGAATGAGATTCTTGCTGTGTAGAGAATTCGTGGTTGCAGGTTATTCTCTTTTAGCCGTTTAAATGTGTCCTGCCATTCTCTTCTGGCCTGCAGGGTTTCTGTTGAGAGATCTGCAGTTAGACGTATGGGGTTTCCTTTATATGTTATTTGTTGTTTGCTCCTAGCTGCCTTTAGTAATCTGTCTTTATATTTAGTCTGTGTTAGTTTGATTAGAGTGTGCCTTGGTGTGTTTCTTCTGGGGTTTCTCCTGTATGGAACTCTTTGTGCTTCTTGGACTTGCTTGACTATTTCCTTTCCCATGCCGGGGAAGTTCTCAACTATAACCTCTTCAAGAATTTTTTCGTAGCCTTTCTTCCCCTCTTCTTCCTCTGGAACTCCTATAATTCTAATGTTGGTGCATTTGATATTGTCACATAGGTCTCTATTGCTATCCTCAGTTCTTTTAATTCGTTCGGCTTTGTTCTGTTCCTCAGCATTTATCTCAACCATTCTATCTTCCAGCTCACTTATCCGTTCTTCTGCCTCTGATACTGTACTGTTGAGAACTTCTATCATATTTTTGAGTTCAGCAATTGAGTTGGTGGTCTCTATTTGCTTATTTTTCATTTCCTGCATTTCTTTTCTCAATGCACTAATTTCCTCTAATATTCTGTTTTCGGTGTTTTGCATCCTCATTAGTATAGTTTTTCTGATTTCTCTTTCAGATAATTTGTCTATCTTCTCCTCCTCTGTCATTTGAAGCTGTGATTCTCTAGCTTGGTCCTTCATCTGTGCAGTGTTTCTCTGATGTTTCATTATTAGGTTAAGTTTTGTTTCTTTGTGTGTGTGTCTGTGTGTATGGAGTTCTTTTTCCCACCAGGCTTCTTGGTTGAATTCTCCTTTCCTTTGGGTTTCTGTCCTTCTAGAAGGGTTCAATGGTTTGTGTCTTGGGTGGTGGTAGGTCTTGTTTACAGGTGAACAATCTCTAGTGTTGTATGTTCTTTGATAGTGTGGGGTCTTGGAATCAGGGCTTCTGCTCCGAGGATCCTTGGTTTGATGATTGATCAGGGTGTGTAGGCTCTATGTCTGGTTCGCTATGGTGTTCCGTGATATTAGTTCAAATACTAGCATCTGAGGAGCAAGAGGTGTGTCCCTGATGGGTGACAGTCATAAAAGCATGCAGATGTTTTCTAACATAGTCATAAGATATACATACATACAAAGCAATAACCACATCTAACCAGTCTTACAGTGACAAAGCATAGGAAATTTTTCTGGCAAACGATGCAATCAGAGATGGTACTTGCCCATTAAACTCTGAATTAATTAAAATAGTGCCTGGAAAAATAGATCTTGGGTAAGGTCCTGCCTTGGACTATTTCATTGAAAGCAATTTTTTTATTTTTATAAATTCTATTTATTTATCTTATTGGGGGGGGGGTAGGGAGGGAGGGGGATGGGCGGGCCACTTCTTTCAGTCTTTCATTTCTCTATTTTCATCCGTCTTTGTTCTTCGGCTCCTGTGGGCCTTCCATCGCGGTGGCCTCTGTTGTCGCAGAGCGCTGGCTCTGGGCGCTCGCGCTCCAGAGCTCCAGCTCAGTAATTGGACACATCAGTCCAGCCGCTCCGCGGCACATGGGATCTTCCCAGGCCAGGGATCGAACCAGCGCCCCTTACACTGCAAGGCAGTGTCCTTACCCACTGGACCACCAGGGGAAGCCCCATTGAAAGCAATTTTTATCTAAGACATTTGTTGGGGGTGAGGAGGTGGAGAGTGTATGGGTAATGAGAAGGAATAGATTTGTCTTGAAACGATTTTATAGGGTTATGTAGCCAAGATTAGTGTGTTGTATTGTTTAGTGCAGCTGGAAGAGACTAGTGGAGACAGGAAGGTAGGAAATATTTATCTAGCTGATAGTGGTAGATAGGAGAAAGTTTTAGATTTAGAACATAGAGGGAGGAAGCAGTGGCAAAGAGGAAAGAAAATGAGAAGTTTCCAAGAATTAAAATTAAAAAATAATAATAAAAATAAAAATTAAAAACCAAAAGAAATTAAAAATTTAAAAAGGAAGAAAAACTTAGTAAGAAGAGACAAAAGAGAAAACAAAAACAAAAACAAAAACAAACAAACCCCAAGCCTGACCGATCAAACGAATAAACAGAACCATCCACAACAAATAAACAAAAAAGCTAAATACTGTCCCTGGTTTTTATCCTCTAATCTGTCTGGTGGAAGCCAATCTGCTCTCGATGGTGTTGTCTTGATGATGTAGCCTTTCCCTTAAGGCACCGGTTGCTATGGTTTGTTTTCAGCCAAATAAGGCATTGCTGCAAGCTCAGGTGCTGGCTAGGACAGCGGGCTGATGGGGGGTGCGTGGCTCGTGCAGCCCTGAGTTGGACGGGGGCGGGGGCTGATCCCAGTCCCATTTGGGCGGGGGTGCCCCGGCTCTTCCGTGCACCGGCTGGTAGCTTCCAATATCTGCCCTTCTCCCGGCTTCCTCTGCTGTGAGTGTAGCTATGGGGGTTCACGCGCTCCTCCGCCACTAGCGCGCGCCCACTGCCAGTTACGCGTCCAAGTCCCAAAAGCAGGCACAAGCTTCCCCGTCTGGCTCGAGCCAGGTCCCTGGTCATCAATCTGTGGGCGACTTCCCCTTCAGCTAGTCCCACACTACGAGTGTTTGAACTCACCCAGTGCCAGGCGGAAAGTCGCTATTTTCGCCCGGCCAAGCGGTGCGATTTTCGCACTGGGCGCTCCCTCCCGCCTCCAGGTCACTAGGCAGTGATCTCCGCATTCAGGTCGCTAGACAGCAAGCGCGTTCTGCTCCCAGGTATCCTATCTTCACAGTGTCTTAATTTCTGCTGGCGATCCGGGCGGATTCTTGAAATTTTCACTCTGATTGCTGCCCTCTCTCCCCCGAGGCTCCACTTAGGCCCCCTTTTAGAGCACTTGCTTGTGCTCTCTCTGTCGGTGCAGTCTGGCGTGGGGGTTAGGATAGAGGCTTCTTAGAACCATAGCTCCGGGAAAGTTCTGGCTGTTCACTCTATTACTCTCGCGGATCTATGGAATTCTTCTGTCGTCTAGTGGCTGGTTTGTTGGTGGTGGTTCATTTCTTGATTAGTTCTGGTGATTCTGTTGGGAAGTTGGTGAAATCTTCCCCTCATTCCTCCGCCATCTTGGCTCCTCTCAAAATACACTCTTGTACTCCTTTCCTGATTCAGAACCAGTCCATTGATCTATGTTCACTTCTAACTGTTGCTTCTTGACCTGCATACAGGTTTCTCAGGTGATAGGTAGGTTGGTCTGGTCTTCTAATCTGTTTAAGAATTTTCCACAGTTTGTTGTGATCCACACAGTCAAAGGCTTTAGTGTAGTCAATGAAGCAGAGGTAGATATATTTCTGGAATTCCCTTGTTTTTTCTATGATCCAAAGGATGTTGGCAATTTGTTCTCTGGAACTCTGCATCACTTGGGTATATCTTTTTCTTTTTTTTAAAGATTTATTTATTTATTTTGGGCGAGGGTTGGGTTGTGGGGGAGGGGAGCGGGTGGGCCACTTCTATTGGTCTTTCATTTCTCTATTTTCATCGTCTTTGTTCTTTGGCTCCTATGGGCCTCCCATCGCGGTGGCGTCTGTTGTTTCAGAGCGCCGGCTCTGGGCGCATGCAGTCCAGAGCTCTGGCTCGGTGATTGGACACATCGGTCCAGCCGCTCTGCTGCACGTGGGATCTTCCCAGGCCAGGGATGGAACCAGCGCCCCTTGCACTGCAAGACTGTGTCCTTACCCACTGGACCACCAGGGGAATCCCTGGGTATATCTTTTCCTTTCTCTTCTGCCTTTCACTTCTCTTATTTTCTCAGTTATTTGTAAAGCCTCCTCAGACAACAACTTTGCCTTTTTACATTTCTTTTTCTTTGGAAAGGTTTCATACTGCTTCCTGTACAATGTTACGGACCTCTGCTCCCAGGTATCCTATCTTCGCAGTGTCTTAATTTCTGCCGGCGATCCGGGCGGATTCTTGAAATTTTCACTCTGATTGCTGCCCTCTCTCCCCCGAGGCTCCACTTAGGCCCCCTTTTAGAGCACTTGCTTGTGCTCTCTCTGTCGGTGCAGTCTGGCGTGGGGGTTAGGATAGAGGCTTCTTAGAACCATAGCTCCGGGAAAGTTCTGGCTGTTCACTCTATTACTCTCGCGGATCTATGGAATTCTTCTGTCGTCTAGTGGCTGGTTTGTTGGTGGTGGTTCATTTCTTGATTAGTTCTGGTGATTCTGTTGGGAAGTTGGTGAAATCTTCCCCTCATTCCTCCGCCATCTTGGCTCCTCTCAAAATACACTCTTGTACTCCTTTCCTGATTCAGAACCAGTCCATTGATCTATGTTCACTTCTAACTGTTGCTTCTTGACCTGCATACAGGTTTCTCAGGTGATAGGTAGGTTGGTCTGGTCTTCTAATCTGTTTAAGAATTTTCCACAGTTTGTTGTGATCCACACAGTCAAAGGCTTTAGTGTAGTCAATGAAGCAGAGGTAGATATATTTCTGGAATTCCCTTGTTTTTTCTATGATCCAAAGGATGTTGGCAATTTGTTCTCTGGAACTCTGCATCACTTGGGTATATCTTTTTCTTTTTTTTAAAGATTTATTTATTTATTTTGGGCGAGGGTTGGGTTGTGGGGGAGGGGAGCGGGTGGGCCACTTCTATTGGTCTTTCATTTCTCTATTTTCATCGTCTTTGTTCTTTGGCTCCTATGGGCCTCCCATCGCGGTGGCGTCTGTTGTTTCAGAGCGCCGGCTCTGGGCGCGTGCAGTCCAGAGCTCTGGCTCGGTGATTGGACACATCGGTCCAGCCGCTCTGCTGCACGTGGGATCTTCCCAGGCCAGGGATGGAACCAGCGCCCCTTGCACTGCAAAACTGTGTCCTTACCCACTGGACCACCAGGGGAATCCCTGGGTATATCTTTTCCTTTCTCTTCTGCCTTTCACTTCTCTTATTTTCTCAGTTATTTGTAAAGCCTCCTCAGACAACAACTTTGCCTTTTTACATTTCTTTTTCTTTGGGAAGGTTTCATACTGCTTCCTGTACAATGTTACGGACCTCTGCCAATTGTTTTTCAGGTATTCTGTCTTCCAGTTCTCATCCCTTGAATTTATTTATCACCTCCATTGTGTAATCATAAAGTATTTCATTTGGTTCATACCTGAATTGTCTAGTGGTTTCTGCAATTTCAGCCTGAATGTTTCAATTAGGAGCTGATGATCTGAGCCACAGGTGGTTTACACTCTTGCTCTTGCTGGCTGTATAGAACTTCTCCATCTTTGGCTACAAACAATATAATCAATCTGATTTCAGTATTGACCATTTGGTGATGTCCATGTGTAGAGCTGTTGCTTGTGTTGTTGGGAGAGAGTGTTTGAGATTACCCGTATGTTCTGACAAAACCCTGTTAGCTTTTGCTTTGCTTCATTTTTGCACTCCAAGGCCAAACTTGCCTATTTCTTCAGGTATCTCTTGACTCCTTACTTTTGTATTCCAATCCCCTATGTTGAAATATATCTTTTTTGGTGTTATTCTAGATCTTTAGAGAACTATTCAACTTTAACTTCTTTGACATTAGTGGTTGAGGCATAGATTTGGATTGCTGTAAGGTTGAATGGTTTGTCTTGGGAAAAAAATGAGATCATTCTGTCATTTTTGAGATTGTACGCAAGAACTGTATTTCTGATTCTCTTGTTGCCTATGACTATGACTCTTATTGACTATATCACACAGTGTGTGTTCAGTATGTAGTGTTTAATGTATATTATTTTCAGATTCCTTCGGTTTGCTTTTAATGGGATAGAGTGATATATGGAAAATGTTAATCATTTCTAGATAAGAGTAATCTTTAAGTAAGAAAGGAAGGTGAAATAAAGAGAATTAGGGTTTTTTGAAAATCAGTTGATGATTATGTATCACACTAGGAACATTCTCTCTTCATCTCATTTAACATCCTCATCTTTGAGAAAACTGTTATGCCATTATACAGATAAAGTCATTTAAGCATGGAAAAGTGATGTTCCCAGGAAAATGCCTGAATTAAAAATACCACATCTCCCAATTCTAAAGTATAATTGTTTCTATTATTACTCAAACTCTGCAGTAGTCAGAACAATATATGCAGGAAATGTTGTAACCTACTTGCCATCTACTATCAACTTGATATTAATTTATGTAGTAGTTCACGATTCCCACAATTTTTTTTGATGTAGAAAAGTTTACTTGACTTTAGTTGGTGTGGTGGATTCTGTCAATATCTCATCCATTTCCCTTTGTGCTCACTATACATGAGAGCTCCCATTGTTGACTCTGACTCTTTGCCTAAAGGTTTATTTGGCATCAGAACTTCCTAAGGGGTACATAGGTCTGTCAGGCAGTAGTGGACAAGTGATGCCCCTGGAAATAGCTCTCAAACCATGACTGATAAGATTTAATAGGTAAAGTGCCCAGCCCCCTCTCCCTTCAATGACTCAGCAACTCTGCAGTAAGTTCCATATAATTTCCTAGAGCTCCCCAGGTGTGCACAGAAGTCATGAACATCTGCTCTATAAATATAGTCACTATTGGCTTCATTTCCTTTCTTTCTCATTTCCCCATTTCTGACCAGTGCTTCTTGGGATCACCTCTGGAAATGAGCTGCTTTCATTCAAATGCTCACCTCATGTTCAGATTCTGGTGGAATACAGTCTAAGATACAAAAGATGAATTTTACAATCCCTCTCCACAGGTAAAGAGAAGATTCAGATAAAATTGATAACCTTTCATAGGGAATAAATAATCAAGTTTAACCCAAGTTTTCTGTCTCCACATTCATTTTACTTTCTGTGAAGAGTCTCTAGTTTCTTTTCATGGCCTGACTAGCATAGTGGGTGTGGCTGTCTGTTAACACAGGTTTGTAGTATTTCCTTCCTTTAACCAGAGAAGCCAAATCAGTGTGTCTTTTTGCTTGGGATAAATGTATTTGGAAAATGTTAATCATTTCTAGATAAGAGTAATCTTTAAGTAAGAAAGGAAGGTGAAATAAAGAGAATTAGGGTTTTTTGAAAATCAGTTGATGATTATGTATCACACTAGGAACATTCTCTCTTCATCTCATTTAACATCCTCATCTTTGAGAAAACTGTTATGCCATTATACAGATAAAGTCATTTAAGCATGGAAAAGTGATGTTCCCAGGAAAATGCCTGAATTAAAAATACCACATCTCCCAATTCTAAAGTATAATTGTTTCTATTATTACTCAAACTCTGCAGTAGTCAGAACAATATATGCAGGAAATGTTGTAACCTACTTGCCATCTACTATCAACTTGATATTAATTTATGTAGTAGTTCACGATTCCCACAATTTTTTTTGATGTAGAAAAGTTTACTTGACTTTAGTTGGTGTGGTGGATTCTGTCAATATCTCATCCATTTCCCTTTGTGCTCACTATACATGAGAGCTCCCATTGTTGACTCTGACTCTTTGCCTAAAGGTTTATTTGGCATCAGAACTTCCTAAGGGGTACATAGGTCTGTCAGGCAGTAGTGGACAAGTGATGCCCCTGGAAATAGCTCTCAAACCATGACTGATAAGATTTAATAGGTAAAGTGCCCAGCCCCCTCTCCCTTCAATGACTCAGCAACTCTGCAGTAAGTTCCATATAATTTCCTAGAGCTCCCCAGGTGTGCACAGAAGTCATGAACATCTGCTCTATAAATATAGTCACTATTGGCTTCATTTCCTTTCTTTCTCATTTCCCCATTTCTGACCAGTGCTTCTTGGGATCACCTCTGGAAATGAGCTGCTTTCATTCAAATGCTCACCTCATGTTCAGATTCTGGTGGAATACAGTCTAAGATACAAAAGATGAATTTTACAATCCCTCTCCACAGGTAAAGAGAAGATTCAGATAAAATTTATAACCTTTCATAGGGAATAAATAATCAAGTTTAACCCAAGTTTTCTGTCTCCACATTCATTTTACTTTCTGTGAAGAGTCTCTAGTTTCTTTTCATGGCCTGACTAGCATAGTGGGTGTGGCTGTCTGTTAACACAGGTTTGTAGTATTTCCTTCCTCTAAACCAGAGAAGCCAAATCAGTGTGTCTTTTTTGCTTGGGACAAATGTAGTTTTCAGCTTGGGATTACTTGGTACTTTAGGTTCTATCTGAATTGAGATATTTTGCCTATGTGTTCATGCTTAATCACTCAGTCGTGTCCGACTCTTTGTGATCCTAGGGACTTTAGCCCACCAGGCTCTTCTGTCCATAGTATTTTCCAGGCAATAACACTGGAGTGGGTAGCCATTCCCTTCTCCAGAGGAATTCCTTCCCAATGCAGGAATTGAACCCGAGTCTCCTGTACTGCCAATGGATTCTTTACTATCTGAGTCACCAGGAAAATGCATTTTGCCTTTAGCTAACAGCAAGTTGGGGATCTTAAATTCAGACTTAAAACAGGGTTTTTCTGAGATAAGCATGTCTAAAACTATACTCAACTTTTATTTATTTATTTTTTTTAAATATTTATTTATTTATTTGTTTTGGGCGGGGGTCGGGTTGGGGAGGGAGGGAAGCAGGCGGGCCACTTCTATTGGTCTTTCGTTTCTCTATGTTCATCCGTCTTTGTTCTTTGGCTCCTGTAGGCCTCCCATCGCGGTGACGTCTATCCTTGCAGAGCGCTGGCTCTGGGCGCGTGCACTCCAGAGCTCCGGCTCGGTAATTAGACACATCAGTCCAGCCGCTCCGCAGCACATGGGATCTTCCCAGGCCAGGGATCGAACTGGCGCCCCTTGCACTGCAAGGTGGTGTCCTTACCCACTGGACCACCAGGTGAAGCCCTACTCAACTTTTAAAAGACAGCTATTCTCTCTGGTTTCACCAATGATAAAAAACAAATACACAACTTTGAGTTGACTTGTAAATAAAACTTTCTCTATGTCTTAAATATTGCACTGCAAGTCTGAAGGGACTAGGTTGATGCCAGTCATTGTTTTGTCCCAGTTGTTGTTCTCTGACACCCTGTTTATATTGGCTGAGTTGCCCGCACTATTTCTATCTGCATTGTCAGGCCTAACACAGGAGGCCTTTTGATTCTCCTTGCATGTAACACAATACCCCACAATTACTACTATTACTAGACAACAACACTTTCATTTTCCTGTTTCTTTTCAAGGTTTTAATCTTTGTCTCTCTTTTGTTCTTGGGTTTTTTCTCTCCTGCTTCTTAAAGCCTGATGTTTTTTGTACTCCATGAGTTGTGGTATATTGACTGTTACTCTTCTGCTGCATGTTGCCTCAAACCCTGTGGTCACTTACAATGCCACCAACATCCACAATTAGGCTGCACTCCTTCTGGTTTTTCACTTGTAGTTTTTTTTTTTTTTTTCTTTTCCTGTCTCTGCAGTTTATTTCCTTACACAACTTGCTCTCAAATCAAGTCACTCAAATTTTATTTTGATCTTTATATGGAACATTAGTTGATGCTATGCATCAGTTTGTTTTCTTTCTCATGTATGTGATCATAAGTTTCAGAAAGGCAGATGCTGTTCTTCTTGTTTCCTAGTGTATCCTCCAGTGTCTGCACATATCCTACCACAAAGTAGACACTTGGGTATCTGTTGAATAAAAATGCCACTTTCTCAGGGAAGGTATTTGAGATCTCCCTCTTAGGAAATAATGCCATTGGTATTTGAGCATAAAAGATCTGACTGCCAGCAAAGCAAGTGATGATGAGCACAAAGCAAAATCTGCTCCATTTCTGTTGACTGTAGAAAACTTTTATCATTTACTTTTTATAAGATTTTTTTTTTGCAAAGAGAAAACACTATTTTACATGGTGGCTGTCTGCTTTCACTGAGAAAGTAAGAATCTATGAAGACATTCCATAGAAAAAGAGCTATGGTTATTTTTCCAATGCACATTTCTCTAAATTTAATGCAACTAGTAAAGTGAACAAACATAATTTGTGGTTCAAATTATAAAGTGATTCATGGTCTTTTAACTGTTGAGACATGGCTCAATGGGTTAGTTTATCCTTTTATCGATAGACCAACCTGGATTTCTTAAAGGAAGCTCATTTCTCATGGTAAAATCATTAAAACATGGCTGCTTCACAAGTCAACTGTTGGCTAAAATTTATGTGGTAGATTTAACTAAAGAAAGAGATTAGAGCAATTCTATTTTTGTAATAAGCAATAACACTAGTTAACATTTTGGGTTCTTTCTAAGTACTTAATACTATGCTGTTTTATATAAATTATTATTTGAGAAGGGTATTATTGAGTGATATTGTATACCAAAGACCATTTTGTACTTTATCCATATTAACCAATTCAGTCTTCACAACAGCCCCATGAGGTAGATATTATTACTATCAGCTCAATTTTAGAGACAAGGGAACGAAGGACCAGAGATTGAGCAGCTTGTGTGTCGATCACATAACTATGAAAGTCTCAGCAGGGATCTTTCCTGTATCTCATAGTCTAACTTCGGACTCAAAATATCTTGTTGAAATATCTGTTTTTGTCAGTTCTGCTCTCAAGATTATCATGTTCTCAAGGAAACTATGTATTTTCAATTTTGTCTTCCAAGCACTTAGTGCACAATAGATTGAGTTTGAATTGAATTTTCAAACTTGAACTTGGAAATTCAATATTAGAAGTTTCCTATGTACATAAAATTCCAAAAAAATGCTTATTAAAGGGCTTCCCTGGAGGTCCAGTGGGTAAGGACACTGCCTTGCAGTGCACGGATGCTGGTTCGATCCTGGCCTGGGAAGATCCCATGTGCCGCGGAGCAGTTGGACCAATGTGTCCAATTACTGAGCAGGAGCTCTGGAGTGCGTGTGCCCAGAGCCGTTGCTCTTCTGCAACAGAGACCACTGCGATGGGAGGCCCACACAGGCCAAAGAACAAAGATGGATGAAAATGGATGAGTGAAAGAGCAATATAGATGGCCCGCCCACACCCTTCCCTCCCCCACTCAAAATGCTTATTAAATATCTTTCCAAGATGCTGATTGAATAAATTATTCAACAAAAATATAAGCAACCAGAGAGAATATTAGCTGGTTTATACTTTAAAACCCTAAATAATATGAAGAATTTACTCCTCCTTAAACAGTTATCAGTGATTAATATTTGATTAGATCACTACAAAGATCCATTATCGGCAAAATAATGGAGGTTTCATTTCTACTGTTGTTGTTTGGTCTTTAGTTTTGACCAAAATTGGGCCATGTGTTTCCTCAAATTTGTACACAATCCAGAGTTCTTGGCTTCTTAGCATTCTTCCTAAAACTGCAAACTTTTCAAGAATAACTTGAACACTACAACTTTTTCTGATACTAATTATAACTATAGCTGGAAACAAAAATGTTAGTTTGTGCTTAGTCAATTACTCGTCTACTTCCTAACCAAAAGTGTTATGTTTATATAAGAAATTCAGCCTTTATTAAACCTTTTATAGGTAAAAGATTTACATTTCAGAACCCTGTATAAAGCTCAGAAAAAGATTGAGCAGCTTGTGTGACGATCACATAACTATGAAAGTCTCAGCAGGGATCTTTCCTGTATCTCATAGTCTAACTTCGGACTCAAAATATCTTGTTGAAATATCTGTTTTTGTCAGTTCTGCTCTCAAGATTATCATGTTCTCAAGGAAACTATGTATTTTCAATTTTGTCTTCCAAGCACTTAGTGCACAATAGATTGAGTTTGAATTGAATTTTCAAACTTGAACTTGGAAATTCAATATTAGAAGTTTCCTATGTACATAAAATTCCAAAAAAATGCTTATTAAAGGGCTTCCCTGGAGGTCCAGTGGGTAAGGACACTGCCTTGCAGTGCACGGGATGCTGGTTCGATCCCTGGCCTGGGAAGATCCCATGTGCCGCGGAGCAGTTGGACCAATGTGTCCAATTACTGAGCAGGAGCTCTGGAGTGCGTGTGCCCAGAGCCGTTGCTCTTCTGCAACAGAGACCACTGCGATGGGAGGCCCACACAGGCCAAAGAACAAAGATGGATGAAAATGGATGAGTGAAAGAGCAATATAGATGGCCCGCCCACACCCTTCCCTCCCCCACTCAAAATGCTTATTAAATATCTTTCCAAGATGCTGATTGAATAAATTATTCAACAAAAATATAAGCAACCAGAGAGAATATTAGCTGGTTTATACTTTAAAACCCTAAATAATATGAAGAATTTACTCCTCCTTAAACAGTTATCAGTGATTAATATTTGATTAGATCACTACAAAGATCCATTATCGGCAAAATAATGGAGGTTTCATTTCTACTGTTGTTGTTTGGTCTTTAGTTTTGACCAAAATTGGGCCATGTGTTTCCTCAAATTTGTACACAATCCAGAGTTCTTGGCTTCTTAGCATTCTTCCTAAAACTGCAAACTTTTCAAGAATAACTTGAACACTACAACTTTTTCTGATACTAATTATAACTATAGCTGGAAACAAAAATGTTAGTTTGTGCTTAGTCAATTACTCGTCTACTTCCTAACCAAAAGTGTTATGTTTATATAAGAAATTCAGCCTTTATTAAACCTTTTATAGGTAAAAGATTTACATTTCAGAACCCAGTTTGGACTTACTAAATTCTTTCATATGGTAAGTCTTCTAATTATAGCAGAATGCCTTAATAAATACTTTGGCTTTGAGAATGTAAGTGGATTTCAAGGTAAAATACACTAAGGCTACTTTGAACATTAATTGGATTTTGGACTTGAACTTTAATGTATTATGTGGAGGTTAATATTTATAAATGTTTCTTACCTACCTCTTCATTCTGCCTTTACCACCCAGCAGGAAAACATAATGGTCATGTTTATATATTTATACAGATATCTACTTATACAATAAATAACTGATATTAGATAAACAATTCTACTGTTATATATTCTGAGGCTTTAATTGTAAGAATCTCTTGGCTAAAGAGAGCCCATCCCAGATTAGATACAAATACAGAGAAGGGCTGTTTTCTATTCTCATAACTCAGAACTAAACTTTGCAAATACGAATGTTCTAAATTCCCTTAAAACTCTCTAAATGTGCTAAGCACAGTTACAACTGCCACAAAAACTGCATTTTGTTTTTAAGCTTGTATATACAGAAGTTTATAATACACTGTTTATAATAAACAGAAGCTCAGAGTAAGATCAACTTTTAATATGTCTTAGAATAAATCAAAAGTGACTACAGAGATTGTTGGTAAAATAGCTTTATATTTCAAATGAAAACTAAATTTAGCACAATATATCTTCACAAGGTGTCAGATCCCTCTTGTAACAAAGCTGACTCTGGTTCACAGGCATTACAGTTTAGAAAGTAAGTTAGAATGGATACCCAGTTGCTGGGATGGTTCAGATGGTAAAGAATCTGCCTACAATGCAGGAGCTGTGGGTTCAGTCCCTGGGTTTGGAAGATCCCGTGGAGAAGGGAATGGCTGTCCACCTCTGTATTCTTGCCTGGATTATCCCACGGACAGAGTTGCCTGGCAGGCTACAGTCTATGACGGTTGCAAAAGGTTGGACACAATTGACTGACTAACAGTTTCACCTTCAGGATAAATCAGTGTTGTTTGAGTTAGCTAATCTATCAAGTTCCAGTACTCATCGTTTAAATGCTAGCATTGCAAATTACCATGAAGACAGATAAAACATTTTTTCTTCAAGGGAAAAAAAAAAAAAAAAAAACTACACATAAATGTTCTGAAATGAGATATCCTTTGGCTTAAGTGGAAAAAAATGCCTGACAGAATTGATAATAGACCAAAGAAAATTGAGGGAGTTTTTCAGTGAAGTAATGCTAGGATTACATAGAAAAGAGCAATTTATTAGCTCAAGATTGGCCACAGTTGGGACCAGAATTGGCAGCTGCTTTTGTACTGTTATTGGGGGGAATATCAAAGATCTCATTTTGCTAGAAATATTCTCAACTAACCTCTGTGTTTTCTTAAGTTACTTTTGTCCTTTTTAAGAATCAGAATGTTGCTAATAAGCAATTAGCAAATGCACCACATTTGTGGCTAACACTGTTGCTACCACCAAGGATAGCAAAATATAACCTTAGTTAACTGAGAAATAAAGGAGGATGGACTCATATCCAAGTTCCATGACACTGGTAAAGGAGAGTATGAGTAGCAGAGACATTAATCATTACTAGAAGAAATTGAAAGAAACCACCTAAAAGAGATATAGAGGGATGCACAATACAGATGTTGCCTGTGTCAAACTTAAAATTGAGTCAATTCAAGAAAACACTGATTGCAGTTACTTTGGAATTACATGTATTTAAATAAGGCCTTGTAATATAATCTTTCACTGAATGTTCTGCTTTTTATTTGCAACACTTACCAGGGCTTATAATGATATATTTGTAGGTGTTATTTCTTAAAAATTGTCCCATCCCCAAATAACACACATAAACATATACACATCACATGCCAATACCTACATACATGAACTCTTTTGAGTCTTATTTCTTTACAACTTTGCTGCCCAAAAATCAGTTGCTCAGTGAATATTTATTGAATGAATGAATAAAGGTAATCCTAAATTGTATTTAAGAGAGTTGGCTAATCTGTGAGGCCTTTGTTTGATGTTACCCGGGTTTGGAAGATCCGTGGAGAAGGGAATGGCTGTCCACCTCTGTATTCTTGCCTGGATTATCCCACGGACAGAGTTGCCTGGCAGGCTACAGTCTATGACGGTTGCAAAAGGTTGGACACAATTGACTGACTAACAGTTTCACCTTCAGGATAAATCAGTGTTGTTTGAGTTAGCTAATCTATCAAGTTCCAGTACTCATCGTTTAAATGCTAGCATTGCAAATTACCATGAAGACAGATAAAACATTTTTTCTTCAAGGGAAAAAAAAAAAAACTACACATAAATGTTCTGAAATGAGATATCCTTTGGCTTAAGTGGAAGAAAATGCCTGACAGAATTGATAATAGACCAAAGAAAATTGAGGGAGTTTTTCAGTGAAGTAATGCTAGGATTACATAGAAAAGAGCAATTTATTAGCTCAAGATTGGCCACAGTTGGGACCAGAATTGGCAGCTGCTTTTGTACTGTTATTGGGGGGAATATCAAAGATCTCATTTTGCTAGAAATATTCTCAACTAACCTCTGTGTTTTCTTAAGTTACTTTTGTCCTTTTTAAGAATCAGAATGTTGCTAATAAGCAATTAGCAAATGCACCACATTTGTGGCTAACACTGTTGCTACCACCAAGGATAGCAAAATATAACCTTAGTTAACTGAGAAATAAAGGAGGATGGACTCATATCCAAGTTCCATGACACTGGTAAAGGAGAGTATGAGTAGCAGAGACATTAATCATTACTAGAAGAAATTGAAAGAAACCACCTAAAAGAGATATAGAGGGATGCACAATACAGATGTTGCCTGTGTCAAACTTAAAATTGAGTCAATTCAAGAAAACACTGATTGCAGTTACGTTGGAATTACATGTATTTAAATAAGGCCTTGTAGTATAATCTTTCACTGAATGTTCTGCTTTTTATTTGCAACACTTACCAGGGCTTATAATGATATATTTGTAGGTGTTATTTCTTAAAAATTGTCCCATCCCCAAATAACACACATAAACATATACACATCACATGCCAATACCTACATACATGAACTCTTTTGAGTCTTATTTCTTTACAACTTTGCTGCCAGCCTCTAACTTAGGAGTTGACACATCACAGTTGCTCAGTGAATATTTATTGAATGAATGAATAAAGGTAATCCTAAATTGTATTTAAGAGAGTTGGCTAATCTGTGAGGCCTTTGTTTGATGTTATCTGCTGTCACTTAAATGATTTAATCATGACAAGTAAAATGTAGTATCCACTGTGGAAGAAATAGAGTAATAGCCATGCTATAGTAAAATTTAAGACCACTTTTTAAAAAAATGTTTATTAGTTTATATTTGCTTTACAGTGTTGTATTAGCTTCGGCTGTACAGCAGAGTGACTCAGTTATATGTATACATACATCCTCTTTTCTAGATTTCTTTCCCATTTAGGTCATCACAGAGTACTGAGTAGAGTTCCCTGTGCTATACAGTAGGTTCTCATTAGTTATTTATTTTATAAATAGTAGTATATAATACTAATATGTCAATACCAATCACACAGTAGGCCCATTTTTAAATGCCATGAGCTTAAATGTAAATAGCTGCTAAGGGCTAACGTAGCCAGTCTTGGATTGAATAAATTTAACTATGTAAATCATAAGTAATTATTGCTTGTGTGATACCATGGCTTTTATGAAAACAAGATTCTCTAAGTTGAATAAGACTTTCTTAATTGCATTAAATATCCTTGTGTGAGCCATCAGCAGTGGGTACAGGGTCAGAATCCAGAACCACTGAGGTGTTGGCTTGAGCTCTAAGGGCTACTTCAAACTCTCTCACGTGCTCTTGATTAAAGATGTATATGCTGAAAGCCAGCAATATGTGGAAAAGAAACTTCTGCTCAGTGATTATTTACTTTGGGCTAAAAATGAATACCGCAGCTGGATTCTTTCTACATCTTTTTTTTTTCTTTCTTTCTCTCTCTCTCATTTTGGCCACTGCTTTTGAGAATAAAGACATTGAATTGTTAAAGAGTGTTGTGGAAATTTAAATTTGACTTTTTTCTGCTTTAAAATTCCATAGGCTATCCATAGTTCCTTTGCTTTCCTCCCATGTGAGGAAGTCTTTGACCCATGACAGGAAAGGGACATCCTTAGGTCTCACTCAGCCTTCGACAAGAAAGATTCTCTCATGCCTCCTGCCACTAGAGCAATGAAAACATAATTTACTTTTGCAGCCCGAGTTAGAATTCTGCAAAAGTGAGCACAGCAATGCCTGGCCCATTGGAAGAAACTGAGTCAAATTTAAACCTTGACTTCCAAGCTCCAGGATCTGAACTTAACCAAACTCATTAGTGAAGATGATTTTTTTTCTCACCAAAACACATTTTATATCCATCCATATGTTATTTCTCCTTAGGAAGCTTAGAAAGCCAGCCTGGTTGAATCTGTACTAAATGACCTTGGCTAACAAGTGTTTTGCAGTTTAAAGGTCTATTTACCCAACTTGTTACTGTTATTTCTATATAAGGATTTTAGTGCACCACTGTGATACTGGGTTGAATTTTACAAAGCAAGCAACCACCACCACCACTGACAAACTGTAGGTGCATTTAAACTTCTGTTTCCTAGGTTAACTTTAGAAAACCTTTAAACCTTTTTGTATGGACAAAAAAAGCATTAATATGAATATATTATATTTAAATAAGCAAGTAATTTGACAGTGAATAAAAACACTTAGCATAATGTTAACCAAATGTTTTGATGCTTAAAATACAAACTAAACCTCACCACATTCCCCTTAAGAATATCAAATGGTGCATTGTTGGAGTGAGAAATGGCTTTGAAAACTAGCAAACTGAACTTCAACTGCAAAAAAAATTAAAAAAGGGCCACAGTAGTTAGTGGAAGAGTAACTCTGAAATAGGGGCCATCGTGATGGTCAACATTAGGCCAATCTGTGCTACCAGGGAAGCCCCTTGTATTTAAGTGGAACTTGCTAAGTGCATTTAAGCATTATTTTCCTTCATTTGTTCTTGATTTAAAAAGTACCGCAGCTGGATTCTTTCTACATCTTTTCTTTCTTCTCTCTCTCTCATTTTGGCCACTGCTTTTGAGAATAAAGACATTGAATTGTTAAAGAGTGTTGTGGAAATTTAAATTTGACTTTTTTCTGCTTTAAAATTCCATAGGCTATCCATAGTTCCTTTGCTTTCCTCCCATGTGAGGAAGTCTTTGACCCATGACAGGAAAGGGACATCCTTAGGTCTCACTCAGCCTTCGACAAGAAAGATTCTCTCATGCCTCCTGCCACTAGAGCAATGAAAACATAATTTACTTTTGCAGCCCGAGTTAGAATTCTGCAAAAGTGAGCACAGCAATGCCTGGCCCATTGGAAGAAACTGAGTCAAATTTAAACCTTGACTTCCAAGCTCCAGGATCTGAACTTAACCAAACTCATTAGTGAAGATGATTTTTTTTCTCACCAAAACACATTTTATATCCATCCATATGTTATTTCTCCTTAGGAAGCTTAGAAAGCCAGCCTGGTTGAATCTGTACTAAATGACCTTGGCTAACAAGTGTTTTGCAGTTTAAAGGTCTATTTACCCAACTTGTTACTGTTATTTCTATATAAGGATTTTAGTGCACCACTGTGATACTGGGTTGAATTTTACAAAGCAAGCAACCACCACCACCACTGACAAACTGTAGGTGCATTTAAACTTCTGTTTCCTAGGTTAACTTTAGAAAACCTTTAAACCTTTTTGTATGGACAAAAAAAGCATTAATATGAATATATTATATTTAAATAAGCAAGTAATTTGACAGTGAATAAAAACACTTAGCATAATGTTAACCAAATGTTTTGATGCTTAAAATACAAACTAAACCTCACCACATTCCCCTTAAGAATATCAAATGGTGCATTGTTGGAGTGAGAAATGGCTTTGAAAACTAGCAAACTGAACCTCAACTGCAAAAAAAATTAAAAAAGGGCCACAGTAGTTAGTGGAAGAGTAACTCTGAAATAGGGGCCATCGTGCTGGTCAACTTTAGGCCAATCTGTGCTACCAGGGAAGCCCCTTGTATTTAAGTGGAACTTGCTAAGTGCATTTAAGCATTATTTTCCTTCATTTGTTCTTGATATGTTTTTGGTGTCTGTTAAGACTAAAACTCTTCAGTAGATTATAGGTTGATTCAAAAATTTGTGTTAATATCAGGAATAAAGGCAATATTAATTATCATATAATCATGAATTAATATTTTAATTTTAATTCTCTTCTATTGTATGAAAAGAAGTCTGTTTCTTTTTTTGGGGGGTGAGGGGCTGTTCAAAGAAAGAATAAGAAATAGGGTTTGAAGCAGAAGCCACAATTACTCATAAATAAATATCTAAGCAGCTTGTAGCTCTATTTTATTTTCGGTCTAAAGAGGAGACAGGTTTGTTTTAGGATTTCTCACTTTAATGCCCTTTAAAAAACAGACAGTAAGTTGTTCCAGCCATCTTCTTAATGTATTCCAGTGCTGGAAATTATTGTCTAGTATACAAAACTATTCAGATAGTTTAATTCAATTATACTTCTGTAGTTGAAGATTGTTTTAATCCTTCGTAATAAGTACATGTTTGCCACTAATACATTTCCATTTGTTTTCATAAGTACTTACTGATACCAGATACTTTCCATCCCAAAATGCTTAGGTTATAATTAAATTTCCTAATGGTTAGTAAATAATCATAATGTGACAGTTTTGAAATAGAGGTTTCATAGGTTTTTCTTTTTTTAAATTTTGGCCTCTTTTATTGGTTGTTTGCTTAGTTATTTTCTTTTTTTTTTTTTTTCCATTTATGGATGTGCTATAATTTTTTTAATCTTTTTTAAATTAATTAATTAATTAATTTTTTTACATGTATGTTCCCAGATCATTCATATGCATATCCTTGGACCCTCCCCCCACCTGGTTCCCCCCCTCCCATCCCTCCAGACCATCGCTCCAAGTGGTTGTAGGTACTCCTATTCCCCTAGCACAATGACAATAGCTATCTTTTCCACACATGACAGTATAGGCTTCCATATTACTCCCTCCATGCCTCCCTCCCACTGTTCGGTCTCCACGATGTCTTTATGTCTATTCTCTGTTTTTTTCATACTTTCACTACATATGTTATCATGACCATCTTACTAGATCCCATATATATGAGTTAGTATACTATACTTGTCTTTCTCTTTTTGACTTACTTCACTTTTTATGATAGGTCTATCTTTAGTCTTTGGCCTGTGTGGGCCTCCAATTGCAGTAACCTCTCTCACTGCAGAGCACTGGCCCTGGGCGCACGTGCTTTGGACCAGCTTGCAATGGGACACACCAGCCCAGCCGCTCCACAGCATGTTGGATCTTCCCAGGTGAGGAATTGAACCAGTGCCCCTTGCACTGCAAGGCAGACTATCTACCCACTGGACCACCAAGGAAACCTGAAGTTTCATACTTTTTGAAGGGTACATATCTACGAAGGAGTAAGACTGATGTGCCATAATGCTTTTTTATCTGACAATATAGTGCTGCTCAATCTTTTAGTAGCTTTCAGCATGGGAATAAGCAAAATAATTGCAAAATAATTGAATGTCAACCACCACAGATTTAATTTGGGGACTTAGTCATGTACTTACAGAAAGTAATGCAGACCAGGTCATGTGTACATAAGTGTGTTAGACATTCCTAGCCAATTTTTATGATCAGAGTAGAAATTTGTCCTTCATTTAAGTTGCCCACTGACCCTGAGGAATGATAGAATCCGCAATAGAAAATTTTTACATGACTTGTTAGATGTTTTATAGGAAAAAAGGCAGTGCTATACATAGTTGCTATTTACCATTGATAATGTTATCCAGAAGGCTCATAAGGAAAAAACTAAAATGTATCTAAATAGTTTATGTATGTCATTATTACTAAAGAAGGTAAGGTAATTTTTCTTCAAATATGGTTCCTCTTTTATGAATCATTATGTATAAAAGTTTACTTCTTTACAGTTATTTGGCAAACGGAAGAATTCTGGTTCTTGTATTTGCATATTGTATGAATTGTGAATAATGTAAATATAAGTAATTTTAAAAAGAAGGAATTGGGGAATTATAACAAGAAAGCAGCTGAAAAATTGGCAGCATGAAAACTAGAAGTTTATATAACAAAGGTTTAAATAAAAAGAAGGACATTGGGTTATGTCTTTTTTTTTTCCCCCATACGTTCACTACATATGTTATCATGACCATCTTACTAGATCCCATATATATGAGTTAGTATACTATACTTGTCTTTCTCTTTTTGACTTACTTCACTTTTTATGATAGGTCTATCTTTAGTCTTTGGCCTGTGTGGGCCTCCAATTGCAGTAACCTCTCTCACTGCAGAGCACTGGCCCTGGGCGCACGTGCTTTGGACCAGCTTGCAATGGGACACACCAGCCCAGCCGCTCCACAGCATGTTGGATCTTCCCAGGTGAGGGATTGAACCAGTGCCCCTTGCACTGCAAGGCAGACTATCTACCCACTGGACCACCAAGGAAACCTGAAGTTTCATACTTTTTGAAGGGTACATATCTACGAAGGAGTAAGACTGATGTGCCATAATGCTTTTTTATCTGACAATATAGTGCTGCTCAATCTTTTAGTAGCTTTCAGCATGGGAATAAGCAAAATAATTGCAAAATAATTGAATGTCAACCACCACAGATTTAATTTGGGGACTTAGTCATGTACTTACAGAAAGTAATGCAGACCAGGTCATGTGTACATAAGTGTGTTAGACATTCCTAGCCAATTTTTATGATCAGAGTAGAAATTTGTCCTTCATTTAAGTTGCCCACTGACCCTGAGGAATGATAGAATCCGCAATAGAAAATTTTTACATGACTTGTTAGATGTTTTATAGGAAAAAAGGCAGTGCTATACATAGTTGCTATTTACCATTGATAATGTTATCCAGAAGGCTCATAAGGAAAAAACTAAAATGTATCTAAATAGTTTATGTATGTCATTATTACTAAAGAAGGTAAGGTAATTTTTCTTCAAATATGGTTCCTCTTTTATGAATCATTATGTATAAAAGTTTACTTCTTTACAGTTATTTGGCAAACGGAAGAATTCTGGTTCTTGTATTTGCATATTGTATGAATTGTGAATAATGTAAATATAAGTAATTTTAAAAAGAAGGAATTGGGGAATTATAACAAGAAAGCAGCTGAAAAATTGGCAGCATGAAAAACTAGAAGTTTATATAACAAAGGTTTATACAAAGACTGAAGGAAGACAGTAACGTGAGTCTGGCTTAGAATTGTACCTGTGTGATGTTTGGGAGAATGAAACAGATATGTAGATGGAGTTGCTGACAGATGCAAAGTGGGGTAAGAAAGAATCTATGCTTTTGAATCATAGAAATCAGGAAACTATTAAACTTCTTGGCAGACATGGTGGACATCAGTCATGGAATAAAATTTTTATTATCTATTAAAAAATAAAGCTATATGTAGCTTATTAAAATTATGTAGTAGGGAAATTTACATAAAATCTTGAAATTTTATGTTAAGTAAGATGTGGTAAAATGTGAGGAAATAAAAACTGGACAGCTACATGCAAAAAAATGAAGTTGGAACATTCCCTGATACCATACACAAAAATAAACTCAAAATGGATTAAGGACCTAAATGTTATACCAGAAACCATAAAACTTTTAGAGGACAATATAGGCAAAATACTCAATGACATAAATCAGAGCAAGATCTTCCATGACCCGACTACTAGAATAGCGGAACTAAAAACAAAAATGAACATGTGGGACCTAATGAAACTTAAAAGCTTTTGTACAACAAAAGAAATTACAAAAAAGGTGAACAGGCAACCCACCGAATGGGAGAAAATCATAGCAAATGAAACAATAGACAAAGAATTGATCTCTAAAATCTACAAGCGACTCAGACAACTCAGCACCAGAAAAGTGAACAACCCAATCAAAAAATAGGAACTTAACCTTAAGAGGCATCTCTCCAAAGAGGACATACAGATGGCCCAAACCACATGAAACAATGTTCAACTTTGCTTATTATTAGAGAAATACAAATCAAAACTACAATGAGATAGCACCTCACATCGGTTAGAATGGCTATCATCAACAAAACTACAGACAATAAATGCTGGAGAGGGTGGGGAGAAAAGGGAACACTCTTGCATTGCTGGTGGCAATGTAAGTTGATACAGGTGCTGTGGAAGACAGTATGGAGATTCCTTAAAAAACTAAAAATAGAAGCACCATGCGACCCAGCAGTCCCACTCTTAGGCTTATACCCTGATGAAATCAAAACTGAAAGAGGCAACTGTACCCCAGTGTTCATTGCAGCTTTCTGTACAATAGCTAGAACATGGAAGCAACCTAGATGTCCACCGATGAGTGAATGCATAAAAAAACTCTTGTACATGTATATAATGGAGTACTTCTTAGCTGTAGAAAGAAATGCAGAAGAATCAGCCCTAATGAGGTGGCTGGATCTAGAACCTATCATAAAAAGTGAAGTCAGTCAGAAAGGGAAAGACAAGTACAGTATACTAACACATATATATGGAATCTAGTAAGATGGTAATGATAACACATGCAGTGAAGTGATGGAAAAACAGACATAGAGAACTGACGTATGGACATTGTGGGGAATGAACAGGGGTTGGGAGGCATAGAGGGAATAACATGGAAACCTATACTATCATATGTGAGAAAGATAGCGATTATCATTGCGCTATAGGAATAGGGGATCCTTCAGGGACATCGTGAGATGACCTGGAGGGATGAGACAGAGGGGACTGGGAGGAGGGTGGAGGAGGGATAGGGGCCATGGGTATACATATGACTAATCTGGGATTATGCATACCTGCAAACAACAAAATACTGTAAAAGAAAAAAAAAAAAAAACTTAAAAAAAATGTGCTGGAGAAGACTTTTTTGGCGGGGGAAGGGTGGCGGGCGGGCCACTTCTATTGGTCTTTCATTTATATATTTTCATCCATCTTTGTCCTTTGGCCCATGAGGGCCTCCCATTGCAGTGGCCTCTGTTGTCACAGAGCACCAGCTCTGGGCATGTGTGCTCCAGAGCTTCGGCTCGGTAATTGGACACATCAGTCCAGCCGCTCCGCAGCATGTGGGATCTTCCCAGGCCAGGGATCAAACCAGCGGTCCTTGCTCTGCAAAGCTGTGTCCTTACCCACTGGACCACCAGGGAAGCCCTGAAGAAGACTCTTAAGAGTCCTTCAACTATAAGGAGATCAAACCAGTCAATCCTAAAGGAAATCAACCCTGTATATTAACTGGAAGGACTGATGCTGAAGCTCCAAAACTTTGGCCACCTGATGTGGAGAACCAATTCATTGGAAAAGACCCTGATGCTGGGAAAAATTGAGGATTGGATGAGAAGGGGCAAGGGGCAAGAAAAGGTGAGATGGTTGGATAGCATCACTGATTCAGTAGGACTGAGTTTGAGCAAAGGAAATAGTGAAGGACAGGGAAGCCTGGTGTGCTGAAGTCCATGGGGTTAGCAGTCACACATGACTTAGCAACTGAACAACAACAATGTTTAAATCAAATTTTAATATCTCCCTGAAAAACAATACATAAAGAAATCTCCCTTATAGGTGGCTGGATCTAGAGCCTATCATAAAAAGTGAACTCAGTCAGAAAGGGAAAGACAAGTACAGTATACTAACACATATATATGGAATCTAGTAAGATGGTAATGATAACACATGCAGTGAAGTGATGGAAAAACAGACATAGAGAACTGACGTATGGACATTGTGGGGAATGAACAGGGGTTGGGAGGCATAGAGGGAATAACATGGAAACCTATACTATCATATGTGAGAAAGATAGCGATTATCATTGCGCTATAGGAATAGGGGATCCTTCAGGGACATCGTGAGATGACCTGGAGGGATGAGACAGAGGGGACTGGGAGGAGGGTGGAGGAGGGATAGGGGCCATGGGTATACATATGACTAATCTGGGATTATGCATACCTGCAAACAACAAAATACTGTAAAAGAAAAAAAAAAAAAAACTTAAAAAAAATGTGCTGGAGAAGACTTTTTTGGCGGGGGAAGGGTGGCGGGCGGGCCACTTCTATTGGTCTTTCATTTATATATTTTCATCCATCTTTGTCCTTTGGCCCATGAGGGCCTCCCATTGCAGTGGCCTCTGTTGTCACAGAGCACCAGCTCTGGGCATGTGTGCTCCAGAGCTTGGCCGACTGGACACACCAGTCCAGCCGCTCCGCAGCATGTGGGATCTTCCCAGGCCAGGGATCAAACCAGCGGTCCTTGCTCTGCAAAGCTGTGTCCTTACCCACTGGACCACCAGGGAAGCCCTGAAGAAGACTCTTAAGAGTCCTTCAACTATAAGGAGATCAAACCAGTCAATCCTAAAGGAAATCAACCCTGTATATTAACTGGAAGGACTGATGCTGAAGCTCCAAAACTTTGGCCACCTGATGTGGAGAACCAATTCATTGGAAAAGACCCTGATGCTGGGAAAAATTGAGGATTGGATGAGAAGGGGCAAGGGGCAAGAAAAGGTGAGATGGTTGGATAGCATCACTGATTCAGTAGGACTGAGTTTGAGCAAAGGAAATAGTGAAGGACAGGGAAGCCTGGTGTGCTGAAGTCCATGGGGTTAGCAGTCACACATGACTTAGCAACTGAACAACAACAATGTTTAAATCAAATTTTAATATCTCCCTGAAAAACAATACATAAAGAAATCTCCCTTATAGGTGAGTCCTGTGAATATAACTTACTACTTGTGTTATCAGAGTCTCAATTGAAGCTTAGATTTTGTGGGTAACACAAATAAAACTATGCCTATCTAATGAACAGTAGAGCAGATAGTTCTCTTTAAAAAAAAATTTTGGGGGACTTCCCCTGGTTTTCCAGTGGGTAAGGACACTGCCTTGCAGTGCAAGGGGCACTGGTTCAATCCCTGGCCTGGGAAGATCCCACATGCCGTGGAGCGGCTGGAGTGATGTGTCCAATTACTGAGCCAGCGCTCTGGTGCTCATGCGCCCAGAGCTGGCGCTCTGCAACGACAGACGCCACCGCGATGGGAGGCCCACAGGAGCCAAAGAACAAGGATGAATGAAAATAGAGAAATGAAAGACCAATAGAGGTGGCCCACCCACTCTCCTCCCTCCCCAACCCGACTCCCGCCCAAAATAAATAAATAAATAAATCTTTAAAATTTTTTTTTTTCAAACTATTATGGACTTGTATTTTTTAAAAGCATAATAAAATTAATTACTAGATAAATGATCAAGTGCATAGATTTGACAGCTGTGTTGCATTCTTATTTACAAACATGTCTAAAATCTTGCCCTCAGTCTTATTTTGTCACAGTTTAGAGAAAGATTGTAGCCCACATACATTAGTTTTAATGCCACTGAGTTCAGAAAATGGAAAACCAAGAACTGTCTTGGAAAAGATTTTTTTTTAATCTTTTCCTGAAAATAACAACACACAAGAAAATCTGAGATTTTGTCAAAACTCAAACTACACCGGCATAATAATCTTGTAGTTTTTTGTAATTTTATACAAACATAACTGATAATTAGTACTGTTATTTCATTCTAAGTCTAAGTTTGTCATTGTTAATGGCCATAACGATTTTACTGAGCCCAAAAAGATTTTATGCGGATTGAATGAAGTGATTTATGTACAGTTAGTGCAGTGGATAGTAAATGGTAGCTATTACTACTATTGTTGAATTTGTTGCTTGTGGTTTCTGTCTCTTCCTGTCACATCTGAAATTTCTTTCTTAGTACTTCTAAGAATATCTGACAGTAAGTATTACTCCTCCCATGCATCTTTTTGAAGATTAGCATTTTAGCAAATGCCTAGTGAGTATTTGTTTCCATAGAGAATTCCAAATTCTCCATGCAATCCAAATCTCTGTCTACCAGAGATTTACACAATTGCTAAAGGATCTTGAATTCTTTGGGGCTCAGCTTTTTGAATGACTCAGTATGAGTATCAGATTTAGCAGCATTCCTTCCAGAACACAGAGATGGGTGACACTCTATGATCTATTTTTTCAACCAAGTGTACGCTGCAACACAAATTATGAAAATTCCTTTGGAACTTTGAGAGTTCACACTACCTCAAGGGCATAATGAGGGGCATTTCAGGTCACTGTAGGCTGTAGTTTCATACTGATGTGCTTCTCTAATGCTATACTAAGCTGTGTTGAGTTAACATTTAAGATAACCCTTCTTTAAAAGAGCCGATTACAACCCTGGATACCACTTAAAGGGTCAGCAAGAAGGTTGCCATAGGTGATCCTACAGAAGATTATCTCAGATTGGTCCAGTGAGAAAGGTTAGCAAGTCATGGGAGACCCTTCAAAAGTAACTGTTGGATGTCTCTTGCTGAGAACCCTGGATCACACAAGTAACCATCCCAACTGATAGAGCTACCATTCCTGATTGCTGATGAATCCTTTCAAAAAGCTGTCAATGCTAAGTGAACCTGGCAGACAGTGTCTCTAAAGATTCTCCTCCCCTGTGCTCTCATAGGGCTGTCCCTGCAACACTTAGCCCATAGCCTTGTGATCCGGTAGAATCTCTCAGATCTGAGGCTTCATATTCTTCATTTCTAGATCATCAACACTTAGCCCTAGGGCTAAGACATAGTGGAAAACAAATGAACATTTAACCGGGGAGAGAAGGAAGGAAGAAATGAGAGGAGGGGAGAAAAGAAAGAAAGAAGTAAATTAGCGATGGGAGCGCCTACTGAGATTAGAAAATAGATGGCCAGGTTGGAAGAATTTCAAGATCAAAGAATCCTTTTCCTGTCACTGTTACTCTCAAGGGTTATGTGTGTGGAGTATGGCCCAGGCTACAGGTTGCTAAAGATGATTGGCTGAAATGGAGAAAAACACATTACAATGTTGACTTTTAAAATAAGTAGCTCAGTGTGAAGAAAAAATATTATTCACTAATCAATCTCATAGTGCTGGAAATCCAGAACATTTTGGATATATATAGGACATTTAAATTGTATTTTTTCTCATCTTCTTGGTAAATGACTTGAGTTGGAAATTTTTAAAGAAACGTTTTGAAAATTTTGAAATGACAAACTAGGATCAGATACTGAAAATGACTTATCTTGCATCTGATTGATCTGGGAACATACATGTACAAAAATAAATAAATAAATAAATAAAAAATTAAAAAAATGAGTAATCTTTTGTTCTTGTAGAAGAGACATATTGTGGCACTAAGTTGTCAAGACTGTTTTATATAGGAAAAAAGATTCAGGCTCATACTCTATAAATTTATGTGTGGCTACAAAGTATGGAAAGATCAAAGAGAATTCATGCTTATAAGAGAAACCAACAAAAATAAAAGGATGCAGTAAAACGTGATAAATGTAGAAGTTATTTTAAAGTTCAGCCAAGGTGCATGTCATGCCTAGAGCCTGAAAGAACTGAAGTCTTCAACGATATTTCCAAGATACTTCAGAGCATTACAAAGTATGGACTTCACTAAAACAAACATATCTTGAATTCATAATACTGATAGTGTTGTGATAACACACAAAAGGCACTTTAGACCATGTAGGAGGGCAAAAGACCCTTTTAGGACTCTCAATATGCTCAGGCAGTCACTGCAAAAGTTGTAAAATTCTGTTGATTAGGGCCTTGACTCACCTCCAAATTGATTTGATGGCTGATTGTGACCTAGAGCCATTTATCAGGAGAAAGCAAGACAGATAATGGAAAACAAATGAACATTTAACCGGGGAGAGAAGGAAGGAAGAAATGAGAGGAGGGGAGAAAAGAAAGAAAGAAGTAAATTAGCGATGGGAGCGCCTACTGAGATTAGAAAATAGATGGCCAGGTTGGAAGAATTTCAAGATCAAAGAATCCTTTTCCTGTCACTGTTACTCTCAAGGGTTATGTGTGTGGAGTATGGCCCAGGCTACAGGTTGCTAAAGATGATTGGCTGAAATGGAGAAAAACACATTACAATGTTGACTTTTAAAATAAGTAGCTCAGTGTGAAGAAAAAATATTATTCACTAATGAATCTCATAGTGCTGGAAATGCAGAAAATTTTGGATACATATAGGACATTTAAATTGTATTTTTTCTCATCTTCTTGGTAAATGACTTGAGTTGGAAATTTTTAAAGAAACGTTTTGAAAATTTTGAAACGGCAAACTAGGATCAGATACTGAAAATGACTTATCTTGCATCTGATTGATCTGGGAACATACATGTACAAAAATAAATAAATAAATAAATAAAAAAATTAAAAAAAAAATGAGTTATCTTTTGTTCTTGTAGAAGAGACATATTGTGGCACTAAGTTGTCAAGGCTGTTTTATATAGGAAAAAAGATTCAGGCTCATACTCTATAAATTTATGTGTGGCTACAAAGTATGGAAAGATCAAAGAGAATTCATGCTTATAAGAGAAACCAACAAAAATAAAAGGATGCAGTAAAACGTGATAAATGTAGAAGTTATTTTAAAGTTCAGCCAAGGTGCATGTCATGCCTAGAGCCTGAAAGAACTGAAGTCTTCAACGATATTTCCAAGATACTTCAGAGCATTACAAAGTATGGACTTCACTAAAACAAACATATCTTGAATTCATAATACTGATAGTGTTGTGATAACACACAAAAGGCACTTTAGACCATGTAGGAGGGCAAAAGACCCTTTTAGGACTCTCAATATGCTCAGGCAGTCACTGCAAAAGTTGTAAAATTCTGTTGATTAGGGCCTTGACTCACCTCCAAATTGATTTGATGGCTGATTGTGACCTAGAGCCATTTATCAGGAGAAAGCAAGACAGATAATGAGAATGTATCTAAGGAAAGGATGGAGCTTGTAAAATGTTGGTTTTGCAGGATCATGAAGTTCTGTTGGTGTCAAATGTGTTGGCTGAGAAAACATATAATTCTGATTTTTACCCTTTAAGAGACTAGCTTGAGAAATACTGCAATATATATGTATATATATATATATATATATTTTTTAATGATAAGACAATATTAATTGCTCATTAATCAAACGGTCCAATATCCTTACCCACTGGACCACTGGGGAAGCACCCCTGAGACTTCTTTTAAAAATAAATTTGCTAATAGCAGAGGGAGGACACATGAATAAAATAGCTAAGTACATTTCTTAGGATGCACTTTCAAAAAATTATTTTTACTATTAAATTTCATACATTTAAGCAGTATTAAAAGATGTTTTAAGGTCATAACTGTATATGTGTGCCTGCTTAAGTCGCTTATGTCCTGTCTGACTCATTGTGACCCTGTGGGTACTATAGCCTGCCAGGCTCTTCTGTCCATGGGATTTTCCAGGCAAGAATACTGAAGTAGGTTGCCGTGCCCTCCTGCAGGGGTCTTCCCGACCCAGGGATCAGACCTGCATCTGTTATGTCTCCTGCATTGGTAGGAGGGTTCTTTACCCTTAGTGCCACCTGGTCACCTGGAAAGCCCCCCAAATGCACACACACACACACACACACATACACTCAGACACATATATCTGCATGCATATACGTACATACATATATATATATATATATATGCATATATATATAACTATGGGCTTTCCAGGTGGCGCTAGTAGTAGTGAATTCTGCCAGCCAATGCAAGAGACATAGAAACTCAGGTCCATTCCTTGGGTTGGGAAGATCCCCTGGAGGTAAGCATGGAGAGTAACTTGGCGGTCTATAGTCCACAGGGTTGCAAACAGTCAGGCGCAACTGAAATGGACTTCACAAAAACAAACATATCTTGAATTCATAATACTGATAGTGTTGTGATAACACACAAAAGGCACTTTAGACCATGTAGGAGGGCAAAGGACCCTTTTAGGACTCTCAACATACCCAGGCAGTCACTGCAAAAGTTGTAAAATTCTGTTGATTAGGGCCTTGACTCACCTCCCAATTGATTTGATGGCTGATTGTGACCTAGAGCCATTTATCAGGAGAAAGCAAGACAGATAATGAGAATGTATCTAAGGAAAGGATGGAGCTTGTAAAATGTTGGTTTTGCAGGATCATGAAGTTCCGTTGGTGTCAAATGTGTTGGCTGAGAAAACATATAATTCTGATTTTTACCCTTTAAGAGACTAGCTTGAGAAATACTGCAATACATATGTATATATAGATATATTTTTTTTTTAATGATAAGACAATATTAATTGCTCATTAATCAAACGGTCCAATATCCTTGCTCATTAATCAAACGGTCCAATATCCTTACCCACTGGACCACCGGGGAAGCACCCCTGAGACTTCTTTTAAAAATAAATTTGCTAATAGCAGAGGGAGGACACATGAATAAAATAGCTAAGTACATTTCTTAGGATGCACTTTCAAAAAATTATTTTTACTATTAAATTTCATACATTTAAGCAGTATTAAAAGATGTTTTAAGGTCATAACTGTATATGTGTGCCTGCTTAAGTCGCTTATGTCCTGTCTGACTCATTGTGACCCTGTGGGTACTATAGCCTGCCAGGCTCTTCTGTCCATGGGATTTTCCAGGCAAGAATACTGAAGTAGGTTGCCGTGCCCTCCTGCAGGGGTCTTCCCGACCCAGGGATCAGACCTGCATCTGTTATGTCTCCTGCATTGGTAGGAGGGTTCTTTACCCTTAGTGCCACCTGGTCACCTGGAAAGCCCCCCAAATGCACACACACACACACACATACACTCAGACACATATATCTGCATGCATATACGTACATACATATATATATATATATGTATATATATATAACTATGGGCTTTCCAGGTGGCGCTAGTAGTAGTGAATTCTGCCAGCCAATGCAAGAGACATAGAAACTCAGGTCCATTCCTTGGGTTGGGAAGATCCCCTGGAGGTAAGCATGGAGAGTAACTTGGCGGTCTATAGTCCACAGGGTTGCAAACAGTCAGGCGCAACTGAAATGGCTCAGTGTTCATGTACATATATATTTGTGCTTTGATCCTTCATTCTATTTGTTCCTCTTTTGACTCTCTTCTCTCTTCCATTCTGTACATATAAGCTCTTTCTTTATACAGCCACAGTGCCAGCATGTTTTCCAAAATATTTCTCTTCATCCTGTTTGCTCTCAGCTAGTTCATCTTATCAGACAATAGCACCTCAGTGCAATGTTATCTCATAGGACCTTGCATGGCAAAGAACTATTATGTCCACTCAATTCTAGTTCCTAGTCAGATAGTTAAAGAAGAGACATTTATTTTTTGCTGTGGACAATTCTGAGAAAGGTAAAATGTATCCTTGGACTCCTATCTACTCTTCCTACTTTCCACTTAAATTACCATGGTTTGCACATGGTGAACGTGACATAAAATTTACTGAATGTTAACAGGTTTGGCTATTTTTTTGTTTCTATTTTGTTTCTTTCTTTGTTTCAGCACTCTGTCAGACAGTATCTTCCTTCTTGAGACCTCCATGACTCAGTGGAAATTGGGACTATATTTTTATGTTTTTTTTAATTTAGCAGTCTAGTCAGTGTATATCTTTCTCTTTCTTAAAACCCTGCTCTTCAGGGATTTTTGCCCTTCTTGATTCACTTCTGCTCTCTGGAGCCATGTATCTTACATCCTTCATTGCTACACTGCATGTACTATACCATTAGATTTTATCTCTTGGTGGAAGAGGAAGTCATAAATTGCTTCATTGAAAGGTACTAATGACAAATAATGATCAACCATCTCTGATGCCTCTTACTTTTACTTCTCTTAGCTTCTCCCGAGTAGATAGATCCATCGATATATCTCCTATCTATCAACTGGAGCTTAATACATGCTCCAGCTTCCATACTGTCCTGTTTTACGTTAGACATTATTTTCAATTTTCTGTATCCAGCAGTTGAAAGCTAACATTTGTGGAGTACCATCAAAAAGTCATCACTGAAACCTAAAAGGAAGGGGTTTTACTATTTGTATACACAGATGGAAATATGAGATAGATTGTTTAACTTGCCATGATATAGGTAACATTTATGTATTGGCTCAGAAGTAATCCATTACAAACACATGGACTCTGATGCCCTAGCTATTGTAAGATGAATTGCCTAATGACACATTAGAACTGGGGTACAGCCATGCATGTTGTCCCAAATTATATTTGTTTTACACTACACCTGATCGCCATGTTTATCCAAGTCAGAAAATTCAACTGGCTTTAAGATAGACTGTACGGAGTTTAAAATTAAGATTTTGGCTAGATATTTTGATTTTTCCAGTTCAGCTTTAGAGTTAAAGAGCAAACTTGGTAACTGGGCCATTTCTTTAAAAAAAAAAAATAATGAAGCATAGTTGATTTATAATGATTTATAATGTGTTACTTTCTACTATAAAGTGATTCATTTATACATGCATATATAAATACATCCTTTTTATATTATTTTCCACTGTAGTTTAGGATATTGAATATAGTTTCCTGTGTTATACAGTAGGATGTTGTTGCTTATCCATTCTATATATATATATAATAGTTTACATCTGCTAATTCCAAACTCCCAATCTGTCCCTCCTCCACCCACATCCCCCTAATCTGTTCTCTATGTCTGAGTCTGTTTCTGTTTTGTAAGTTAATTTGTGTCATTTTTTCATATTTCTTATGTAAGTGATGTCATATGATATTTGTCTTTTTTCTTTCTGACTTACTTTACTTAGTATAATAATCTGTAGGTTCATCCATGTTACCACCATTGGCAATATTTCATTCTTTTTTTGTGACAGTGATATATACACTACATCTTTTTTATCCATTCATCTGTTGAGGGACATTTAGGTTGTTTGCATGTCTTGGCTATTATAAAGAGTAAGCAGCTTATTTCTTAATCTTGAGAGACTAAGAGAGAGCCAGTCATCTCTCAAACTCCATTCCATAATTTACACCATAATTTATAGTTCAGACTGATGATTGTGGTCCTATTGCCCATGGATAGATAACAATTACATACCAATTTGCAAATACCTGAATATTAATTGCAAGAATGCTCTTCTTCATTTTTACCTCACTCATCCTATTGGACTTTTATTAGCAGATGCCTTTGTTTTACAGTGGCCTACCATATTGCCACTCTTTCTTTGGCTAGAGCAGCCAACTGATCTCTGACACTGGACACAAACCTTGATACAGGACCTTGTTTCCTTTTTTCTCTTCATGAAAATCTTTGACTGCCTCTCACACAGCTTAAATTATAGTTTTAATGGTTTAGAATAGTACCCATTAAGGCACTCTACTAAGGCCTTGTCCAATCAGAGAAATAGAGTTGTTTTTTGTTTTTTGTTTTTTTTTTTTTTAATTTTTGGCCTCTTTTATTGGCTTTTTATTTATTCTCATTCATCTTTATTTTCTGGCCTGTGTAGGCCTCTCACTACAGCGGTCCCTCCCACAGCAGAGCACTGGCTCTGGGCGCACATGCTCCAGAGTGCTGGCTGGCAACCGGGCACCCTGGTCTAACTACTCCATGGCATGCAGGATCTTCCTGGGCCAGGGATCGAACTGGTGCCCCTTGCACTGCAAGGCGGACTCCTTACCCACTGGACCACCAGGGAAGTCCAGAAATAGAGTTCATTGGCAGAGATTTTCAATAACAATAGTGTACCAAGTTTGGAACTGATTCAGTTGCTGTTAGTCACTATTATATGCATGTTTATGTGTTCCTAATTTTGGTACTCTTCTATATGATCTTTAAGTTTGCTTCTTTTCTCCCTTGCCCTTGTAAATTTAGAGGTTTCTTCTGCTGGAGGCAAGTTGATAGGAAATTGTTTTTCTTGAACTTATTTTCTTGAGGGTCTTCTAAATTGGTTTTTACAGTATCTTCAGTGTATGATGACATGAAAGTTTTCTAGACAAATTAATGTTTGGTTTTATGCAGCAAATAATATTTATAATTATTATTTAGAATTCTAAACTCATATAAAACATAATTAATATTTATTGTATTGTTTAGAATTCTGTTAAAAAATAAGATTATTTGATATAGTAAATAAATAAAGTATATGATGGGTTTTAAAAAACTTGTCTTAACTGAGAGACTAAGAGAGCCAGTCATCTCTCAAACTCCATTCCATAATTTACACCATAATTTATAGCTCAGACTGATGATTGTGGTCCTATTGCCCATGGATAGATAACAATTACATACCAATTTGCAAATACCTGAGTATTAATTGCAAGAATGCTCTTCTTCATTTTTACCTCACTCATCCTATTGGACTTTTATTAGCAGATGCCTTTGTTTTACAGTGGCCTACCATATTGCCACTCTTTCTTTGGCTGGAGCAGCCAACTGGTCTCTGACACTGGACACAAACCTTGATACAGGACCTTGTTTCCTTTTTTCTCTTCATGAAAATCTTTGACTGCCTCTCACACAGCTTAAATTATAGTTTTAATGGTTTAGAATAGTACCCATTAAGGCACTCTACTAAGGCCTTGTCCAATCAGAGAAATAGAGTTGTTTTTTGTTTTTTGTTTTTTTTTTTTTAAATTTTTGGCCTCTTTTATTGGCTTTTTATTTATTCTCATTCATCTTTATTTTCTGGCCTGTGTAGGCCTCTCACTACAGCGGTCCCTCCCACAGCAGAGCACTGGCTCTGGGCGCACATGCTCCAGAGTGCTGGCTGGCAACCGGGCACCCTGGTCTAACTACTCCATGGCATGCAGGATCTTCCTGGGCCAGGGATCGAACTGGTGCCCCTTGCACTGCAAGGCGGACTCCTTACCCACTGGACCACCAGGGAAGTCCAGAAATAGAGTTCATTGGCAGAGATTTTCAATAACAATAGTGTACCAAGTTTGGAACTGATTCAGTTGCTGTTAGTCACTATTATATGCATGTTTATGTGTTCCTAATTTTGGTACTCTTCTATATGATCTTTAAGTTTGCTTCTTTTCTTCCTTGCCCTTGTAAATTTGGAGGTTTCTTCTGCTGGAGGCAAGTTGATAGGAAATTGTTTTTCTTGAACTTATTTTCTTGAGGGTCTTCTAAATTGGTTTTTACAGTATCTTCAGTGTATGATGACATGAAAGTTTTCTAGACAAATTAATGTTTGGTTTTATGCAGCAAATAATATTTATAATTATTATTTAGAATTCTAAACTCATATAAAACATAATTAATATTTATTGTATTGTTTAGAATTCTGTTAAAAAATAAGATTATTTGATATAGTAAATAAATAAAGTATATGATGGGTTTTAGAAAGAAAAACTTGTAGAATAAAAATTAATTTTAAAATATTATTCTTTGAGTAGAGGAAAAATGTTGGTGGGATTTTTGTTAGTCATTTCTGTATGATTGTAGGAGGGCTAAATATTCCATAAAAATTGTTCTACTAAGTCTCTAACTGGGTTGTATTTTTCCTTTGAAGATGCATATCATGTTAAACATGTTATCTCTTATGTGAGACAGCTAAAGGGAGTCATCCATAAATGCATATCTGCCTTGCTTAATTGGATTTTCAACATGTTGTTTTTAGAGCCCCAGTGACTCTCTTGCATGGTGCCTATAAATTGTTTGTCTCATATAATGCATATTTATATTATGTGTTGTTTAAAAGATAAAAAAATTGCTTTTATATCCCTATGTTAAAAAAAAATGTATGGACTGTGCAATATGAAAGCTATGGGTTATGGGTTATGAGATGGCATGTCAAATTGCAATGCCTTTTTCCCAGGGAAAATGCATGGAATGCTTCCCAGGACTTTTTGTACCCTTTGAGATTCAATGTGAGATGGTTTCCCTGCCCCCACAATCTTATTTTGTTTGCTGCAGTTATTTGTGTGTGATAAAAGTATCAGTTCATGAAGCATACTCATATTGAAAAGTATATAAACAAGTATCTATTTACTTTGAATATGCCTTGAGCAGAATTAAGTAAGAACAGCCCAAAGATGAGTAAATCCAAAATTAAATAGAAGTTTTGGAAAGGACAATTTTAAATAAATCCTCAGGGAATATCTGTTCAATATTTATGCATTGAAAATGGAGAATTTGCTGCATAAAAGTCTTGGTTTCATTAAGTCCTTTTATCAACCATGAAAACATGACATTTTCAAAAAGTATCACAAATACGTTGTTGTTTAGTCAGTAAGTCCAGTTCAACTCTTGTGACCACATGGGCTGTAGTTGGCCAGGCTCCTCTGTCCATGGCATGTTATAGTTAATGAATATTAATAATGTTAAAAAATGCTGGATAATAAGATTTTATTTACCTACTATCTTTCACATTCATAGAATTAAAACAAAACAAAACTGATTTCTCCAAGGGAAATTTTTTTTATGTATCCATGCAAATGTTATATTATAGAATTATTCTTTGAGGAGAGGAAAAATGTTGGTGGGATTTTTGTTAGTCATTTCTGTATGATTGTAGGAGGGCTAAATATTCCATAAAAATTGTTCTACTAAGTCTCTAACTGGGTTGTATTTTTCCTTTGAAGATGCATATCATGTTAAACATGTTATCTCTTATGTGAGACAGCTAAAGGGAGTCATCCATAAATGCATATCTGCCTTGCTTAATTGGATTTTCAACATGTTGTTTTTAGAGCCCCAGTGACTCTCTTGCATGGTGCCTATAAATTGTTTGTCTCATATAATGCATATTTATATTATGTGTTGTTTAAAAGATAAAAAAATTGCTTTTATATCCCTATGCTAAAAAAAAAAAATGTATGGACTGTGCAATATGAAAGCTATGGGTTATGGGTTATGAGATGGCATGTCAAATTGCAATGCCTTTTTCCCAGGGAAAATGCATGGAATGCTTCCCAGGACTTTTTGTACCCTTTGAGATTCAATGTGAGATAGTTTCCCTGCCCCCACAATCTTATTTTGTTTGCTGCAGTTATTTGTGTGTGATAAAAGTATCAGTTCATGAAGCATACTCATATTGAAAAGTATATAAACAAGTATCTATTTACTTTGAATATGCCTTGAGCAGAATTAAGTAAGAACAGCCCAAAGATGAGTAAATCCAAAATTAAATAGAAGTTTTGGAAAGGACAATTTTAAATAAATCCTCAGGGAATATCTGTTCAATATTTATGCATTGAAAATGGAGAATTTGCTGCATAAAAGTCTTGGTTTCATTAAGTCCTTTTATCAACCATGAAAATATGACATTTTCAAAAAGTATCACAAATACGTTGTTGTTTAGTCAGTAAGTCCAGTTCAACTCTTGTGACCACATGGGCTGTAGTTGGCCAGGCTCCTCTGTCCATGGCATGTTATAGTTAATGAATATTAATAATGTTAAAAAATGCTGGATAATAAGATTTTATTTACCTACTATCTTTCACATTCATAGAATTAAAACAAAACAAAACTGATTTCTCCAAGGGAATTTTTTTTTTTTATGTATCCATGCAAATGTTATATTATAGAATTATATCTTAAAGACAAGTTGTATTTTAAAGTTTTCAGTAGTCTAATTCTGTGGTACAAATCATACTCTTTAAATGATAAGCATTTTCTATGGCAGAAGCTGATCACATGTGTGCTATCTGTGCTCAGTCACAGGACATAATAAGGAAAGTACATTTTCTGTAGAGTATAACATGTCTCAATGAGGATAAACCAAAAAATTTCTCTTAATAAAAGTAGTGACTGTAAAGACGTCGCCCTCCATCCAGACAATATGGTGCCTATATCCATGGTATGATAGAAGGCTTCTCTGAAGAGTCTAGAAAAATACATCTCTATGGGCGAACATTTACAATCATTCTCTTACTTAAAAATTAATTCCCAAGTTCTGAATTTACAGTGTTTCTTGTTATTTTGAATTTGATTCTTATTTTTGATGTTTTGAATGCTTATTCTAAAAGAGTTCCCATGTTGTCCTTATCCTGATACCCACATGTCAGTAATTACTATAATCTTGGATTTTCAGGCTACAGGTCTGTCTTTTGGAAAAGATTCTTATCAAATTAGTTTACTTTAACTGTTATATACACAGCATCAGTGCCACTGTTTACCCCCACCTCAGTTATTCTGACCTTGGCTTAGTAAAACAGTTATTAGAAACAGAAACAAACAAGCTCAAAGAAACTGATGTGTCCGTAGTAGTGTGCTAAACGAATAGCCATGATGAATTTGAAGTTTCAGGACTGGATTGTATCTATACTGTCAGTCAAATATTGATTGATTTTCTCAATGTTCTGGTGTTGAGTATACATAGAGGTAAAGTAAATATAAACATATATTTTGTACTCAATAAACTTATAATATAGTGAGAAACATAAAAAGTCAACTGGTGAATACTGGAAAACAGATTTCAAAAGAGAAAGGGGACATTTTGAGATCAGTTTAAAGTCTGTTGAAGTAAGTGTGTCTAGGAGACCTTGCATAAGGGATTGTAATTCATAGATATTAAACATCATGGTCCAGTTAACTCTTGTACACAAGTTGCCCATCCTCTGTCCATGGCATGTTATAGTTAATGAATATTAATAATGTTAAAAATGCTGGATAATAAATTTTATTTACCTACTATCTTTCACATTCATAGAATTAAAACAAAACAAAACTGATTTCTCCAAGGGAATTTTTTTTTTTTATGTATCCATGCAAATGTTATATTATAGAATTATATCTTAAAGACAAGTTGTATTTTAAAGTTTTCAGTAGTCTAATTCTGTGGTACAAATCATACTCTTTAAATGATAAGCATTTTCTATGGCAGAAGCTGATCACATGTGTGCTATCTGTGCTCAGTCACAGGACATAATAAGGAAAGTACATTTTCTGTAAAGTATAACATGTCTCAATGAGGATAAACCAAAAAATTTCTCTTAATAAAAGTAGTGACTGTAAAGACGTCGCCCTCCATTCAGACAATATGGTGCCTATATCCATGGTATGATAGAAGGCTTCTCTGAAGAGTCTAGAAAAATACATCTCTATGGGCGAACATTTACAATCATTCTCTTACTTAAAAATTAATTCCCAAGCTCTGAATTTACAGTGTTTCTTGTTATTTTGAATTTGATTCTTATTTTTGATGTTTTGATTGCTTATTCTAAAAGAGTTCCCATGTTGTCCTTATCCTGATACCCACATGTCAGTAATTACTATAATCTTGGATTTTCAGGCTATAGGTCTGTCTTTTGGAAAAGATTCTTATCAAATTAGTTTACTTTAACTGTTATATACACAGCATCAGTGCCACTGTTTACCCCCACCTCAGTTATTCTGACCTGGGCTTAGTAAAACAGTTATTAGAAACAGAAACAAACAAGCTCAAAGAAACTGATGTGTCCGTAGTAGTGTGCTAAACGAATAGCCATGATGAATTTGAAGTTTCAGGACTGGATTGTATCTATACTGTCAGTCAAATATTGATTGATTTTCTCAATGTTCTGGTGTTGAGTATACATAGAGGTAAAGTAAATATAAACATATATTTTGTACTCAATAAACTTATAATATAGTGAGAAACATAAAAAGTCAACTGGTGAATACTGGAAAACAGATTTCAAAAGAGAAAGGGGACATTTTGAGATCAGTTTAAAGTCTGTTGAAGTAAGTGTGTCTAGGAGACCTTGCATAAGGGATTGTAATTCATAGATATTAAACATCATGGAATAATTGGATCAGAAATTTAAATAGTCATTCTTACATGTATATAATATAAAAGCACTGGAATAAAAAAAAAATCAGTGATAATTTATAAAGTGGAAAAAAAGTCTCAATATCAGATGTTAGAAAAAACAATTCATGTTTTCAATAAAATATGGTTATTGTCCAGTTGTATTTTGTTCAAGTTCTTTATCTTAGTGTAGAGTGTTTGCAGAACAGCAATATGTTTGTTTTTCTCAGATTCTGATTACATTTACCTTTCCCAAGTGATCAGACTAAGGAAATCTAGAAGCAAGATAATACATCAGAAGTTACAGTCAGAATAAAAGGTTAATGGAACTAAAATTCTCTAAGAACTCATCATTCATTATTATTTCCATGCTCCTTAATCCTTTCTTATTTGAAAAAACTTAATGTTTGATTGACAAATGGATGAATGTATAAAACATCAACATATTTTACTGATTAATATGTTTCAGGCAGGCCTTATCAAAATCAAATTATTAGAAGATGATAAAATATGATCTGTGATATTTCCTTATTAAAACTGTTCTATGTGAAGATACTTAATGTCTTATGTAATGCCATCATAACTTTTCTTGTTAGATTTATGGAAAATCTATTTATGAAGAAAATCAGAGGAGTATTTTTTTTTTCTTTTTAGAGAAAAGCAACGTTATTTCAGGTGCTTTCCTCAAGGAACTGCATATTTGTTAACAAATAATTTTCCCAGTATGGTTTATTACACTTGGATTAAATAGCACATCTCTGTAGAGCCTTCACAAAATAAAAGAGTGTGATTCTACACTTGTTGGTGAACTGATCTCCTTTTCAGGATGATGGTGACTAAAAAACCACTATTAACTCTTTCATTTGTGACATTTGTCTTATAGAATCACAGAGAGAATATTCCCAAAATATACAGTTAGAGTTTTTATTTCAAATGCCTCCAAACTTAGAGGCAAAGTGTTTTAACTTTGCAAAACAAACAAATGAAAAAATTTTTTTTCTCTTTGAATAAGTTCAGAATATGCTTGGATAGAGTAATTTAATGGTTAATAGAAACAAAAGGCAGTGGGGAAAAAACATGTAGTTCTGAGAAGTTAGCCACTGAGTGGGTTAGGTTAAAAAAGTAAGGAATGACTTACAATATTTAAAATGACAACTATACAGAAACTTATATAATAGGTAAACACAACCAGCCTGCATCACTTGTTCAACTGGAACAGTCTGAATCAAATCAAGCTATGTGAAAGCAACCATTTTCTACTTGTTTAAAAGGACTGTGTACCAAGCATCCATGCTCTCATCTACAGTGATTATATGATTTTTCACATATAAATCATTTTTATACAAAGCTATTTTTATTTAGATCACATGATAGCATGTGGTTGACTCAAATGCCTATGTTCCTTATATTTTTTCATAAACGATTACCTCAGGAATGCTGGAAATAGGTCCAAGAGATACATGCTCTGATAGAGGTTATAAAATCTTGATCTATAGAAATTTTTAGATTTTGTTATATTTATTGGGTAGTTGATTTTGCATTTTTCTCATTGAAGTCTATACTCAAGTCTCAGTGAGTATTGCCTCTCTCAAAAAATTCAGAGATTTTTAGTATAACAGAATCAGTTTTCCATGTCAGCTCTTATCCAACATCCCATAGTTGCTCTGGATTCTACCCTATAATTACTATCAAACATGTTCCTCATGCATATTTTACAGATATGGAAACTAAGGCCCAAAGTTAATGACTTTTCCAAAGTCCTTTAGTCAGTGATTATATAGTATTGTCATTAAATTTAAAACGCTAAGTACATATTTACAAAAATGAGGAAACACTGTGAAGAAGGTGATGAGTGTCCATACAGTTGAGTGAGAAGTGATCCTTTTCCTCACAGGTCTTCTGTCTGAGGACTGACTTAATCACATATACAAAAATCTTTTATTCAAAACCTTTAACTTGCACATTCTTTCTTGGCTCCAACATCCTGTACCCCAAATTCCTACACATAGCATTTTACCTCATAAAAGTAAAAAATTTTTTTAATAGAAATTTCAAATGAAAAAAAAATTTTTCTCTTTGAATAAGTTCAGAATATGCTTGGATAGAGTAATTTAATGGTTAATAGAAACAAAAGGCAGTGGGGAAAAAACACGTAGTTCTGAGAAGTTAGCCACTGAGTGGGTTAGGTTAAAAAAGTAAGGAATGACTTACAATATTTAAAATGACAACTATACAGAAACTTATATAATAGGTAAACACAACCAGCCTGCATCACTTGTTCAACTGGAACAGTCTGAATCAAATTAAGCTATGTGAAAGCAACCATTTTCTACTTGTTTAAAAGGACTGTGTACCAAGCATCCATGCTCTCATCTACAGTGATTATATGATTTTTCACATATAAATCATTTTTATACAAAGCTATTTTTATTTAGATCACATGATAGCATGTGGTTGACTCAAATGCCTATGTTCCTTATATTTTTTCATAAACGATTACCTCAGGAATGCTGGAAATAGGTCCAAGAGATACATGCTCTGATAGAGGTTATAAAATCTTGATCTATAGAAATTTTTAGATTTTGTTATATTTATTGGGTAGTTGATTTTGCATTTTTCTCATTGAAGTCTATACTCAAGTCTCAGTGAGTATTGCCTCTCTCAAAAAATTCAGAGATTTTTAGTATAACAGAATCAGTTTTCCATGTCAGCTCTTATCCAACATCCCATAGTTGCTCTGGATTCTACCCTATAATTACAATCAAACATGTTCCTCATGCGTATTTTACAGATATGGAAACTAAGGCCCAAAGTTAATGACTTTTCCAAAGTCCTTTAGTCAGTGATTATATAGTATTGTCATTAAATTTAAAACGCTAAGTACATATTTACAAAAATGAGGAAACACTGTGAAGAAGGTGATGAGTGTCCATACAGTTGAGTGAGAAGTGATCCTTTTCCTCACAGGTCTTCTGTCTGAGGACTGACTTAATCACATATACAAAAATCTTTTATTCAAAACCTTTAACTTGCACATTCTTTCTTGGCTCCAACATCCTGTACCCCAAATTCCTACACATAGCATTTTACCTCATAAAAGTAAGTCTACTTAGCCTTATTTATTAGCTGCTATTTTAATTTTTTGATAGCTCAGAATAAGGTGTCTCAAATATCTGAAGATGACTTGCCTAGTTCTCCCAAGTATGAAGCCTGGGTCATTTAATTCCATTCCTGGCATTCTCATTTTGTTTAGAAAAAACAGTCCTAAAACTTTTACTGACCTTGTGCATGATATGATTCTCTGGATTCTTTGCTTGGAATATGACAAATTACCCATCACATACTCAAGGAAGTTATACAGCTGTTTCTCTTTTGTATCCCAAAGCATCCACACTTCACTAGTCTAATACTGAAGCATTATACTCAGATGTGTTTCTTTTTCATTATTTTCCAGCTGTGATAAGAAGATAATCCTATGTGAGCAGTGAACTATAAAGAACACTAAAATGAATAGTGGAGTCAAAAAAGAAATATAAGACAAAGTGGTTTGATACATATACTTAATTTTGTTGTCCAATGCAATAATAAGCACAAATACATTGTAAGCTCTTCACAATGTGAAGAATGATCTTACATAACTAAGCCAAGATTTCTGTTACAAGTTGATAAAAGAAGTGATTCTGGGAAGAGTTAATTGAAGTGCATGTCCCCAACTTTTCTCTTAGTCCAATTAGCTACTGCTTCATAAGTTCCCTCCAGACCAAATATTATTTTGGAAAATGTCATCCCACATTAAGCCTTACTGAACCATGTTGCAAAACTCTTGCCAGTTCAGTACTCAAGGGTCAATGAACCACTTGGCAAGAGTGGATGAGGGTAGGGGAAGGGTCACATAATATTCAGGAATGAATAGTTTTTAGTCAGTCCTGTAAAAAAGCAAAATAAGACAGTCTTCCTTTATGTTTTAAATATCCCACTCAGAATACAGCAAGGCTTCTCATTTCCTTTTGATTATTGATGACTCCCTTTCTTCATAAGGCTGACGACTACTCTATATCTTGTTGCTGATGTTTAGTCTCTAAGTCATGTCTGTCTCTTTGTGAACCCATAGACTATAACCTGCCAGGATCCTCTGTCCATGGGATTTCCCAAGCAAGAATACTGGAGTGGGTTGCCATTTCCTTCTCCCAGGAATCTTCCAGACCCAGAGATCAAACCCATGCCTTCTGCATTGGCAGGCAGATTCTTTATCACTGAGTCACCTGGGAATTCAACTCTACCTGGTGATAGGTGAAAGCTAGTGGGGAGAGAAAAAGGAGTGAAAACTTTTCAAGGAGTGACAGAAATGTCTATCTAAAGATACTTTTTAATGAAGAAGTTTGGCTATTGAAAGGAGTATCACATGAATCTGAATTACTAGATGTACTAGAAATGAGACCTTCTGAAGTTATACAGCTGTTTCTCTTTGTATCCCAAAGCATCCACACTTCACTAGTCTAATACTGAAGCATTATACTCAGATGTGTTTCGTTTTCATTATTTTCCAGCTGTGATAAGAAGATAATCCTATGTGAGCAGTGAACTATAAAGAACACTAAAATGAATAGTGGAGTCAAAAGAAATATAAGACAAAGTGGTTTGATACATATACTTAATTTTGTTGTCCAATGCAATAATAAGCACAAATACATTGTAAGCTCTTCACAATGTGAAGAATGATCTTACATAACTAAGCCAAGATTTCTGTTACAAGTTGATAAAAGAAGTGATTCTGGGAAGAGTTAATTGAAGTGCATGTCCCCAACTTTTCTCTTAGTCCAATTAGCTACTGCTTCATAAGTTCCCTCCAGACCAAATATTATTTTGGAAAATGTCATCCCACATTAAGCCTTACTGAACCGTGTTGCAAAACTCTTGCCAGTTCAGTACTCAAGGGTCAATGAACCACTTGGCAAGAGTGGATGAGGGTAGGGGAAGGGTCACATAATATTCAGGAATGAATAGTTTTTAGTCAGTCCTGTAAAAAAGCAAAATAAGACAGTCTTCCTTTATGTTTTAAATATCCCACCCAGAATACAGCGAGGCTTCTCATTTCCTTTTGATTATTGATGACTCCCTTTCTTCATAAGGCTGACGACTACTCTATATCTTGTTGCTGATGTTTAGTCTCTAAGTCATGTCTGACTCTTTGTGAACCCATAGACTATAGCCTGCCAGGATCCTCTGTCCATGGGATTTCCCAAGCAAGAATACTAGAGTGGGTTGCCATTTCCTTCTGCCAGGAATCTTCCAGACCCAGAGATCAAACCCATGCCTTCTGCATTGGCAGGCAGATTCTTTATCACTGAATCACCTGGGAATTCAACTCTACCTGGTGATAGGTGAAAGCTAGTGGGGAGAGAAAAAGGAGTGAAAACTTTTCAAGGAGTGACAGAAATGTCTATCTAAAGATACTTTTTTAATGAAGAAGTTTGGCTATTGAAAGGAGTATCACATGAATCTGAATTACTAGATGTACTAGAAATGAGACCTTTTCATTGATTCTTTTTTTTTTTTTCATGCAGCACCTCTTCCAGAATATCATCTCCACTCATGTATTTTACTTTGCCTTTGTTATTTTCCAAAGCCATATGATCAGACATGTCTTTATAGCTCTAGCACTCAACTTCCTATCACAGGAATATGTTAGTCAAAAGATATCACAAAATTATCATATCTGAATCTGTGGTAACTTTTTCAAGTTACAAATATACCCTTCTTCCTATAAATTAATACCAAAGTGACTGTAGAATTTATTATTCAATCTGGGACATTTTTGACAATTAAAGTGTTCTGTTAATAATGACAAGGCCAGCAGGCCTAAAAGAGTACTATCTTGGGCAAATGGCCTGCATGATCCTCCTCTTTCTACTGCATTTTGTTAAATTCTCCATAGAGCCTGAAAACTTTGGAAATAGAAATTAACTTTTTTTGGTACCTTACTCCTCAATAGGTCTTATCAATATTACCACCGTTTTCTTTTTTTAAACTGTAGATTTCATGTCTAGTCATATATTTGCTCCTTAGTTAAGATGTTCATCACTTTTTTCCTGAACTTGAAAGATCCTAATTGGTCCCTGGGATTTCAATATTCCCTTTCCAATATTCACCTATGAGGACATGTTCCTGAAATAAATACCTAATGTAATCATTTTCCTCTGAGGGTCTTTGAAATAGTATATGCCATTTAAATGTTTCTTATAACCTAGAGCCAGTTGTTGTTGTTGTTATTGTTGTTTTTTGCTTTAACTACTACTGTGACTGTAGCCGCATGCAGACACTCCTAGTCTCCTGAACTCAACTATAGTTCTGACATCATGATGCCTTTATCAAAGCTGTGCCCTCTTTTTGAGAAGTACCTCTTCTATCTTTTGAATAAGATACAATTATCTTTTAATATTACATTTTTGGAACACTATAGAAGCACAGAATATTTTCCTGTTTTATTTTTTGATTTCTAGAAAGACTGGCTTGAGAGAAGGGTTGGCTTTATCACCAAGAACCTCTTTGTTTTAAAGGCAAGATAATAGACACACTACAAAAAATCAAGGACAAAACTTCACATTACAGTTAAATGTTAAAAAAAAAAAAGTTTTCCTCTGTAGTATGTTACTGATTTTATTTTCCCTTAAAAATCCTAATATGTTGTATAGTTCATTTACTTACCATTAATGCAAGTTTTTGTTTTCTGGCTTTAATTCTTGTTATAAAGAAGTCTATAGTCAGTTTAATTAAGTGACTATAGTCAGTTTTCTATCTAGTAGTTTTTTGTAATTTTTATTTTAAATCTTTTATTTATTGAAAAATGTAATGAACTTTAGGAAAAGAGACCAAACTTAACCAGCTTAGTAAAATAATTGCAAATCAAAGAGTTATAACAACTACTCAGTTAGAACTCCCAAAATCCCTCTCTTGCCTCCAACTATCCTCACCAAGGAAACAACCTTCTGAATTTGATTTTAACAGTATTATAGCTTTTCATTAATTGTATTAAATATGTGCACCACCAAAAAATTATTGTTTAATTTTGTCTTGTTCTTTTTTCCTTGTTTTTGAAATTATATCAATAGAACTGTACTATTATATTTATTTTGTCTGACTTCTTTCACTGTCACTGTGTTTGTGAAACTTGTCTGTGCAAAATTAGATATTTACTTCTTCCTCTATAGTCTGTAGCATTCCACTGTCTGAATATTACCAGTTTTTAGTCTGTTTGACTGTGACAAATGTTTAGATTGTCTAAATTTTTTATTATTAAAAATAATATTGTATGAACATTCGTGCCCATGCCTTTAAATGTACATGAGCCTACCTTTCTAAATATAATTCTAGTAATGATGTTGCTGTATCATAGAGCTTATTTATCTTCATTAGTGACAGATAATTTTAAACCAACTGACATTCCCACCTGTAGTGTTAGAGTGTTCCTTGGCTCTACATCATATCTACACTGGTACTTTATGTTATGACTTTGTTTTATTATAACTGTTCTAATTGATATGGGCTAATATTTCACTGTGGTTATAAATTTTATTCCTTTAATTACTAATGAGTTTGAGTATTCTCTTAACATGTTTATTGGTCATTTAGGAATCCTTCTCTTTTTTTTTTAGGTAAATCATCAAATATTTGCTCGTTTTCCCCGCCCTTTTCTTGCTGGTCATTATTTTATGATTTCTGTTTTGGTTTGTTTATAACATGTTGTTCAGACACCATGTGTTCATTCTTTTCCTGTTTTTCTTCTAGTTGATTTCTAGTTTCATACCACTGTGGTCAGAAGAGATGCTTGAAGTAAAAAAGAAAGGTATCTATCTGAGCTACTCCCTAAGCCTCTGAGCTTCCTCTGTATTACTACTTTGAGTCTTCTCCCTGACCTGCCTGCCCTGTCCAACATCAAGCTGTAGTATATGTTGGACAAGGCTAGAGCATTTGCTTGTGAGCATAAACTGTGGTATGCTGCTTGTGGTGGTTCGTGGGACTGTGAGGCCTTCAGAGTGAGTGGAATCGAGTATTTACCCAGCTGGTACTAGGAGTGTGGTGAGACAGCAGGTGCTTCTGCAGAGCTGTCTCCACCCTGTCTGTTGACAAGTCAGCATATGCGTGCTCCTCATGAAAGATTCCAGGCTTTTATAGCCCTCCTGTTTGTCCAGAGGGTTCCTCCAGCAGCCAAGGGGAAATTGTCTATTCCACATAGGACCCCAGGACTGGGATAATCAGTCTGTGACTCAGCCCAGCAGTGTCTCAGGGCAACAGACTGTCTATGTTATCTTTCCATTTTCATTAGACCCCTCTCTCAGGAAAAAGTCTCAACCTGATGTTTTCTTCCCCCATCCTATCTTGTTCTGTTGGAACTTTTCTTGAAGCTTTGGTGGTATGGAAGTTCTGCCTTTTTCCAATTAGTTTTCTGTGAGAATTGTTCCACATGTAGATGTATTTTTGCTGTGTTTATGGGTTGAAGTGAGCTCCATTCTTCTTACTCCATCATCTTGATCTCCTACAGATTATAATTCTTTATTTCTTATTTTATATTTTCTACACATTCCTATTACCTTTGAAAAATTATAGAGTTAAAATATCTTCTCTTCAAAATTTTACATATTTCTTTCTCTCTTTCTTTTGTATAGGTTAGACCCACCAGTACTGAATTGAATTAAAATGATGTTAGTTTACATTCTCGTCTTAATTCTGATCTAAAATGGAGAGCTTTCAATACTTCATAATGTGTGATGTTTGCTATGGGCCTCTTGTGGTTATCCTTTATCAGCTTAATATTTTCTTCTAATACTAGTTGGTTAAGGATTGGGAGATTGGGATTGACATACATACACCACTATACATAAAGTAGATAATTAATGAGAACCTACTATATAGAAAAGTGGACAAAAAGAAGATGTGGTCCATTTGTAGGACATATATTAAGTTAATCTTTAAAAATGCACTCCAATATATAGTAGATGCAGACAAATACTATTTGATTCAACCTATATGAGGTACCTAGAACAGCCAAATTCAGTTAGAAAGTACATTGGTAGATGTCAGGGGCCAGGGTGGTGGGAAGGTAAGGAAGAGGGAATGAGGAGTTAGTGTTTAATGGAGACAGTTTCAGTTTAAGAAAGTGAAAAATTCGGGAGATGGATGATGGTGAGAGTTGCACAATATGACTGTACTTAGTGTCACTGAAGTGTACATTTAAATATGGTTTAACATAGTATGTTTTATATTATGTGACTTTTACCAGATAAAAATTTTTTAAAAGAATTTACTACAAGAATTAGTATAGAGTTATTTCACTTTCTCTGCATCTATTGAGATGATCATAGTATTTCATTTCTCTCTGATCATCAGGAAAGAAGTTGCAAAAGGACATTGAGTTGTTTAAGAATATGGTAGGAATTGGTAGAGGCCCTCAAAAATAGTTACAGTGGGGAAAATTTGTCATATCAAATCCAAAAGGATGGGAAGGCAGTGATTACCTAACTTTTGCTAAATACATTGCTATAAGAGAGGGCTGTGACTCAGTGGTAAAGAATCTGCCTGCAATGCAGGAGATGTGTTCAATCCCTGGTTTGGAAAGATTCCCTGGAAAAGAAAATGGCAACCCACTACAGTATTCTTGCCTGAAGAATCTCATGGACAGAATTAGAGTGGAGGGGTATAGTCCATGGGGTCATAAAAGAGTTGAACATGACTGAGCAACTAAAGCTACCAACCAACCAAGAGAGGACCACCCAAGCAAGCTCTAATTTAGGGGTGATAAATGCTCCAGTCAAAATGGACAGCATAATGGGGAGAGAACTGCAAGAATAAATATGTGATATCAATTTTCTTTTGTTTTCTTTTGCCAGTGTCTTCCATTGATACACCAAATTACGAAGTTGAAACTTATCAACATGCCAAGGCACACTCGGGACAGAGACAAGTAAAGAATGGTCGTAGAGAAACTAACTGGAATAACAAGAGCAGATCTACTAATGTGGTGAGTTACGTGGATTGATTTTGAAATCATACTGCATTCCTAGTAAAAATCCAACTTGGATCTGACTTATTATCCTTTTAGTGCATTGGTGAATTTGGTTTGGGGGTGTTTTATTTGAGGTTTTTACATATGTGATCAAAAGAGTGATTTTTACTCATGCTGAATTTGTCAGATTTCAGAGTCAGTGTTACTCTGGTCATTTAAAATAAGGTATATAGTGCTCCCTCTTTTTCAACTTTCTGGAAAATTTTGGAAATGGCTCATATTATTTCTTCTTGAAGAGTTTAATATAATTACCTGTTTATGTCATCTGGGCAAGAGAGTTCATTCCTTTAAAGATTTCTGATCAGAGACTTAACAAATTATTAATGTTTTATATTATGTGACTTTACCAGATAAAAATTTTTAAAAGAATTTACTACAAGAATTAGTATAGAGTTATTTCACTTTCTCTGCATCTATTGGAAAGAAGTTGGGCAAAAGGACATTGAGTTGTTTAAGAATATGGTAGGAATTGGTAGAGGCCCTCAAAAATAGTTACAGTGGGGAAAATTTGTCATATCAAATCCAAAAGGATGGGAAGGCAGTGATTACCTAACTTTTATTAAATACATTGCTATAAGAGAGGGCTGTGACTCAGTGGTAAAGAATCTGCCTGCAATGCAGGAGATGTGTTCAATCCCTGGTTTGGAAAGATTCCCTGGAAAAGAAAATGGCAACCCACTACAGTATTCTTGCCTGAAGAATCTCATGGACAGAATTAGAGTGGAGGGGTATAGTCCATGGGGTCATAAAAGAGTTGAACATGACTGAGCAACTAAAGCTACCAACCAACCAAGAGAGGACCACCCAAGCAAGCTCTAATTTAGGGGTGATAAATGCTCCAGTCAAAATGGACAGCATAATGGGGAGAGAACTGCAAGAATAAATATGTGATATCAATTTTCTTTTGTTTTCTTTTGCCAGTGTCTTCCATTGATACACCAAATTACGAAGTTGAAACTTATCAACATGCCAAGGCACACACGGGACAGAGACAAGTAAAGAATGGTCGTAGAGAAACTAACTGGAATAACAAGAGCAGATCTACTAATGTGGTGAGTTACGTGGATTGATTTTGAAATCATACTGCATTCCTAGTAAAAATCCAACTTGGATCTGACTTATTATCCTTTTAGTGCATTGGTGAATTTGGTTTGGGGGTGTTTTATTTGAGGTTTTTACATATGTGATCAAAAGAGTGATTTTTACTCATGCTGAATTTGTCAGATTTCGGAGTCAGTGTTACTCTGGTCATTTAAAATAAGGTATATAGTGCTCCCTCTTTTTCAACTTTCTGGAAAATTTTGGAAATGGCTCATATTATTTCTTCTTGAAGAGTTTAATATAATTACCTGTTTATGTCATCTGGGCAAGAGAGTTCATTCCTTTAAAGATTTCTGATCAGAGACTTAACAAATTATTAATGAAGATCTATTCAGCTTTTCTTTTTCTGTAAAGAACCAGATGGTAAATATTTGAGGCTTTGTTGACATAGGACTTTAGCACAGTTACTCAACTCAGCTGCTGTAGCCCGCTGAAGCAGCCATGAATAGTATGTAGACAAATGGTTGTGTTTCTGTCCCAGTACAACTTGATAGCAAGAGTCCCCGTGCTGGATTTGATTCTCAGGCTGTAGTGTGCAGATCCCTGCTTAGTCTATAGTATTCACTTGAATAAATACACTGTAATTTATCTAAAAAAAAAAAAAGATCTATTCAGGTTTTCTATTTCTGCTTATATTGGCAAGTTATCTTTCTCTGGATATTAGTTTATTTATTTAACTTTTCTTTTTTCTTGATAATTAAGTTGTTAATGATTTATTGTTACTTGCTTTTAATGTCTGTTGAATATGACATAAGACCCCTTTTTTCAGTCCTGATACTGATTAACTGAGCTTTATTTTTTTCTTAATTAGGGGCTCATATATTTTATTTGTACAACCAAATTTTGGTTGACCCAAATTTTCTTTGATCCACTTTTCTACTTCATAAGTATTTTCTCTTAAAATGTTTCTTTTCATACTTTCTTTTTATTTTTTAAATTCTTTTGCTGACTTCTAGATAAAGATGCTTAACTCAATGATTTCCAGCATTTCTTTTGTTACAAAGTCTGCATTTATACTGTAAATTCTCTAAGCATGAGTTTAGGCATAACCTAAGTATCTGTTGTTGGTGTTCTCATTTACATTTAGTTCAAAATACTTTCCAGTTTCTATTTTGATTTTTCCTCTATATGTGGGTTATTTTACTCATGCTGAATTTGTCAGATTTCAGAGTCAGTGTTACTCTGGTCATTTAAAATAAGGTATATAGTGCTCCCTCTTTTTCAACTTTCTGGAAAATTTTGGAAATGGCTCATATTATTTCTTCTTGAAGAGTTTAATATAATTACCTGTTTATGTCATCTGGGCAAGAGAGTTCATTCCTTTAAAGATTTCTGATCAGAGACTTAACAAATTATTAATGAAGATCTATTCAGCTTTTCTTTTTCTGTAAAGAACCAGATGGTAAATATTTGAGGCTTTGTTGACATAGGACTTTAGCACAGTTACTCAACTCAGCTGCTGTAGCCCGCTGAAGCAGCCATGAATAGTATGTAGACAAATGGTTGTGTTTCTGTCCCAGTACAACTTGATAGCAAGAGTCCCCGTGCTGGATTTGATTCTCAGGCTGTAGTGTGCAGATCCCTGCTTAGTCTATAGTATTCACTTGAATAAATACACTGTAATTTATCTAAAAAAAAAAAAAGATCTATTCAGGTTTTCTATTTCTGCTTATATTGGCAAGTTATCTTTCTCTGGATATTAGTTTATTTATTTAACTTTTCTTTTTTCTTGATAATTAAGTTGTTAATGATTTATTGTTACTTGCTTTTAATGTCTGTTGAATATGGCATAAGACCCCTTTTTTCAGTCCTGATACTGATTAACTGAGCTTTATTTTTTTCTTAATTAGGGGCTCATATATTTTATTTGTACAACCAAATTTTGGTTGACCCAAATTTTCTTTGATCCACTTTTCTACTTCATAAGTATTTTCTCTTAAAATGTTTCTTTTCATACTTTCTTTTTATTTTTTAAATTCTTTTGCTGACTTCTAGATAAAGATGCTTAACTCAATGATTTCCAGCATTTCTTTTGTTACAAAGTCTGCATTTATACTGTAAATTCTCTAAGCATGAGTTTAGGCATAACCTAAGTATCTGTTGTTGGTGTTCTCATTTACATTTAGTTCAAAATACTTTCCAGTTTCTATTTTGATTTTTCCTCTATATGTGGGTTATTTTGACTTTAAATTTTAATTACATGAGGATTCCCTTGTTACTTTTATTTCTTACCTAAATCATATTATGCATAATTTTAATTATGTGAAATTTGTTGAAACTTTGTTATGGTCTGAATGTTTGTATGCCCCTGAAACTATGTTGAAATCCTACTGCTCAGTGTGATTTTATTAAGAGGTGGGGCTTTTGGAAAATACTTAGGTCATAAGGGTGGAACCCTTATGATTGAGATTAGCACCCTCATAAAAGAGGTCTGAGGGAGCTTGCTAGCCCCCTTATGTCGTGTAAAGATACAATAAGAAGTCTGTGTTCTGTAAGAGAGCCCTGATGAGACCATGCTGGTACCATGATTTTGGACTTGCAGCCTCCATAACTGTGAGAAAAAACTCTCTGCTGTTTATAAGCCACCCACTCTGTGATATTTTGTTACAGCCACCTTAATAGACTAAGACAGACTTGCTTTAAATCTAGCATGTGGTCATTTTTATAAATGTTCCATGTGCATTGGAAAAAAAATGTGTCTAGTTTCTGAGTGATTGTTTTATGCGTACATATATTAGGTCAGAATTGGCTAACCACAGAATTAAATTTGTAAATCTTAGTGATTTCTACTTGATTGCTTTATCAGTTATTGAAAAAATTGTCTTAAAAATTTTCCAAATCCAAAATTTGAAATCTTTATGTCCTCTAGCTTTTCTGTAATTTGGTCAACTTTTGCTTTAGAAAATTTTAGAACATATTGTTAGGTGGATACAAATTTGAAATTTTTATATCTTCTTGGTGAATGAAATATTTTATGTTGGAGAAGTGTGCCTCTTTATCACTTGCCATGCTTTCTCCCTTGTCTTTCTCTTAAATCAATGAAGCTGAGTTAGATTTCCTTTAATTAACATTTGTCTATATTTTTTAATCAGCTTCCTCTCAGTCTTTCATATTCTTATGTTTTAGCTGTTTATTTATATGCATGCAGAATTTAGGGGTTTGTGTGTGTTTATGTATTTATTCAGTCAGACAAATTTGTATTTTAATTGCCCTGTA